>JAVUPR010000183.1:15545000-16745000 GCA_036785695.1 Gentiana straminea
TTGTTTTTGGTAATAGATGCACATTCCCATATGTAAATTCAGATGCATGATACACATCGGTACTCCAGTGCATTTCTCCGTCTGAATCTGAATAACTATGTTTTCGAACCCTCTCTTTAAAATTAAAAGTAGGCGTTCCTGCGCGAATCTCAGCAATCACTTGTTCGGATTCTACATATTGATCATTTTGAACTAAAAGAAAACTTTTTCGCGGAATATTGACATTATGAATAAGATCTTCACTCTCAATGATTACATACAAGTCTATAGAACATAGAAAGGCAGGATGCCCGTGACGGGTACGTGTCGGATGAACCAAATCCTCATTGAATTTTATTTTTCCATTACAAGGTGCTCTCACATGTTCTGCAGTACCCCCCGTGAATACGCCGCCGGTATGAAAAGTTCTTAATGTTAATTGAGTACCTGGTTCTCCAATCGATTGACCCGCAATAATACCTACAGCTTCTCCCAATTCAACCAGGTCGCCATGCGTAGGACTCCGCCCATAGCATAATCGACAGATCCAAGATGTACTCTTACAGGTAAAGGGGGTTCGAATAGATATTGGTTGTGCTCGAAGGGTTATGAATCTATTTACAAGCCCAATCCCAATATCTTGATTTCGAGTAGCAATACATCGTGGACCCATATATACATCATCTGCTAATACACAACCAATTAATGATTGAATAAGAATCCTTTCTGACACCATCCCATTCCGAGGACTCACAGAAATACCGCGGCTGGTGCCACAATCTATTCGTCGTACAACAATGTGTTGTACTACTTCAACAAGTCTACGCGTAAGATATCCAGCATCCGATGTTCGTACAGCGGTATCCACAACCCCTTTACGGGCTCCGTAGCAAGAAATGATATATTCTGTTAAAGAGAGCCCTTCTCGTAAATTGCTTTGAATGGGTAAATCAATCATTTGTCCTTGAGGATCCGACATTAACCCTCTCATACCTACTAATTGATGTACCTGGGATGCATTTCCTCTGGCTCCTGAAAAAGACATAATATGAACTGGATTACAAGGGTCGGTCATAGTAAAGTTGAGATTCATTTCTTGTCGCAAATATTCACTTGTAACATACCATATTTCGATGGATTGGCGTAATTTTTCTACCGCGTGTACATTTCCACAATGGTGGTGTTTTTCTAAAATCAAACTTTGTTGTTCAGCATCTTGAACTAGCCATCTCTTCGAGGGTATTGTTAAAAGATCATCAATTCCTAATGAAATGGATGTAGCGGTAGCTTGTTGGAAACCCAGTGTTTTTACTTGATCGAGTATGTGGGATGTATATCCCATTCCGAAGTGATCTATTAATCGACTAATAAGTCGTTTCATGGCAGTTCCGTCTATCGATTTATTGTGAAAGACCAGATTGGCCCGTTCTACCATAAGTACCTCCATATTATGTTGAGTAGGATTCGACAATAGATTTTGGTCGGTGATTGGAAAACTTCCCTTTCTTGATCTTGATTCGCATAGAATTTTCGGAACTATAATCCTAACTGAACCAGAGAGGCCTGAATTCGCACCGGTATTATACAATTACCTTTGTTAGTTAGGTAGTACCATAGAAACAGGCATGAGAAAACCCCTGTATGGCTTCGTCAATTTCTCGATAAAGAGAAAATATGACCAACAGTAGTTCGAATGTATAGAAAAATTTTTTTTTTTTTTTTTATACTTCTGACTATTAGATAGTGTTCATAAATTTCATAATAAATACCTAAAGATTCATAGTGAACTTCGATGGGAGTTTCTCTTGAAGCAATAACGCGTTGATCTAGTCGCCACCGGAGCCACAAAGGACTATCTAAATTTATTTGTTTCTTCCGATAAGCTCCAATTGCATCATAGGAATTACAAAAAAAAGGTTCTTTCCTATACTCATAGCTATTATTATCACTTCTCTTAGTTTGATATTTTATGCGATTACCTGGACTATATCTATTTATACAAATACCTCGACGATTTCCGCTAGTTAATACATAAAGTCCCATAAGCATATCTTGGGTTGGTACGGAAATGGGATCTCCAATAGCTGGAGACAAAAGATTTATATGAGAAAACATAAGTAAACGGGCTTCCGCTTGGGCCTCCAAAGATAACGGGACATGAACAGCCATTTGATCCCCATCAAAATCTGCATTGACCCTTACAAACTAATGGATGTAAGCAAATAGCACGCCCCTCCACTAAAACGGGCTGGAATGCCTACTTGACTCTTATTCTCAACCTTACTCTATGATAAGCTTTCTATACTTGCCCTCACCGGACAAGAAGGCATCTCCCACTCGCTTACATCGGCGAAGAATTCCTTCATGCTTCCCATAGGCTATAAAATAGACTCGACTGTGGGAGAGGGATAGGAAAGAGTAAAGTGGCCGGTTAAGCGACGGTCCAAATCTAGGCACATACGCCGGTTAGAGCAGTGCCTTTTCAAAGCTTAGCTTCTGAGATATGATACGTCAGAAGTGAACCACCTACAGACCTTTTGTTTTATGATACATAGGTATCGTCAGAAGTGAACCATCTACTATGATACTTCACTATGTGAGTCTCTCCGATTCTTTCGAGTCTCGTAATAGTTTGGTACCGCCATCCCCATGGTACTTTCGTTATATGGCCCACATACGCCATCGGCTAGCTATCTAGGTGGAACTCTTTCGCCTCTTTCGAGGACACCAACCGACGGTACTTGCCAAAACAACTCGCTCGCGGTAACCCCACCCTTAACTACTTCATTTATGAATTTCATAATGAATTTCATAGTAATAGAAATACATGTCCTACCGAGACAGAATTTTTAACTTGCTATCCTCTGGCCTAGCAGGCAAAGATTTACCTCCGTAGAAAGGATGATTCCTTCGATCGACATGAGAGTCCAACTCCATTGCATTGCCAGAATCCCTGTTGTATATTTGAAAGAGGTTGACCTCCTTGCTTCTCTCACGGCACACTCCTCCTCCCGCCGAGCCCCCTTTCTCCTCGGTCCACAGAGACAAAATAAAATGTAGGACGGGTTCCAACGCCAACAGTTCATCACGGAAGAAGGGACTGACTAAGCCGGGATCACTAACTAATACTAATCTAATAGAATAGAAAAGAGCTGTCTTTTTTGTATACTTTCCCCGGTTCCCTTGCTACCGCGGGCTTTCCGCAATCGATCATCGGATTAGATAGATATCCCTCCAACACAACATAGGTCATCGAAAGGATCTCGGAGACCCACCAAAGTACGAAAGTCTGGATCTTTACGAAAATGGATTCCTATTCGAAGAGTGCATAATCGCATGGATAAGCTCACACTAACCGTCAATTTTGGATCCAATTAACCGAAGATTTCACATAGTACGTTTGATCGAAAAAGAAATCGATTTATTTCGTACCCCTCGAAATGGGTCAAATTCTACGGGATCAAACCTATGGGACTTAACTTAAGGAATGATATAAGCAAAAGAGAGGAAAAATATTCCAAAAAATGAAGTAGAAGGACCTAGATTCCATGAGGGGCAAAGATCTCTTGGTCTTATTATAAGATCGTGATTGGATCCGCATATGTTTGTTAAAGAGAATAATCTTCTCCTTTGAGAATAATCCAAAATGGAAAGTGTTCAATTGGAACATGAAAACGTGACTAAATTGGTCCGAGTTACTCTTCGGTACGGAGTGAAGAAGGAAGGGGATTCTCGAACGCGGAAAAGGATCCAATCCAATGAATTCGAAAGAATTGAAAGAGGAGCCGTATGAGGTGAAAATCTCATGTACGGTTACGTAGAGTGGCGATAAGGGTGGCTTATCGTCAACTTTTCCACTATCACCCCAAAAAAACCAAACTCGCCTTACGTAAAGTTGCCGAACCACTACGAGTTAGTGCTTTACTTGCAAAGCGAGCGGCAGCCCGCAATTGGCATCTACATCGGATGGATGTCAACACCGCACGGGAGGGATTACGGTGACCTTCTTTACTTGCGACCGTTATTACCGTGCGGGGCTGGTTGTATCCGTGCGGGTATGACGAAAGCCTGAGGAACCGCAGTTTGAACATATGCAGCCTGCTGGTAGCTGGACTTTTACTCGTGCAAAGGAACTAACTCTTTCTTGGCAACTTAAAACGATGTTTGTCCCGGATATCACTAGGTAAATATGAATTTACAAAAGGCTTTATATTCGTCTCAATTCATATTTAGCCATGTCCAAAAGGTATATCCATTTCACAAGGAAATACACACTTAATCTCCTTGAAGAATATGAATTTTGGGAGCCAAACCTACTAAGACACCTATGGAGTCTAAGCAGACCTTACAACATGGTGATTCACCACTTTTAGAAGACAGCACTGCATACAGATCATTAGTGGGTAAATTGATTTATCTCACTTTTACCAGACCAGACATTGCTTTTGCAGTACAACAACTAAGTACACTCCTACTGAAAATCATATAAAGGCAACTTACAGGCTGTTGAGGTATTTGAAGACTAACCCTGGTCAAGGAAACCTATTTCTAGTAGACAACAACCTTGTACTCAAAGGTTTTACAGACAGTGATTAGGTCAGTTGTCCTGAAATAAGAAGATCAATATCAGGTTATATGATGTTTCTAGGCTATGCTGCCATCTTCTGGAAGGCCAAGAAACAAACAACAATAGCTAGAAGCTCCTCTGAGGCTGAATATTGGGCTATGGAAAATGCAGTCTGTGAAATTCAATGGCTGATTTATATACTCCAAGATTTGTAGGTTCCAGTTCATTTGTCTGCTGTGTTATTTTGTGACAATGCCAGTGCAATGCACATTGCTCATAATCCAGTCTTTCATGAAAGAACAAAACACATTGAAATTGACTGCCATGTTGTGAGAGACAAAGTCAAATCAGGACTTGTCAAGCTTCTCCCAGTCAACACAAAAGAACAAGTAGCTGACATTCTTACCAAGGCCTTGGATGCACCTATTTTCTCATAGCTATTAGACAAATTGGGAATTTCAAAGATCTTCCAGAGTTCAAGTAGCTGAAGAGAATGTTGAGTGCAAGCTGTTCATGTACCACTCTCAGCTTGAGGGGGGTGTTACAGTAAACAGGCTGAAGGGAATGTTGAGTGCATCCACCCCGCTGACAGTATAAGGACAACAGCCTGCTGATCAATTCAGTATGATGTAATCTAGAAAAAGGTTATTCAGTTATAATTTGTAGTAACCGTTTGTAACTAACTTCCAACTGATTCATGAGGTGTATGAAGTTATAAATACCCTATGATCATCTTACATTGTAATTAACTTGTAACTTTTACTTCATCAATAACAACTCCGCATTTTATTTTGTGTTTGTAAAATTCTACAAAATTCATCATCTTAGGGCATTTGTAATTGTACCTCAAAGTGCTCTAGTGAATTTCCTCCAACATCACAGGAGAAGAGTGGACTGACAAGACTACACCACCTAAAACCACTATAAATCGTGCTCTCTTTATTACCGCATTTACTTTCTACATTTATATTTATATCTGCTGAATCACATCAACTAGTTACTTACATCTGCTGAACACACACTGCACATATGAGTTTCTAACAATTAGTTTCATCAAGTAATGAACAACAAGTAAAGTCTATTATTTATAATCCGCTGCATCAGCCTCAACGGACCTCATAGTCAGTAGACTATAGTTCAACTAAACTGCTAAACTAAGAAAAAGGTTTAATTGACAAGTTTATTCACTATTAGACGATAGTTATATTTAATTATCTTTGTATTTACGTTTATAGCCTTGTGGCTAGCTATATAAACTCCTGTAATGGTTCGTGTTTACTCAATGACAAAATATATTGTCATTCAATAATTCTATCATGGTATCAGAGATTCTCGATCCACCAAAATTTTCTTAACCCTATTGCCGCAGTCACCTCGCCGCTAGGCCACCGCTGCTGCCATGGCCACTCCTTCTTCAACAGCTGATTCGGCTTCTTCCACCGCCGCCGCCGCTGCTCCGCCCTGCGCAGCCCCTCTCGTTGTTTCCCTAAATCCCGCCGTCAATGCACCGATTAAGCTTGATGACAAAAATTTCTCCGCTTGGAAGCCTGAGATGACCACCCTCCTCACCGGTCATGGCCTCATCGGATATATCACCGGTGATATACCCAAACCGGCCGCCGTTCTAACCGGATCCGGCCCGGTGCGGCTGTGTCCAATCCAGCGCATTTACTATGGGTTCAACAGGATGCACTCATTCACCATCTCATTCTTGGCTCGGTTGACAAGAATTACATTGCTTCTATTCAGCACACAACTAATTCGAAGTAAGCTTGGGATACCCTCATCGATACATATGGGAAACAAAGTAAGGGCCGCACTCGATACCTCAGATTGCGTTTGAATTCTATTACTAAAGGTACAATGTCAATCTCTCAATATTTCGCTGCCATTAAAACTATTGCGGATGATCTGGCGTCTTTATATGCTAAAGTACCTGACGATGAATTGGTTGAAATTGTTTTAAAAAATCTCGGTAGTGAATATAAGGATCTTGTGAGTGCCATTCAGGCTCGTGATGATACTATTGATATGCCTTTGTTACATGAGAAGTTGTTAATAAATGAGGCATCGATTGCACAAAGTCAGTCTGTCACACCCCCTACGTATACTGCTTTCCCTGCCTACCATCAATCCCTTCCTATGCATGTTTCCCCCAATCCATCCTATTATCCCTCTCCCAACCACCTCGGCCCCCCACCCATCATGCCGTAAGCCCCAGCCCCCAACCCGAGACCCCACCGGCCCTCCCCCCTCCCCCAATCACTCCTCCAAAGGTCCCACTGCTCGTAATTCCAAAGGCTACCAAGGCTTCTGCCAACTCTGTGGTGTCCAAGGTCACGTTGCTACCCACTGCACTGCCTATCCCCTCTACAACAATCTTCCCCGCCCACCTCGCAACCAAGGCAGCTCTCGGCCTCCCCCACCTCCCTATGCTCATGTTGCTCAGCATACTGCTTCCAGTTATCCTGTGCCAAACTCTGATCCTTCTGCTCCTTGGATGCTTGATAGTGGTGCCTCTCACCACATGACACAGGAGCTCAGCCTGCTCTCTCTGCATTCCCCTTATCAAGGTACGGCTAGTATAGTCATTGGTGATGGTAGCTCCTTGGCTATCACTCACATTGGCTCTACCTCCCTCTCTTCCTTTAAATTAAATCACGTCCTCTGTGTTCCCTCTCTTTCTCGTAATCTACTTTCGGTCCAAAAATTTTGTACTGATAATTCTGTAACTATTGAATTCTTACCTGACTCGTTTTTGGTGAAGGATTTGAAGACGGGCACATGCCTCCACCAGGGACAAGTCAGTGATGGGGCCTATCTGTGGTCTTCAAAAGCTCTCTTCGCCTTCTCTGCGTCCAAAGCCTCTGCTGCTACCTGGCATCGTCGCTGCGGCCATCCAGCTTTTCCTATCGTTCAAAATCTTGCAAAAAATAATTTTTTAGAATTATCTTATGTTTCTTCTACTTATTGTGATTCCTGTCTTTGTAATAAGAGCCACCGGCTCCCTTTTTCTGATTCGACATTATGTACCGTTAAACCTTTGGAGGTCATTTATTCAGATGTCTGGACATCCCCAGTTTATTCAGTTGATGGTTTCAAGTATTATGTTTTATTTGTTGATCATTTTACTTGCTTCATTTGGATATATCCATTAGCTTATAAATCTGATGTTTATTCCACCTTTGTCAAATTCAAAACATATGTCGAAAAATTGTTAGATACTCCTATCAAAACTCTTTACTCTGACAATGGAACTGAGTATATAAAACTTCGCCCCTTTCATGCTGCCCACGGCATTTCCCACTTCACGTCTCCCACCTACACACCTCAACACAATGGAATCTCTGAACGACGTCATCTGCACATCACCGAAACTCCTTAGCTCTCCTTTCTCATGCCTCCATGCCGATCACCTATTGGTCGTATGCTGTCAGTGCAGCCGTCTACCTCATCAATCGTATGCCTACCAAAAATTTTGACATGCTCTCCCCTCATCTTAAGCTCTTCTCGGAAACTCCTAATTATTCCAAACTTTGAGTCTTTGGGTGTCTGTGTTATCCATGGCTTAAACCATATAATAATCACAAACTTGAGTCTCCTTCTAAACCTTGCGTCTTCCTTGGCTACTCCCTCACTCAAAGTGCCTACCTTTTCTATGATCTATCTGCATCCCGTCTGTACACATCCCGCGATGTTCGCTTTGTGGAGGATATATTTCCCTTTGCTACCATTCCTATAGACCCTTCTGTACCTTCTGTATCTGCCTTATTACCTCCTGAGTATTATGAGCCCGCTGCGGTTCCAGTCCATCATCCTCTCCCCACGGCAACCCCCCCAACCGAGAACACCAGACCCCAACCCGAGAGCCCTGGCACCCCATCCGATAGCCTTCCTTTGTCTTCATCTCCTGATCCTTCATCCAGCTCCTCCAGCAGTGATGCCACCTCAGCTCCTCCACCCCCTCTCCCACCACCACCACATTCTATGACAACTCGCTCTCGAAATCAAATATTCAAACCTCGTACCATCTTCAACCTCCAAGCTCAGTTGCAAAACCGCTACCTTGACACCGATCCCTCTACCCTCAAGCAGGCCTTGCAGTGCCCGCAGTGGTGTGTTGCGATGTCTGACGAGTATAGTGCGCTTCTTCGCAATGATACGTGGTCCTTAGTTCCCCCGTCGTCTGATTTAAACATTGTTGGCTGTAAGTGGGTGTTCAGAATTAAGCGGAAACCGGATGGCTCTATTGACAAGTACAAGGCTCGACTGGTTGCCAAAGGGTTTACGCAACGGCCTGGTTTAGATTACTTTGAGACTTTTAGTCCTGTCGTTAAGCCCATTACGATTCGCCTTGTTCTTAGTATTGCGGTTTCCATGGGTTGGTGCCTCCGTTACGGTTGGTGCCAGCTTGATGTCAACAATGCCTTCTTGCAGGGGACACTGGCTGAAGATGTCTATATGAGTCAACCGCCTGGGTTTGAGGATGCTACTAAACCCACATTTGTGTGTAAGCTTCATAAGGCAATTTATGGCCTTAAGCAGGCACCTCGTGCCTGGTACCATGAGCTCAAAAATTTTCTTCTCACTATGGGTTTTGTTAATTCGGTTGCTGATTCGTCGCTGTTTGTTTGTCGCACGTCCGCCGTATTACTATGCTCTTGGTATATGTCGATGACATTATTGTTACGGAGTAGCTCGCCGAGCAGTTCGGGGTATTATTGATCGGCTTGGTTCTAGGTTCTCTATTAAGGATCTAGGTCTCTTATCGTATTTCTTGGGGGTTGAGGTCGCACATTCTCTCCTCGGGCATGCTCCTCACGCAAACCAGGTACACTCGTGAGTTACTATCTCGGGTTCATATGGAGGAATCCAAGCCCGTCTCCACGCCTATGCTCGCCGATGCCTTTTCGGTGATCCTGTCGCCTCTCGGCTTTCTCAAACCCTACTCAGTATCGCCAAATCTTGGGGGCTTTACAGTATTTATGCTTTACACGGGTTGATATTCAGTTTGCCGTTAATAAGTTAGCTCAGTTTATGCATGCTCCGACTGAGTACCATTGGATGTTATTCAAACGTGTGTTGCGTTACTTGTCTGGCACCGCCACTATGGGTTTGCAGTTATATCAGGATTCGCCGTTGGCTCTGCATGCCTTCTCTGATTCTGACTCGGGGGGAATAGGGAAGCTGGTTATACTTCTACCTCTGCGTATATAGTCTTCTTGGGTAGGAATGCGATTTCCTGGAGCTCCAAGAAGCAAACCTCAGTCGCTCGTTCATCCACCGAAGCTGAATACAGATGCGTTGCTGATACTGCGGCAGAGATTGCTTGGCTGACCTATATGCTTGCAGATCTCGGTTTCTCAGTTCAGACTACACTAGTGATCTTTTGTGATAATTTAGGTGCTCTTCGACTAAGCGCCAATCCAGTGTTTCATTCACGCATGAAGCATGTTGCTATAGATTATCACTTTATTCGTGAGCATGTTGAGAGAGGACTTGTTCGTGTTGCTCGTGTAATGACTGCTGATCAGTTGGCTGATGTTCTCACCAAGCCACTGCCCCGTTTATCTTTTTCTACTTTCATTTCCAAGCTTGGCCTTCGCACAGCGCCGTCAGCTTGAGGGAGCGTATTAGACGATAGTTATATTTAATTATCTTTGTATTTACGTTTATAGCCTTGTGGCTAGCTATATAAACTCCTGTAATGGTTCGTGTTTACTCAATGACAAAATATATTGTTATTCAATAATTCTATCATTCACCCTTCCTCTAAATTTTTCCAAAGCCTTTCAAGGGACCAACATAAGGTTTGTTCGTTGAGGATGTAATCCACATGCATCTTGTCAAGAAAATCTATGCGGACACCTGAAGTGCCGTTAATCTTTTGTATCAGAACACCTTCCAATCAATACAACTTACTTTGAAGGATATTACACATGTACGGGATTTGTGGGTTTGTAGGGTAACCAATACCGCCCTGTGGACCAGTCTGACTAAATACAACTTTTGGGAAGAATCCTCATAGCAAAAATTTAGGAGGGGATTATGTGGTATGGGAAGGTTCATCACCCTACAACGCCCAAATTGGGAGGCCTACTCTGAATGTGTTAAGAGCGGTAATATCACTCTCCCACATTAATTAGTCTGGAGTTTCCCACTTCGGAAGGAACACTAGAGATAAGAGGTGATGTGAAAGCATCCCGAAGATGTTGCGTAGTTGCCATTATAAATGAGGAGAAAAATCCTGTTCAAAAGTGAATTTCTTAAGCGTATAATTCCATGATGTGACAGATAGATTTAGGTGCGTACCTCAAGCAAAAAAGCCGTTTGCCTCTGTCTAAGGCCTTAAGACTTGCTCTTGACATTGCCAGGCAAGTGGTGTTTGATTGCAATTCTATGCAATACTTGGTTGGTTGATCTTCGTGAAGAAATGTTCTGAAAATTGATTTGATAATATGTTTTGATTGGTATTTCTGAAGCAGGGGCATGAATTATTTTCATGAATGTAAACCAGACCCAATAATCCATAGCGATTTAAGGCCCAAGTAAGGCATCTAAAAGCTTGAGTGTTCTTTTGGATTATGTGACTACTTGCACATATCAAATGCACTTTTTTTTTTTCTTTTCTTTTTAATATCTAAGATCTTGGTAAGGTGCCAAAAATATTTTGCTGGACTGTGGGGGCCAGATGAAGGTTGCAGGATTTGGGTTGAATAGATTGTCAAAAATATTGCATTCCAAAGCAAAATTGTTGCACTCTACTAGAAAAACAGGGTTTGGAGGCGAAGGTGATTTATAGAGCGTTTTGCTGTTTTGTGGCGTTTTTTGTGGCTTTTTCATAAATGCCACTATACTGTCGATGTCACTATAGGTAAAACGCCTCAACAGGTACCGAGTCAATACACTCAAAGACGCCTCCACAGGGGCCGAGTCAATACACTGAAAAGCGCCTCCACAGGGGCCGAGTCAATACACTAAAAAGCGCCTCAACATGAGCCGAGTCAATACACAGTAAAGCGACCTAATAACTCTAAAATGCATACATTAAAAAGAGACCTAACATCTCTGAAATGCATACATGGAAAGCGCCTTAACATGCCTCAAATTCATACATAGAAAAATGCCTCAATAGGCCTCAAATTCATATATTGAATAGTGCATTAACAGGTGCACACATCATGCATTGGAAAGCGCTTTCACAGTATCAAAGCAGCCACCTTGCAAAAATGACCACCTATTCACCAATATAAATGTAATTGATGATTAATATCTATATATAGAAATCGTACTTATAATGAAATATAGCACCATGATTAACGGGACATATACCACCTTCACTGGAAGTTTTACGATTCCAGTGACATGCTTTAATATGTGAATAAAAAAAGTTCATTAGTTAGCAAATTCTCTACCAAGCCACAACCCATCTTGTGTTGGCACATTTTACAAGGCCAAATTACAAAATACACATTATAGAGTAAATATAGACTAAATATTAATTCTAGAAAAGAGGGGGGATGATAGTATTTGAAAACATAATGCAATCCTTGGATTAGAGAAAGGGAAATGACAAATTCAACTTACCGTATATATTATTGATTGCTCATCCACACATTTTATGTAATCCAATCTCCATAGTTGCTTCAACCTATCGAAACTAAGGACTGCATGCTCTGAGAAATAGCATCATAACCATAACATAGCACATAATGCAAACCAGAATACCATAAAAACGGAACAGGTTGCTTAACAGATGAAGAACACATTAGAAAGCATACAAGGATATTTTCCTAACATAATGACAGGCACTTACGATAGTCTTCTTTCCCCAAGACCTGTGTTGCAACTAGCGTGAATAAAAACACATTGATTACCAGGTTATCATACAGAAAGTTTCTTAAGCTTTAACTTAATCCTGGACATGTGTGGACACTGTCAGGTTGTCCTGGACTAGTCCTAGGCATGTCCTGGACAAGGTCCAAAGCCAACAAGACGTGCAAAAAACAAGCCTTAAACTTAATGCAAACAAGATATAAACTCAAGAAAAAGACTAGGGCACTGCTGGTAAAAGTCTGGACATGTCTGGACAAACCAATACCTAGCAGACAAAACCCCTTCTTTTACATTATTTTGAACATTCTCTAACACAATAGATAAACAAAGACCAACCGTGACAACCAATGCCACATATTTCCTGTTACTGGTGGTGAAAAATAAAAAATTAAAAATAGTGGATGAACAAAAACAAAGTAAATGATCCTAGGAACACCCACTATCAATGATACGTGTATATGTCTGATCAAGATAAGTTTCGTTAGATGTTTAAATCAGAAACAAACAAGTGTTGGGTCTTATGTATATGTATCGATTCCTAAATACAATCAAATTCTCAAGAAAGTCGGTTTCGAGTAGTACCTTACACCTTCCCGCATATTTCCCCTTCCACATTTCTTGGTGAGTTCTACTTCATTTCTTGGTGAGTCCATATCTCAGTATTCTTGATTAAACCATGCAATGAAGTGAAGAAGCATACATGGAAGTCGATTATGGTAAATAAGTTTAAGAAACAAGTAATTTTTTGTAGTCATGCCTGCAAAGAGGGGCAATCATTTTACCAAGTCTTTTTGGGAGCTGCAAGACAAATGGACATCGAATAACACAACAGACACAAGGAAAAAAGATCAAGGAAAATATTAATTTTTTGGATAACAAAATCTGATCATATACATGAAATCATGTACTGGTATGCATGTTAAGATATAGTACACATCTCATCCAAGAGAAGTTAAAAGAGTAACATACTTTTACCCACAAAAACGAGTTTCAGAATTTCCAAGATGGATCAGAAACAACTTCAAAAGGGCCAGACATGCCTAATTTCAAAAGGCATGACACTAAAAATATCTATCTTCAGGAAGATAAGCCCAAACATTGGAGGTACATTAAGATAACGCCTCTTAATTTCAAGAAAGGTTCCTAATGCTTCAAGATTTGTACTTTTTTAAATACGTACGTATATTTAATGCAATTACCAGTACATAAATTAAAACTTCATATTCAAACTTTTTGTTGATGAAAGAGAAACAGAGACTCACAATCAACATTTGAAAAGTTGATTATAGACCACATAACCGACTTCTAAAAAGTCCATTGTGTGCAATGCCCAAGTAGTGTGAAGAGACAATATGTTGATGATAGTGTAAATAAAGGATCCCAAAATTATTTCCTTGTGTATCTGATAATACCATAACCATTATAGAATATCAAAAAGATGCACACATAATATAAATGACAATTACAGCTTAAGTCTACATGCACATAGGGCAGCTAGTTACAAATTCTTTCTTACATCCTCAAGATAGAGAGGTCAGAAAAACAAATGTCCAGTGATTTTGGCATGTACCAAAGGCAACAGTGGCGGATCCACAGCCCCCAGGGGGGGTGCTGTGACCCCACTCATATTAAAAAAAGGGTCATTTTTCTTTATTTTTTTTTTAAAAAGATATTGACATGTACATAAAACTTTATTTAAGATATTGACATGTTAAAACATGGCTCTAAGGTAAGAAAAGAAAATTTTGCAGGATTAGAATTTGTAAAATGCTCTAACCCTGTACAAGATTCGCAAGCAGCAGGGCTTCTTCGAGCTACAGGTCTACATACAAAATAAATTAAGATTTCAACAAAAGATTCTTGTAGTCATAATATGAAACTATCTCCCCCTCCCCTTTTTCCCCTGAATGTAGGTGGAAAAGGGCATGATTTTTGGTGAGCAATTTGACAATCTGTTAGCCTCTTTTTGTGAGAAATATTGACAAGTCTAAGGCTAAGGGAGTCAAAACAGAACCCTTGAAGAATAGAAATAGAAAAGTTGCCCTATGCAGATCTTAAGTTAAACTTTTTTTTTAAAGAAAAGTCTTAAGTTAAACTTTTCTTATTGCTACTCCTCAATACAGGCATTCTTAAGTTAAACCTTTTTTTTTGTTGAGAAAAGTCTTAAGTTAAATTTTTCTCGGTGCTACTCCTCAATACAAGCAGTCTTAACTTAAGATCGCAGATAGCCGGCGTGTCCCGTGTCCGACACGCACCGGACACGGACACGCCCCGGCCGGACACGCCGGACACGGTGTCAGACACGCCATCAGGCTGAATTGGAATTTTCAAAAAATTTGGACACGCTTGTCGGACATGCCATTGGACCGAATCGGAAATTGGACACGCGTGTTCGGGAAAATGGACACTTTTATTAGATTTTTGACACTTTTCTACCAAAACAACGCAGTTTCACTTAAAAAAATTTATTCTTATCCAATAAAGTCATATTTGGCCCTGATTTGGACCAATTCACATCCTTTTCGAAGAAAAAAATTGGTCCAAATCACCAGCCCCAAACCCTAGCAAACGTGTGCCGTCGTTCTCCACTTCCCCCACCGTTTGCCGCCCAGCTCCACCGTATGCATTCATCTCAACCCAGCATCACTATTTCTACATTTATAAGTCGTTTTTTCTTTTTTACTCCGCGAAATTTCTTTTAATCTGTGTATCTAGATCTAGTATGTAAAAATTTTGCCTTTATACTCTACCCTATTATACTAGTGCAGATGATACTGAACCATAAACTAATGAGTGATGATTGGCCAATGGTTTATATATTTATTGCTTTATGAAAAACTATTTCTATTTTTTATTTTTTTTTGAAGCATTTGAAAAACTATTATAAAGGAACAAATATGAGATTCTTTTGGCTATGGAAAATATTCTGAGTGCTTCTTTTGAAAATTGGAGAATTAGAATGATATATGTGGCTAGAAAGAATAGTATTGTTAAGTTGTGCTACACATTTCTAGAAAAATAAAAGAAATTTCTAGAATAGAAACTTTTAGTTGTCAGTTAGAGACTAGAAAAATATTGGTACACTCTACTAGAATGGAAACTACTAGCTACATGTAGTTCTAGTAGTTATTTTAAAAATTCAGACATATCTAGAAAACTCCATAAGGTGCTTGAGCTATCATATGGAGACTATATATATGGCACTACCCCATGTACTTGAACTAGGCAATCAAGCAATGAATACAATAAAATTCCTTTATACAATCTCTCCAACTTATCAATCCTTTTCCATCTCACACTCATCAATCCTAGCTTTCTCCATTCAACCTTCCACAAAAATTCTAACAAGTGGTATCGGAGCTCGGTTTCGACACAACTAGAACTGGGCGAAATCAACATCATGGCAGATTACACACTCCCCTCATCCATTCCGGTCCAATTTTCCGGGGAGAAAATTTCGACTACTGGTTCATTAAAATGAGAACCTACTTTTGTGCTCAAGATTTATGGGATATCGTAAGTAAGGGATTTAGCATCCCCGACGACATCTCGAATTTATCTACAGCACAAAATAAAGAATTCAAGGAGAATCAACAGAAAGATGCTCAAGCATCATTAGCCCTTCAGTTAAGCTTGACTGAGGAATTGTTTCCAAGAATCATGAATGCCAAGACGGCTAAAGAAGCGATGGATAAGTTGCAGGAGGAGTTTCAAGGCAATGAAAAGGTACGAGTCTCAAAACTCCATTCATTGAGGAGAAATTTCGAGAATTTAAAGATGAAAGAGTCAGAGAATGCTAAAGACTACTACACAATAGTAGATTCATTAGCAAATCGATTGCGGGCGAATGGAGAAGATGTCCCAGAGAAGAAAATTGTGGAAAAAATATTATTTACTTGTACAGAAAAATATGATCCAATCATTACAGCTATTGAGCAGTCAAAAGATTTGGAAAAATTGTCTGCTTCAGAATTGACGGGGTCATTGAAAGCTCATAAACATAGATTGGAAAGGCGTCACGAAGGCACTACTAAAAATGCTTTTCAATCTAAGTTCAAAACGCCGTCACAAAAATCAAAACAAAATGATCAGAGATCACATGAAGGTTCTAAAAATACAGAGCTTCCAAACAAAATATTTTCTCGTTGCGGTATATGCAAGAGGAAAAGCCATTTGGAGAAAGACTGTTGGTTTAAAGGAAAACCACAATGAAAAAATTGCAAGAAATTTGGTCACGTCGAGAAGGTATGTCGATAAAAAAAGAAACATCAAGCTAACTTTTCTGAAGAAAAGGACGTCGAAGACAATCTCTTCTATGCCTGTCAAGTAGCAACAGAGGAAAAGAAAGATACATGGTATCTTGACAGTGGTTGCAGCAATCACATGACAAAATATGAATCCATATTTTGCCGTCTTGAAAAATTCAAGACAAATATTAAGATAGGAAACGGCGACTTTATGGAGGCTACTGGAAAAGGCACTATTGTCATTAACACAAAGAAGGGCAAGCGATACATAAATAAGGTGCTCTTGGTTCCGAGTATAGATCAAAATCTATTGAGTGTGGGGCAAATGATGGAGAAAGGATACTCATTGCATTTTGAAGGAGACTCTTGTACAATATATGATAAGAAAGATAAATCCCTTCAAATTGCAAAAATAAAATGAAGGAAAAACGATGCTTTCCGATCCAATGGAGTTATGCAGGAGATGTCGCAATGAAGGCACAAGTTGACGACTCGTGGTTATGGCACAGAAGGCTTGGTCACTTCAATTTCAATGGATTAAAAATACTACATCAGAAGAACATGATGAAAGATCTCCCGACTATAAAGGCACCCGATCGTGTTTGCGAAGGATGCATGCTCGGGAAACAACATCGACAACCATTTCCTGTCGAAAAAGCTTGGAGAGTGAAGGAGCCATTAGAATTGGTGCACACGGACGTTTGTGGCCCAATGCGTACTCATTCACATGAACAAAACATGTACTTCATTCTCTTCATTGATGATTTTACCAAAATGACATGGGTTTATTTTATGCGTGAAAGATCGCAAGTATATGAAATATTTAAGGAATATAAGGTCTATGTCGAGAAACAAAGTGGTCACTACATGAAGACCATAAGAAGTGATCAAGGCAAAGAATACACATCTAAAGAATTCAACAAGTTCTATGAAGATGAAGGCGTGGAGCATCAATTAACAGTTGGATACGCTCCAGAACAAAATGGTGTTTCAGAACGTAAAAATAGAACAGTTATGGAGACAACAAGAGCTATGCTAATGGAGAAAGGCCTTCCGAAAACATTTTGGGCAGAGGCAGTGCATACTGCAGTCTACTTGCTAAACAGATGTCCAACCAAATCCGTTTAGGACAAAACACCATTCGAAGCCTGGAGCGGGCAAAAGCCATCAGCAAAACATCTTAGAGTCTTCGGCTCCATCAGTTATGTTCACATTCCACAAGAGAAAAGGAGTAAGCTGGATGAAAAGACAGAGAAAAGGATTTTCTTAGGCGATAGTACACAATCAAAAGGTTACCGTGTCTATAACTTAAGAACAAGAAAGCTTATTGTCAGTCGAGACGTTGAATTTGACGAGGATGCAAGCTTCAATTGGGAAACCGAGGAAGTTGAAAGGAAAACAATTAATATGGAACCATTTCTATGAACCAACGAAGAAGACAGCCGTCAACCAGTATCACCAGCTCGCGCTATCATTGAAGAAACATCACAAGATGAAGGTTTTTCTCCTGAGACACCACCAAGGAAAACAAAATCCTTGAGTGAGATATATGAGAGATGCAATCTCACCTTGATAGAACCAGGAAGTTATGAAGAAGCTTCCAAAGAAGAAGTTTGGAGAAAAGCAATGGAAGAAGAAATTAAGATGATAAACAAGAATGAAACGTGGGAGCTAGTAAGTCCACCTCCAAACAAAGAGGTCATCGGTGTTAAGTGGGTCTATAAAACAAAGCTTAATCCTGATGGCTCAATCCAAAAACACAAAGCAAGGCTTGTAGCCAAAGGCTACTCTCAACAGTTTGGAGTGGATTACAACGAGTCATTTGCTGTTGCACGATTGGATACGATACGTGCATTAATTGCCCTATCTGCACAAAAAGGATGGAATATCCATCAGCTGGATGTTAAATCAGCATTTCTCAATGGATACCTTGAGGAAGAAATTTACGTTGAGCAGCCTCAAGGATTTATCGTGAAAGGAGAAGAAGACAAAGTACTAAAGTTGAAGAAAGATTTATACGGGCTCAAGCAAGCCCCACGGGCTTGGCATAGCAGAATTGATAACTACTTCATCACGCAGGGTTTCAGGAGGATCAAAAGCGAGCCTACACTTTACATATAGACACTAGATACAAATGACAGACTTATTGTTTCCTTATACTTTGATGATCTCATCTTTACAGGAAACAATGAGGACATGATAAAGAGTTTCAGACTAGACATGATGAAGATGTTTGAAATGACAGATTTCGGATTAATGCACTACTTCCTTGGAATCGAGGTAAACCAAAAAAAAAAATGGGATTTTCATTTCACAAAAGAAATATACAGATAGTCTTCTTGAAAAATTCAAGATGAAAGGATGCAAAAGTGTCGCAACTCCACTTGAAAGCAAAGCACTCAAGAGCGAAGATGGCACGCCAAGAGCAGATTGTACGGTCTATCGGCGTCTCATTGGAAGTTTACTCTATCTAACAACTACAAGACCTGACATTATGTTTGCAACAATTTATCTCTCCAGGTTCATGCAATGCCCAAGTCAAGTTCACTTCGGAGCAGCTAAAAGAGTGCTAAGATATCTGCAAGGCACAAAGGATTACGGCATTTGGTATGGATCGAGTCCTGACTTGAAATTGATTGGTTACACTGCTAGCGATTAGGCAGGATCATCAGATGATAAAAGCACATCTAGCTATGCATTCACTTTGGGCTCAGGATTCTCTTGGGGAACAGAAAAGCAAGACACAATAGCACTATTAAGAGCAGAAGCAGAATATGTAGCAGCAGCATTTACAACATGCCAAGCTATATGGCTCAAACGCATACTTGAGGACATGGGGGAGCCTCAAGATGAAGCAACATTGATCTATTGTGACAGCAATTTGGCAATTTCAATGGCGAAAAACCCAGTATTTCACAACAAGACTAAACACATAAGAATCAAGTACCACTTCATCAGAGACGCTGTAGCCAATAAAGAAATAAAGGTCATGCATTGCAGAAGTGAAGAACAGTTAGCCGACATATTCACAAAATCACTACCAAGAGACAAGTTCGAGCTCTTGCGAGAAAAGATTGGTGTCACTGAAATGTGTACCAAGGAGGAGTGTTAAGTTGTGCTACACATTTCTAGAAAAATAAAAGAAATTTCTAGAATAGAAGCTTCTAGTTGTAAGTTAGAGAGTAGAAAAATATTGCTACACTCTACTAGAATGGAAGTTACTAGATACATGTAGTTCTAGTAGTGATTTTTAAAAATTAAGACATATCTAGAAAACTCCATAAGGTGCTTGAGCTATCATATGGAGACTATATATATGGCACTACCCCATGTACTTGAACTAAACAATCAAGCAATCAATACAATAAAATTCATTGGAAAATTAGGGATAAGGACACAATCTGAAATATTTTTAAGTAACAGGACAACTACATATTTTTTATAGGGAGAAGGACAACTGCATAATTTTTATAGCGAGAAGGACAAACAGTGAATCCCGAAAATCAGTGAATCTCCCCAGTGAATCCCGAAATCAGTGAATTTCGACAATGAATTTTGACAGTGAATCCCGAAAATCAGTGAATCTCGACAATGAATTTTGAAAATTAGTGAATTTCGACAGTGAATTTCGGCAGTGAATTTAAACAGTGAATTTCGAACACAAGTGAATTTCGACAGTGAATAAATAGTTTTGTCCTTTATGCAAAAGTTTTAAAAAAACTGTCCTTTTACTCAATTGATGAAATATTTCTGTCCTTCTCCCTCATTCCCCCAAAATTCATTTCTACAACCTCTCCAACTTATCAATCCTTTTCCATCTCACATTCATCAATCCTAGCCTTCTCCGTTCAACCTTCTACAAAAATTCTAACAAGTATATACATCCTCCCGGCTCCCAGTACATTTCAGTCCCTATATTTTTAATATTTACATTTTAGTCCCTATATTTTTAATATTTACATTTTGACCCCCGCACCCGTGTCCTAGATTTTTCAAAACTCACGTATCCCCGTGTTCCGTATCCACGTATCGGTGTCCCCGTATCCGTGTCCGTGCAACCTAGGTCTTAAGCTAGAAGACTAGAAAGATGGTACGTAATATATTTCTTTTATTGGTCAGGTAATTGGTTTATGATTTACTTGCAGGTATTTACATGGCACCTGAGATTTATAATGATGAAGTATTTGACAGAGGAGTGGATGTGTATTCGTTTGGTGTAATACTCTATGAGGTACATATTTTTCCTTTCATATTTTGTTTCACGCATATTAGTGTCTTAGGTGCACATTATTGTAAGACAGAATAGTTTAATGGTCTTTTTGTGTTTGATGGATTCAGATGATGGAAGGAGCACCGCCTTTTCACCCAAAGCCTCCTGAAGAGGTTGATAAAGCAATGTCTTAAAGTCGAAAAGACAGTATCCACCACATCTTAAGGAGTAAGTAAAGATTATGCATATATACACTTCCGTGTACAAACCGGCTTGTGCACGGAGCAACTGACCGTCTTGTGCAATAGAGACTCACTGCCAAAGAATTTCCCTTTACGGATAATATACGATTTGTCTTAAATTAGTGCTATCTACGTATATACTAAATGATGAGACTTGGGGTAGGTTAATTGAAGAGTGTTGGAGCCCGGAATCCTCAGAGAGGCCAACTTTCTCAGAGATCATCATACGAATGGATAAGATTGTTGCTAACTGCACAAAGCATGGCTGGTGGAAAGACACTTTCAAACTTCCTTGGTATGGTTTCGGTTTTCCTTTTTTCTCCCCGTTCTCCTAGTTTGCTCTTCCTTGAAGCTTCACGCCCTGCATTTGCTATGCTTTTTGCGACTTAGAATATAATCTGAACATCATTACATAGAAAACATCACTTCTTGATTTTTTTTTTTTTTTGCTTATATGGTTGATAATATAGATATTCGAATGTCTCTATACATGATATAGTTTGTACCTCGCGAGCACATTTTCCTACAAAGATGTCATTGCATCGATGGAGGAATACAGAGCCTTTACTTCGTAAACACAAGGGTAAGAAAGGTACATTAATTTGAGGTTGTTTGGGGCAACGGCTTCGTGGTTTTCATTTTCTGCTCTTATTGGACAGACCGATGAAGGCGAATAGAGTGATTTGTCTGCTCTGCAAATTTGTATTATTGCTCACTCTTTTTTTCTTGTCTAAGTATAGTTGATTGACCAAACATATCACCAAGGAGTTCAGTTCAGGCTTGTAAAGTTCTCTTGTGTTTCTCTTTTTTTATTTTTTTTTTATTTTTAATCTATATAGTTTTATTTCTATTATATACTCTATAACGACATGTTCCAATATCTGAAGGTTTTTATTTTTTATTTTGTACCCTTTGTTCCAAGAAAGCGTAAGACCCTCTCTAATGGCAAGAAGCTCTGCACAAAATACATTAGTAGCACCCGTATTTACCCATGAAACCAAAACACCGAACCCCATTACTGTCACGAATCACTCCACCAATAGACGAGTTATTGTTAATACAACTTGCGTCAATATTAACCTAAACCCACCCCTCTTGGGGAGTCCCAATTAACCCATCTAATGCCCACGGACGAAGCAGAGGAGACTGTCTTTTTACAATTTAAAATGTACTCAGAAGCCAAAAAAAAAAAAAAAAAAAAAAGACACTCGTTGCAAAGGATTCTAGGATTCTCAAAGGACACATTAAAAACGTTATTATTCCTTTCATTCCAAGCCATCCAAAGACCATATAAGAAAAGAGAATTTCTATGCCCCTCAAAACAATCAACATGCACCTGAGAATAATCACATGGAACAGGGGCAGATTAGAAATTTGTTTCAGTGGGGTTACCAGAGACTAAAACTATATTTTTATTCCGAAAATTTATTTTAATGGGGTCACCGAAGCCTAAAACTACATTTTTAACCACAAAACGACACTTTTAACAACAAAACAACATCGTTTAATACTACGTTTTTTTACAGGATCTTAGTGGCATCACGTGACCCCACCTTGACACAGGTGGATCCGTCGAATGAATAATCCTTTTTTTTTTAATACAAAGGAGGTCCAGGGACCTAAAAGAAATTAAAACTTGGGGATATGCAAACCCCTCACATCCTCAGACAGAATACTCTGCACATCGGCAGGAGGATCTTCAATTCTTTCCACTCCAAAGGTTCTTCTTTGGCCCATCCTAGCCATCTGGTGAGCTGCACGGTTGCCCTCTCTTGGACTGTAGCAGGCTTTGGCATCATTGCCTTTGTTCATAAGGTTCACAATATCATCCACAAGGGCCCTTCCATCCTCGTTTCTGGATTTTATAGCAATGGACATAACAACACCTAGAGAGTCAGATTCAACAATGAGTTTATCAACTCCATAGTCATTGACAATCCAAATCGCCTCCCTAATAGCCATTAGTTCAGCTCGAAAGATCGTGCTCCTGCCCATAGCTCCAGTAAAACCTCTAATCCATCTGATATTTCCATCCCTAAAGACTCCACCTTTAACAACCAAGCCATGTCCATGATCATCAAACTCAATACAGCTAGCATCATTGTTTGTCTTGATCCATTCTTCAGTGGGAGGCTCCCAAGCTATCCAATGTGGTTCCTTCAAATTAGAAGTTGTATAATCCAAGAGTAGCGAATCATACTAAAATTATTAACTAACATACTCAAAGGTTTGCACTTCCATAAGCTTCTAGCATAAGGTCATAGATATAAACAATGACAAATATCTTCCTCCCCACTGATGTGATAAGGTCATAGAAATAAACAATGACAAATATCTTCCTCTCCACTGATGTGATTCCGGGTAGGAAACACGATCGGAACGTGCTCTTTAAGGGATCAACGACGAGCTAAAAACCTAGTCCTCTACGATGAAGATACTTATTCGCAAGTGATTAAATTAAGCCAAATTGACTTAACCAAGAGAAATTTCTCTCAATATAATAATAATGATTTTCATAATTGATTATATAAAAATGTGCATTGGATGCCTTTATGTAGGCTACAAAATCAAAGACTAACAATCTCCTAACCAATGTGGGACAAATTAACTTGTAATTTTCGCCATTTTATTTTCTGAGGGACCTAACTTGACTCTAATAAGCCCAAATGACTTTTATTTGTTGAAAATAAACACTTGACCAAATATACTATCATATAGTTTATACCCGCGAGCACATTTTCCTACAGAGATGTCATTGCATGCATCGATGGAGGAATACAGAGCCTTTACTTTGTAAACACAAGGGTAAGAACGGTACATATATTTGAGGTTGTTTTGGGGCAACGGCGACGTGCTTTTCATTTTCTGCATTTATTGGACAGACCAGTGAAGGCGAATAGAGTCATTTGTCTGCTCTGCAAATTTGTATTATTGCTCACTTTTTTTCTCTTGTCTAAGTATAGTTGTATTGACCAAACATATCACCAAGGAGTTCAGTTCAGGCTTGTAATGTTCTCTCGTGTTTTTTTTTCCTTGAAACGTATATAGTTTTATTTCTACTTATATACTGTGTAAGTGTTATAAATATACTCATATTATGTGGATGTCTATTATATATAATATATATCTATAAAGTGTAAAATCTTAGTCGCATATTTAGTTTATTTATTACCTAAGTCTCGACACAAACACAATAAATATATTGGATAAGCATCAACGTAAATATATGATGTAATCAAGGGCGGAGGTATTCACAGGGCTTGGGGGGCTAAGCCCACCCCAATTTTTTTTTTTTTTTTCTTAATAAGTAACCTATGAACCAAGCCCACCAGACCTTCAGCCCACTAGAAAAAATTAGAAAAGCCCACCCTAGCCAGCAATTTAGACCCAATTGTTTTCTAAAATCCTTTTCTATCATCTGCAACTTCCTATATTCGTAAAAAGTTTAACATAATCTTTAAGATAAAACAAAAAGTCATTCACGGTATTAAAAAAAAACCAGCAAAAATTAGGTACCGTAAAACATGTGTCTAGCGAGTCATTCAAGTTATGTTTTGTTGTTTTTGGTTTACTGTTTGTATAAAATGAATGTGTCTCTCGAGTGGTTCTCTTTTAAGGCTTTGAGAGGTTTTTTTTTACTGAATTCTATACTTAATTTCTTTGTTTCATAAAATAGCATTACCGAAATTTTTACTCTTACAATTAAAAAAAAATTCTCTAGCCCACCCAGAAAGAAATTCCTCGCTCCGTCCTTGGATTTAATCAACGGATGTATCTACATCATAAAGCCACGTGTAATATGTCGTGTCTTTATTAATCGGTACCACGCTGATAATTATCCGGCCACGTGGTAACACTTGGGTTACCTCCTGAATATCATATGCAAGTGTCGAAGGAACACAGCCTACCGAATGTGTTCTGGTATGGGGCTTAGCCGCCATATGAGGTCGGCCATTATGTCTATATATATATATATATATATATATATATATATATATATATATATATATGTATTGATCTTGCAACAGAGAATATATAGAAGAGAGAATTCCTCTTATTTATCCTTTGAAAAGCTTTACAATTAGCTTCGTTTTTGGTTCCATAGTTATATATTTTATAACACGTTATCAGCATGAGTCTCTACCGGTACTGAGTAAAGCATCGAGCATCGAGAGATTTACTCGAAAAACTTTGATGGAACGTTGAGGACTCACCGGAGAAGTGTGTCGGAGGAAAGTCAAATCGGCTGACAAGTAAAGGGTACCGGAAAGCCACTGGTTTTCGGGATATGTATACTCGTCGGATAACCACCGGATAATCGACGGAAAAGAACCATGGTTTTCTGTAAAGGGAAAGCTTGCAATGGAACTAAGACCAAGTGGAAGCTGAATGAATAAAGAGCTGTTGGTGCAAGTTCTTCGTCATTAATCATGCATGCCAAAGGGTGGCTGAAACAATAACTAAAAGGAGAATGGATTTGTAAATCTTTTCTACCGTAAAAGGAGAGAAACTTCTTTTAGTCTTTCTTATCCTTTATTATTACTATATTGGTGGAGATTTGTTTGGAATGATATGTTCACGCAAGAAAATTGAACATATCTTGGTCTAACGGGTTTGACGGGTATAGCCATCTCCGTATCTGCTATTATCGGGTATTCTGGATTTATATTATTTAATCATCAATCGATGATTATCTTTTATTGATGTTGATCAATTATTCGGATATTCTATTTATGGATTTCTATGATTGGATTATCGGCTGTCGGTTATATCTTATCCAAGTTGATAAGAGTTTATTATTACGGTAATCGATCATCCGGATATTTTATGGATCCATCTTATATATATGGATGTCTATTATTGACCGATCCGAGTCAATAATTTATAATGGTGATCATATTTTATACCCGAGGTAAACTATGGAAGTAAAAGTTTATTCTATTCAATTTATGTATTATGATCAAAATATCATACGGTGATATTATTATATATTGTAATGTTTTGTTTTGTCATGATGGATGGATCCTCTCGCCATGCGAGTCTTTGAGTGATTATCACAGAGTGTGATAGGTTCTTGAAGAGGCCGCCGAAGTTCGGTAAGTACTCTTTTGAGCCAAAGAGCTTCACAAATGCCTAAGACAAGTGCCCGAGTTCGGCCTTCAAGAGACCGCTTCTACGACACGATAGGTTGTTTCTTGCTCCTCCAAGTAACAAGATTGCCCCATACATAGGAACGATGCTCGTGGTCGACCTTCTATCTATGTGGCATCCGGCCAATCGCATCGGTGTAGACCTTGATGGATCTATCGAGACTTGGTGAAGTGTAACCCTTGGCCGGAGTAGACTTCAAATACCTCGGTATTCTATTTATCGCATCCCAATGTTGCTCGGTAGGGCAATGCATGAACCGACTAACCGACCGACACCATATGCAATATCGGGTCTTGTATGGGAGAGGTAGATGAGTTTCCCTACAAGCCTTTGATATTGTTCTTTCCCCGACGGCAGTGTCACCATGTAGCGAGGGGTATGTTGGGGTCTACGGGGGATATAGCAGGTTTGCACCCCAAAGCATGCCGATTTCCGGAGATCCAAGTACATATTTCCTTTGGGAGACGAGAAATGCCTTTCTTGTTTCTTGCTACTTCCATGCCAAGAAAATATTTGAGAAAACCCAAGTCTTTCACCGAAACACCTTTGCCACAGAGTCTTCAAATGTTGGATCTCGTAGAGTCATCTCCAGGTGAGGATGATATCATCCACATAGACAATAAGAATAGACCTCTTCGGTTGGTTGTCTTGATGAACATAGTGTGATCGAATTGCATTGGTGATATCCAGCACTTTGACCACAGTTGTTAATTTTCCAAACCATGCCCTTGGTGATTGCTTCGAGCCATATAGAGATTTCCTCGCCTTTGCACACCTTGCCTTGAGTATGAGGATTGATAAAACCGGGAGGTACATTCATATAAACCTCCTCGGTGAGGTCCCCATTTAGAAAAGCATTTTTGATGTCCAATTGGTGAAGAGGCCGGTCAAGTTGGACAACTAGAGAGATCGAACCGACAAGTGTTGAGTTTTGCCACTGGTGCAAAAGTTTCCTTATAGTCAATGCCATAAGTTTGAGTGAATCCCCGGCTACCAATCGGCTTTGTACTTGTCAATAGTGCCATCGCATTGTATTTTATAGTGAATAACCATCCGCAACCGATCGTCTTCTTGCCCCCTTGTGGGAGAGGTGTCAAATCCCAAGTATGATTATCCGGAAGTCTTTGTCATCATCTCTTTTTAACGAAACCTTCCATTTATCATTTTGAAGGGCCTCCCGAATATTTTTAGGAATAGAGTGAGAGTCCAGTCCCGTGAAAACATGGCAAAGGCGAGGAGATAACTTATCATAAGATAAATAAGAATGAATAGAGTGATCGGTGCATGATCTCTTTCCCTTCCCTAAGAGCAATAGGCCTATCATCAATGTCGGCGAGCCGCCGAGGATCCGTAGATTGCCGAGTGTCGCAGGCTCGGGATCGGCAGGCTGCGGGTCGGTAGACTCTCGTTCGGGGAGGTTGCCGAGGAGTATTAGTGTAGAGAGTCGCAGGGTACCGAAGTTCGATCCGCGTGTGGATCGCAGAGTTGCCGAGGGTTAAGAGTATCGAGGGAAGGGTTTAGGTCAATTTCAATCGGGTTTCCATCGGTGAATGGCTCAAGAGGTTTGCTTTGTAATAAGGGGTCCTTTCAAAGAATTTTACATCCATAGAATTATAAAATTTCTTTTCAATAGGGGAATAACACTTGTAACCTTTTCTGTCCTTTGCATAACCTAGGAAAATACACTTGTGAGCTTTAGGATCAAGTTTACTTCGTGTTGAGCATGGATATACACAAACACAAGTACAACCAAAGATCTTTGGAGGCAAGGCGGGAAACAAGATGATGGCAGGAGTGTGTGGTCGGTAGGGTTTGGAGTGGAGTTTTGAAACCTAACACTCGTGGGAAGTACGTTGAGTAAATAAGTTGCGGTCAAGTATAGCTTCACCCCACATATATTTAGGAACATGTGTGGTGAACATGATTGATCGGCCATTTCCGGCGGAGTGCTCGTTCTTTCTCTCGGCAACCCCATTCTCGCCGAGGTGTTTCCACACAACTACCGATATGAACAATTCCTCTATCCGTCAAGAAGGTACCGAGATTAGACTCATAGTATTCTAGAGCATTATCGGTCTTTAAGATCTTGACCTTAGTATCAAATTGAGTGGAGACCATATGATAAAATTCTTGAAAGATAGGGCCAACTTCGATTTGTCTTTCATTAAAAAAACCCAAGTGTTCCCGGTATGATCATCAATAAAGGTGACAAACCACCTTTTCCCTGTTATACTTTTCACCCTAGAGGGTCCCCACACATCTTTCGTGTATTAAGGTGAAGGGTGAGGAATGCAAATGAGGTAACTTAGCATACACAGATTTTGTAAGTTTAGCAAATTGACAAATATCACATTGAAGGTCATTCGATTACATCCTTTAAACAATTCAGAGTTAAAGATTTTAAGTAACCAAAACTTGGATGTCCTAATCTATAATGCCATAACATGATATTGTCTAAAGTACGGGAGCAGCCGCCGAGGCGATTCGGTCTTCGTCTTCGTCTTCGGCGGGGTTGACCGAAACAATCCGGCGCAAGGTTTAGCCTTCCCAATCACTTCCCGTGAAGTAGGATCCTGGAATGTGCACCGATTTTCCTTAAAAACAACAAGTCAATTCAAATCTTTAGTGAGTCTACCGACGAGATATAAGATTGCGAGTCTAAGTTTGGAACAAATAGGACATCCCGTGTAGGCATATCTTATTAGTGAGTTTAACATTTCCAACACCTTTTGCACGAGAGATAGATCCATCAAGCCAGTTTTAATGTTATGAATTTGGTGACAAGGCATATAGTTGGTTATAAGATTTTTATTACCAAATCATATGGGAGGATGCCCAGAATCAACAATCCATGTTTCATTGCTAAGGAAGAGTAGAATTTTTTTGTATGAGTATGAGTAGCAACATCGGTAGAGTGACTACCTTCCTTTTGTTGATTCGGGAAGGCTTTGAATGCGCAAAGAACCGAGCATTCATCCGGTTGTCATTCTCCTCCTCACCGATGTGTCCGCCTTGACTTTCCCCGATAGGTTTTGAGGTTTTTGAGGAGTTAGGCTTGCCATGGAGCTTCCAGCTAGATTGTCCTTGGTGTGATTTGTGCGTTTGCGTGATCACGAAACGTTTTCCAGTTTTTCTCGGTAGGCTTCTTGTATGTCTCAAAGCAACCTCGCATCCTTCCCGACGATCGCCAACGGGCGGCACCTTCGATAGGGTTGTCGTAGTGGATTTCGAAGCATGACTTTTCTCCTACTTTCTTCATGTTTGACCTCAAAGCAAACATGGATTTGAGATTTGGAAGAGGTTTGGTGGCAAGAATTCTTCCTCTAACATCATCAAGAGTAGGATTCAGTCCAGTGAGGAACCTGAATACTCTCTTCTTTTCTATGATGTCTTTATAAAGAGCAGCATCCTTGACATCATTCCATGAGTGAGTTTCTAACATATCTAAGTGTTGCCAAGCCTTAGATAGTTGATTGAAATATTGAGTTACGTACATATCCCCTTGCCTCGCAAGTTTGAATCGAGCTTCTAGTTCATATACCTCGATGTATTATCCTTCTTGGAGTAAAGATCTCCGGCATTATCCCGCATTTCTTTGGCGTATCATACATCATAAAGTTTTCACTTATCTCTTTTGTCATTGACCTCGTGAGGATGGTCATGAGTTGATTATTTGTTGTGTCCCATGCTTCAAAACCGGGGTCGGTTTCGGCGAGAGCGAGGTTTTGTTCCGGACAAGTATCCCATCTTACTTTGTCCGTAAATGTACATTTTCATAGACCTTGACCATAACGGATAGTTGTTACCATCAAGTCTATGGTTTGTATAAGAAGAGGAGTTGTCGCATTCTTAATATATAAATTAATGGTGAAAAGGATGATGCAATTACATTTCCAAAAGTGAATGTGTTCAAACTATTAGTTTGATGCGTCAAATTATATAGATTCGTTTCCAGAAGTGAACGTGATTAAACTATATATTTAAGATGATGTCAAAAGTGTGTGTTCAAACTATTAATCCATTCGTTTCCGAAGTGAATGAGATGAAATGAAATATTCGAGGTGTATCGAATTACCCGAGTCCATTTCCAGAAGTGAATAGGACCACTTAATGAAATATAAAAGTTACACCAGATTTTATAGGTTCATTCCCAGAAGTGAATGTGGCCTCATATATTTAAGATATATCAAACTACACGAACCGGTTCCCAGAAGTGAACGTGGCTAAATTATAAATATTAAAGATACATTAAATTTTATTGGCTCAATCCCGGAAGTGAATGTGAGTAAATTTAAATATTTATGATGTATCAGATTACGCATGTCAATCCCTAGAAGTGGATGTGACTAAACTCCAAATTTATGATGTGTCCGTTCCTCGAAGTGAACGTGGACAGTTAATTATTCTAGATGTGTTGAGATACACAAGTCAGTTTCCTGAAGTGAACATGACAGAATCTAGATATTCTATACCGATATTTAAAGATGTATCGAATCACATCAGTCAGTTCCTTGTAGTGAACGTGGCATATGTGAGACTGTGATTTTAAAATCGTCATACTAAGTCTCACTAGTAAAAGAATATTTTCCGTAAATATTTCATTCCTTGTGTGTACAATATATAGCCAATATACAACCATAACTGATAGCGTAAAGTAAGGCTAAAGACTAGGAGCTAAATATATTCTATTAATTACAGTAATTACAAATATATTCTATCACACCCCCACAGTCGAAGCGGGAGGTTCGCGGACGCTGAGGCTGGTACGAAAATCTTCAAAAGAACAAGAGGGAGACCCTTCGTAAAAATATCTGCAATCTGATACCGAGAGGGAACATGGAGAACACGCACGTCACCACGTGCCACTTTTTCCCAAACAAAATGAATATCCATTTCTATGTGCTTCGTGCGTTGGTGTTGAACGGGATTTCCGGAAAGATAAATAGCACTCACATTGTCACAATAGACGATAGTAGCCTTGCGTAACGGACAATGGAGTTCCAACAATAAATTCCGAAGCCAACACGACTCAGATACAACATTAGCGACGCCTCGATATTCTGCCTCAGCACTCGAACGAGACAGAGTAGGTTGTCGTTTGAACGACCAGGATAGTAAATTAGCACCTAAGAAGACACAATATCCAGACGTGGAACATCGAGTATCAGGGCATCCACCCAAATCCGCATCAGTATAGGCAACCAGATCCGACACAGAAGAGGGATATAAGTGTAAACCCAGATGTAACGTGCCTTGAATATAGCGGATAATGCGTTTGAAAGCCTGCATATGGTCAATACAGGGATCATGCATGTGAAGACACACCTGTTGAACTGCATATGAAATATCCGGATGAGTGAACGTAAGATATTGGAGGGCTCCTGCAAGACTGCGATAAAGAGTGGGATCCTCGTAAGGGGCAGCACCCGAGGCTGTCATCTTCCCTGTAGTGTCAACCGGAGTAAGGGATGGCTTGCAAGAGGACATACCCGCACGGTCAATAATCTCAGACGCATACTTGCGTTGGGAGAGGAATAGGCCGCCCTCATGGCGAGTCACACGGATCCCCAAAAAATAATTAAGCGGGCCAAGGTCCTTCATAGAAAACTCAGAAGTGAGGCGATCCATAATCATAGTATGGAGTGCGTCTGAAGACGTTGTAAGAATGATGTCATCAACATACAATAAGAGATAAGCCATATATGTGCCGTGTCGGTAAATGAACAATGACGTGTTAGATTTACTGTTGGTGAAACCAATCGATGTTACAAAATCCGCAAACCGCTTGTACCTATGCCCGAGGTGCTTGCTTGAGGCCGTATAATGACTTACGCAATAAACACACATGATCAGGGCGAGCCGAGTCACTAAAACCCATGGGTTGATGCCTATAAACCACCTCCTTCAGTTCACCGTGCAAGAATGCATTTTTAACGTCTAATTGATGGATCGGCCATCGGTTGGACAAGGACAGACTAAGGACTGTCCGAATGGTAGCCGGTTTCACCACCGGACTAAAAGTGTCTTCGCAATCGATCCCAACCTGCTGAGTTTTCCCATCACCTACAAGATGGGCTTTATACCGCTCAAAAGAACCATCAGAGTTTTCTTTATGATTAAAAATCCACATTGAGTTAATAATATTAATACCCGGGGGACGGGGCACCAAATCCCACGTCTTATTTTTAATAAGAGCATTAAATTCATCAGTCATAGACAGTTTCCAATTCGGGTCACGAAGGGCAGCCAAAGAGTTACGAGGGAGGGGAGACTTTGTAACCGTGTGGAGAAGGGCTGGTCTAGATTATATTTTGGATTGGGCCAAAAAATTCCACTTTGGCTGCGGGTTCTGGGCCTGTTTGGAGAGGGTGGCGGTGGCTGGGGGGGATGGGCTTCTGGGTCTTGGGCGGGCTGTTGCTGGATCGGGGAGGAAGCAGGAGTTTGGGCCATAGGAGTTTGAGCTAGCGGAGGTTGGGCCGGTGGTGTTTGGGCCGTAGGGGTTAAATGCCGGAAATAGTTCAAGATATTTGGGTCAGTTCCAGTATCTAAAAAATCATAAGTCGCGGGGATTTGGATTTGTGTAAGTCCGCAAACGGAAAGCGAGTCTCATCAAACCGAACATGACGACACGTAATAATTTTATTACTCGATAAATCATAACACTTGTAACCACGATGATTAGAGGGATACCCCAAAAAAACACACGGAGTAGAACGAGCTTGGAGTTTGTCTATCGTAGTGGACGGAAACAAAGGATAACACAAACAACCAAAAACACGAAAATGTGAGTATGAGGGATCTTTGTGGTACAAAACTTTAAGAGGAGACTCGTTGTTCATAAGCAACTCGGAATAATATTAAGAAGATATGTAGCCATTTGTAACGCATAAGGACAAAAAGACGGAGGCAATGATGCATGTAAAAGGAGGGCCCGCATGATATTATTCATGGATCGGATTTTTCGTTCGGCCTTGCCATTTTGGGAGGAGGTGTGAGGACATGAAAAATGAAACGTAATACCATGTGACTGACATAATTCCCAAAAACGATTATTATCAAACTCACCCCCATTATCACATTGAACACATTTAATAGACCGTTCGAAGTGGGTACGAATATGGGCTTGAAAAATTGTGAAAATGTGAAGAACTTGGGATTTTTTTGTGATAGGAAAAGTCCACGAAAAATTGGAATAATCATCCAAAAATAACACATAATATATGTGGCCTGACGAACTCAAAATAGGAGATGTCCATAGATCACTATGAATAATATCAAAAGGAAACAAAGTCACAGAATTCGAAGCAACAACGGCATTTTAATATGTTTTCCGAGTACACAAGATTGACAAATACTAGGAGACCTAGTGGTACAGTCGATCATTTTATTTTGCCGAAGCGAATTTAAAACAGAATTGTCTGGGTTTCTAAACGGTCGTGCCAAATTGTAGAAGCTAGCAAAGCCGAGGAAGAAGTAGTCTTATTGGAAGTGATAGGATATAAATCTCATGTGCTCTCACACCTCAGGAGGCAAGTCCCCGTCTATAGACCAAAGACAGAAAAACCAAACGGATCAAACATTACTGAGGCGTGATTATCACGGGTAAATTTCCTAACGGAGACCAAGTTTTTAACCAATTTAGGAGCATGTAGGACATTGTTCAAAACTAAAGGGGGGTTGGGGGGAGGTAAGGTGGTATTTCCACAACCACGAATCGGAATAGATTGACCGCTACCGACACTTATCCCATTATTTTTGCTCAAATTAAAATAGGATGAGAGATTACCTTGTGCCGATGTCATATGTGACGTTGCTCCGGTGTCCATGTACCAATTCGGGTCCGGATGAGAGAGGGACATCGTGTGCATAGCAGACTCGATATCCGTTGGAGCCCAAGGTGATGTTGCCGCATAGGCCTGTTGCTGCTGAGGAGGTCGAGCTCCCAGAACACCTGTATGCTGTAAATTGGTCAGAGCCCCAGGCTGGGAAGGGTAGGGACATGGAGGCACACTCCAAGGTGGCTGCATCATAGCCCACCAAGGAGGTTGGTACCATTGAGGACGAAGCGGTTGCGGCTGACTCCCACCAACAGCAGGAGCACCCCCACGAGGTCCACCCTTGCCGCCATTACCTGGTGCTGCCGGAGCGGATTGACCACGATTTCCATCATTTCCCCCACCTTTATTGTTGCGATTGCGATTATTATTGCGGTTTTTGGAAGAGGAGCCACGACCATTAGAGGAGGAGCCAGTGTGGGGCTGTGGTGCAGCAGAGCTGCCATCATTAGCGGCATGAAGTGCGGTTGACGAAGCTTCGGTTTGAACCCGTTCCATAATCATTGTTTCCTCCAATGCTAACTTGGAACGGACAGTAGGAAACGACGGAAGAGATTTCTTATTCTGCATTACGGTAACAAAATTCGAATATTGATCGGACAAACCTTGAAGAAGCTTCAACACCAACGCGTGATCAGTGATAGGAGCTCCAACATTTTTGAGTTGGTCGGATAACGTCTTCAATCGATTGCAGTAGGCATTGGTGAAGGAGAAATCCGCGAGCAAGGTATTGGTAAATTCCCAATTTTTGTTGTCGTTAAAAAGCTCAGCGACACGGTTCCAAGCACTCTCAGTCGAATCATCCTCAACAAGGATAGAGGTAAGAATGTCGGAAGAGATGGTAGCGTATATCCACTGTAAAACGGCCGCATCCAGTCGTTTCCACAAAGGTAAATTTTCTGCCTTGGCCTTGGCGTAGATGGCCTTCTCGGTTTCATCAGTGGGAGGAATGATGTGATCAATCACATCATGAACCCGAGCTTGAACCTTAAATAATGCTGCCCAAGAGTGATACTGTCCGGTTTCCATGTCCAACGTAATAGGAAGAAGAGCCTTGACATTGGAGATTGAGAGAGCCGGATGAAACTTACTGGTGTCGGCCTTGGGGAAAAATTGACGGAGAAGATGATCAAAGAAGACGGCGAAAAAGAAGAGAGAAACAAAAGGCGGAATAGTATTAGGATCCGTACCTAATCTGATACCATAAAAGAATATTTTCCGTAAATATTTCATTCCTTGTGTGTACAATATATAGCCAATATACAACCATAACTGATAGCGTAAAGTAAGGCTAAAGACTAGGAGCTAAATATATTCTATTAATTACATTAATTACAAATATATTCTATCAACTAGAAGTGAGTTGATGACACTAGTGTGAAAATAATACATCAGTATGACCCGGTATACTATAAGTTAGTTTTATAATTTATTATATATTACATACACATTTATTTATTTATGTATTTACTTTTGCATCGCTTAGATTGAGCCCTGAAGACTGAGTCTAACATATAATATCATTTTGTCTTGTAGACAAATTTGATTAGAAAATTTGATCACCCGAAGATGATCATTCATTTAAGGCATATAGTGATGGACCAGAAGCTCATCGGAAGCACTTGTATGCTCGTAAAAGTGAATATGAAATTCACAGAAGTAAAAACGGACTCGAAGTCCATATGAAATGGAATGATGTTCCAACCAATGACCTGAAGTCTAAAGATAAGAAGATTCAGTAAGAACACCGTGACACTTCTTTAATCCTCGTAAAAGGATTGTTTTTATCGTTGTGATAATATGCTCCCGTAGTAGCAATATCGAAAGAAGTGGTTTATGTTCAACAAGATGATTATCATAGAATAATCATGAAACCCGATCTATTTGGTCCTGTCCATTCCCTGAAGTGAATGATAAATAGTATAAATTACTTATGCCTTTTATTTATAATAGAATATAAATAGCATACGAGTAGTACTTTTACTTTTGTTATTTAATTCAGTTCATAAACGTGTCTGCATTCATAGACAAAACCATGGTCAATATATCCCTGATGGCTATCACAAACGTTTGTCTCCTTGGAGGGGAAGAATTGTCCACCAGAAGTGGAACAAAACGATATTAAATTCCGGAAGAATAATGAAAATCTATTTTCACGAAGTGGCATTGAAAGGCCACTGAACGCGTACTTGTCGTACGGCGAGATATCCGGATGAGAATAATGAAGCTCCAACATCGTAGTAAAGGTAATGTCATGACACAAATACTATATGTTACGGTCATCCTGAAGATGATCTAGATATGATAAATTTTGTTTATCATTTTTCAAAGTCTCAAGCGCAGTAAGTTGTGCGGTTATCCCCTAATGTGGATATTAAATTGAGACATCGGAAGAATTAAAAAGATATAAATCTCTTGAAGAGATAATATAGTTCTTCCCGGTTGAGTTGATATCTCGTAATGTTTGTTGATACTCATATAAATGGATACACATTGACATGTAGAATCTCACATAGGGATATCACATCGAAATGTTGAATCCCACAAAGGGTTATTGTAAACTTACGTAGATATGACTTATAATGAAATGTTTTCCCGAGATTAGGGGGAGGAAAGTAAACTTGAAGTTTATAAATCTCGTGGAAGAACATTGTATTAATGCACATTTTATCACCAGATGCATTTAATTACTCTTGAAGAGTGAGCACCTGCAAATGCATTGGTTGGATTAAATGTCGCAAAAAGGTTTGTCCAGAAGGATAATATTTATCCCAGAAGGAAAAGCCCCCTAGTAGGACATGGGAAGAAAAGTCCCAGTAGGACATGAAATGATACGTATCAAAATAATGAATATAACGCTATAAGCATTAAAGACCATTTGGCTCGATAATTAAAATTCCTCAAAAGAGGTTATGGCTATATTATTTATGAGAACTCTAGAAGAGTTAGACAGTTAGAAAATGCTTGAGCAGAAAATAATATAGTCTATCAAGCTCTGGAAGAGCAATGACGTACTCTAAATGTGTAACGAAATCATAAACCCTTGACGAGGTCAAGGATAGAAAATGTCAAACAAGTGTTGATAAATAATACGCATGGAATAAATAATATGCAGTTGTCATACATACATGAGGTGGGATTAAACGAACCTGAAGTTCATTCCCTCGTGTTATTTTCGACCCCTGAAGAAAATGTAACGATTCCTGAACAATCTGAAATTGCATAGTGTTATACCGTTAATTATGTTCAACGCTTGGAGCGTGAGAAACATAGTAGTTCCAACAAATACAAATCTCATAGTGTTGAGATAATGAGTTAATGTTATCATCATTTGAAAAATGAGATACGATAATGAATACAAACACTTGGTTTATGAACAAGGTTCATAAAATGAGGCTAGCATGTTTCGAAATGTCAAAACCCCTGAAGCAAATGATCTTCGAAAGAAAAGCCAAATTTATGTTCAGCGAATCAGATCAAACGACAATCCAGAAGATTTATTCACTAAAGTATTAACTAACGCTATGTTCGAGAGTTTGATCCAAAAGATCGGGATACACCAACTTGAAGACCTGAAGAGATGTTCAAATCAGGGGGAGTGAAACACAAATGAAGGTTGTACTCTTTTTCCTTCATTATGATTTTTTCCCACAGGGTTTTTTCATAATGAAGGTTTTAACGATGCAGATTCTTTGTGGATGGACATCCAAGGGGGGTGTTATAAATATACTCGTATTATGTGGATGTCCATTAGATATAATATCTATCTCCTCCGTGTAAAATACTAGCCCGCAGCTAGTTTACTTAGTAGCTAAGTCTCGACGCAAACACAATAAATATATTGGATAAGCATCGACGTAAATATATGATGTAATCGACGGATATATCTACATCATAAAAGCCACGTGTAATATGTCGTGTCTTTATTAATCGACATTACCATGAATGTGGAACACAAGCGATAATTATCCGGCCACGTGGTAACACTTGGGTTACCACCTGAATATCACATGCAAGTGTATGGGGCTTAGCCGCCACATTATGTCTATATATATATATATATATATATATATATATAGATCTTGCAACAGAGAATATATAGAAGAGAGAATCCCTCTTATTTATCCTTTGAAAAGCTTTACAATTAGCTTCGTTTTTGGTTCCATAGTTATATATTTTATAACAATAACGACCTACTCTTCATCCGATATTTCTTCATCATTCGTACCGGATGCATCATATGCTTTCGCATAAAGGCTTTTGTCATGAACGATATGATTTGCAAATTCCGGAACAAAAGATAATTGAATCACCAGGTTTGAGTCCGCTTGGGACTTCACTTTCGAATTGTGCTTTATTATATAGTAGGGATTCTTCACTGGACCAAAAGTTTCATCCACAATACCTAGAGGACTTCTAGTCGACTTATCCTGAGAATGGATCCTTCATTAAGATGATTATGCTTTTCGACGCCTTCTACAATGACTTGAGCACCAATTGTCCGAATCATATAAAAGTTTGCATTATATGTATCTTTTTGCCTCCATAATAAAAGCACTACAAAATTACAACCAAAATTGAATATATAAAAAAAAAAAAGGCATTTATCTTATGCAGCCATTTTCAGTGAAACTTACAGAAAGAACAACTCCCATAGGCAAACAAAAACAAAAGGCATAGAAACACAATATACAACCAAATCTTGCACTCGAAGAAGTTCATCGAAGAAGAGAAAGAAATCGATGATACCCGTCGGAGTATGGAGCGCCGGAAGACGAAGCGGCAAGTAGACGATAACGAGAAAGAGAACCGATGTACGCCTCCGGCCGACTCCATCTCCTATAGCCCGCACAAACACCTTTAATTGGAGGAGAATGCCGGTGGTGGAAAGCCGCTTTGGAATCCATAAACACCGTCGTACGACGCCGTTTTTCTTCAGCCAAAAAAAAAAAAATCGCAAAAGGACAAAATTGTCGCCCAGCGGATCCCCAATTAATAAGTACTCCCTTTTAAGATATTGAAACTATACAAATCAAGCTTTACACCATACGTCTTAAGCATTTCATCAAACAGTTCATGGACAATGCCAGTTCGCCCTCTTTTTCACAAATTTGAAAACAGGTGATTAAATATTTAAATGTAATAGCAGAAGGTGAAACAACCATAGATTTCATAGTTTTAAATACCTTTAATGACTCAACAAAAAGCCCAGCTACACAAAAAGCTTGAATCAACGCATTGAAATTCGTATCCTCAACTTTTACTGCTCCATGAGACTTCTTTGGAATTGAATAAAGGAAATTTTCAGCTTTATTGAAGTTCCGCCCCGAAATACACGTTTCCAACATCCTGTAGCAACCAAAATTTGAAGGCAAAAAATGAAGACAACAATCAGATGCAAGAAAACCAAAAAACCCAAGAACAGCCATTACCTGAGTACAATGTTGTTTGAAGATTTTATATATATTTTGTACCCTTTATTTATCCTTTGAAAAGCTTTACAATTAGCTTCGTGTTTGGTTCCATAGTTATATATTTTACAACAATCCAAGTACCCTTTGTTCCAAGCAAGCGTAAGACCCTCTCTAATGGCAAGAAGCTCTGCACAAAATACATTAGTAGCACCCTGGTATTACCCATGAAACCAAAACACTGAACCCCATTACTGTCACGAATCACTCAAGCAATAGACGAACTCATGTTTAAAAGTGATAGAATTGGTGAAAAACAATGAATTTGTCATTAAAGAAAACACGAACCAATACACGGTGTTTATATAGTGAGCCACAAGGGCTATAAACGGAAATACAAAATAAATATAAACTATCGTCTAATACGCTCCCTCAAGCTGACGGCGCTGTGCGAAGGCCAAGCTTGGAAATGAAAGTAGAAAAAGATAACCGTGGCAAGGGCTTGGTGAGAACATCAGCCAACTGATCAGCAGCAGCCACACGAGCAACACGAACAAGGCCTCGCTCAACATGCTCACGAATGAAGTGATAATCGATAGCTACATGCTTCATTCGTGAGTGAAACACTGGATTGGCGCTTAGGCGAAGAGCACCTAAATTATCACAAAAAATCACTGGTGTAGAATGAACCGAAAAACCGAGATCCGCAAGCAGATAGGTCAACCAAGCAATTTCTGCCGCAGTGTCAGCAACACATCTGTATTCAGCTTCGGTGGAAGAGCGAGAGACCGAGTTTTGCTTCTTGCACTACTACAAAAAAGTATAAAGATCACGGTTTTTAAGGGTGATATATTTACATTAGTCACGGCTTCCAAAGTGTGGCATATTGAGGTGTGACATAAAGTACTTTAACTCAATCACAGTTACAAACTGTGATCTATTATAATAATTATCACACTTAAAACCCGTGATCTATTATAGTTGGTATCACACTTAAAAACCGTAATCTATTATAATTTAATCACATTTAAAAGCGTGATCTATTATAGTTGTTATCATAGTTAAAAACCGTGATCTATTATAGTTGTTATCACACTTAAAAACCGAGATCTATTACAATTAAAACACATTTAAAAACTGTGATCTATTTTAGTTGTTATCACACTTAAAAATGTGATCTATTAAAATTTAAATCACACCAATAAAAGTGTTCTTTTTTTCAAAAAATATATATAAGCACACATATATTTTTTGTCTGTGTTGGGACTCGAACCCGGATACTCCGGATTAACAAGCCACACTTATTACCACTAGACCGATGTTTTCTTTCTTCTAATTTTCGACCACACTAAACTAAAATCTCATTATAAAATACCATATTATTTTAATCACAGTCAAAAACTGTGATTGATTGATTTTTTGTCTCATTTTTCCTAAAAACCGTGATAATAAAAATTGTGATATATTTTAGTTGTTATCACACTTAAAAATCGAGATCTACTATAATTTCAACACATTTAAAAGCGTGATCTATTTTAGTAGTTATCACACTTAAAAGCGTGATCTATTATAGTTGTTATCACACTTAAAAGCGAGATCTTATTATAATTTCAACACATTTAAAAGCGTGATCTATTTTAGTAGTTGTTATCACACTTAAAAACCGAGATATATTATAATTTCAATCACACCTAAAAAAGTGTGATCATTCTTTTTTTCGAAAACGAACTAAACGCACACATATCTTTTGTTGCCACCGGGACTCGAACTCGGATGCTCTGGATTAAGGAACCACACTAATTATCCAACGGGTGATGCCTACTATATTATCATTTTCGACCACACTAATCTAAGATATGATTATAAAATATCATATTATTTTAATCACAGTTAAAAACCGTGATTGATTGATGTTCTTGTCTTAGTTTTCTTAAAAACCGTGATAATAAAAACTATGATCTATTTTAGTTGTTATCACACTTAAAAACCAAGATCTATTATAATTCAACACATTTAAAAGCTGTGATTTATTTTAGTTGTTATCACACTTAAAAATCGTGATCTATTATAGTTGTTATTACACTTAAAAACCGAGATCGATTATAATTTCAACACATTTAAAAGCTGTGATCTATTTTAGTAGTTGTTATCACACTTAAAAGCGAGATCTATTATTATTTCAATCACACCTAAAAAGTGTGATCATTCTTTTTTTCACACCTAATAACCGTGATAAAAAAATTAAGTGTGATATATATATATATTTTACTTGTCTCGGTTCTTTTAAAAGTGTGATCCTTATCTTTAGATAAGTGTGATCTATATCTCTTTTCTTATTAGTGGATATAATTTGTCTCACTTTTTCTATAATTGTGACAAAAATATCATGAATTCAGTCACAGTTTAAAAATGAGATTAATTGATATAATTTCTCTTGCTTTCTATATAATTTCTCTTGCTTTCTCAATAACCGTGACAAAAATATCATACCAATTTAGTCACAGATTAAAAGTGTGATAGTTTGGTATAATTTATCTCGTTTTTTCAATAACTGTGATAAAAATATCATATCATTTCTATCACTGTTTTAGATGTGAGATTGATATATATAATTTATCACGCTTTTTTAGAAACCGTGACAGAAATATCATATCAATTCAGTCACAGTTTAATAATGAGATTGATTGAGTTAATTTATCTCGGTTTTACAATAACTGTGACAGAAAAATAATATCAATTAAGTCACACATTAAAAATGAGATTGATTAATATAACTTATCTCAGTTTTTCAATAAGTGTGATAGAAAGCTGTAAGTGTGATATATATATTTTCGTTGTCTCGGTTTTATTGAAACTGTGATTGTTTTTATATCTTAAGTGTGACCTATGTCCAATTTTGTAGTAGTGTTGGAGCTCCAAGAAATTGCATTCCTACCCAAGAAGGCTATATAACCAGAAGTAGAAGTATAGCCAGGCATGTACTCAGAAGTTGCTGAAGCATGATAACCACCTTCCTTATTGCCCGCCCATTCGGAATCAGAGAAGGCATGCAGAGCCAAAGGCGAATCCCGATATAACTGTAGACCCATAGTGGAGGTTCCAGATAGGTAACGCAACACACGCTTGACTAACATCCAATGGTACTCAATCGGTGCATGCATGAACTGAGCTAGCTTATTGACAGCGAACTGAATATCAACACGTGTAAAGCATAAATACTGTAAAGCCCCCAAAATCTGGCGATACTGAGTAGGATATGAAAAAGATGGAGAGACAATGGGATCACCTGAAAAAGCATCAGCAGGCATAGGCGTGGAAACAGCCTTGGATTCCTCCATATGAACCTGAGACAGCAACTCACGAGTGTACCTGGTTTGCGTGAGTAGCATGCCCATAGCGAGAATGAGTGACCTCAACACCCAAGAAACATGATAAGAGACCCGGATCCTTAATAGAGAACCAGAGCCAAGCCGATCAATGATGCTCGAACTCCGCTCGGCAGAGCTACCTGTAACAATGATGTCATCAACATATACTATGAGCATAGTAATACTGGTAGACGTTTGACAAACAAACAGCGACGGATCAGCCACAGAATTAACAAAACCCATAGTAAGAACAAAATTTTTAAGCTCATGGTACCAGGCACGAGGTGCGCCTTGCGAAGTTTACACACAAACATGGGTTTTGTAGCATCCTCAAACCCAGGCGGTTGACTCGTATAGACTTCTTCAGATAGTGTCCCCTGCAGGAAGACATTATTGACATCAAGTTGGCGAAGGCACCAACCCAAGGAAACCGCAATACTAAGAACAAGGCGAATCGTGGCAGGCTTAACAACGGGACTAAAGGTCTCAAAATAATCCAAACCAGGGCGTTGTGTAAACCCTTTGGCAACTAACCGAGCCTTGTACTTATCAATCGAGCCATCCGGTTTCCGCTTAATTCTGAAAACCCACTTGCAGCCAACAATATTCAAATCAGAAGATGGTGGAACTAAGGACCACGTATCATTGCGAAGAAGTGCACTATATTCGTCCGACATCGCAACACACCATTGCGGGCACTGCAAGGCCTGCTTAAGGGTAGAGGGTTCTGTTTCAAGGTAGCGATTTTGTAACTGAGCTTGGAGGTTGAAAATCTTACGAGGTTTGTATATTTGGTTTTGAGAACGAGTAGTCATAGGATGTGGTGGTGGTGGGGGAGGAGGTGGAGGGGAGGAAGAGGTAGAAGCAGGAGAGGAGTTGGAATCACTGCTGGAGTCAGGGTGAGAGGAAGTAGAGGATGGTGATGAAAGAGAGCTCTCGGGTTGGGCAGTGTGGCTCTCGGGTTGAGCATCGGTGCTCTCGGGTGGAGGAGTGACCGTGGAGGAAGAGTGATGGACAGGAACGGCAGTGGGTTCATAGCACTCAGGAGGTAATAAAGCAGTCAGGGGAGGTAGAGAAGGGTCGAGGGGAAAAGTACCAAACGGGAATATATCCTCCACAAAGCGAACATCGCGTGATGTATACATACGGGACGTAGATAAATCATAGCAAAGGTAGGCACTTTGTGTGAGGGAGTAGCCAAGGAAGATGCAGGGTTTAGAAGGTGACTCGAGTTTGTGATTGTTATATGGTTTAAGCCAAGGATAACAGAGACAACCAATGACTCGAAGCTTGGAGTAGTTAGGGGGATCCGAGAAGAGTTTAAGATGAGGGGAGAGCATGTCGAGATTTTTTGTGGGCATCCGATTAATGAGATATACGGCGACGACGACAAGATATGACCAGTAGGTGATGGGCATGGAGGCATGAGAAAGAAGAGTTAAGGCGAGTTTCAACAATATGCGGGTGACGACGTTCGAAATACCGTTGTCTTTGAGGTGTATAGGTGGGGGAGGTGAAGTGGGAGATGCCATTGGCGTAAGAAAGGGCGCGAGTTTTATATACTCGGTGCCATTATCAGAGTAAAGAGTTTTGATAGAAGTATCTAACAGTTTTTCTACGTATTTTTTGAATTTAACAAAGGTAGAAAAAACATCGGATTTACAAGTTAACGGATATATCCACATGAATCGAGTAAAATGATCAACAAACAAAACATAATACTTGAAATCATCAACGGAATAAACAGGAGATGTCCAGACATCCGAATAAATAACTTCCAAAGGTTTAACAGTACATAAAGTGGAGTCTGAAAAAGGGAGCCGATGGCTCTTATTACAAAGACAGGAATCGCAATAAGTAGAAGAAACAGAAGATAATTCTAAAAAATTATTTTTGGCAAGAGTTTGAATAATAGGAAAGGCTGGATGGCCGCATCGACGATGCCAGGTAGCAGAAGAAGCTCTGGACGCAGAGAAGGCGAAAAGAGCTTTGGAAGACCACAGATAGGCGCCATCACTAACTTGGCCTTGGTGGAGGCATTTGCCCGTCTTCAAATCCTTCACCAAAAATGAATCAAATAAGAACTCAATAGAGACAGAATTATCACTACAAAACTTTTGAACCGAAAGCAGATTGCGAGAAAGGGAAGGGACACAAAGGACATGATTTAATTTAAAGGAGGAGAGAGAAGTAAAGCCAATGTGAGTGATAGCCAAGGAGCTACGCGTACCATCACCAATGACTATACGATCCGTACCTTGATAAGGGGAGTGAAGAGAGAGCAGACTGAGCTCCTGTGTCATGTGGTGAGAGGCACCACTATCAAGCATCCATGGGGCGGCGAGAGGCGAGAGGTGGAAGTTTGAGCAACGTGAGCATAAGGGGTGGACGGTGGAGAAGGCCGAGAGGCAGCTGGGTTTCGGGTAGGACGGGGAAGAGTGGTATAATGAGTATAGGTGGTGCAACTCGTTGCAACATGACCTTGAACACCACATAGCTGGCAGAAGCCCTGATAGCCTTTTGAAGCACGAGAGTTTGTGTTCCGGGGCTGATTGGAGGATGGTTGAGCTGACTGATTGGGCTTGGGAGTGGGGTTAGGTGGATGAGGCATCAGTGGGGGAGAGGGCCGTGGTGCTTGGGAAGAAGGGAAATAAGGTGTAGGGGCTGAAACAGGCATGGGGCGTGGGTGATGATAGGCAGGGAATGCAGTATACGCAGGGGGTGTAGCAGACTGACTTTGCGCAAGAGACACCTCATGCATTAACAATTTCTCATGTAATAGTGGCAGCGAGATAGTATCATCACGTGCCTGAATAGCACTCACAAGGTTCACATAATCACAACCAAGATTCTTTAATATGATTTCAACCAATTCGTCATCCGGCACTTTTGAGTCTAATGCAGCCAAGTCATCCGCAATATTTTTAATTGCAGTAAAATACTGAGAAATCGACATCGTACCTTTAGAGATAGAGTTCAGGCGCAACCGTAGATATCGAGTACGCCCCTTACTTTGTTTCCCATATGTATTAAGGAGGGTGTCCCAAGCTTGCTTCGAATTATCTGTATACTGAATGGATGCAATATAATCCTTGTCAACCGAACCAAGAAGAAGATGATGAATTAGGGCATCCTGTTGCACCCATAACAAGTGTGCCGGATTAGGGGCTGCAGCACCGGCGGTATCAGTGAGGGCGGCGGCGGGCTGAGGAGTGGCACCTGTGACGTACCCGATAAGACCATGACCAGTGAGCAAGGTGGTCATCTGCAGCTTCCAAGCAGTGAAATTTTTGTCATTGAGTTTAATCGGCGCATTGACGGCAGGGTTCAGGGAGATGACAGATGGTGCAGCAGGGGAGGGAGCAGCGGAGATGGTGGAGGAGGACGAATCAGCGGGTGAGGGAGGGGTGGTCATCGCGGCAAGCCTAGCGGCAGAAAGCCTAGCGGCGGCGGCGGTAGGGTGCCTAAATTTTTTTTAGAGATCGGTATTCTCTGATACCATGATAGAATTGGTGAACAACAATGAATTTGTCATTAAAGAAAACACGAACCAATACACGGTGTTTATATAGTGAGCCACAAGGGCTATAAACGGAAATACAAAATAAATATAAACTATCGTCTAATAAAAAGTGTAGTTTTATGGTTAAAAATGTAGTCTTAGGCTTCGGTGACACCACTGAAACAAATTTTCGGAGTAAAAATATAGTTTTAGCTTCTGATGACCCCAGTGAAACAAATTTCTGATCTGCCCTTGTTCCATGCTTTGATTATTCTCTGGTGCATGTTGATTGTTTTGAGGGGCCTAGAAATTCTCTTTTCTTTTATGGACTTTGGATGGCTAATAACGTTTTAATATCGGTGTGTGGACTAAACATAATTTTAGACTTCTCAAAATTAATCGTGTGCCCAGTGTCTCTGCAGAAGCCATTAATTACGAATACCCTTAGAATTAGCATTAATGAAGTTAAGCAAGTTATCGGCAAAAAGAACGTGGGATATGGGAGGGCACTCTTTGCAAATACAGATGGGCTTCCACAACTTATTATTCACATCTTCACTAACCTTGTTGTTGCAATTGATGAAATTGAAAGAACACAGGAGAAAATAAAATGCGGAATCATAATCAACCATAGAATAATCAACTAGTTAAGTTACAATGTGTGTTGATCATGAATTATTTATAGAGTATACCTTACTCACAACGGTTACATGCTATAGTTACATTCAGTTATAACAAAATGGAAGTTCCAACATTATATAATCTGTTGAGTCTAAATCAGCTGTGCTGAGCTTTGCAGTCAGCTGATCTCTCAAGGCAACTGAGTTGAGTAGTTGAGCTGAGTGCATGCACATCCTCTTACATCTATCACTTCCTTATCCATATATCGTAACACCCCCCTCAAGTAGAGAATAGTGAATGAATCAGCTTGCACATCCTTATCATCTATCACTCCTTTATCTACTTGAACTTGGCTGAAAAAGCTTGGAAATGCCTAGTTTGTCCAGCAAGTAGCAGAAAATAGGTGCATCCAAATCTTTGGTTAGGATGTCATCAAGTTGCTCTTTTGTGTTAACAGTCATAAGTGTTGGATCGATAATTCGCAGAATACATTCTAAGGGGGGTGAATAGAGTGTATAGGGATTTATACCACCTTTTCGATTTATCAAGTATTGCACAAGTTATTACACAATAAATTAACAAGTTAAATCGGATGCACAATTGGATCAGAAATTTTTACAGAATTTCCATAAGAAAAAAAACAAAAAAAATCGGATGCACAATTTAACAAGTTATACGATTGTGTAAGTGATACCTAGATGATCAAAAATATTTCTGCAGAGATTATAACAGGTTCAACAATATTACACAATAGCAATTATGAACAAGTTCTGTGATGAAATCAAATTGGTTTAAGTAAAGTGCAGATATGTGTTACAAGTATATGTGTTACAAAGATATCTGTGCAAGTGCAGATTACATAACAAGATTGATCAAACAGATGCTATGCTCGATTACTTGAGTGCTATGATGCACCGACACTTCAATCTGGGTGCCGTGTCCCGTGTCCGACACATTTTCGACATGACACGCGACCGACACGCTCCGACACGTGTCGGCTGATTAAAATAATATTATTTAAAATTTAAATATCTGACACGTCTCCGACACGCTGTCGACACTCCCGACATGACACCGACACTCCTGAACCCAATTTTTTAAATCTTGTTCATTTTTTTTTCTTAAATTAAGTTTTATTCAATGAAAACGTTAAAATACACGATTTCTATTTCTATAATAATTTAATAAATAGTACCTCGTATTAAGTTTATATGTTTCTTGTTGATAAACAATCATTTTACAATTTGTAGTATTTTAAAAGTCAATCACAATTTCTTTTGGCACCGTATAAATGTCAAATATCAATTTTAGATATTGATAGAGTTTACGTATTACCTATCTTATTTTCTCTAGTTTTTTAAATTTTTATGATTTTTTTTGTTGATAAATTGAATCTTATTTACATCATATATATATATATATATATATATATATATATATAGGGGGAATGAGGGAGAAGGACAAAAATATTTCATCAATTGAGTAGAAGGACGTCTTTTGAAACTTTTGCATAAAGGACAAAACTATTTATCCACTATCGAAATTCACTTGTGTTCGAAATTCACTTGTTTAAATTCACCGCCGAAATTCACCTGTCGAAATTCACTAATTTTCAAAATTCATTGTCGGGATTCACCGATTTTCGGGATTCACTCGTCAAAATTCACTATAAATTCACCGATTTCGGGATTCACTAGGGAGATTCACCGATTTTCGGGATTCACTGTTTGTCCTTCTCGCTATAAAAATTATGCGGTTGTCCTTCTCCCTATAAAAAATATGTAGTTGTCCGTTGCTTAATAATATTTCAAATTGTGTCCTTATCCCTAATTTCCCAATATATATATATATATATATATATATATATATATATATATATATATATATATATATATATATATATATGTGTGTGTGTGTGTGTGTGTGTGTGTGTGTATAGATGACGTGTCGCCGGCGTGTCGTGTCTTTAAATTTTTGAATTAGCCGTATCGCCGTGTTCGTGTCTTGCTGCGTATCTGTATCCGTGCAACATAGCTTGAGTGTTTGTGAAGTGCTAGTCTGTTGGAGTGAAAATGAGAGATAAGGCAGAAGCCGCTAACACAGATAGTACAAACTGATTGTTGTATATCAAAAAAAAAAAAAAAAAATTCAAAAACAAGCACTATGTATATTATTACAGGTTCTCACCAAAAGCAGAAAATTGAATTTGCTGATTATAGATAGTTCAAGTATGATTCAAAACACAGCAGCCAAACCAACTCTAAAGCTATTACAGGATGTTCAACAAAGTTTAGTTCAAAGGGAAAATAACACAGCAGACAAGAGCCGAGACTAGGCTGATCAATCAACTTCAATCTCGAGCTGATTATCAGAGACAGGGCGTCTGATAATCAGAACAGATTGAGAGACATGATCACGACAAGATTAGCAGCTCTAAAACACCACTCCATTGACACTACTCAGCTGACGCAACTCAACTATGATATACACAAAGGTTGTTCACACACTAATGAGTAGTACAACACCTATTATATTAGGGTTGAATGCTCCTACAGACAACAGAACTAAATACTAAACTGAAAAGAACAGTAGAAGAAACTTCAGGCAGCAAACTTGGGATCACAACAAAGATTCAGCAGGTACACAGATGCTCAGGAAGAGGAAGATGACAAGTTTTACAGATACATGGGCAGAAATTCAGTAGGTTGATCACAAGGATAAGCTGTTGAATTTCCCAACGGTTTAAAAGTGATACAACAACCAAGACTTGAACCAGTGAGCGAATCCTTGCAGAGTTTCAAGAGTTTAGTTTGTTAAGCCTTATTCACAAGGCAGTCTGTAAACCAGAAATACTAAGGACAAATCCTGATCTTTGATAATAGGAAATTTTTCTTAGTGTACCAAGACTTGCACAGACACAAAACCTTATACTTAAGTGAGCCAAGGTGCAGTCAAGTAGATAAAACTTGGAAGCTCAACCTTATGCTCAAGGTAGTGAACTTGGTGATTCCACCAATTCACAGGCTTCTGCTATCATAACTTTCTACAGATTGTAACTGAATGAAGGCCACAATAGATAGAGCCTTAATCTGAGTGTCAGATTGACACAAGATCAGATCACAGTGGAATATGAGTCAAATGGCCAGAATCCTCTCGGGGCCGATACTTGACTCAAGCTTTCAAATGGGATTCCTGATCTTATGACTGCACCACACCAAATTAAGCACACAAAAACAAAACCACTACACCAATAAAAACCATACAGGAGTTCAAACACAACTACATATTTTCAACAAGTGTAACTACTTTAGAAAATATGTAAACAGACTCTTACTGAACAATAAATAAGGATTCTGAAATGCAGTCTTGCAGAACCAGCATCACAGCCAACTTTTCTTGAACCTGTCAAGTGTAACCACCACCAGAATTCAGTGAATTGATATTTCCAAGTATGCCACTTGCAATATCAGTCTTCACTCAAATTCTTGAACTCCTAGACTAACAAGAAACAAAGAGGAAATTTGAGTGTGAAAATATTGGATTGCTAGTGGAATGAGATGTGCGATCCGTTTGATATTACTGTCTATTTATAGCCATAACGGTATGAAAAACCACAAAGCCTAGGTGTGAACTGAATCAAGAGGAATTAAGGAAATACGAGGCACACAAATGTGGTGATTTTCCGGCCATGGTAACCAATGATTTGATTTTTGGTCAAAGGACTATGTAAACTCCCTTAAGGGCTATCAGTTGATAACGTCGAAATTATCACGAGTGTTCAGCGGTGGATTTGTGGTGGATATCTGGCTGTGAAAACGGTGCAAAGGAGGTGGCTCACGGTGGAGCTATATGGTGGTGTGGAGGTGAGTGTGGTGGTGATGCTTAAGTAAAAGATCATAGTAAATTGGGCAGAGTTTTGCCTTGTTTTGCATATATTCAGCTTAGTTTATGAACTGTACATGGAGCCTTATTTATAGGTAGAGAACCGACTAAACTCAACATAATTACAACTAAGGACATAGTAATGGCGGTGCGGATCCTCGAGCTGTCGATGCATGTCCCTAGAAGGATGGTCGGGCCTCAATAAAGTAATGGCGGTGCGGATCCTCGAGCTGTCGATGCATGTCCCTAGCAGGCTGGTTGTGTCGTCGGTCCATACTCTCCAAGCGTTGAGGTAAAGGACCTCTGGCGGATCCCTCACCCTTCCACTCATCGTGGGCCTGTTATCAAAGCCCATTACCAGAGCGAACACGTCTCGTGTCAGGGGCCTTGCCACATCTCCTCTCTCCGGCCCCCGTCCACCCATACTTGGCCAACCAACTTGGATCCACGTTCGGGTCGGCGGGCCGGAAGGCGGAGTCGGCCTATCAATGGCCCCTACTCCGTACCCATGACACTTCGAGGTGTCAGGTAGGGAGTAAGTCTTTCGCATTATGAGGTGGCTTTTATGGGTGTACAGCCTTAGCCGCGTGAAGTCGCATTGGGCGGACTGCCTTGACTTCACGTGATTTGTCGTTTTGGAATCTTTGGTTCCTGGCCGATTCGAAGCTGTAATTAGGCAAATAGCCTTAGCTTCATAGGATGGCCATGGTAGGCGGATTGCCTTGACTGATTCGAAGTTACATTTGGGCAAGTAGCCTTAACTTCACTTGATTTGGCGTTTTAGGATCTTTGATCCCTAGCTGATTCGAAGCTGTAATTGGGCAAATAGCCTTATCCGCCTCGTCCTTTGTTTTGAAGGATGTCTCAGAGCTGCGATGATGAAAAAGGTGGCGTTCGTGGCTATTCCCTAGGGAACGATGAGGAGGCGAGTTCCAGCCAGACGGCTAGTGCTAGTGATGAGATGGTTTTGATCTGGCCCGAGCGGTCCCAAGGCGGGCGCCAAAAAGCCGTAGTTCGTAGAGTCGTTATTGAGCGAGCTAAACCTGAAAAGACCACACTTAGGGGCCGTAAAAGTTATTCTAGGGCCCAGACTTTGACGCAAAGGGTTGAGGCTAGCGAAGTTGGCGATGAGGGTGGTGCAAAACGGAATAAGACTCCCAGGACCGACAATCCTGAGGCTGCAGAGGAGGAGAAGTCGATAGCCGCTATGGACAAGGAAATCGAAAGCCAGTGGCCCGATATCCGTAAGAGCCTTGCGGCCTCGGGGACTTTCACTAGTTATAACATCTCCCCCGACTATCTTTTTACCAGTTTCCCCGATAGTCTGGCCACTGCTTCTGACTAGACAAGGGATTGTCCTGAGCCGAGTGATGCTGCTGTGGACGTTGATCGAGCCGGCCAGCATCTTAAGACGGATGGCCTCATACTATTTTATGATCATTTTGTATCGGGGTTGTGTCCTCCCTTCGATCCTTTCTTCGTGGAAGTAATGGAAAGGTTGGCCGCACTACCCTGTGATTTCATCGCTGGGGCTGTGAAGATAATTTCAGCCTTCATTGTTCTGTGTCGAATGTTGAAGCATGAGCCTACCATTCCCGTCTTTCTGAAGTTCTATACTTTTAGGAAAGCCGCAATGAATGATCCCCTTGATACTCGCAATCTGTTGTTAGTCCGGTCCAAGGTCAATGCTTGTCGGCTATTTTACTGGCTTCCCGGGAAGTTGAAGGATGGGGAAGAACGCGGTTTGGTTGTCGAGTCCGCCGTGGGTTGGCCTTTCCCTAAGTTTGAAGTGTGACTTACTAAGATGTTAAAATCGATTACCGTTTCCAAAGTACTTGACACGAGTGATCAAGAGTTAATCAATAAAGTTTACAATCTTCTCAGATGGGGTGTGCGAACCAGGAGAGGGTGTTTAGCTGGAGGTCCTTGATTGATATCCGGAAGCCTTACAGTGATTTGGCTGGTATCCTCAGCTCTGGCCTTGATGGGGACGCTGTCATTGAGCCTTCGTCCTTGTTGTCCGACAAAGATTGGTACGCAGAGTGCCATCATTCTAGGACCTACCCATCCAGGTGTCAGGTTTGCCTCAGAAAACCCGGGAAACGTGATGATTGGAGGAATTCACTATTGTTTTTCACAGATACAATAGTACGATTGTCCTTGACTTCCCAATCTTCACAATCTACAAGACTATCACTCCTTGACTCCAACAGCTTCAGTGACTCAGTCTTTTTCACTGCTCCTTGGGATCAAATCCTTCAGCAGCTATCACAAACACAACTCCCTCTCAGATGGCTCTGATTCAGTTGCTTGATTTATGTGAATTGAATTCACCAACTTGTTGATCAATCTCAATGCTTGATGTTTGATTTGTAGCTCTTGGATTTGAGTTGATCACTGGATATTTCTTTTTAGCACAGATAGAAGATTTTTCACTTTGACAGAGTTTCTGCTCAGATTTAAGATCGTTCTCTTGTATTTTTCTTTTTCTGCCAGTGCCTTCTATTTATAGCCTTGATTATTCTTGATTTGAACTTCCGTCCGTTGGCTATATTAATGAGGGGAATAATCCTTGATTTTATTCTGATTCCCCTTAATTGTATTCTCCTTGATTTTAGCGATCGGATTTTTCTTCAAACGTTTACCATAAAATCTGTCCTTGATTGATCTTCTCTTGATTGTGCATTTAATGCTTGATCTTCTGTATCTTCTTCATATTTCAATAATCTGACTAAGTAAGGTTTACTCAGCCGTTCTTTGATCGGTCAAGTGATCCATCTGACTTTGCCGCTTAGATCTTCCTTCACTGCTTTGTCTTCACTCAGCCGAAAGTCAGTTTACTTTGCCGATTCACTATTTCCTTCATTCTTTCAGTTTAAGGAGAATCCTTGTACTTCACTGATCCTTGATTAGTGGGAGATCAGTGTACATCATATTTAAACATTAAGTTTCATCACTTGAAACATAACTTAGACTTATCCAAGGTCATCACAGACTTCCTTAGTTATAAGTCAGACCATATGTCTTCATTGCTTCTCTGTTTATACTTGGCTGGCTTCACTCTGCCGAAAATCTGTTTTTCCTTTGCCGTTCTGCCAAATAGTACAAAACTTGTCTGACTCAACTTATACAATATGTTAGACTCTAAGTAAAGACTATACAGAGTGTTCTAACTTATTTCAAGTTTGCTATAACAGCTAGTATGGCCATCATCAAAACATAACAAAGTGTTCCTAACAATTTCCCCCTTTTTGATGATGCCAAAACCCTCATAAGCCTGAACATAAGTATGCCAAATTTTTCATAAAAGAAAAACAGAATATAACTCAATAATTTTATTCATCCATTTAAGGGCATCCAGTTCAAAATTAGTCAAGTGTTACAACTACATTTTGCTTAATTCAGCCTTGTACCTTTTGAACTTTGTGGTTTGGACATCTTCCACATCTTTCCAATCAATCTCAGGAAACTTCCACTTCCAGTATGCCATAGCAGTGTATTCAGATACTCATTGGAATACTCTCTTGGCAAAGAGTCTGTTAAATTCAGACATAGTTTCATTTTCCCTGGGCTCCCCAAAGTATTTCTCAAGTCTGTCCCTGGCCTCTGCTATGTGTGAGTCAGCAAATTTTAGATTTTTGTACAGATCCCATTGTTCTTGTTTATTCATTTTTCCCATAGGGTTGAAGAATTTTGCCATATAGTTGAAGTCTTCTTGTTGCTCAGTTGGCAAGTCTTCTGGTCCCTTTGCAGAAAGTGGTATGGCTGAACTTGGTCTGCTGGTTCCACTACTTTGTTGGAGAGAGGCATGTTGTCTTTTGATGTCATTGTATATTTTGGCCATGTCAACTCTCCTCTGTTCATCCTGGTAGCTTAGCCAGTCTGCCCATGCTTGATCTTGTGTCAGATTTGGATACAACCCTTCTTGAGCTCTGAAGAATTCTCTCACATGATCTAGGATCTCAGCCTCATATTCTTGCATGTTTCTATGAGTTGGAAAACTTCTTTTCTCTCTGCTTGTGCTAGTTCTGTGTTCTTTTGCTGACCTCCTTTGATGGCTTGATCCAGATCTTTGTTGTCCAGGTCTTTGATGTCCACCTGATCTATCTCTATCATCATCCCTTCTTTGAAAAGGATGAGGAAATCCAATGCAGGGTTCATTTAGGGCCTTTTCTCTTTCTTCTCTAGCCCTCTTTTTGTCGCTCTTCTTCGCCTCATTTCGATCCCGATTTCTCTATCCCTTGCCCTCGGATGTTCTTCGGTGAAGTTTGGGGTCTAATCGTTGAACCTTCGGCTTATCTTTACTTTCCCCTTTTTGGCTTGGAAAGCATCATCCCTTTCTTCGGAGTAAGATGCTATTTGTAGCCTCTCGTTGTGCCAATGTGAGAGAGTCTAATTTTGACTCAATGGATGTGAATCTATTGTCATGATCGATCGGTTTCTCGGTGACACCGCGGAATCTTGTGCCAAATGATTTTAAGAGGGTTGTTGCCATAGAGTCATTTTCCGAGAGATGTGTTGTCCGAGACCTGTAAAGTTGTTTGGGATATTGATGTTGAGATCCGATGTCTCATCGGATCTCCTTGGCGTTGCACAACAATGTTCTGCGCATCAATATATTCAGCAATGGCCTGAAATTTTCGCTCAATGGAGTAGCTTTTGTCATTGAATGCTGAAGTCATGGATCTGAGGTGCATGGCTTGCTGCTACAATTCTTCGTGTTTCGGTTATAAATTGTAGATCTGTTTTTCGCTTTTTCAAAAGTCTCATTTGAGATGCCGGTGGGCCACTTTTGTCATTGAGAGAGTTTGTGGCGGATGTCATTCTTCGGTTCCGGATACGTTTGCTTTGTCCTCCTCTTGTCTTGATGTTGAGTAACATGTGCATTGACTTCCAAATCTTCAAGTATTTGGGTGGATGAGTATGCTGGTGTGGTTTGGACAGCTATTCCCCCTTGCTCTGTGCTGGGGATTCCCTTGACTGGAGTGGCAGCAGCTGAGCCAGTGTCTAATACTACTGTCGGCTGACTAGTAGTATCCACAGGAGTTTGTGGAATTTGCTCAGGATTGTTAGCTGGCTTAGCTTGTGATGTTGGTGAGGTTGTCTCAGCTGGGTTTGACTTTGCTGGACCTTGTGGTTGTAGAAATGAACTTAGGAGAATGTTGTCATCAATTGCATCTGGTGTAGGGGTATCCTCTTCTCCTTGTTTATCACCATCATTAGCGTGTGGATTATCATCATCATTGTCATCATGATCATCACCATCATCCTGATCAGTATTGTCCTGATCATCTTCACCGTCTTCCGAGTCATCACTGTTTTGGTCAGGGATCTGTGGCAGTTTTGCCTTTGCTGCATCGACCATATCCCAGAGTGGAGATTCATCAAGTACACCAACCAGGGTTGTGATTCCCAGAAAATTGAAAAACCAGGCCTCCTCAGAAAGCATGCGTTCGGAGTCTTGAAGTTGATTTCTAGAATCCCCTTCTTTCACTCAAGATATTCTGCAATTCTATCATCAATGTCATTTGCAGACATTTGTGCAGGTTCTTCTGGAGTTTCTTCATCGTTATCTCCAGCATCACTTGCAGTCTCTTTATGTGGAGGTTGCTCATTTTCACTGCCACTCTCTTCCTGTGGTTGTTCTGCTTCACTTTTAGAATCTTCTGCTTCTTCTTCATCAATTAACCGTCCAAAGTATTCTTTGTCCAGGTTTCTTTGAACTTTTTGTTTCTTTCTTTGGCCAGAGGGATGTGTTGTGGTTTTCTTTCCCTTCCCTCCTTTTGCTTTCTTTTGCTGTTTGACATATGTAAACATGACTTTGGATTCATGCAGTTTGTGGAGTTTTACAACAGGAACTTGGAGACATTGTAGCAAATAGTGCAACTGAATCCCATATGACTTTTTCACCCAAAATTGGTCCTTCTTCTTCTTCCTTTCTGCTATCCCCTTTTTGGCCGCATTAGCTTCACCTTGAATTTGCTCTTTGATTCTCAAGAAGAAGTAGGTTGCCCATTTGAATTCCAAGTTGTTGTAGATGATTCCCATCAGTCGCATTCTGGCTTCTGTCATGGCATTATTTGCCCCTAGCTTTCCTTCAATGCTTTTTCCAATTAGGGCACTGAACTCACTGAATGGTTTCTTTAGTGCAGATCTGAGGCAATTGACCTTCTTAGATCCTGGATTTGCAGTTTGGGCGATTGTTGTCCAGAAATCATCCAAGTTTTGTGGTACCAAAGTCACTTTTGCTTGACCCTTATTTGAAAGTTTAAGGTGAGTACGAATTACCTTTGCCGTGATGACCACTTCTGTGCCGTTGACAGATGCAACAATCTTGTCTTCCTCCCATTCATCACCTTCTTCTGCAAGGAGCCCAGAAACATATTTTGTAGTTTTCCAGAAGGAGATTAGATTTTCATAACAGATTTCGGTTATTGAGGATTTAGAAACGTTGATAATCTTAGGTTTTTGCATCCAGCTGCCAAGCGTTTTGCTTCCTCATCATTTCCGCATAGTTTCAAGTAGTGTTCTTCCTGAAAGAACGACCCGTAGCAATCGAATTTTCATATCCAGCTTGGGTGTTTGAGGAGGATGAAGCCATTGTTGGAAGTTAAGAGAATTTTTTAAGGAGAGCTTCGAATTTGCAATAGAATTTTTGATTTGCAAGAGAGCGTAAAGATTTCTGAAATACCTCTAAGTGTTGTTTATATAGGATGGTTTGGGTAGTGTGAACGTGGTTTGAATGTGGAAGGATTTTATGACATAATGGTGTGATTTTGTGTATATGAATCCCGATATTCGAGTGAAGTGGGGGAGTGGATTGAGGTAACTAATGATAAATCCCGGGAATCGAGGCGTTTATAATCAGAGAAATAATATGGTTACCTCCATAATTGTAAATTGATCTCCACGTGTATAATCTTCCACAATATAATTCTCCATAACTTCCTTATTCTCCACGTGTATAAAAGTTGATTTTGTTCACACTATAATTTGCCCATTTCTCCATTCTATATTTCGGTGGAGTGCCTTGGCTGGTCACTTAGCCGATGTAGTGAATTTTTCACTGAGCTGTTTTATTCTACTGTTCCTAACAATCGGTGTAGTTAACTGTTATATCTCCTATAATGGCAAAGGTTTACACTGCTGATGAAGTCACTTAGCTGATTTTCTCCAGTTAGCCGCTCTTTGGTACTTAGTCAATTTCAATCATTCCCAACTCAGTTCTTAACATGCTAAATCTTTCATGACTGAGTGGTTTGGTGAAGATGCTAGCCAAATGATCTTCAGTTGGTATATATCTTAGAATGACATCTCCTTTTTCAACATAATCTCTGATAAAATGATGTCTTACATCAATGTGCTTTGTTCTTGAATGCAACACTGGATTTTCAGTGATAGATATGGCACTTGTGTTGTCACACATGATTGGGATAGTCTTTTCCTCCACTCCATAATCCCTTACCTATTGTCTAATCCAAAGTACTTGTGCACAACAACTGCCTGCTGCTATATATATTCGCTTCAGCTGTTGATGTAGATATGAAGTTTTTCTTTTTACTGAACCAAGAGACTAGCCTGGTGCCTAGCATCTGGCATGTTCCAGAGGTGCTTTTTCTATCTATCTTGCATCCAAGATAGTCGAGTCCGAATATGACATCAACTTCAATCCTCCATCTTTTGGATACCAAATTCCAACATTAATAGTGTTTTTCGTGTATTTGATTATTCTTTTGGTCGCTAGAAGATGTGATTCTTTTGGTTGAGCTTGAAACCTTGCACATACTCCTACCGCAAATGCTATATCGTCCGTCCGCTAGCGAGTTAGATAAAGTAGGGATCCAATGATTCCTCTATACATTTTCTCGATCAACATCTTTTCCAAACCTTCATATTTTCCAAGAATGACTCTTGCACACATTGGTGTATCTCGTTTCGTGCCACTTGTGTCCATACCATATTTGTGTATTAAGTCTTTTGTATACTTGGCTTGACTGATAAAAATACCATCCTTCATTTGTTTCACTTGAAGACCAAGAAAGTAATTTAACTCTCACATCATGCTCATTTGAAATTTGCTCTTCATCAGATTTGCAATTTTTTCACACAGCTTTTCATCCTCTGATCCAAAGATGATGTCATCAACATAGATTTGTTAGCAAGGTACTTGATCCTTCCTCTAATTTGAACAGGGTTTTATCTATAGTTCTCTTGTTGAATCCATTCTTGATCAGAAATTGTGATAGTGTTTCATACCAAGCTCTAGGTGCCTGTTTTAGTCCATAAAGAGTTTTCTTGAGCTTGAATACTTTGTCTTCTTTTCCTTTGAGTTGAAAACCAGGAGGTTGTTCCACATATACTTCTTCTTCCAAAAGTCCATTCAGAAATGCACTCTTGACATCCATTTGATAGACTTTGAAGTCTTTGTGTGCAGCAAAAGCTAGAAAGAGTCTGATTGCCTCCAGTCTTGCCACTGGTGCAAATGTTTCATCATAATATATTCCTTCTGCTTGAGAATAACCTTTTGCAACTAGCCTTGCTTTGTTTTTGACAAATGTTCCTTGCTCATCCATCTTGTTTCTGAATACCCATTTTGTTCCAATGATGTTGGTTGTGTCTGGTCTGTCAACAAGTTCCCAGACTTCATTTCTTTCAAATTCATTTAGTTCTTCTTGCATGGCTGTAATCCAATCTGCATCTTGAATTGCATCATCTATTGTCTTGGGTTCCACTTATGATAGAAAACATGTTAGCATATGCTCTAGTTGTCTTCTGGTTCTAACTCTTGTGTGAATATTTTTCCAATGACTTGTTCTTCAAGATGATCTCTTAGCCAAATTAGGTCAGGTTGAAGTTGTTCTTCATTTGGTGCTTCGCAACTTCGGTGTCTCGTATGAGCTTCAAGTTCCGGTGCTTCTTCTGTTGTGTTGACATGTGGCTCATTTTGATTTTCAAAATGATGATTCAGAATGGTAGCTGGTATGGTTGTATTTGTATATACTTCCCTTTGTGTTGCTTTTTCTTCTTGATCTTGTAGACTTTCACCATTTGTGTTTGGTTCATCAAATACTACATGTATTGATTCTTCAATCACTAATGTTCTTTTGTTGAGAACTCTGAATGCCTTGCTGGTGTCTGAGTATCCCATAAAGATTGCTTCATCAGCCTTTTCATCAAAAGTGTGTAACTGATTCCTGTTCAAGACAAAACATTTAGATCCAAACATGTGTAAGTGTGAGATGTTAGGTTTTCTTCCATTCCATATCTCATATGGAGTCATTCCATGATGTTTGTTAATGATTGATCTGTTCTGTGTATAGCATGCTGTGTTTGCTGCTTCAGCCCAAAACCTCTTTGGTAGGCATGCTTCTGCAATCATTGTTCTGACTGCTTCTTTGAGAGTTTTGTTTCTTCTTTTTGCTACACCATTTTGTTGTGGAGTTCCCGCCGTAGATAATTGATGTAATACTCCATTTTCTTCACAATAAGTTCTGATTACTTCATTTAGAAACTCTGTGCCTCTATCTGATCTGATCTTGATAATCTTTAGTTCTTTCTCATTTTGAATTCTTCTTAGTAGATCTGGCATCTTCTTGAGTGTCTCTCTCTTCTTGTTCATGAAGATGGTCCAGGTGAATTTGGAGAAGTCATCAACCACTACTAGAGTGTATTTCTTACCACTTACACTTATCGGTGTGATTTGGTCCAAACAGTCCATATGTAACGAGATGTAGAATTCTTGTTGTTGATTGATAGGGCTTTGACTTAAAGGAACTTTTGATTTGTTTCCCTTTCTGACAAGCATCACATAGACTTTCTTTCTTGAATGTGATCTCAGGCAAGCCTTCAACTAACTTGTTCTTTGATAATGTGTTGATGGTTTTGAAATTCAGATGGTTTAATCTTCTATGCCAAATCCATTTGGTTGATTGTTTATTTTTGACAAACAGACATGTTTTTCGCTTTTATCGTTGTCCAATCCACCACATACATGTTGTCTTCCCTTTTTCCCGCAAGAACTACCGTGTTGGTTTGGTCGTGAATCACTTTGCATCCTTCCTTGTTGAAGTGTACATTGTAGCCTTTGTCACGAATTGACCGATGCTTACCGATTGAAATTGAGTCCCTTAACATATGCTACATTTTGAATCTTCAAGTTGTTCTTGAGCATTGTACCTTCCCCTTAATCTTTCCAGGGTTTTCTTTGCCTCCAAATGTGACTTTGGGTCCATCAAAAGCTTTGAAATCGGTGAGCCATCCTTTGTTCCCCGTCATGTGTCCGGAACATCCAATGTCTATGTACCAGACATCCTACAAAATAAATTAATTAAGTTTAGGTACCCAACACTGTTTGGGTCCATACATGTTAGCAGCCATGCCTCCTACTCCAAGTGTATATCCAAATGATCTTCTTTTTGGATAGTTAAAATCATCAACTTCATATGTATAAGGCATGGAAGAATAGCTTCTGATATTTCTACTGAAGGTATTCTGATACTTTTCTCTACTTTTTGGTGCATTTGCATCCTTCTTCACCTTCCAATATGCAGTGGGAAACCTATGTTGCTTCATGTGTTTAGGAACATGCCTAGATTGACTTTTCTTAAACACATGATGCATATCATGGTATGGTTTCTTCTTGTATTTTGGAGGTGCAACATTCCAATCATCCTCTGAAGGATAAAGTCTTCATTTACCTTTCAGTAGGTGTTTGTTTTTGGTTGACTGGAATGATGGTTTAGTCATCTGTTTTACTATATTTGGTTTTGACTTCACTGGTACATGATGAGTGGTTGAAATTATGGTCTGTCCTTTTCTAAACTTTGGTCCATTGTTGGTCCTAGATTCAGAATTGTTTTGTCCATTGTTTCTATTCTCATCCTGACTATTGTAGCCAAGACCAGATCTGGATCCAAACCTTTTTGAGGGTTTGTAAGCTAGTGCATTTAGTGGTGTAGTGGTGTTTTTAGCTGCTAGGTGGATTTCCTCAGCTGATCTGTTAGCAGTGGATGAGTCATCATCTGCTGCTTTTTGATTAGATGAGTATATCTCCTTAGTAGCTAGTTCAGCTTTCAATTTGTCCAGTTGTTCCTTCAATCTTTTCTTTTCTTTTCTTAGATCCTTACATTCCTTTTCCAGAATTTCATGATTCATCTCAATTTCATCAAATTTAGTCATGAGATTTTGGACTAGGGCTGCTGGATCCAATGGGAGAATATAAGATTGTGCAGTGGTAGATGTGGATGCATTTGATGAAGAGTAAGAACTAGATGTTACCTCGGTTTCATCATATTCTTTGACCATAAGACATAGATTTGATTTTTCATTATCTGAGCTGTCACATTCGTCTTCATCTAATTCTTTGGTCATGAGACATAGACATGCTTTCTCATTGTCTGAACAGTCTTCTTCATCACTATTATTCTAGAATCATTGTCAGATGATTCTTCATTCTTTTCACTGCTGGATTCAACCTTGAGTGCTTTCTTGCCTTTCTTCTTTTCAAATGCTTTGTACTTCTTCTTTTCCTCATCTTTATTGTTTTCTTCTGTGCAATCAGCCTTGAAGTGTCCCTTCTTGTTGTAGTTGAAGCATCTGTATTCATCATCTCTTTTCTTTATTTCTTTGTTTGAGCTTGACCTCTTGTTTGATGATGAGTTTCCTTTGAATGGCTTCTTTTTGCTAAACCTGTCAAAACGTTTAACTAATAAAGCTACCTGTTCTTTGAGTTCTAGTGTCTCTTTGCTGATGCAATCAGCAAAGTTACTTTGTTGTGGTGCTATCAGTGCACTAGTTCTTTGTGTCTCTGCCGGAGCACCATCTTCACCGTTCAATTCGAATTCATGAGCTTTTAGTTGGGACATCAGAGTCAGGGTGTCAGTGTTTGCAAGATTTGTTGTACCTCTGATTACTGATGTTATGATCTTCCATCTTTCAAGCAAGCCTCTCAAGATCTTTAAACACACTTCTTTCGGGGGTATGTGTGTCCAAGTCGTTGCAGTTCATCGATGATGCTTGAGAATCCGTTGTCCATTTGATCAATGGATTCACCAAACCTTCATCTTGAAGTTCTCAAATTTCTTTTTGCAACAGATAATTTGTTTTCTTTAACTCGCCTCGATCCTTCATTTATCGTGCACTTGTCCCACATCTCCTTTGTCGTTTTGCAATCTTTGATTCTCATGAACATGTTGCTATCTAGTGGTCTTCAAGATCATATCTTTTGCAACAAAGTCTAGATTTCTTCTTCTTCGTCATCCTTGGTCCAATCTTTCTTGGGTTTATCCACTTCTTTTCCTTGATCTCGCTCCCGTGGTTATCACACGGTCATGATCATGATTGGGCCATCATTGATTACATCCAAAGATCTCCTCGTGAGTTGCTGCAAGATGAGATAACATTCTTATTTTATATTCATCAAAATTATTAACATTAAAAATTGGTACTTTAGACATAAAGTTTGAGGAATCCATAAGTACAGATTTGATATATTTATGTATATAAGAAAGCACAGAATTGAAAACTACTTTGAAAATATGTGATCTCCTTGTTACCAGAAATTAGATCTGAACAGGTTCTGATACTAGGAACACTGCTCCGATACCAATTGTTGGTCCCAGAGAAGGGTAAAACTATAGTCAGAGGGGGGGGGGGGGGTGAATGACTATAGTGGAGTTTCAAAAACTTTTCTTATATTTAAAAGCTTTTGGGTAGCGGATAAGTCCCTTCTTACTAAGTTGTTTCAAGGTAGTTTAAGTAATCACAAATATATGATATAATTTAAGCAATTAAAAGAATGCAGTAAGGTAAATTGCAGAAAGTAAATTGACACAAGGCTTAAAGTGGTTCAGGGTGGTGTAATCCCTTAATCCACTCTTCTCCTGTGATGATTGGAGGAATTCACTATTATTTTTCACCAGATACAATAGTACGATTGTCCTTGACTTCCCAAGCTTCACAATCTACAAGACTATCACTCCTTGACCGCAATGTGACTTCGGTGACTCGTCTTTTTCGCTCCTTGGGATCAAATCCTTCAAATAGCCTATCACAAACACAACTCCCTCTCAGATGGCTCTGATTCAGTTGCTTGATTTATGTGAATTGAATTCACCAACTTGTTGATCAATCTCAATGCTTGATGTTTGATTTGTAGCTCTTAGATTTGAGTTGATCACTGGATATTTCTTTTTAGCACATATAGAAGATTTTTCACTTTGACAAAGTTTCTGCTCAGATTTAGGATCGTTCTCTTGTATTTTTCTTTTTCTGTCAGTGCCTTCTATTTATAGCCTTGATTATTCTTGATTTGAATTTCCGTCCGTTGGCTATATTAATGAGGGGAATAATCCTTGATTTTATTCTGATTACCCCTTAATTGTATTCTCCTTGATTTTAGCAATCGGATTTTTCTTCAAACGTTTACCATAAAATCTGTCCTTGATTGATCCTCTCTTGATTGTTCATTTAATGCTTGATCTTCTGTATCTTCTTCATATTTCAATAATCTGACTAAGTAAGGTTTACTCAGCCGTTCTTTGATCGGTCTAGTGATCCATCTGACTTTGCCGCTTAGATCTTCCTTCACTGCTTTGTCTTCACTCAACCAAAAGTTCGTTTACTTTGCCGATTCACTGTTTCCTTCATTCTTTCAGTTTAAGGAGAATCCTTGTACTTCACTGATCCTTGATTAGTGGGAGATCAGTGTACACCATATTTGAACATTAAGTTTCATCACTTCAAACATAACTTAGAATTATCCAAGGTCATCACAGACTTCCTTGGTTATAAGTCAGACCATATGTCTTCATTGCTTCTCTGTTGATACTTGGCTGGCTTCACTCTGCCGAAAATCTATTTTTACTTTGTCGTTCTGCCAACAAGTACAAAACTTGTTTGACTCAACTTATACAATATGTCAGACTCTAAGTAAAGACTATACAGAGTGTTCTAACTTATTTCAGACTTGCTATAACAGCTAGTATGGCCTTCATCAAAACATAACAAAGTGTTCCTAACACTCTTTCTTCCACACAGCTTCTCCCTTAGCCATTGCTAAATTTTTCTCACATTTTAGCCAACGGAGGCGTATTTACGGAGCCGCTCCCCTCCGGCATTTGATACCGGATGATTGGGACCTTTTGCCAGAAGGTTATGCTTCGGATATGTCCCAGGCCAACCGAGAGTGGAAAAGGTTGATTAACTCTCATGTTTTTCCCTCGTATGACGCCGAGGAGATCTCAGAGGCCGAGTCACATCTTTTTTATGCGATCATGGAGGCCGATGATGATGTCACCGTTGATTGGGGTCGGCTGATTTATTAGGAGATGCTCAGATTTGCTGCTCAGACAGACCTACATGGGCCCATCCCCTTTTCTTGGTTGATTTACCACTTATGTGTCAGCACTCCTGGGATGCCTGTTTCTCACGATGACGTGTTGGTGCCGCCGCGAACAAATGTGGAGCTCACCCGTGTCGTTTTAGACTCATCGACGGACTTTAATTCTGATTAGCTTTTTTATTTTCTGTCTGCTCTTGTAATAATTGGTCTTGACGGCCCTGTTTTATATAATGAAATCGTTGCCTTTTTGCTTTTGAATTTGCCTCAATTTGTTTCTGAGTCTGAGTTTTCACTTGTGGCTCCCGTTCCCTAGCGAGGTGAGAGCGCCCTTGAGAAGGAAATAAAACATGATCGTGGGTGAGAATGACTCTCCCGTGTCCGACAATAGCCTACTTTTTTATGGAGCCACTGGTTCTAGTCGGACCCGGCTTAGACGATTTCGTTTCTCGAGGATCGTGAAACCTCATAACTCCATTCAACCTACGCATTTATGACTGCTCCTTTCGAAGCGTCAGCTCGGTTAATATGAGGGTTTGCATCCGAATTTAAATGTATGCAACTCCTGAACTTCCTGCCTTTTGATTTTCTGAGCCTATAAAAGGAGGGGTCCCACTTCTTCTTCTTTACTTGCAATTTATTGAAGATTTTCTTTTCTAAGAAACTTCATCTTTTCCGACCCTTCTGACCAAATTTTACCATGTCCTCTTCAAAATCTTCAAGTCAAGGCTTCAATGCATTAGACCATGTCCCTGAGCAGAAGCCCTCCGTTTGTTTTCGATCCACCCTTCTCCGGTGGCCATGAATAACTTCATGACCTACTTTTGTGATCATGGTCATCTGGTGGAGAGAAGGCTCAACTTGCACCGCATTGGGCCGGGTCATCGGGCTACCATTAACGCCAATGGGTGGAGGAATTTCGTCACCACCCCTGCTGGGGAATACAATTTGACCCTGGTGCGGGAGTTATACTCCGCCTTGTCAGAGAATGGTCACGCTGACTGCACTGCTGCTATAACCATCCGTGGAGTGATGGTGAACTTCACTCCGGCCGCCATAATGACTTTTATGGTCTTCCAAATCCTGCTGAGGACTACGACACCTTCTGGAATCTTCACGACGGGATCGACAGCTATGCCACCCGGTTCGACGCCTTCTAATTTTTACTTCACAATGAGTGGATGGATGGCACGGATGTGACTGCCAACATGCTGGATCGAAGGGAGAGGGAGTGGAAATGCTTCCTGTATACTCGGGTTTTCTGCTTTCCTGATTTCAGCAAGGTCACCGATGCCGAGGCGTTTGTTCATTACGCCATTTTGGTTCCCGAGACGACGATCAACTGGGGTCGTCTGATCCATTCTGAGATGATTAAGTTTGCCACCATGATGAGTGATACACTCCCCCGGCTCTTTGCCTGGATGATATCCAACATGTGCATCCGGAGCCGAGGAATGCCGGTCTAACCTACCACAGACCGATACTATTATCATCCCGAGGTGGATGAATGAAGAAAATGGAGCTTTCTATTGGCTCCTTGTAAGGTGGTCATCTTTTTCCTCGTTTGCCATTTTTACCTGATGGTATCCGGAATATGCATCCAGGAAGCTCAACGTTTCAAATCCAGCGATTCGATCGACCATTCTGTCGATCCTCGGTAGCTCATAGGGATCTTTCGGGCATGCCTTGTTCAGGTCTGTAAAGTCGACGCATATGTGCCATTTCCCGTTGTGTTTCTTGACCCTTACTACGTTGGCCAACCAGGTCAGGTATTGGAGCTCTTAGATAATTCCAGCCTCGAGCAGCTTGCTTACCTTAACCTTGATTGCCTCTTCTTTCTCCTTGGAGAATTGGCGGGCTTTTTGCTGTATGGGCTTGAAGCACGGGTCTACACTCAAGTGATGTAGTGCGACCTCGGGCTCCATGCCTCTCATATTCATTACAACCAAGGCGAATGCATCCAAATTTTCCTTGAGCAGCAATACCAGCTTTTCTTTCTCTTCTTCTTCCATCTGGCCCCCAATCTTCATTTTCTGATCAGGGTATTTTTCGTTCACGACAACCTCCACCAGCTCGTCTTGGGCCGTGAAGTCGGACTCGTCTCTGACTTGGAGGGTTTCACAAACAACCTTTTTCGGCCCGTCTACCCCAGACCCGATGTTCCTCTCCTGGTCGACCTCCATTACCACTTTCGACAGATTTGGTTCGTCTCGAGCCTCCGTCTCTTCGACTGTATATATGCAAGATCTTCGGGAGACTAACTCGGAATATGTTGGTCCCTTGGAAAGGCTAACACAAGTTTAGAGGGGGGTGAATAAACTTGTCACCAAAAACTAATCCGGAGCTGGAAAAGCCCCAGGAACAGAGTTTCTCCGAAACTCAAACTGATCTTCAGTTCAGTTTTGTTCCTGTCCCTTAACTTGTGCGGAGTTCAGTTAGCTCAACTGAATATAAGTCAATGCTGACTATATTTAGTCTTGTTAACTGGCAGCGGATAAATAATAGCCTTTAGTGCAATAGATGTGTCAGTTAAGTTCTAAGACTCTCTATGTATCAGTTTTGTGCTGACTCAGTGTCTAGTTTTTGCAGAGTGATAATGCAATAAATAAAATAAACACAAATGCATAAAGTAAATCAACACAAGATTTGTTTATGGAAGTTCCGGGTGGTGTAATCCCGTACGTCTCCCCTTCTCCTGTGGTGTAGGAGGTATCACTAGAATCTTGAGATAACCGTTACAAAATCCTAGCACTATGACAGTCATTCACGACACCCTAGTTTCACTGTCTACACAAAATGAAGAAAGGTGAGATTGCTCCCTTCATCCTGCACACTGATCTTTCGGAGGTGGAATTGCTCCTTCACCGGCTCACCACTAATACCCACACACGGTCCTCGACCGCACCTGTATTTGTGGCAACTAAGTTGCAACCGTATGAAGAAAGGTAGAATTGCTCTCTTCAAACTATGCACGACCAACCCTTTTTCACAAAGGTTAGGTTTAGAATTAATCAAGGATTAATTCGGTGAGGAGTCGTATCGATTCTTCCGGATCGACTCGTAGCTCCAAGATGCCTTCTTCCCCCCTCAATGGGTTCTTGGATCTTTCTTTGAAGTCTTCAAGGCAATTCCGTTGGCTTCCCTTTTTTCTGGATATATCTGATCTGATTTTGTGGATCTGGATTTGGATCTTTGAATATATGCTTGTAAAGCTCTTTTTCTGATCCTCCTCTGTCTCTCTTTAAGTGATTCTCTTGTGTATTTATAGGGGTGATGTAACGGTCACTAGCGCTTGTTGCCGTTACACTTGTCGTTTAGCCAACGTTCACATGTACGATCTTTTGTCGTATTGTCAGTTCAAATTCAACAAGGCCTTAACTCAGTTTTCTACTCTTCTTCAAAACTGAGTACCTTGTATACTTGTCATCCAACTTTAATTGACTAAGTCAGAGTACACCAGTCAGTTTCTTCTTATTCAGGTAACTGATAATCTTTGTCCTTAAGATTATTCGGTTTTACATGATCTATAACTCGGTTTCAGTCACCACGGACTTGCTCGAAACCCGACTTATAGTCATGACTTAATCGACTTCTAACCGAGTTTGCCACCTCGGTTCTTCGCCTCTTCAGTAATCGAGTCCGTGTCCCTCGTTCTTCGGTCTTCTAGATAAGCCAAGCGAGTCCGTGTCCCTCGGCGAACTTATCTTCTTCGGTCTACGGTATAAGCGAGTTTGAACCCTCGATTCTTCATGTGCATATTCGAGTTTTCTTGCTATAACTCGGTTTTCTTGTTGTGACTCGGTTGTTCGCCTAGTTCCTATTCTATTACAATGCTTGTCCGAAACAACCTATACAAAGTTCAGACTCTAGATATAGCTTATACATTTATCTCTAGACCATTTCTTGCTTCTTCTTTCATTATGCACTATAACAGTTAGTTACGACTTCATCATCATGGGTTGTAAGTGATTTGTCTAATTTCGTGACGAATCATCATCAAAACATAAATAATATTTCCAACAGAATATTCGACCTGAGGTCTCTTGTATGTCCCTCTTGTTGGATAATTGTTTCGATTCGTGGTCACATGATCCAACAGGGTCTTGGGGCGGCTGACAGTCATTCCAATTCCTTCATCAGTATAAAATTTTGCCCCCTGATGGGGCATAGAAACAACCATTCGAAATTTTCTCTGATATGGGATCCCCAGAATCGCCGTATAATGAGAATGGAGATCGAAGACTAGAAAATCAAATTTCTTTTTTCGGTACGGCGGGTGGTCTCCGATCTCGACCTCCAGATCAATGACACCCAAAACGGTAACCTTAACGTTGGAAAACCCCTCTAGCATTCCTAGGTAAGGCCTCAGCTTAGACGTTTCTATTTTCAGTTGTTTGAGAGTTTCTAGGTAAATGATGTCCCTGGCGGCTCCCGTGTCTAGGAGGACACAGTTGACGCCGAAATCATTGATCCCAACATGTACCACGATTGGCAAATTCCATTGCTCCCGGTGGTCCTGCTAGTTCACTTCGGGGGAAGGAGATAGCTTGTTCGTTGGAGCCAGGACGACTGATTTCTCCCTTCCTCTGAAGTTAATCTTATTGATCTGGCTCTTTATCTGATGGTTTCTAGGAAATTTTTCAATGATTACTTTGATTTCATTTTGGTATCTGCGGGGCCCCCTATTATTTCTGTTTCCCCCGCCGTGTTTTTTGTATTTGTCCAGCTCTCCGTCTTTGATCATTTTGTCAACGATCCTTCTCAGGGCGATACATTCATCAGTGATGTGACCGTGATCCTCATGGAATCACAATTCTTTGTCTCATCTCGTGTTTTGGGATTGGACCTCAAGGGTCTTGGTCTTTCAATTCGATCGCGGATTTCGTAAAGTATTTCGGACAAACTCGCATTGATAGGGATGAACTCAGATTCATCATACTTCATTGGTTTCTTGACCTCCCTATCTCTGTCTCTTTCTCTCTTTCAATCGTCTTTTCGTTCCTTGTTCGGTAAAAACTAGTTTTAAATTTATAAACCGAAACACCCCAAGTATAAGGCTTGTAGTAAAGGGTGTTAACGGGTCGTCCTAAGGGAGTCGAATGTTTATCGGATTAAGATGCAGTTATTATATCGATTATGTCACAAATTATTATCTAAAACTAAGGTTTATATTAATTGTAAAATAGAAACGAAGAACAAGTGACTAAAATAGCGAGAAAACGAGAAAAATTCAACAACGGACGGCCGTTCACCGAGGGTGGACGGGCGTCGTCCGGTGACGTCTTTGGAAAACGAAATATGCGAGAAAACGGCGGGTAACAACTAAAGTTCTTGAAATAACTAATCGTAGCAATCACAATTGATACGAACAAATTGGTTTATCAAAGAATTAAAAGAACGGCAAGGCAACTAGAATCCACCAATCAACCAACCAACCCCAACTAGATTGTGAGCTAAAGGTACGATTTTTAATAATGATCAAATCACGAATTCGATTAAATCTCTTTAATCAATTTCTAGGGTTTCGTTTTCTTTCTCAAGCAAAACTAAACTAGCATGCATAAAACGATCATGAGATTGTCTCCAATACTCTACTCAATTAATCATAAACAATCTCTTGAATCACAATTAATTGCATCAATTGAAAGAAATCACAACTTGAATAATATTCTCATATAAATTCAATTAGAACGGTAGTTTCATCGATCTCTCGATTCAATAAAACATAAACAATTATTACAAAATTCAATTGATGAAAAACGATAAATTTAACTCACTAAAGATATAGCTTAAAATCTTCTAGTTGGTGTGGTTGTTGGTTGGTTTCCTCCGTTGTCCCACCGCAAGATGGTTAGCCAACAATCATATTGGTGATCATGATTGTTGAGATGGAAGAATTCATCTCTGTGTTTTCTCTTTGTGGAATATGCGCTAAGATATAGGCGGTTGCTTTGTGAATTTCGAATGAATGATATGATGCCTCTTTAGGGTTTGATATGCGCTGGTATTTATAAGATTTTGAGGCGGCTAGGGTTAAGTCGGCGATTGGACGCCCGTCCAGTCTTCACAAAATTCATCGAGTCGGGCCGAGTCTTCTTGGACGTCCGTCCTATGCAAAAATGGACGCTCGTCCACTGGAATTTTCAAAACTCTGAATCAAGTTTCCTCTCCTGGACGCTCGTCCATCAAATTTCGCCTTCTCCGAATCCAACGGCTTTAGTGGACGCCCGTACGGTCCTTCAAACGCCCGTCCACCGGACGGGACTCGACGCCAGTTCAGCCATCAATGTGTCTTCATGCCAATCTCAAGTTTGTATCTCTTTCTTGCCATTAAATCTTCAAGTAAACATCTTTTAAGCTCCTTCTCAGGCATGCAAGCATACCTACAAGATGGTAAACACGAGCAAAGTGTAAAATCGTACATAAACACATAAAAAACACATACACAACTCGATTTTGCACTTTTAAACATTTCGAACTTCATTATCTCAATATTTCAATTAAACTCCTACTTTTCTATAAAAAGTAATAAAATACGAAGAATATTGTTACGGAATAAAGCGATAAAAACCATAAAATTCACCATTAACAACTCCCCCATACTTAAACTTTTGTTCGTCCCGAACAAAATAATCAAAACTAGCTCACTTTCATGCAATCCATATAGATTCCCAACTCACGTAACAAAAGATGCGACAAATATAGCAATTAATACAAACATAAAGATAGATTCAGTGTGTGTGTGAAAAGCCCTTTTCAATCTCCACTATTCTTTCGCACAAAATCCGTTCAAATAATCCTAATGACTTTCCTAGGTATAGGCAGTAACCGTTCCACAAAAAGTCTTCCCGTGTACTAATTAGGATAATCCCTAAAACATATCATTCGGTTTATACTGGGGATAGTTAGAAGATAACTACGGTTCCTACCAACTTTCCATAGTACCATTTGCCAAATTTCTTTAAGATTAACTTAATTCCACATATATAGCATATGCCCTCATTCCCAGTAATAGGATGTTTCGTGATAACACCCTAGCTGGACTACTATCATCAGGCAGTCGGGAGCTATTGAACCTCATAGTGGTATAGGACATTTCGTGATAATGCCCTACCGCACTCAAATCATTGGCAGCTACATCCGACATACACATATTTTATTCATATTATTCATCTTAGATTGGTATACAAACCTTAAGATATATCCCTCCTATCACATTCAAACCTTCAGATATTCACAGTACACGGTTAGAAATTAGGTGTAATGTTTACCGTTACTATTAAGCACAAGTCTCTCTAGGATAAATCACTAGGATAGTGAATGGATAAAGTTTAAAAATGTCGCTTCAATTTCAAAGGCTTACGTGAATATGAAATGAATACTATCTCATATTAGTAAAAGCATGCTATAACTATCTCACAGAAGTTACAGACAATCATCGTCAGGAAACTACAACTAGCGAGCCTTTTTGTTTCAATTACATGCTCAAGATTTACAATTATCCACGTTTACTTTGAAAAAATTTAAATTTTTGCCAAGGAATTCACATTTGCTCGCTTTTCGAAATATAGCATGATAACATACCCAATTTAGACACCCCCACACTTAAATCACATTATGTCCTCAGAATGTGCAGATAAAAGTAAAGAATACTTAGCTGGTTTTCAAAATGATTGTCGGGTTGTAGGTTGGCGAGAGGTCGGGCCGTAGCATGAATGTACCGCGCAACTCGTAGCATGAACGAGACAACACTAAAAGTGACAAGCGGCAAAAACCGCGCAACAATATACGCAACACTCGACATAGCATATAATCTCGGGGTACAAGGGGTATATGAGTAAACATGTAGGCACATAAAGCATTCACAAATAGGACGGGGATAACCAACACACAAATCACCATGGTTTTATTCCTAATGCCCTAAAAACTTAACTAAAAAGTAACTTAAAGGACTAGGCTGCCTCCTAGGAGCGCTTCTTTTATGTCATTAGCTTGACACCGATTTCAAAGTTAACCCGGATCGGGCCACTTCGGTTTACTGCTGGCCACTTCTTCATCGGAATCAGAATGAAGGACAGGGGTGTGGCCGCAACAACAACAAGTCAAGTGCTCTACTAAGTGTTTGAACTTAACTCTCCGAGATAGCACGCGACTCTCTTCTTCGTCCCGTTCTTGTGCGAGGTTACGCTTAGGTATGCGACATGTTCGGATGTCTTGGAAGAAGGGTCCTCACGGGTAAATGTAGAAATGTCATCATCCGAATGAAAGAATTCGGATGGGATCTCATCGCATATCAGAATATCAGTCGTTTCAACCCTCTTTTGAAAGTACAGGGTCTCAGACTTTTCTTTTGGTTGGCCAAAATATTTTTTGAGTCTTTGACCATTTACCTTAAAGGGTTGATTATCATACCCGTTTAACGTGATCGCTCCACTTGGATTGACATCGAGAATCTCAAAGGGGCCAGACCATCTAGATTTGAGCTTACCGGCAAACAGATGGAGCCTGGTATTATAAAGCAAAGCCATATCACCCACTTTGAATTCTCGATCCTTGATCTTAGCATCATGGAGTACCTTAGTTCTTTCCTTACTGATTTTGGTATTCTCATATGCTCTGAGTCTAAATTCGTCGAGCTCATGTAATTGCAATAACCTCTTTTCCCCACAGAGTTGGCTATCGAAATTCAAGAATTTAATAGCCCGTAAGCTCTGTGTTCAAGCTCGGCCGGTAAATGGCATGCCTTGCCATAAACAATTTGGAAGGGTGACGTGCCCATAGGGGTCTTAAACGCGGTGCGATAGGCCCAAAGCGCGTCATCCAACTTTAGACTCCGGTTGGATCTATTTGCGTTCACGGTCTTTTCTAGAATCCTTTTAAGGCTCCGGTTGCTTACCTCGACTTGGCCACTTGTTTGGGGATGATATGGTGTACCGATTTTATGTCGACACCATATTTCTCAAGAATTTTATCAAGCGGCGCGTTGCAAAAATGAGTACCTTCATCACTAATGAGGGCTCTACAGGACGGCCGAATCGGTGAAGATATTCTTTTGCAAGAATTTCTTCACAACTTTGTGATCATTAGTTTGGGTGGCTATTGCCTCCACCCATTTGGAAACGTAGTCTACACAGACGAGAATGTATTTATTGGAGCATGAAGATGGGAAGGGGCCCATGAAATCAATGCCCCACACATCGAAGACTTCGCATTCTAGAATGGGCCTAAGTGGCATTTCCATCCTATTACTTTGCCTCCCAATCCTCTGGCACCTATCGCAACCTTTACAAAAGGCTTCGCATCTTTAAAAAGAGTCGGCCAGTAAAATCCCGCTTGGAGGATTTTTGCAACAATCTTGGGTGTTCCGTAGTGTCCTCCCGTGGGACCACTATGACATTGTTCCAGAATATCCCATTGCTCATGTTCCGGAACACACCTTCTAAGCAACCCGTCTTTACAGACCTTGAACAGATAAGGATCCTCCCACACGAGATACTTTAAATCAGAAAAGAACTTCTTCCTCTGCTGATACGTCATTTCCTCTAAATGCCCACTTGCTAAATAGTTGACGTAATCAGCGTACCACGGCCTAACTGTATCAAGCTTCATCAATTGCTCAGTAGGGAAATCGATGCCTATTTCCTTGTGATTTTCGCCACCCTCATTTACTAGGCGAGACAGGTGATCAGCCACAATGTTATCACTACCCTTCTTATCTTTGATCTCAAGGTCAAACTCTTGCAAAATTAGAATCCATCTGAGTAACCTTGGTTTTGCATCGCTTTGTCCATAAGATAGCGTAGGGCTGCATGGTCTGTCCAAACCACAACTTGAGACCCTAGAAAGGTAACTTCTAAACTTGTCGATAGCAAAAACGACGGCTAAGAATTCCTTCTCGGTCGTGGTGTAATTGCATTGAGCCGGGTTCAAGGTGCGGCTCGCATAGTAAATGGGCACGAACTTTTTGTCAATTCTACGGCCTAAAAGCGCGCCCCTTTGCGTAGTTAGAGGCATCGCACATTAATTCAAAAAGCTTAGTCCGGTTAGGTGCGATTAAGATATGGGCACTTATGAGCTTATCCTTTAGGCAATTGAAAGCTTCCTTGCATTTCTCATCAAACAAGAACTCAACATCATCTTTCGAAGGTTAGATAAGGGATTGGCGATGGTGGAAAAACCCTTGAATAAACCGCCTTTGTAGAAGCCAACATGACCTAGAAAACCTCGTACCTCTTTCTTGTTTTCGGGTACGCCATCTTTTCAATGGCCTCTACTTTAGCCTTATCAACCTGAATACCAGTACTGGACACCTTGTGTCCTAGAACAATTCCTTCATCTACTAGAAAATGACATTTCTCCCAGTTGAGTACTAAATTCTTTTCAACGCAGCGTTGAAGTACCATATCTAGATTTTCCAAGATCTCATCAAAGCTATCGCCATAGACTGAGAAGTCATCCATGAAGACTTCCATACTTTTCTCCACAAGTCCATCGAAAATGGCCAACATGCACCGTTGAAATGTTGTTGGTGCATTGCATAACCCGAAAGGCATTCTGCGAAAAGCAAAAGTGCCTGATGGACACGTAAACGTAGTCTTCTCTTGGTCATTAGGGTCGATGGCTATCTGGAAGTAACCAGAATATCCATCGAGGAAACAATAATACTTATGACCACTCAGTCTTTCAAGAAGCTGGTCAATGAAAGGTAAGGGGAAATGGTCTTTGGCGGTGACTTCATTCAATATGCGATAATCAATGCAGACCCTGTAGCCAGTCACAAGGCGTAAAGCTACTTCTTCCCCCTTTTCATTCTTTTCCACGGTAATACCTCCCTTCTTTGGCACAACTTGAGTGGGGCTAACCCACTCACTGTCGGCGATTGCATAGATGATTCCCATGTCTAACCATTTGATGACTTCTTTCTTGACAACCTCCTGCATGTACGGATTCAGCCTTCGCTGAGGTTGTCGACTTTCTTAGCTCCTTTCTCCGTTCGGATTTTATGCATGCACACATCGGGGTGATTCCTCGGATATCACCCACTTGCCATCCGAACGCGAGGATGTTTTTTTCAAGCACTTTTATCGGCGGTGCTTCTTGTTCGGGCTCGAGTTTTGAAGAGATGATTAAGGGCAACTTCTCACCGTCCTTAAGAAAAATGTACTTAAGGTGTTGCGGAAGCGGTTTAAGCACCAAGTCAGTAGGTGGTTGCTCAATACTGGATTTTAACGGGCCACCTTTTTCCTTATGGGCTTGAAGTGGTTGACTGAAGAATACCTCATCTTCCCGAGGCATAACCCCCGAAAGGTACTTGATCACATCATCCATAGGGATCCTTCTGTCAGCACCCGCTTCCTCCTTCTTATGCTTGATCATCTTAATCAACTCTTCATCTTCTAGCTCCTTTGCTATCTGTTCCCAATCATCAACCTCCCAATGAATAGTCTCTCTCCGAAATCCACTTCGTCCCAACTACCCATCGGGGCTTCCTCTTCTACGGGGTTAAAGTCTTACGATGCGGCTCTTTGAAATCATCGTTCATCGCCGGGAAATTCCATGTTTCGTGTTCATTGACAGGCTTAGTGTGAGCAAGTTGTGAGGACGACTCGTCAGTGACTACGGCCTGTGATGAAACAGAAGATGGTCCACAATCATCTTGATCTTTAGTGTTTATAGCTTCAAAAACACCTATCTCTGTTAGCTCTTCCGCTTCTTCAGAGTTGGCATCTTCTTCGTCCTCATAAATTGCTTCGACGAACGAGATTTCTTCAATCAAGGTTTTCTCAGGACTTTTCCCTCGTGTGAAGGTAACAGATGTATCATCAACTCTAAGCGTAATCTGACCCTTACAGAAATCGATGAGGGCGGCAGAGGTGTCCAAAAAGGTCCGGCCTAGAATTAGGGGCATCTCTTTGTCGGGCGGATAGTCTAAGATAACCCGGTCGGTAGGAAAAACCAAGTCTTCAACATGGAGAAGAACATTAGTAACACAACCGGTGGCGAGCGGCTAGATCGGTCTACCATCGAAGAGAAATAGGGCGTTCCCGCATTCTTTTATCTAAACCGAGCTTTTTGCGGACGTTCAATGGCATCACATTTATAGAGGCCCCGAGTCGCATAAGACGTTTTGGAACATGTGGCCTTCAATCTCACAAGAGATTGAAGGTCTTCCGGGTCACCTCACTTAGTAGCAACTTTTTGTGAAACCATAGAGCAATCTTCTCTTAAAACTTCTTCCGCCATCCCTTGAAGCTTCTTCTTGCTCCCACAAACTTCCTTAAGATACTTAGAGCACTTGGGCATTTCGGTCAATACCTCGGCTAGGGGTATGCTCACTTTGGTGTCTACGAGCATCCTCCTCACTCCGTCATATTGTACGTCATGATGGCGAGGGTATTCTCTTTCTTCTTTGGTGGATAAGGAAGGGCTTTATCATTGTTCATGGCTTGATTTCTTATGGCTTCGTCTTCATTATCCTTCCATCTGACAAACTTTTCCTCCTTCTTCTTTGTCAGGGGTACATCCACCTGACTTTTCCTCATTTCTTTATCAGAATAATTTTCATCCCCCGAAGAAACATCATCATTAAGCTCCTCCTCACTGTTGCTTTCTTCGGTATTTAACTTCGATTGCCCCCTCCTGAACTTATGGTGTCAGGAGGGGCTACTCGTTTCCCGACATCTTTCCGGGTCCCGCACGCTTACCACTTCTTAGAGTGACCTCATTCGGCTCTTCGTCTCCATACTCCCGTTGAGGTGTGATGGCGGTGCAAACATTGATATCGCTTTAGGATTTCTTTCGGTATAACTTGGAAGTTTACCGTGGGGTCTGCTTGCTTGTTGGTCGCCATCGACCAACTTTGTCTCTCTATTGCCTTGACACTAGTAGCCAGGGTCTTCACCATGTCTACTAGCTCATCAAACTTATGTTGAGGGACACAAGAGGTGGTTTGGTTATGATGTTGGTTTTGATTCCAACCACCTTGAGGTCTTTGGGAGTTAGGATTGTGAGATTGATTAACCATCCCAGGAGGTGGTCTTTGATAACTTGAGTTGAAAGAAGGTTTTGAATTGGATGGGCCAGGTGGTGCATTGGCTTGATTAAAATTGGGACGTTGAAATCCGGAATGATTCTGGTCCTGATTGAAGTTTCTGAAGGTTTGGTTATGATTCTCAGTAAATTCACTTCCTCATTCATCTCATTTCCCGCCTTTGCATTCCCGGGTAGTTCACATCCGACGGCCCTCGTTCTCTTTGCATTTGTAAATTGGCTAGCTGCTTGCTCATCACTTCCATTTGAGCAACTAACATCTTAGTCTCAGAATTGCTCGCAGCAGATTCCTTCTTATTCCCACTAACATTGGTCTTCCTTGGAGTTGACCACATGTTATTCTTTGCTATAGTTTCAGCTACCCTGTAAGCAGCGTCATCACCTCCCCCTAGGAAGGATCCATGAGCGGTTGAATCAAGGTAGTCTCTATTTGGTTGAGAGACCCTCTGTAGAATAACTCTAGTAGCTCATCTCTACCGTATCCATGGTTGGGGCACTTCCTCATCGCCAGATTTAGTCTCTCCCATGCTTTCCCCACACTCTCACCATCAATTTGTTCAAATGTGGCTATCTCCCTTTTCATGTCCATGATTGTCCCAGGTGAGACAAACTTCAGAGCAAAGGCTCTTTTGACATCATTCCAGGAACGGAGAGAATGATGGGTTAAAGATTTGAACCAACGGTTTGCTTCATCCTTTAGAGCAAACGGGAAGAGTTTTAACTTGACAATCTCAGAATCAATACCAGGATAGTGGCCTGCTTCGTAGATTTGAACGAAGGTGGACAAGAAGTCATGAGGATCTTCTTCAGCAGTACCATGAAAAGAACTATTCTGGACCAGCCCAACCACTCCATTTTTCAGATCGAAGTTCAGTTGCCCCATGTCTGGAGGGCGAATAGGTCTATGCCCTTCCAGGAAGTCTTGGTCAAGATAGGGGGCATAGGGGTCTTGATTTAATTGGTTTAGCTGGTTTTGACGGAATTGTTGAAATTGATTATTTATCCCAGCTTGTTGATTTTGTTGTTGTTGTATTGCCGCATCTATTGAAGGATCGATTCATTTGGGCTTGAGGATCGGATTTGGAACTTCGTTAGCCATAATGTCCGGATTAGGGAAGAGCTTTCTCCGAGAATAGATCGCTCGGGTTCGGGATTAAAGGTAAGAGGTCCCTTCTTACTCCTGGTTTGCATAAACCAGAAGAGCAGAACAGGAAGAAATCAACCTTAGGGTTGATGAGAACGATTGTAGAGAAGATTAGAGGGTTTAGAGGTTTAGAAAGAGAGAAGAGAGAAGAAGAGAGGTGACGATTTAAGAGATTGAACCGGCGTTCAGTATGAGTGAACGCTGGTTCAGGGGAAATTCTGGAGGTGAACGCTCGTTCAGGTCACTGAACTAGCGTTCAGAAGACAAATTGGGGGGGGGGGGGGGCAGACGGGCGTTCAGAGTCTGGACGCCCGTTCAGAAAGTTTCTTTTTATTTTATTTTATTTTATTTTTTTATATTTTATTTTTATATTTTATTTTTTGAATAAAGGCTGCTAAAATCTAAGGCAAATCTAAACTATGAAAAATAAAAGTCAAATATGAAAAATATAAATAGAAAAAAAAAACAAACTATGATAAAATAAAATAAACGTACCTTTTAGATTAGCACCTATAAGAATCCGACAACCGTTACCGACTCCCCGGCAACGGCGCCAAAAACTTGTTCGGTAAAAACTAGTTTTAAATTTATAAACCGAAACACCCCAAGTATAAGGCTTGTAGTAAAGGGTGTTAACGGGTCGTCCTAAGGGAGTCGAATGTTTATCGGATTAAGATGCAGTTATTATATCGATTATGTCACAAATTATTATCTAAAACTAAGGTTTATATTAATTGTAAAATAGAAACGAAGAACAGTGACTAAAATAGCAGAAAACAGAAAAATTCAACACGGACGGCCGTTCACCGAGGGTGGACGGGCGTCCGGTGACGTCTTTGGAAAACGAAATGTGCGAGAAAACGGCGGGTAACAACTAAAGTTCTTGAAATAACTAATCGTAGCAATCACAATTGATACGAACAAATTGGTTTATCAAAGAATTAAAAGAACGGCAAGGCAACTAGAATCCACCAATCAACCAACCAACCCCAACTAGATTGTGAGCTAAAGATACGATTTTTAATAATGATCAAATCACGAATTCGATTAAATCTCTTTAATCAATTTCTAGGGTTTCGTTTTCTTTCTCAAGCAAAACTAAACTAGCATGCATAAAACGATCATGAGATTGTCTCCAATACTCTACTCAATTAATCATAAACAATCTCTTGAATCACAATTAATTGCATCAATTGAAAGAAATCACAACTTGAATAATATTCTCATATAAATTCAATTAGAACGGTAGTTTCATCGATCTCTCGATTCAATAAAACATAAACAATTATTACAAAATTCAATTGATGAAAAACAGTAAATTTAACTCACTAAAGATATAGCTTAAAATCTTCTAGTTGGTGTGGTTGTTGGTTGGTTTCCTCCGTTGTCCCACCGCAAGATGGTTAGCCAACAATCATATTGGTGATCATGATTGTTGAGATGGAAGAATTCATCTCTGTGTTTTCTCTTTGTGGAATATGCGGCTGCTAAGATATAGGCGGCTGCTGTGAATTTCTGAATGAATGATATGATGCCTCTTTAGGGTTTGATATGCGCTGGTATTTATAAGATTTTGAGGCGGCTAGGGTTAAGTCGGCGATTGGACGCCCGTCCAGTCTTCACAAAATTCATCGAGTCGGGCCGAGTCTTCTTGGACGTCCGTCCTATGCAAAAATGGACGCTCGTCCACTGGAATTTTCAAAACTCTGAATCAAGTTTCCTCTCCTGGACGCTCGTCCATCAAATTTCTGCCTTCTCCGAATCCAACAGCTCCAGTGGACGCCCGTCTGGTCCTTCAAACGCCCGTCCACTGGACGGGACTCAGACGCCAGTTCAGCCATCAATGTGTCTTCATGCCAATCTCAAGTTTGTATCTCTTTCTTGCCATTAAATCTTCAAGTAAACATCTTTTAAGCTCCTTCTCAGGCATGCAAGCATACCTACAAGATGGTAAACACGAGCAAAGTGTAAAATCGTACATAAACACATAAAAAAACACATACACAACTCGATTTTGCACTTTTAAACATTTTGAACTTCATTATCTCAATATTTCAATTAAACTCCTACTTTTCTATAAAAAGTAATAAAATACGAAGAATATTGTTACGGAATAAAGCGATAAAAACCATAAAATTCACCGTTAACATTCCTCCTTATGCTCCTCACTTTTTTCATCCTTTGAGGACCGGGATTCGCTTTGATTTTTTCCCTTTCTTGATGGCGAGGGAGCCTCTTCAATTAGGCCGAATATTCGGGCTTGATTGAAGAGGTCGTGCAAATTCGCAGAAGGATGCATGGCGAAGTGAGTTTTCATCATTCCTTTGGAGATGCCGTTCAGGAAACCTCTTTTAACTTCGTTCTCGGGCAGGTTCTTTGTCTACTCATAAAAATTTCATAAAGTCGTAATAGCTCTTGCACGATTCCCCTTCCCCTTGGCGAACTTCATACAAATCCTCAATAGACTTCTTCGGCCGCTCTGAGGTTTCAAACTCCTTCAGAAATTTCATCCTCAGTTAGTCCCAGCTCTTGATCGAGCCGCGAGGCAAGCTTCGGAGCCAAGATGCGCCCCGCTCCTGCATACTTCCCACAAATGCGACGCTCCAAGCAGATTTGTTCTTGGTGGCCAGGAGTGTTCGGCTCTGAAATGCGGCTATCCATTCAAGAGGGTAGGTGGTTCCTTTGTAGTAAACGTATTGTGAGTACTGTACGCCTTTCGAGGGCAGCGAATCTAGTATTTCATCTGAGAGAACATCGATCCCTTGAGTTGGCTCTGGTTTCTCATCTTACTTGGCTTTTTCAGCTCTGAGATTTCTCTTTCCATTTTTCCAACCGGTCATCCTTCCTGGATTCGGTATCTTTCATGGGAACCAACCTTTTTTGAATAACATCCTCTGAATCTGCATAGTAAATTGATTCCATGTCTTGCTCTGCCTTCTTATCATTTATGATCTGCCGTGCATCGCGGAGGTCTTTCACCTCGCTGCATGGGATGACATTACTTTCGTGACGGACAGGTCCCATACGTTGTAGCAAAGTTCTTTTTTCAGGATGATGCAACCTTTCCAGAGCTGATCTCCTTTCTATGCTTTTCTCAGGAATATGTTTCTTCCTTTGGCCCGCTGATGAGTATTTACTCCTTTCTATCTCAATTCTCGTTGGTTCGTGTGTAGGGGCTGGCGGATCTCTAAAGGGAGACGCGGCCTCACGCCCAGATGGGGCAGGGAGCTTCTCATCAACTGTTATGTGGGGAAGATTACACACGGCTAGACGCAGATTTGGCCAATATGCCTGTTTCACATACTCCGCGTAGGCCAGCGCTGCCTTTGCCTCAGGGGACTTGGTTTCTGGGGTCTCCTCTACCCCTGGGACTTTTCCGGAACTGCTTTTCTTCTTTCATACTGTTTGGAGGTCCCTTCTATGTTCTTTTCACGGGCATGGCCAGAGCGGGCCGATTCTGAAGTCGCATCGCGACCTCTAGATCTAGATCTCTTCAGGTTCAAAATATTCCTTGCATCCATTTGGGAGTTATCCCATCCTGCGGTGGGATTTTCAAGCGTGACATCCAAGTTATCTTGGTGGAGGGATCCCGTGCGGGCCCTTTTCCTAAGGTATGTGGCATATGGGTGCTATCCTTTGTCCCAGCCATTTGTCAGCAACTGATTGGTTGTCTGAGCAAAATGCCAAAAAGTACTCTGATCCTCAACCGTTCTGACACTCACCAACCTTTTACTACCCGATCGTGCAGGCAGCGTGTCGGCGATGTTGTAGAAAATGAATTTTCCAGCGGATCTGATGACGGTGCCGGCGTACGGATATCGGAACTTAGGGAGCAAGTGTGATATCTCAAGCATGAGGTCCCAAAATTCCAATACCTTACTGATTCCGGTGTGCCTTTTTCTTGATTCAAAGAAGCAACGCAACATACAACATCACGAGCTCTATTTCGATGTAATACCCAGAAATCTTGAATATGCACAAAACTAACGGCCAAAATAACGGTATAGCTACTGCCAAGACAACAAGCATGACCTTGGTTCTTTTCCTTAACGTGAAAATGCCGAGAGCGTCGATTTCTCAAGAGCAAACTCAATAGATTCACGTGTCTTTAGTCTTTATCGCAGGTGAACAGTTGTACACAATAAATCAAAAGGTTCTAAAGTGAAGTTTCCGGCCAGGAAACGTACGATGCCATCTCCGATGAGTTTTTTTGTGCAACAGTCATGAGAGAGGTGATGATTCAAACGCAAACTCGTGATTTTGAACAGGAAATCGGGGAGGTTACATTGTTTTGAGATGATTTTGGCACTGAGTGAGAGACTTGAACGTGTACAAGGGAGAGCTGAGAGCTTTTTTGATGAAGAAACCGTGAGGGTAGCCTGGGGAAGACTGAGCTCTTCCGGGGGCCGCCGTAAATCCTTGAACCGTGGGTAAGCCGTACGCCGGAAGCAGACTGAAAACCTTGATTATCCCAGTAACGGAGCCGACTGATAATGTCGAAATTATCACGGGTGTTCAACGGTGGATTTGAGGTGGATATCTGGCTATGAAAATGGTGCAAAGGCAGTGGCTCACGGTGGATCTATATGGTGGTATGGAGGTGAGTGTGGTGGTGATGCTTAAGTAAAAGACCACAGTAAATTGGGCAGAGTTTTGCCTTGTTTTGCATATATTCAGCTTAGTTTATGAACTGTACATGGAGCCCTATTTATAGGGTGGGAACCGACTAAACTCAACATAATTACAACTAAGGATATAGTACAACTAAATCCGCGGTGGCTGGTCGGGCCGTAGTAAATTAATAGCGGTGCGGATCCTCGGGCTTTCGATGCATGTCCCTAGCAGGCTGGTTGTGTCGTCGGTCCATACTCTCCAAGCGCTGAGGTAAAGGACCTCTTGCGGATCCCTCACCCTTCTACTCATCGTGGGCCTGTTATCAAAGCCCATTACCAGAGCGAACGCGTCTCGTGTCAAGGGCCTTGCCACATCTCCTCTCTCTGGCCCCTATCCACCCATACTTAGAGAACCATCTCTGATCCACGTTCAGGTCGGTTGGCCGGAAGGCGGAGCCGGCCTATGATCAGACAAATAAGGATGGAGTAGTACTAGCCAGTGACTAGGGCTCATTTTTTTAACAATAAGTTTGATCAAGACTGACTTGACCCGTTCTCTAACAAAATGACAGTCAATTTCAATGTGTTTGTTATCTCATGAAAGGCAGGGTTGTGCGCAATGTGTAAAGCATTGGCATTGTCATAGAAAAACAACATGAGTTGAATTGGAATATGAAAATCCTTCAAGATGTAGAGAAGCCACTGTATCTCACAAGTTTCATTAGCCATTGCCCTGTATTTAGCTTCAGAAGAGCTTTTGGCAATGGTTGTCTATTTCTTAGCCTTCCAACATGTGGGAGCATCTCCTAAGAACTTCATATATCTTGAAATAGATTTCCTTGTTTCAGGGCATCCTGCCCAGTCACTGTCAGTGAATCACTTTAGGATGAATGTGTTCTCAGTTAGGAAGAAAATTCCTTAGCCTGGATTGGCCTTAAAATATCCCAGCAATCTATTAGCATATTTCATGTGATTCTCAGTTGGAGTATTAAATAACGACTCAGCTGTTGGACAACAAATGCAATATCAGGTATGGTTAATGTTAAGTAAATCAGCTTTCAAACCAGAGATCTATAGGCATTATTATCATCCAACAAAGCTGAATCCATGTGCTGCAATGTTTGTTTGGATTCCATTGGAGTCTTAGCTCCAAAGAAATCACGTTTGGATTGTGGTAATGGAATGAAATGGAATGATTTTTTCATTTTATTCCATGAATTTGGCGTGTTTTGCAACAAAAGAATGAAATATGTTATCATTCCAACGGAATGAAAATGGATGATTTTCATTCCATAAAAAATCCAATGGAATGGCCGGAATGGAATGAAAAAAATAAATCTTGCAATAAGAAACGATTCCATTCTATTGCTTACCAAACACAGTAATGGAATGATATCGTTCCATTCCATTGCGTTCCATTCCAACAGATTCATTCCATCAATCCAAAGGGGCATGTGTATTGATGGAGATGAAAATCTAAAAGATCGTGTTGTAATGATGAGGAGATTTCAGAGAAAACGGTTATTAGGGTTTGGTAGATTTAGGGAAATGAGGAGAATAGCCGGGTAATAAGAATATATAGTGGGGTGGACTCTGGTCAGGGTGTCAGGTTGCGGGTGAATGGATTTGGGGTAGTTGGGCCAAGCCAGGAAATTAGAAGGCCTACCGGATGAATTATGTATGTATTAATTTAAACAACCATTTAATTTAATAAAATAAATATAAAATTAATCAAGTTAATTCTATAAAATATTTTGATAATTAAATAATTTAAATAAATTAAATTCATAAATTCCTGCAAAAACACAATTAACAAAAATGGTGCTATATGACGTAAGCCTTGTAGTTTCATGGCATGTCAGTGCAAGGTAAAATGGGAAGAGAACACATAAGGGGTATTTTAGGAAATTAATCAAACACAGTGCAACTAGGGCTCATTTTTTAACAATAAGTTTGATCAAGACTGACTTGACCCGTTCTCTAAAAAAATGACAGTCAATTTCAATGTTTTTGTTATCTCATGAAATGACAGGATTGTGCGCATTGTGTAAAGCATTGGCATTGTCATAGAAAAAACAACAGGAGTTGAATTGAATCTGCAAATCCTTTAAGATGTAGAGAAGCCACTGTATCTCACAAGTTTCATTAGCCATTGCCGTGTATTTAGCTTCAGAAGAGCTTTTGGAAATGGTTGTCTATTTCTTAGCCTTCCGAGATGTGGGAGCATCTCCTAAGAACTTCGTATAGCCTGAAATAGATTTCCTAGTTTCAGGGCATCCTGCCCAGTCACTGTCATTGAATCACTTTAGGATGAATGTGTTCTCAGCTAAGAAGAAAATTCCTTAGCATGGATTGGCCTTAAAATATCTCAGCAATATATTAGCATCTTTCATGTGATTCTCAGTTGGAGTATTAAAAATTTGACTCAGCTGTTGGAAAACAAATGCAATATCAGGTCTGGTAAATGTTAAGTAAATCAGCTTTCAAAACCAGAGATCTATAGGCATTATTATCATCCAACAAAGCTGAATTCATGTGCTGCAATGTTTGTTTGGATTCCACTGGAGTCTTAGCTCCCAAGAAATCATATTCTTGTAAAAGATTTAGAGTATATTTCCCTTGTGAAATAGAAGTGCAGCTTATCGAGATCCTTAATAGTGAATTGTTTATGAAGATGGTCATTTACCTTCCAATTCTGATCTAAATCAGGACTAACTCCAGTAATGTCATTTACATAAACTCGTAGGGCAATAAATTTTTTGTCGGATCCTTTGTTGAATAGGCTATGATCATTCTTGGACTGAACAAATCCATGGCTTTCCAATGATTCTGTCAAATTGCAATTCCTCTGTCTGTTGGCTTGCTTCAAGCCATATAGTGACTTTATCAATCTTCTGTCAGGAACATTTTATAAGTTTGATGATTGCCATTCTAGTTGTTATAGCAAGTCTGTTATAAGTTGGAATTTAATGTATGGGTCTTTACTAGAAGTCTGACATTGTATAAGTTAGGTCAGACTAAGCACTGTAATGAGTAGTCTGGTAGGTCAGCTTAGTGAAGTGCAGATTGAAGATCAGCTGAGTGAGAAGGCTGAGGATCCAGACTCAGTTAAGTGAAGACTTATAGACTGACTTACAACCAATGAAGTTTGTGACGACCTTGGGTAAGTCTAAGATATCAACTATGTGATGAATTAATACGTGGTGTACACTGGCCTCACCCAAATTAAGGGTGAGTGAAATGCAATCTAAATCGGCTGAAGGAACTATACAATGAAGCATCAACAAAGTCTTGATGTCAGTATAAGATCAGCTAAGATATGACAGCATAAGATCAGCTAAGCATAATGGAAGTCAACTAAGTAGAAAGAAGCAAGCTAACTAAATACAGTGAACAACCAGACAAGCAAAGTGATCAAGTGAATCAGCTGACTTAGTAAGCTGACAAGATTCAATAAGCAAATCAAACACATGGAAATATGGACGACAAGATATTAAATGCAAAATTAATCAAGGAAGGATTTTATGATTAATGTTGGGAATTAAATCCGGTTCACTCTATTCAAGGAGAATGAAATCAAGACAAAATCAAGTATTATTCCAAGTCATTAATAGCTAAAGGATAGAGTCTCAAATCAGAAGGATTACTGCCATAAATATAAGGCATCATCAGAGGGGAAAAACACACAAACATTCAATACTAAGTGCCCACACTTTGCTAAACAGAGCCTTCATATTCTTGATCTTAAAAGACTTATCCATAAATAAATTTCAGAATTCTCAGAGCCTCAACAGATTTATCAAGTCGGAACTTGATCAAATTATAAATTCTTCAATTCACACCCTTTCATCTCATTTAGAGATATGGAAAATCAGTGAGGACATTGGTTGTCTTCAAGGACTGAAGCAACTGAATCAGAGAAATCTGAGATGAAGTTGTGGGTTTCTGAAAGCTGCTGAAGGATTGGTCTGAAGGTGCAGTGTGGGAGTTAAATCACTGAAGCATCTGTTGCTAAGGATTTCTAACTCAAGAGTGTGAAAGTTGTGTAGTGAAGGACAATCATCTCTACTGTATTGGTGAAACACAACAGTGAATTCCTCCGATCATCACAGGAGAAGAGTGGATTAAGGGATTAAACCACCCCGAACCACTATACGTTTTGTGTTCTTAACCTTCAACTTGTACTTACGCATTTACTTTCTGTTCTTTATTTATTCTTGTGTGTGATTTCATACATTTGAAAAACTCATACTTGTGAAGGGTTATTCCTCTGCATAAACTTTTTAAGAAAAAGTCCTGATCTGTTGGGCTTTATCGATACACTTCGTAAGATAAATCCTATCCTTACAGTCGAGTGGCTTCACACCTCTCACATTCATTCGCGCTACTCCATTCGTTGTCTTAATCACTATCGATGTGAGAAGTACTCCTCTCCCTCTCACATACGTTCGAGTTACTTACGTACCTATGGTCAAGCAGTAAATCCTCATTTTCATTCAGAGATGGATACAATTTCTCTTACCCCTATTTTTTTTGAAAAGAACTAGTGGGTTGGGTAGATTTTGCTTGTCTTTGTACCAGAACTTGTTCATATCTGATTTATGGTTACAAAGAGATCGGCTTTTTTTCCAAGTTTTTCAATGTATTAATTTAAATTCATTATCATGGAATTCCAAAATTTTATGTCCCGAAGTCCTACGTTCAGTGTGAATTATTTTGAGGAATATAAAATTCAGTTTTTTCTCATCTTGTAGCAACTTATGCAAAGATGCTAGATGTGATCAATGATGCCCAATAAAGATTACAACTCACCTGATTGTAGGTGCAGGCCAGGTAATCATAATAGAGAAATCCAAATCAGATTGGACCAAAAATGACAGAAAAAGCGTCAATCTTGACGTCGTAGCCAAGGATATGATCATGAAGACTCTAGACATGATTATGTTTTTAATAGTCAAAGAATGAATAACTACCAAAGAGATGTGGGACAAGCTATCCGTCATCAACAAAGGATCTGAGGCAATAAAAGAGAACAAACTGCCTGTTGCAAAACAGAAATTTGAAATTGAATCCCTAATTTCATTGGCAGTCTCGCATGCGGCAATAACATGGTTTTCAGAAGGACTCAAAGAGTTAATGAGAATGACGGCGCCTTTGGCATTTAAGGACATTAATCTAAAGTCCATGGCGTCAAATTCGTCTTCATTCTTATTAACCTTTGTGGTGACCCCGGCCTCGGTGACATACTTCGTAGGAACACCCAAAGTTGGTAATCTATTTGTTGTACGTGAGTCATCATCGACCGCTTCCATTGGACAAATCCAAAACCGTCAAATTACGGAAGCCTAACCAATGATAAGCCCTCCCTCGGGTTTATGGAGCTATTCAAAAGAGCCATTACAATGCAGTTCGATGAGTTACAAGAATTACAATGTAATGAGTTACAATGCAATGATATGAATTAAAATGTAAAATTTTGAAAATATGATAAGTGTGAGTGAGAGTCAACAGTTTATCACACATTCGAATTGATTTACTTGGGAAGTAGACAACTGCAAAAATAAGCTTTGGACGTCCAAGGTTTTGTAAGTAGCGTCCGAAAGACAATTTATGTAATTATTTTTATAATTAATAAATGACAAATTTATTCTCATCTTATTATATGCTTTGTGCTCTTAAATAATACACTACTGAAAACCCCAAGTTGTATCATATGTAGTCATATTACTTAGTGTGTTGTCACACGTGAGGATTAAGTTTATGGTGTTACACATGAATTGTTACTCTGTGGTGAACTTAATCAAAGTATGGGATCTACTGATTAAACCACCATTAATGCGCCTAGAACACTTTATGGTGTGACCGTCTTATCCGGACTGTCGATATTGGTTATCTTACTGGGGCATTTATATATGATGTAGTCATATAGGACTGGACCGATTTAATCTGCATTTCTCATATAATTCCGTGACTGAGAAATCTTATTAAATCACAAGATGATCATAGATGGATTAACCTTAATCCTGAAGTGATTGCAGACTCTTGCTTGTTTCAAGATATGGTTTGATATGTTTGTTAAGGATTGCTAAGAGGCACGGTCCTAACCACTCTCACGTTGGCACTATTCTAGAACGAGTGAGGAGTGTGTGTCTCACAGATATGGAATCCATGCCTTCCCGCGGGAAGTAGAAAGACAATCCCCTTATTTGTTAATCCTAGAAACTGATCGATCCGCGGAGTTCATATTGATTATGAACTAATTGATCACTAGTGGGTTAATGGTAAATAAGGATAAGATGTGATGAAGAAGGTTTACGGAAACATTCCCGCTTCATTACGGAGAGTCTATGGTATCGAAGAGTCCTTGAACAACCAAATTACGGACAATAATTGCGATGATTAATGCCTTGATTTTAGCACATATTTCATATTGTTTTTCAGCACATGTTTTATATGTTGTATCTATTTAAGGACATAATCTCCATTGTAATCAATTATGCAATAATCATTTCAATGGAATTATCTATGGTATTACATTTCCTTTTTGGTATCAGAGAAAATATGTTGACTTCTCCCTCACCTTTCTTCTAAGCCGATACCTTCTCCTCCTTTCCTTGGCTACCAAATCTGACTCTACGGCGGAAACTCCACCACACACCGCCACTTACCCAACCTTCTCTCCCTCTTCTTCGATTAATATTTTGAAACTGACTCGGAACAACTTCCCTCTCTGTAAGGCTCAAATTCTACCATATCTCCAAGGACAGGGTGTAATTGGATATGTTGATGGCAGCCCATCACCGCCTCCTGCCACCATTACCACCGCCAAAGGTGAAACTTCTCCAATTCCGAATTTCACTAAATGGCAACAAAATGATAGCTTGATTCTCAGCACTATTACCTCCAGTCTCTCTGAAGATGTTCTTGCCCAAGTGTTCCATGCCTCTACATCGGCTGAAATATGGAAAGCACCCATACTTTCTTTGCATCGCAATCTCGAGCCCAAATCGTGCATCACCGTACTCAACTCGCCTCACAACGAAAGGTAATATCACTGCTACGGATTACTACATGAAAATTAAGAAAATTGCAGATGAATGACATCCCCTTCAAACGGATGATATTTTGGCTACCTGCTCGCCGGTCTCGGACTGGAATATGAGTCGTTAGTTGCCATGGTAACAGCTCGTTCTTCAATCACTCTCGAAGAATTTTATTCCTTACTCTTGACGACTAAAGCCCGAATCCTTCGTCACCAACTGACACACTCTCCTCCTGTTCTCCTCTCGCCGGCGCTGCACTCCCCCCTGTTGCAAATTATTCTGCTGGGCCGAACAATCAGCATGGACGTGGACCCAACCCATATAGAGGCCGTGGTGGAAATCAGCGTGGTCGGGGTGGTGGTGGTCGCCATTCTTCTACACCGCCAACCTGCCAAATCTGCTCAAAAATAGGTCATATAGCACAAGATTGTTGGCACCGGTTCGAAGAAAACTTTCAGCCCACCCGCCCCAACAGGAAGCCCCAAGCTCACCATGCTTCCTCCCAATCTCAGTCAGCCACCGAATGGATCACCGACTCCGATGCTTCTCACCATATGACCAACAGCCTTCACAACTTATCACTCAACTCTGAAACTTATGACGGCCCTGATAAAATACACATCGGCGACGGGTCAGGTTTGCACATTACACACCATGGTTCTTCTATTTTACATACGCCACAGTCCAATTTTGAGCTAAATAATATTCTTGTTGTGCCCTCACTACGGGAAAATTTATTATCGGTCCATCAATTTACGAAAGATAATGCTGTATTTTTTGAATTTCATTCGGATTATTTTCTTGTGAAGGATTACTCGGGCCGCGTCTGACGTAGAGGCTATGTCAAAAATGGTCTCTATCACTTTTCTCAGTCGTTTAATAAATTTACTCCAACGGCTCTTGCATTCAGCTGCATCTCTCCCACTCACTGGCATCAACGCCTTGGACACTGCTCCGACGATATCACCCGACGGGTTTTTATCTCTTCTCAAATAATGGCTCCCCTTCCAAAGAATAACACCATTTGTTAAGCTTGTCAAATGGCCAAAAGCAACCGACAACCTATTTCTGTTTCCAATTTTACTGCTACTACTCCTCTTGAATTATTATATTCGGATGTATGGGGGCCGTGCCCTGAACGATCTATTTATGGTTCTTATTATTATTTTTGCTTTGTGGATGACTTCTCAAAATTTATTTGGCTTTATCCGATAAAATTTAAATCTGACGTCGCCAAAATTTTTCCCATGTTCCAGTCACTTGTTGAGAGGCAGTTTAATACTAAAATAAAGGAAATCCAAACAGATGAAGGTGGTGAATTTCGCAAACTTACGCCTTATTTTTCCTCACTTGGCATACAACACCGGTTTTCTTGTCCTCATACTCATGAACAAGTCGGAGCAGTTGAACGACGTCATCGCCACATCGTGGAAATTGGCCTCTCTCTATTAGCTCACTCCAAATTTCCTTTACCATATTGGGAAGATGCTTTTACCACTGCTACCTATATCATCAATCACCTCCCCACCAAAGTCATTGACTACACTTATCCTACGAAAAACTGCTTCATCGTCGTCCTGATTATTATTTTCTTCGTGTTTTTGGCTGTGCTTGCTGGCCCCACCTCCACCCCTATAATAACCATAAAGTTGATTTCCGTGCAAAAACTTGTGTTTTTATCGGTTATAGCCCCTCCCACCACGGATATAAATGTCTTGACCTTCAAACTGGCCGCATTTATACATCTCGTCATGTAATTTTTGACGAAAATACCTTTCCTTACACACAACACTCTCCCTCCAGCTGATACCCTATTTCCCACAGTTCCACTCCCTACCTCCCTTCCTATCACCACCATAGATGCACCATTGGCTGCCCCATCACCCGTATCTCCGCTGTCCCATGTATCCCCTATGCCATCACAATCTTCCCCATCTTCTTCCTCTTCCGATGACACCGCATCTTCCGAACCACCTGCTACTGCCACCGTTCCTCATACCATGACCACTTGTTCCCGCACTAACACCCTTAAACCAAAAGCTCTCCCCCCTGACATTATTGCTCTCATTGCCGACACCTCCTCTACTGAGCCCAAAACCTTTACTGAAGCCTTTAAAAACCGTCTCTGGCGTGATGCCATGAGGGATGAAGTCAATGCATCGGTTTCAAATGATACCTGGGAAATTGTACCTCCAACTCCATGCATGAATATTATTGGAAACAAATGGGTTTACAAAATCAAACGTCATGCCGATGGCCATTTAGAACGTTATAAAGCACGTCTTGTCATGAAAGGGTATCATCAAAATAAAGGTGTTGACTTCTTCGACACCTTTAGTCCAGTAGTTAAACATATTACTATCCGGTTGCTCCTCTCTCTTGCTACGTCTCAGCACTGGCCCATCCGCCAAATTGATGTGCAAAATGCATTCCTGCATGGTTATCTCAATGAAGATGTTTATATGCAGCAGCCTCAAGGCTTTGCTCACCCTGACTTTCCCTCTTATGTTTATAAACTTAAACGCAGCTTATATGGTCTTCGCCAGGCACCCCGTGCTTGGTTCTCTCGTTTTACTTCTGTTTTGCAGGCACTTGGATTTCAAGCTTCTATGGCTGACACTTCTCACTATTATCTACACCGTGGTAATCACTATATTTATATCTTAATTTATGTGGATGACATTATTATCACAGGTTCTTCCACCGAGATCATGAATCGGACCATCCATCAACTTCAACAACATTTTCCTATTAAAGATCTTGGCACACTACACTACTTTCTTGGGATTGAAGCGCTCTCTGTCCCTGATGGACTCCTTCTCACTCAGCGGAAATATATTGCGCAACTTCTTCAGCGTGCATGCATGGAACATGCTAAACCCTGCCAAAACTCCGATGTCCTCCACTACCCGTCTGTCCAAACACGATGGCCAACCATTTTTCGACATTCCTTTATACAGAAGTATCGTTGGTGGTCTTCAATATTTGGGCTTTACTCGACCGGATATTGCCTTCACTGTCCATTGCGTTAGTAAGTTCATGCATGCTCCCCGCGATACACACTGGGTCTCGGTCAAGCGGATTCTCCGGTATCTGAAACACACGATCTCCGAAGGTTTACTACTTCATAACTCAACTCGTCATCAACTCCAGACATGTACAGACCCTGATGATCGATGATCTATCACTGCTTATTGTGTCCTTCTTGGTTCCAATCTCATTAGCTGGCGCTGCAAACTACAAGCCGCTGTTGCTAAAAGCAGCACTGAAGCAGAATACAACTGCCGCCGCTGAACTCCAATGGCTCAAACAACTTTTCAAGGAACATGCCATCTTAACCACGGACATTCCTATTCTCTGGTGCGACAACCTTAGTGCTACCTACCTGTCTGCCAACCCCATGTTTCATGCTCGCACTAAACATATCAAAATAGACTTCAACCATGTCCGTGAGATCGTTGCCTCCAAACAGATTCAAATTGCCTTCTTACCTTCCCGAGATCAGCTCGCTGATATCCTTACCAAGCCGCTCAGCATCACTCGGTACCATGATTTGAAGACCAATCTCCATGTGCATTCCATTCCCATGGGATTGCGGGGGCGTATCGAAGAGTCCTTGAAAAACAAAATTACGGACAATAATTGCGATGATAAATGCTCGTGATTTTAGCACATATTTCATATTGTTTTTCAGCACATGTTTTATATGTTGTATCTATTTATGGACATAATCTCCCTTGTAATCAATTTTGCAATAATCATTTCAATGGAATTATCTATGGTATTACATTTCCTTTATATGGAGGGTTAGTCTATATGTAATGATTATATCAATGGACACTTATTGACTCGACACTTTGAGAATAAGTTATATCTATAATCGATAGAGTTCAGTTTCAGATTTATGGTGGCGTAATTCCGAAATTAATAAGTTGAATAGAAATGTTCTGTTCGATGAATATTTTATTCAATTTATTGTAGCTACTGGTTATAGGTCCATGGTCCCCGGGTTGGCTCCTAACACGTGAGTGAATTCTCGTATTTTGGAACCTCGAGATAAAATTAAATAGTTGGTCTATTTCATGAATATGTGGATATTGTTTATTCGGTAAATAATATGTAATATAGAAAATCCATTTTCTATTATCCCAAATGACATAAAAAATGGCGCCATATTTTTTTGATTTTGGGAAAAGAAATTTTCTCCTAATTAATTATAATGTGGATATTATAATTATTTATGTGTTAAATAATTATAAATAAGAATTTGTTTTCTTATTGGATAAATAGGAAATTTGTTTTTTTATTAGATAAATGTTTTATTTTTCCTTAAAGGAAAAGATAAATTTGTGTGTATAAGATAAACTCTCAAACTATTGGTTATTAGCCTATATAAAGAGAGGTTCTCCAACACCAAGTTTCATGGAAAAACCAACGCCAGTTTCAAATAAAAAGAGAGAAATTTTGTTTTCTTGTCTTAGCCATTGGGAAGAAGAAAAACTAGAGTTTTTCTTGAAGGCATATTCGAGGAGGTTCGAATACGGGATCGACGTCCACCAGTCGTCGCTTGGAGATACAATACGGAAGATCACCGCATCTCGATTCGGTTGGGTAATCTCGTAACATTCTCTTTAAGGTATTAATTAATCGTTTATTAGTTAATTAGATCGCAAAATTCATTCTTCTGCTATAGATCTTGATCTAATCAAAATCTAGATGAATCTGTGTGGGTTCTGACCCGACTCAATTCATTTGAATCGGGTTTCGGGTCGGATTCAGTGCCAGGTTAAAACTGAATTTGGTCGATTAATTAATTATGAACGGATTAATTAATTAGGAGTGGAATCGCATTAGAATTGCATGTTGTATCTTTTTATATATTCGTTATATATATTGCGTGGTTGACGAGATGGATTGGGGTTGGTATCGTTTACCCGTTAGATCTGTTCTAAACCCGTTTTTCCGGGTATAGGAGATTACGTAATTTGTTACATTTAATTTTATGGAACTTTTGTTTATCCAAATTTATTTGATATATATATATATATATATATATATATATATATATATATATATATATATATATATATATATATATATATATCTTATATTATATTTTCAATCGATTAGCTGTCAATTGATCCGGAATTGGCCAATTGACCCGGAAATGACCCGTTTTTAGCACCTACATGCCCAAATCCTTTCTTCCGTTCTACCCCACGATGCCCACGACATTCTTCCCGAAATAAAAAACAAATAACAAAAAAAACTCCCCACGATCTGCTCCATAAACTCCCATACTCCTCACGATCCTTAAAGTCTCCACAAGCTTCAAGCAGCGGCACAGTTGGAGCAGTGGTTGAGGATGAGAAGAGATCTTCACCGATCTGCTGATTTGGATCAACCTCTTCATAGTAAGTTATTGTCCCGATATTCAATGGGGGATTGTGTTAGGTTAAGTGGGCCAAAGCCCAAATTTGGTTAACTTGTATAATTTTGTTATCCCACATCGGGAGTTTTGATGATGGCCGCCGACTCAAGCTCCTATTTAAGTAGTCTTTGGCTTCGTATTTTAGGTGTGCAATTCGTGTGTCAATTTGTGTACCAATCAAGATAAACTCTCAATTACCTTAGCTATTTTGGCTATTGTTTTAGGCTTTAGGAGAGTTGTATCTTTTGTATTTCTCCTCTTTAGTAATATTTCTCTTTCGCCCGTGGACTAGTCGGCATATTGCCGGAAACCACGTAAATTTGGTGTTTTGTCTTTTGTCCTTCCGTTTGTTATTTTGTGTTACCGTCGTTAAGGGCTATTGCTCGGTTCGTTTTTCCTAACAAACTGGTATCAGAGCCGTGGTTTTTTGAGCCGACGTTTTCCGAGATTTTTAAAAAAAATTAGCCACCATGACGGTAACTAAGTATTATTTTGAGAAGTTCGACAGAAACGTCAACTTCAGGATGTGGCAGTTGAAGATGGAGGCTATGCCGATTCAGGAGGGCTTCGATATTGCTCTGCTTGGGAAGGAGAAAAAGCCGTAGAAAATGTCAGATGAGGAGTTTGATGGTCTCGACAAGAAGGCCAGGTCAGGTATCATCTTGTGTCTTTCTGATGAGGTTTTAAGAGAGGTAGCCACTGAGGTTACTGCTAAGGATTTGTGAGAAAAATTAAAATCCTTATATATGAAGAAAACCGTTGAGAATAGGCTTTATTTAAAGCAAAGTTTGTATATGCTTCGTATGTCTGAAGGGTCATCTATATTATCGCACTTAGATAAATTTGATTCCCTGTTGATGGATTTGAGTAATATAGATGCTAAGATTGATGATGAGGATCATGCCATGTTGTTATTGTGTTCACCTTCCCCAGTCGTTTAAGCATTTTAGGGAAACGATGCTTTATGGTAAGGAAACTATTTCTTACAAAGAAATTAAGTCGATTTTGAAATCGAAAGAGCAGATTGATAAAGATATAACTGGGGGAAGTAGTAATAGTCAGGCAGACGTGCTGGTAGTTCGGGGCAGATCAAATAAGAAGGATGCAGATAGTGAGAATTATGTTTTGAATCCCAGACATAAAGATTTGACGTGCAATTATTGTAAAAAGATCGGGCATATCAAATCTGATTGCTTTCGTCTTAAGAACAAAGAAAAACGTGAAAAGAAGAAAGAGCATAGTAAAGAGTCTGGTCAGGCCGGTTTCGTTGAAGATGAGAGTGATGGAGATATTTTCTTTGTTGATGATAAATTAAGGTCTGTTGATGAATGGATCTTGGATTCTGGTTGCACGTATCATATGTGTCCCAATAGGGATTGGTTTTCCACGTATGATTCAGTTCAAGGTGGAGTTGTATCGTTAGGCAACGGCGCAGTTTGCAAGGTTGATGGTATTGGTACGGTTAGAATCAAGACCCATGATGGTGTTGTCAGAACACTTAAGAAAGTCAGACATGTTCCGGATTTGAAGGAAAATCTTATCTCTTTGGGCGCATTTGAGACTCTTGGATTTAGGTACACCGCTAAAGGTGGAGTTCTGAAGATAATCAAAGGTGCTCTTGTTGTTATGAAAGCTTGCAGGTCTGGTGGTTTGTATGTTTTGCAAGGATCCACAGTTATTGGCAATTCTGCAATCCGTATGTCATCTCGTTTAGAATTAGACATTACGAAGCATCGTCCATTTGTTAAGTTCAAGCAGCGCTTGGACTTATTTGACACAGTCTGAAAACTTTTGAAGTTTGTGGAGGAAGAGTGGTATTACTATTTTGGATTTGGGTCTTTGTCCCAAGGTGGAGATTTGTTAGGTTAAGTGGGCCAAAGCCCAAATTTGGTTAACTTGTATAATTTTGTTATCCCACATCGGGAGTCTTGATGATGGCCGCCGACTCAAGCTCCTATTTAAGTAGTCTTTGGCTTTGTATTTTAGGTGTGCAATTCGTGTGTCAAATTTGTGTACCAATCAAGATAAACTCTCAGTTGCCTTAGCTATTTTGGCTATTGTTTTAGGCTTTAGGAGAGTTGTATCTTTTGTATTTCTCCTCTTTAGTAATATTTCTCTTTCATCCGTGGACTAGTCGGCATATTGCCGGAAACCACGTAAATTTGGTGTTTTGTCTTTTTTCCTTCCGTTTGTTATTTTGTGTTACCGTCGTTAAGGGCTATTGCTCGGTTCGTTTTTCCTAACAATTTAAATATGAATGAGCAAGGTTTTCAATTTTTCTGAATACACTATTTCCCTAGGTTGTTACTGATTTGTCCAGGACGTTTCTATTGTTTTGGCCTTTCCTTTCCATCCATATTTCTGATTTTACATACCATTTTGTTGGACGAATTGCTTTTTTCATTGGACGAATTACTTCGAATTTTCCAGGGAGTTTTATTCTATATATATCACGTTAACATATGATAAGTTTTGATATGGTTGCAGATTTAGGTTGCAGAATTCTTAAAAAAAGACTTGAGTTGAAAGACAAGACGAGTCATGTGAATGATGTTTTGATTCGGTGATTTGAAAGATTGAAGCAATTCTCAACATCGTAAGCATTAATTTGTTTCTAAAATAATTGACTGAAAAAATCCTTTGAATTCCATCAATTTTCTTTCTTTTACATCATAGTTCTGAGTTTGTTTACTAATATTTTTTGTGTTTGTGAGTGGATATTTAAAGAGAAAAATGACAGAGGCATACATGGAAATTGAAGAAAACAAACTGATGTTATTTTCATGGGGTGGCTGTAGTTTAAGTCATGATAAAGTTTGGAGTTCAAGTGTGATTCCTTCTCAGAAAATGATATTTGATGATTCCATTTGTAAATTCAATTGTTGTTGATCTATTAAAAGTGGAGACATTGATGCAGGTATTCTTCTAATGAAATTTGTGGTAATTTCTGGGAAATAAGGATTCATCTTTTGAAGACTCTGCAGCAAGTCAAAGCTACCCTGTTCCAAATCGAGTTTCAAATGAAAGCAGCCCGCAAATGCTGAAGGTTTGTGATTTAGCTTTTTGGTGATGATTTGTATGATCTTCTATTGGGAATCATTGAGCATTAGTTTACCTGCATTTAACACATTGATTTTCCAGGAAACTCAAAGCAGTAGCATTTTTTTTTGTCAAGGATGCAAAAGCGGGAAATTGCATTGAGGAAATTAAGCTTCATACTTGGTAGATTTCTGATTCTTTGTAGTTCCTTGGTTTCAATCAGAAGTTGGTGGAAATACCTTTTTCATATGCATTTTCTGTAATTAAATAAAAATGCTCAAATACGGTAGCAATTCTAATTTATGTTTGATGTTTGTGACTTCAGGTGCTAAATTCACTAATCATGCCATACCGACTAACTACCACTTCTGATATACGACATTTATATGGGAACATCCCAACACAAGTATGCACTGTGGTGTACTTATGAGCTTCATTTTCAGGATTGCATATATTTTGTAATGGATACAAGTGAAGAATTTTTGCCTTTTGTTACTTGACTTTTGGTGAAGTACATCTATGGATGACACAAATGGACAATTCTGGACTTCTGTGCGTCTATGAGATTACCGATTAAGATCACCGGTAAGGCTTTTATTCATACATCTTGATTCATGCTCATAACAGTAGCAACAACACTTCTAACCTTGGAACGGTTCTATTTGTTGTGGCACAAACTGTTTTAAACTCATTAACATGTTTTATCATAATCGTTTTTTTTTTTTGGTTTGGAGTTGTTTCAGTGAAATTACTCTAATGTGATGCACGGTGATACAACTAAATCTTTACTATCCGGGAAATAGTTGGGGTTAACGTTTTGGTTCAGCCCTTAACATACTCAATTTTATATGAGGCATGAAATTATTTAATTTGGCTAATTGAGTCACTCCTTCATGATTCTTTCCATATAAACTTGATTCCTTCACATAGCTTACTAGGTTGTGAGTTATGAAGAACTTCCACTTTTTATTGCATATTCGTTGTTGTCGGTGATCCAAAACCTACCCTTCTTTTCATTCCTAAAAACTTGCTTTACTTCGGCTTTCTCGCTTTTCTTAAGCTATCTCATTTTCCTGATAATAAATCTGCTGCAGTTGTTCCAAAACCAAATAGAAAAATGGTATACAATTCTTTCCTAAGGCATAAAATTATCACCGTTAACAGGTTTTTTTATAAAAAAGTATTGCGTACCGTTAACCTAACTAATATAAGTGGCACAACCTTTATTTAAATTATCTTGAACTTTTCCGTTTATTTTTTTCATTCCTTTGAAGAAGTTTTGCTTTTGGTGGTGTTTCTCCCTTTGCACATGGTCTTACATTCAGAGGACATACTTTTTAAGTAGTCTGAATATTTTCTCATGGACATGAGTAACATTGCGGAGTACATGATTGTTATGAAAAAATAATCGATTAGTCTTACCAAAATGCCAATAGTTTTGCTTATGCATTGTCTCTTTCTGGCTATATGTTTGTCATCTTGCTTTGCTAATCTCTACAGCGGAAGGACTTGCCATAATCAGTTTTGCAGTAACTATTAATTTGAAATCCTTTCTCAAGTACGTAATATGCGGAATAAAAAAGGCTTCTTTCCCGGATAATTTCTTAGATTGTGCACAACTCTTGGTAAGCTTTTGGAATCCGTAGATTGCTTATCACAAATTTTTTCTATCATATTGGATTGTCTACAACATAATAGGCCTTTGGCGACACTTTCTTTGCGGCAATTTGATAAATGTTGTAAATTTGCCGGCGTAAGTTATTAATTGCCATGAAATTATGGCGTTTTTTCGACATATTATTTTATGACGCGAATTACCGACATTTAACCGGCACTCATTTTTTATGTCACAAATTTGTGTGTGGCGGTTTAATGTTATGTCACATAGGATACGTCACTCTTACGACACTTTGTATATATGTCAAAAATATTTTTGTCAAGATATGTAACAAGTCAAGATATTTCTTCAAAAATTCGAACAAAACATACATACACACACATAAATCATAGCCATATATATATATATATATATATATATATATATATATATATATATATATATATATATATATATATATATTCATATATCTTATACATAGTATAAAATACGGAACTCTCAATCAAATTAATATATACTTTCCTTAGTGTCATTTATAAATAATATACCCATACTTTTACAATAAATAACTAATGCGGAATTTTTTTTTCGGGTTGAGATCACCTGTCTGATTTGGGTGTCTAATTTCGGTGTCTAAGTAAAAACTACGTAGTTTTATGTGTATCTTATTTTTGGAAGAATATTTATGAAAATAAAAAAAAAGATCCAAAAAAAAGATACACATAAAACTACATAGTTTTTACTTAGACACCGAAATTAGACACGCAAATTGGACAGGTGATCCAACCCCTTTTCTTGATATAGTATTCGGTATACATGTTCTTAAAATAAAATAAAAAAACATAAACGCCATTTGTTAAGCATTCGGTTGCTTTCCTATTTATTTATTTATTAAATATTTATTTATTAAATTCAAAGTTTTCAATTTTTTTTCGATAAATGCTGGGTCAAGGCTCAAGCTGAATTAATATGGAAATAAGGAAATTTCTCTTTAAATCCTATAACCTATCCACATTATCAACTCTAGGTATAACTTCCCCTAAATTTTCTCCAACGCTTGCGGATCTTCTCCTTCCATGTTTATCAGCCTTTCATCAGAAATACCGGAGGAATGCGAAAAAAAATCATAACAAATTCATCCTTGTTGTGTTCAGAAGGAAGTCGGCACCACGATCAACGAAACGAGAAGAACGTACCCTAATTTTTTCTCATAACTATTCGTGAGGTAATTCTTCCCTTTTAATTTTCATATGAGTCGGCCATTGTAGGAGAAATTAAGGTTTATCTCTAAATTGTAGTATGATCGTTGATGGCGTTTCTTTATATTTTTTAGCGATCAAGAAATAATGTGATTCGTGTAGGGGAAAAAAATCACCGGGATATATAATATGTATATGTCGAAGGGATCATGAGCATCTCTTAGAAACAAGAAGTACATTGGATTTGCATATATATATATATATATATATATATATATATATATATATATATATATATATATATATATATCCACGCACATATTGTTTTGTACGAGAAAATGAAGGAGTAAAGTGCAACTTTGGTTAATTGGTGGACCAATTTGGGAGGGTGGATGGCTTCCAATGGTCTATGTTATGACTATATATTAGGTAGCAACTAGCAAGTAGGTCGAATTCGGAAAAAAGGTGCAAAGTGATGTACCGGGTACATGAAGCAAGGAAAAATTGTATATATATATATATATAGATTATGTGTTAAGGATAAGAAACAAGTTGATTGATTGGTTCATAGAAAGTGCTCGTGTGAAGAAGAACGAGCAGAGACACAGTGAGCAGGAAAGAGGAACAAACAAATAGGAATGATTCGGTCATCGTACGGAACCTTGTATTGGCTTGATTCTTAGGATCATCTATTCAATTTGATGCTTGGGAAATGAAGAAAATAAGGTAAAGGGGCGTTCAACCAGATCTTTACTTGTTTTACATTGCTCTAGATCGTATATATTTGAATTGTATTGTCCTTGTTTGATCTAGTGCTAGTGCGAAACCTTAATTGGCATGTTGTAAAGTGGGGTGTATGAGTTCTGGTGACTTTCGCTCCTCACCATGCCAACCTCCTCTGCGGGGAAAGCACGGAAGCACCGGAACACATCATTTGATTTCGCTGGACGTTGTGTTTAGTAATGTGCTTGTCTTCTTGTATTGGTATTTTGCAATGTGTTTGTCTTCTTCTAAACTTTGTCTATGGTTGTGATTGCGGAAGGTCTTTGTGTTTTATATAACTTGTATGATTACACTAAAAGTGTATCATAGTTATGTTGGTTACATTTTTTGAACTGGTTTGGTGGTTTTCTCTCGTTTTTTTATTTGACTGTTGTTGACAGAATTTTCTTAAAACATTTACTGTCATCATAGGCTTACATCATATGATAATGAGCACTAATACTATACAAGCATGTTTGTGTGTATTGAAAAATTCATACATCGGCATTGGGATAATCTGGAAATCATTTTAGACAATGAGAGGCATATGATTAGCTAGTGTACATAGGAGATGATTATGTGAGGGTGTGGAATAAAACATAAAACGAAAAGCTTAATCTATGCCATTATTATATGGTTTTGCAAGAATTTAAGCTAACATCATGTAGTGGTTGTAATATTATCTTTTAAATAATCTTCAACAATGACAAGCAATCATATATGTTGTATACTTATTGAATATTGTCATGGTCTAAAAGACTGTTAATGCCTTAATGGTATGACTTCCTTCCATGCAAATAAAAATGAAAGGAGTTGATTGTCTACTAACTGGTGATCTTCTAAGTAAAACTTCTGGTACACAACACGTAAATCATGTAAATGCTTTAATTTTATGTTTTCATTATATGCTGTAAGTGTTGACTTAAATTATTTTCCCCTTCCTTTTCTTGTTTTGAGTGATTGACTAGCTCACATACAGTATATGCACCTTTTTGTTATTTTTTTGTTTAATATTACCATTGCATAAACAAACCTCCACCGCTGCGATAAGGCTATGTTTAACGTATTTAAACAATGTATGTTATGTACTTATTGCATTTTTCATAGTTAGAAAGGTGGATAAAAATCGTTATCCTCTCATGGAAAAACAAACAAACGAAAGAGTTGATTGTCTACCAACCGGAGATCTTCAGAGTAAATCTTTTGGTACTCAATCCATCTAGAGTGTATGTTCATTAATGTATTTTTTTCATCAGAATATGCTATGAGTGGTAACTTGCATTTTTTTCATTATTTCTTCGATCGATTATTGGGTGATTGACTGATTCACTATTAATCTAGGTTTAAGTTGATATTTCAGCTTTTTCTGGAGGCAAAAGATCTCAACCCAATTATGTGGAAGAGGAGGTATAATTTTATATAATCATGCAATTACTTATATATATATATATACTCTTATGCTTTCGAATTGACGGGAAGTTATTGGATGGTGTCTCCACATACACCGAAGTGACCCGGAGGTTGATCGCAACCACACAGTTTACATCCTAGAAGTAAAGCTTGTGTGGTTCCAATCAACCGACGGGTCACTTCGTATAAATTACCTCACCACACAATTACTTCCCGTTCATCTAATCTTCTTGAAGTTATGTCACTGTAAATGTCGTCATGTTGTTTTTCATGGTTACTAGTATGTCTGTCGTGGGGAGAGCATGGTTATGATAATGGAGAAAAGTGATCCATCACCTGGCTTTTTATGTTATCATTTTTCATCACTTTTTCAAGAAAAAATGTCCCGGCCCATCCTTTTTGTTGAAATGCTTATATACATATATGTTGTCTTGGACAATTGTTTGTTTCTTCTCCATAGATGCAAGACAAGAAGTCAAGAGGAAAAAGAAACATAAAGGGTGACAAATGAAGGTAACATGCATATGCGTATTAATATATCATTGTATATTTATAATCAGTTATGCAACTTTTGGTTCCATTCAATTTACCTTATGCATGACACATATCCATGTCAATGGGATTTGAATGAATTTATTGAGATTGGAAACTGATTCATCGGAAGCTATTAAGATTGGAAGCATTCTTTTTTTTTTTTGGAGGAACGTCATTTTTGTTTAGTAGGTAGGATTACAACTTATTGTTGAATGTTCGGTTACGAATTGTTATGTAGTATTTTCACTTCCATCAACTTTAACCATTATGTTCAATATATTTTCAATAATTTCATGTTCTTATATGTCGATATGTGGATTATCAATTAGAAAATCATGTAAGAATACTACTATTTTACACGTATATTGGTAAATGGTGACATAAATGACCAACAATTTAGATAATCTGTGAAAGTGCGCAAGAAAACTAGTTATTACGTACATCCGTAAACTACTATAAAATGTCATTTGAAATTGGGAACTGTCCAAATCAGCGACAATAAAGTGGCAAACGAAATAAGTGCCGTTGAATTTCCACGAATCTATTGCCGGAAAAATCGCCGTAAAGATAAAGCCACATAGTAGATAAGTGTCAACAAAGTGCCACATATACAACATACAACACTTTTACCAAGTGCCATATAATCGCCGAAAAAGTTTCCCGGCACAACAAGAAAGTGCCACATAACATTGCCGACGCCAGTATTGACGACACTTAAATAACCGCCGTTTTATGCGCCGGGATAGCTTTTTACGCCGCTTATTTTCGTTGTCCCGGCATTTATTTTGTGCCACAAAAAGCAAAAAATGTTGTAGTTAGTTTTTTATATACCCGAAGCGGAATGGGGCCCTGTTCATCTAAATTGGGCCTATTATCTTGGCCCATCAACATAGATATTGGGCCTCTATCTCCTCTATCAGCTGCCACAAGCTATCTCATACCCGCTATTCACGAATATGGGATCACAATGTAATAGAAAGGGGATCTAAGATCTAATACAAGCAGATACACTCTGCCAATTTGTCGACTCATTCGATTGTCCTTCACAAACATTAATCCGACAGCCTTGTTCTTAATCACCGCCATACTCTCACCGGAGAAATCACGCATACTAAGCCTCTTATCCTCAAGATAAACACTGTTACCGCAAACTTGGTGTTCAGCGCAACATCAGTTTTCTTTTGAATGTTGATTATATTGTTGATATTGCATTTATATCTAATGATGCACCATTATGGTCTAAAAAGAAATGAAAAATGTCGACTTTGAAAGCTTCACTACGTTTATGGCCTGCTAGGGGAAAATGGGTTGAAGTTTTTCCATACGGAAGACGATTTGGGGTCTTTATGTTTCTTAGAAGAGTTATATACATGAAACTCATTTTACATTTTTTTTGCTACTTGGTGTACTAATTTACACGACATTTTAATGTATCACGTGTTCCTAAATTACCTGATTTTTTTTTTTTTGCGAATGAATTACCTCATTTATATGGGTTTTCCCCCCCCCCCCCCCCCCCCCCCCTCAATTTTGCGTTCTTTTTGAAAAATTATAAAGCTAGAAATTTTGTAATTCGGCAGACCCATCGGGTTGAAGAAACAAACCTATATATGCTTCTTATCTTCTTACCAAAAAATATCAAGTGCAGTATACATCTTTTGACTCAACCTATGCGTTAAAAATTAAGCCGTCTAGAAACGAGACGAGAATAGTGCGGTTTGATGCTGCAAACACACGCATTTTTGTTTTTGTTGTATAGTTCAAAAACAAATTCAAAAAAATCATACTTCCTTAATGCTTATGATTGAAAGTTCAATATTCCCACATTAAAATTTAATGCGTAACAAAAAGTTTTTGCAGAATGTATAAGTTCATGAAAAATTAATAATTAATAATTAACGTTCTCCGTGCATCGCACGGATTTTACTAGTATATAGTATATATATATTTGGAATTCGTACCTGCTGTTCAAGATGTTGTTTGGGTTGCTGGGTTCGTGGGCTGATGTCATGCTGACATCGGCGATATCATAAAAAAAATTAAAAAAAAGATTGAAAAATATCGCTGTAGATGGGAATCGAACACGCATGCTGTTGGTTTACGCGTCTGCTAGTTGAGCTCGACTAATGAGTCTTTGGATCGACTAATATATATTGACGCTGCTTCTGCTTTCTTTTTAATAGAAATTAGTAAACCCATTATTTTGGGTTTATGTTCTTTTCTATTTTATAGATTTGATACGGGGTACCAACGGTCCATCTAAGTGATTTACTTTTCCGTTTTTATTTTCTTGTACGATTATTTATGTGATATAACCATGTCATAACCTGTCATATATCATATTCATGAATTCCACTCCTAGCATATGCATACATGTAGATAATTAATTTTGTCATTAATTAGGCATGTATGAACACATAAATAATTTAGATTAATTTAGGTAATTAAGTAAATTAATTGAAAAAACGGTATTTTATCTGGTTATAAAATTCACATGATAAAAATAAAATTTACTTGGTAAATTTGGTTTGTGGATCTAAATTTTTTTGAGAATTTTGATTATGTAGTGTCTACATAAAAAAGAATTTTAATGATCGGAAAATTGGAAATTCGTGAAAATTTGGACACTAACTAGACGGTATTTGGAACCGATAAGTTGGTGATTGTTTTTCATTATTTATTGTTTTTGGATTATTGGAAAAATTCTAAGATCCCAAATTTTTATCATGACAAGATTAGGACTATAAGATTTTTAGTGAATTTTTGTTGTGTAGTATTTACACAAGAAATTTCTATCGAAAATTGGAAAATCATGAAAAGTGTCACTAGTTAGACGGTATTTGAAACCGATAAACTACTGGGAGCTTTAAATTTTGTGATTTATTGTTTTTTGAATTATTGGGAAATTCATAAGTCTTAATGTATTGGGATTATTAAATTCTTGGTGAATTTTAAATTGTGTAGAGTCTACACAAGGAATTTTTATAAATCCATAAAATTGGAAAATCATGAATATAGTGACCCTAGTTAGATGATATTTGGAACCGATGAACTAGTGGGAGGATTAATTTAAATATTCATGATTTATTGTTTTTCGGATTGTGACGAAATTCTGAAAATCCTAATGAGACTACCTATTTTTCAAAATAACAAGTGGGAGCGGGGAAGGTGACAACAACCCCACAGCCTCTACTGCTGACACAAGCAAGTGAGAGAATGGTGACGCCTCGTGCCGCTTTGATTTCGGCCCTCTAAGGATGGCCTTCACCGCTATCAAAATGCATGGCTTGGTCTCCGGAAGGATTGGATTTTGGGTACTCGTCGTGTCACTGACCGACCCTAATGAGGCATACTCAGGGCATACTTTGAAATCTGAAACAGTAGGTCACACTCACAAGGATATTTTTTGGAAATATCTTGGCTGAAAAAGGAAGATAATCAACAATTAAATGGAGATGTCTGATTCTTACTTAATTGTTGAGAGAGATTGTCTCAATTTAATCGTCACCTCTTTGACCTACCCTAAGGCGGCACGGTAGGTGTGAGATTAAATCCTTGGAAAGGTAGGATAAACTGCATGCATGACATCACGTTTATAATTCCTAAAATAATTATTTGTTATAGTGTATGATTTGATTTATATTTCTGTCATAATTTATTTTTACAACTACATATCATCTCAAGGTATCTAAACTGCTAAACATGATAGCGGTGAAGGCATCAAAATGCATGGCTTGGTCTCCGGACTGATGATGACTTCGTATAAGTGGAAAATTAACGAGAACGTTTAACTCTTAATCGAGAATGCAATTAATTTTCGGTAGAGGATTCTCCTCTTGAGCCTTCAAACTTAAGTGACATTGGTAAGAATGAAACTATTGTCACTCGTGATGAGCAAGAGACAAAACAAAATTAGTTCAAAGATGACGATCGAGAATGATTTGGTATCAATCTCACTTAGACATCCCACAGTTCACGAGTAGTATCTACTCAAATGAACTGCTAGTTCACGGCCATTTCCTTTAAATAAAGCCGAGAATGGGAAGATAAATGTCTACAAGTGTAAGTCATATAAACTAAATAAGTTAAAGGCTAAATCGAAACATTAATAAACGAAACATAGGATAAAGAAAGTGATTTCGGATCACTAACCTATGAATCCTAGAGACTTTCTTAACCGGGTAATTTGACCCGTAAGCTAAGTTCTTTTTGTAAGAATGAGGTGGCTAGGCATTAATGATTAAAGAGTAGACAATAGGCAGTTATTTCAGCTGAGATAATGGGAGTGATATAAGGAAAAAAATTTCAGAGTTTAATCCTTGTATATCAGAGAAATTTAATTTCTGTTTTCAGATTCCTTGGAACAAATGGATTCACTTCACATTGATGATATAGTTGCCTTAAACAAAGTGAATATGACATTTGAAGTACAATTCTAAGACTCGGACGTTTGTTTGATAAAGTCAAAACCACTAAATAATGCTGAAAATTAAATGTATATGTAACATATCATAAACTATTAAGACAAATGGTTTCCGTATTTAGATAAATGATTCTTTAGCATCTATTGATTAATACATATATCCTAAAGATAAGATATTAAGACTGGCTAAGGGTGATTCCTATTTCCCAGTCTAAGAACACTATCTCAAAGAAAAATGACTAAGTAACCTTTCAATTAAGAAAAGGTAATAGCGCTGAAGAAGTATCACAGCTTGTTCGTATTGACCTTCGGGGTCTTATGAAGGATACAAGCTAGTGGGAGTTTTTGAGTGACAGACATTTTGTCTGATGACTACTCGAAGCGCCATTTAGTTTATCTGAACATTTAGAGGTATCTCTGATATTACCAGAGAAAAGAGTATTCCATGCTCAGATATAGGCTATAGCACAGTCTTGGCACTGATGCTCGGCTTACCTCCGAGTGAAACGATTTCACTGAAAGGATAAACCATGTATTGCCTTATATAGTTATTGATATGCTACATTACACTGCTTAACTCAATTAAGAGATTGTTTGCAAAATAACGGTTTACATTTTATTTAATACCAAGAAGTCTACCTAGAAGATGCTTATGAATTTATGGATAAGGAGTGAACTACGTTTACTCCACTTCTGCAAATAGAGGCATTTAGCACTTATGCTTGAAGGTTGGACTTGGAAATTTTTATACACGTTCAAATGGTGATTGTTCGTGAAATATCTTAATGCATTGAGTGTAGGTTGGTTATAATATTCTTAAGATAGGATAGTGACGGTTGGACTATCACAGTATTTCTACAAGAATGGCTAAATAACAATCTTGGACCTTGAAGTAATGATACTCAAGGAGTTACCATCTGATTTAATCATACCACATCCAACATTGGTTGTTTGGGGTAACACTGATAAATACTACTATACTATATCAGAATATCAATCCACCAAAATGTAGTGGGAGTATGGTTTAACCATTGACCCACTATGATTATGATGACTTAACAGTCTACTGGGGATGATTGATAACCTATGGTCTTTTTGGAAGGACTGTATAAGATTCTGATAATAAAGAGGTTGGTTTAAAGCCATAAACCTGTAAGTGGAGTTTTGGTACTCCATGCCTGTTCACACTCTTGTAGAACCACCTGAGTATCTCAGGCCCAATGGGAGTAATTGGATCTACGTGAAAAGAGTCGAATGAATGAGAAAGTTTAACTTTCAGAACAAAAGCCAAGTGGTCTAGGGTGATTCCCTGAGAATTTGATAGTTCAATAGGGGTGATGCCCTGAAAATTTCTCACCACTCAACCTTGCTTGACTCCATGAAAGCAGAAAGATTACCAGGGGTGATGCCCTGAAACTTTCTTGACGTAACAATGGAGCTTAGATTCATTCGGAACGAAAGGGTTTTAGCTTAAAGCCAATAGCAGATTGACTGCTAATGCTTATATCCATGGGTGGATAAAAGTAAACCTTCAGGTCATTAAAATTCATATTTTTTGAAATGTGTGGGCTTGACCAAGATATTGATGAGTCTTTTGTAGACTAGAGAATCAATATTGGTTAAAGTAGTGAATATTAGCGTTCATAAAGAAGACACTGCAACGGTTGGGAACAACTTGAGTGTGTTATCTAAAGTCAGGAACTAATGAGCCAGAGCTTCTCTGAATTAGAGAAGCGGACTATGGTCTTAGAAATCGATTCGGTCGAATTCATGAGAACAAGTTGTTGGTAGTGTCCAATCTATCTTATTGTTTAAGATGATAATGCATTTTCGTATGCAATATTCAACGAGAGGTTTGAAGGGTAGGAGCTAGGATCTAAATAAATTAGATCTTTTCGCAGCGGATGGATCACGATCCATAAACTACATATCATAAACAAAGGATCTAAACTTCCTACAAGGGGTTTAGATCTACTTACCAATAGTTGGATGAGTAGCCTTGATCTTCCAACGTGTGTCTCCAAACGGCGGTTGGTGGACACCGATTCTTGGAATCAGAACCTCCTTGACATGCAACCAAGAAAAAAACCGAAGTTTTTCTTCAACCGGGGAATGCTAAGGATCGAACTCCTTAGCCTTTTTTATGTATAAATCTCGTGGATTGTGTGTCTGTGAGGCTCGGGAGAGATCTCCTTTTATAGAAGAAAAATCCTTGGCCTCCAAAGAAAAATATAATTTAATTAGATAATTACAATTATATTTTCCTAATCACATTAGAGAATCCTAGGATATTCTAGAACCAATCTAGAATCAATTAATGATCAATCTAATATATTTGTAATTAATGAAATAACGGATAAATAATTAATTACTTCGCAGTATGACATCATCCGAGAAAACCTATTCCAAGGAGGAAACCCTCATACTGGCGCCACACACACCACCCCAGGCCCACATAAAATGTCTTTTCCGTGTATTATATTATTTAGCCCAACTAAATAATATTTCGCATATCAATTAATTAGACCAGCCAATTAATCATCACTGAGGCCCAATAACAAGAAAACACTCGTATTATAGGAGCCACGTTGGGGACCATGGACCTATAACCAGTAGCTCCAATAATTATGTAAAATATTCATCGAACAGAATATTCATACTTAAATTTTTAATTCCGGGATTACGCCACCATATACCCGAAACTGAACTCTACCAATTATAGATATATACTTACACTCAACCCATCGAGTAAATAAGCGTCCATTGATATAATCACTACATACGGACTAACCCTCCATAGACTGTCCATTATGAGTGGGAAGTCTCCGTAAACCTGACTCGGAATATCTTATCCTTATTTACCATTAACCCCTAGTGATCAATTAGTTCACATATCTGACTAGTAGCTAATTAGTCTAAATATGAACTCGGCCGATTGATCATTTTCTTAGGGATAACAAATAAGGGGACTGTCTCTCTACTTCCCGCAGGAAGGAATGGATTCCATGTCTGTGAAAACCAGAACTACTCACTCATCAGGGAATAGTGCCAACGAGAAGTGACTTGGATCACATATCAAAGTGATCCGTAACTAACACATCAAACACTACCCCGAGACAAGCGGCACCACCCGTGATCACTTCGGGATTAAGGTCAATCCATATATGATCATCTAATGATTTAATACGCTTTCTTGATTACGGAACTATATCAAGAAATATAGAATAAATCGGTCCAGTCCTATATGAATGTCATCATATATAACTGCCCCAATAGGTACCCTCTACCAACAATCCGGATAAGACTATCACACCCTAGGTGTTACGGGCGCATTGCGGTGTTTTAATCATGAGACCCTAAACTCTGATTAAGTTCACCACGGACTAACGATTTAAGTATATCACCACTATCTCAATCCTCACGTGTAAACCATACACTAAGTTAAGTGGTTACATACTGGTATACTTAGGGTTTGTAGCAGTGTATTACTTACAAGCACAAAGCAAATATTGAGATAAATTCTGTCAATCATTATTTAAAAACAATTACACAAATTGTCTTTCGGGCACCACACCTAACAAGGTTTTCTACCCAACCCCTCACGGAATAATTCTCTCAATCTTCAGATATAGAGAAAATGGGATAAATTCTCTTTTGGATAGAGAAAGTCAGGTTATTTAAAGTCATTACAGTAGATTATTGGATTCGAGTGTTGGTAAGCAGTATAGTGCATCCTCAAGTATCTTCAGGAGAACGAAGAATGATATGCGTGTATATTCGGGTACAAACCTGAGTATTGTTGATTACACTGATTCTGACTTTCAGTCAGATTGAAGAGATCGTTAGTTGATCTCGGGCTCAGTGTTTACTCATTGTGATGGAGCTATAGTCTGGAGCAATCCAACACCGCTAATTCGACTTTTTTAGTTGAGTACACAACAACTTATGGAGCAACTAGAGTGGCGATATAGATTAAAAGTTCCTTGCTGATCTAGAATTAATTTTAGGTCTTGATGAGCTGATACTACTTTACTGTGAAAACAGTGGAGAGGTAGCTTATGCAAAGTATCTTCGCAATCACAAGAGGTCAAAAGCATATTGTAAGTAAGTACCACCTGATCAGACAGACCGTGCATAGAGGCGACGTTTCGGTCCTAAAGATCACCTCAAAACCAACAACCTGCTGATCAGTTTAACCAAGTCGCGTGGCATCTAATGTCACTGATAAGCGCTTGGCGGGTATGAAATGGGGAGCTGTCTCATTTGCTTTAGAGAAAGTGAGAGAATGTTGTGGATAGATAGAATAAGGGTGTGGTGCTCTAAAAACAATTGTTGCTTGTCATTACGGGCAAGTGGGAGATTGTTGGATGAAGTGCCCAAAAGACAATTGTTTGCTTGTCCTTACGGGCAAGTGGGAGATTGTTGGAAGTAGCTTCCAAAAGACAATTTATGTAATTGTATTTATAATTAATAAATAACAGATTTATTCTCATCTTATTATGTGCTTCGTGCGCATAAGTAATACAATACTGAAAACCCCAAGTTGTATCATATGTAGCCATATAACTTAGTGTGTTGTCACACGTGAGGATTAAATTTATGGTGATACACTTGAATTGTTAGTCCGTAGTGAGCTTAATCAAGGTATGGGGTCTATTGATTAAACCACCATTAATGCGCCCAGAACACTTTATGGTGTGACCGTCTTATCCAGACCATCGATATTGGTTATCTAAGTGGGGCATTTATATATGATGTAGTCATATAAGAGTTGACCGATTTAATCTGCATTTATCATATAATTCCGTGATTGAGAAATCTTATTAAATCAAAGGATGATCATAAATGGATTAACCTTAATCTTGAAGTGATTGCAGACTCCTGCTTGTTTCACGATAGGGTTTGATGCGCGGTCTGAATCACTTTCACGTTGGCACTATTCTGGAATGAGTGAGGAGTGTGTGTCTCACATATATGGAATCCATTCCTTCCTGCGGGAAGTAGAAAGACAATCCCCTTATTTGTTAATTCTAGAAACTGATCGATCCGCGGAGTTCATATTGGTTATGAACTAATTGATCACTAGTGTGTTAATGGTAAATAAGGATAAGATGTGATGAAGAAAATTTATGGAAACATTCCCGTTTCGTTACGGATAGTCTATGGAGGGTTAGTCTATATGTAATGATTATATCAATGGACACTTATTGACTCGACACTTTGAGAATAAGTTATATCTATTATGGTGGCGTAAATCCGAAATTAATAAGTTGAATAGAAATATAATGTTCGATTAATATTTTATTCAATTTATTGTAAATACTGGTTATAGGTCGATGGTCTCCGGGTTGGCTCCTAACACGTGAGTGAATTCTCGTATTTTGGAACCTCGAAAATAAAATTAAATAGTTGGTCTATTTAATGAATATGCGGATTGTTAAGGGTGAATTTATACGATTTATAACGCTATATTCTATGATAATTTCCCTCGTATTTGTATGAATTTGCATAAGAAACGAGTATCTAATGGATTTATTGAGTAAATGATATTTTAAATGAGTTAATCGCAAAATAGGTTAATTTATATGTTTTAAATTGTGATTTTATGTTTATTTGGATGATATTACACTTTGCGATGTTTTTATGTGTTATAGGTACATGATTGAGGCTCAAAAGATGATCAAAAGTTGATTATGTTCGAGCTAATTGATGATAAAAGAGATAATGAAGAAGTGGGATAGAGATAAAAGAGATAAAGATCAATAAATCGAAATTCAATCATATCAAACTAGCGTCCAGGTCCCGTCCAGAGTGAACGGGCGTTTGATAAAGCAGACGGGCGTCCGAGGAGCGATTTTGATACGAGAGAGTTTGGACGCCGTCCGAACGGGCGTCCGGCGATCTAGGGTTATCTGGACGGGCGTTCACGAGAGCGGACGAGCGTCCGTCGGCCGACTTAGTGAAACCGACTTCAAAATCTATAAATAAGCGGCTGTTTTCTCAACCCTAACATACCATACACTCATTATTCAAAACCCTAAACCTAGGGGCGGCTTTAGGCTGCGTTTTTCTCTCTTTTATTCCAGTTTTATGCACTTTAGATTTAGATTAAACTAGTTACTTTTTATGCACTGTTTCTGCAAATTTGAATTGCTGAGGATGTTCAGAAGCTAAAAGCTTCATCAAATGAGTATTGTGAAGCCATCCAACGATTGTTGATTTCGTTTTTCATCGATTATATTGTGAGTTTTTATTAAAGGTTGTTTCTTATTCATGTTTATTACGTTTTAATTGCTTTTACATCAGAAGATATGCATGTGTTGATTGTTTATTGTTGATGGAAATCTTAATAAACCTTAGATCACCATGAATAAAGAATAGTAATTTGAATCTATCATAACGGAAGTTAATAGGTTTAATTGCTAGATCATAATCATAAAGTTTACACCTTTGGTTAGAAAACGCGTTAATCTTGCATTGGAAGATAATAGATTAATAGATGAACTTTCTAAGGAATTAGGGTTCATGTTTAGATAAGGTGAATCACAACCTAGATAAAAACCACAATATAATCGAGATAGGAAATCAATGCTTGTTGGATAGGTGGATCAATCCTCGTTTGCTCGTTATATACTTGATTTAAATCCTTAAAACTTGAATTTGTTTAGTTAGTTTACTTTTATTTGCATCTTAGATTAGTTTAGTTAAAGGTTCGCAACCCGTATTCTTCCTAGCTTTGGATTATATCCTCTGTCTAGTTTTATTTTCGTTCGTTCGTTTGGTTTTTATTATTTGTTTAGATTAGTTTCGTGACATAGTTTAGGTTAGACAAAAACTAGAAATCACAATCGTTTAGTTCCCCGTAAGATCGACCCGACATTAACCACTATTACTACGATCTTTAACCGGATTATTACTTGTTTGTTTTGTGTTAATAAAATCCGTGACAAGTTTTTGGCGCCGTTGTCGGGGAACCGGACGGTTGTCTAGTTTTTGTTTTTCGTTTTTCTGTTTTGTTTTTGTTTTTCCTGTTTTTATTTCGTTTTAATTTCCTGTTTTTAGTTGATAAACGTTTATGTAATTAGTTAATTAGGGTTTTAGTTTAGGGTTTAAGGTTCTCTTGTGATTAGTTCTCCCCTCTATCTCTTCTCTCTGTTTCTGTTTCTATTCTTTCGTTCCCCTTCTTTTCTGTTATTTTCTGCAAAATTTCTCGCTTCGTTCTAATTTTCCCGCTACCAAACGGGCGTACGGGATATTGGACGCCCGTCCGCCTGGAAAATTATCAATTCGTTCGTTTTCTTTCACTTAGACGAGCGTCCATAAAATTTGGACGCCCGTTCAAGTTTTCGAAGACCGGACGAGCGTTTGGGAAACCGAACGCCCGTCCAGTCCAAAAGTTGAGCAGACGCCCGTCCAAGACTTTGGACGCCCGTCTGTTTCATCTTTTCCTTACTAATGTTATTTCCCTTTCTTTTCTTTTCTTTAGGCTTTTAATTTTTAGTTTAGGCTTTTAATTTCTTAGTTTTTAGGCTTCTTTTCACTTGTTTTTGGTCCGGTTTATGCAAACTCGGAGTCAAAAGGGACCGTTATTATACACCCCTGACCCCGAGCGAACCGTAGTCCGGCCAAACAGGCGGATTTTCCGTTCTGCGGTTCTGGCAGACAGAGCCGAGCAAGATCTTGAAGATCAATTAGCAAAGGAAATCACTGATTTTGTGATAATGGCCGCTGATAATAGACGTACGTTGGCAGACTACGCCATGCCGGGCGAAGTCAAAGTCAACCCGGCTATTGTTATTCCGGCCATTACCGCACAAACCTTTGAGCTAAAGCCGGGACTTATCCGGATGATGCGGCATGCATCAATTTTTCATGGCTATCAATCGGAGAATCCGCATACCCACTTACATACGTTCTTAGAGATATGCGGTACTACACGCATCCAAGGAGTAAGTGAGGATGCGATCAAGCTTAAACTGTTTCCTTTTTCTTTGAAAGGAGAGGCTAAAGAGTGGTACACCTCTCTCCCTTCTGAATCTATCACCACATGGGCGGAACTCGAAAAGGAGTTCTTGAGTCAATATTTTCCACCTTCAAAGACGGCCCAGTGCTTAAATGAAATATTCACTTTCTATCAGAAAGAGAATGAATCTTTCTTCGAATGTTGGAAGAGATTCAAGTCTCTTCTTAGAAAGTGTCCCCGCCATGGCTTGCCTTTGGAAAGGCAAGTCAATACATTCTTCGGTGGATTGACCGAGCTCACCAAAGGCATGATCAACAGTTCATCTGGTGGGGCGTTTCTGAAGAAAACACCTGAAGAGGGATGGGCATTGTTTGAGGACATTGCAAAGTACAACTACGCCCCCTCTTATCAAGCAATCCAAGCACCTCCTCCTCCCAAGGTTGAGGAAGTCAATTTGCAAAGTTTGATCGCCATGCTGCAGAAGCAGATGGTACCACCTCAAGTTTCAAATCCGATAAATCAAACTTCTTCTTTTCCACAGAACCCTCGGGTTTGCATCGCTGAAAATCTTCGTCGGATGGCCATATGAATGGCCGGTGTCAATTTAATCTCCCCGCACCCTATCAAGTTAATGCGTTCATGATTATGGACAGTGCAATCAAGTCACATGTCAGAATTGTGACGAGGTGGGGCACACTTCTAGATTCTGTCCTATGAACGGACAGAATGCTGAAATGAATGCATTCTATGGCCAGAACAATCAAAGGTTCAATCAGTTTTCTGGCCAGAATAATTTTCAAAACCAAGGGTTTAGTCAACCTTCAAGTTTTAATCCTAATTCGAATCAGAATTTCAATAGAAACCCTGGTTTTAATCAGAACCAAAATTCAAAATTTTCCAATCCTACTCAAAGGTTCAATCAGAATTGGCCCGCCAATTCTAATTCTGCAGTCCAAGGTCGGCCCAGCCAGCCCTATTCTCCAAATTTCCAAAACTCTCAAAGTCCCTTCCAATCTACCAATCTTGAAGCTAAATTGGAGGAGCAAAGTAGATCAATGAAGAATCTTGAGAGACAAATTGGGCAAGCGGGTGAACAGTTAGCTTCTAGACCCCCGTGGGCGGCGCCCGTTTCACCGAGAAGAATCCAAAGGGTGGTCAAGTTGCTCGGGCCGACTTGAACAAAGGCCCATGTACCGACCTCGTGCCATCAATTCAATACGGTAAAGAGGAGGCCGGTGCAATGAATGCGAGAAGCGGTACTCAAGTTAGTGGTCTTTCCCAACGGGGAAACCACTAGCCCCTCCCGCCATTGATAAGGCGGGGAGGGGAAGCCGAGCACCTACACTCCCCTCAACTGCATGAGAAAACTCAGGAGGCTGATCCCCTGAGAGGTGAAGAAGTTGGTGATCCTCAAGTGGCTGATCCCTTGAGGACTGAAAAAGCTAGCGAAAGTTAGGAGGCTGATCCCCTGACTATAAGAAAATCTGAAAAAGCTGTTCGATGGAAGGATGCGGAAGACAAAGCTGTAAGCGCATCCTCAAAGAAAGTCTTTTCGAGAGTGACCTTAAGAAGCTTCCATTTCCACCAAGAAAGAGCAACATTCCCTTGAGTGAGGACAAAAAGTACGAGAAGGTGCTGAACCTTTTGAAAAATACTCAGGTAAATCTTCCACTATCAGATGTCTTGGTCGAGATGCCTAAGTATACAAAATTCATCAAGGATGTTGTGTCTTCGAAAAAGAAGTTAGCAGGCATGGAAAAACAAATTGGTGAGGATTGCTCGATGATTAATTATGAAGACTTACCAATTAAAAGAGGTGACCCTGGTAAGTTCGTACTTACAGTATTAATGGGAGGTCTAGTCTTCCCTAATTCTTTGTGTGATCTAGGTGCCTCTATAAGTCTTATGCCAATGTCTGTATGCAAACAGCTCGGTTTACAAAGCCATCTAGAACCCACTACTATGAGTATACAATTCGCGGATAGATCTTCTAAGAAAGCTTCAGGGATCCTGAAAGACGTTTTGGTTCAGATTGATAGATTTACCTTTCCAGTCGATTGGTATGTTTTAGATATGGAGAAAGATGAAAACGTCCCCCTGATTCTTGGAAGACCTTTCTTATCTACAGCTAGAGCCCTCATTGATTGCGATGGTGGGCAAGTGACTATCCGAGTTGGTGACCAAGAGGTGAGTTACAATGTCTTAAAATCCATTCAAGTACCCTCTGGCCCTCCAACCGGCTTTTCCATTGATTATATGACGGACGATTTCACCGATTATATGGATAAGCAAGTCATGGCTGTAGAAGTGGAATATGAGCGACTGGTTGATAATCTAAATACTCATGGTGTGGTCAATCTAGATCAATTAGCAGCTGATTTTGAGGAAGAATTGTTGGAAGGAGAAGCTTTGGCAGTGGGACCACAGGGTAAACTCAGTGATGTTGAATTGAAAAGTGGAGATCTCAAGTCAAGTTTAGAAGACCCCCCTGCAGATATGGTGTTGAAGCCGTTGCCTAAACATCTTAAGTATGTGTTTTTTAGAGAAGGTGACAAGCTTCCATTGATTATATCTGCCAAGCTTTCTCGTATAGAGGAGATGAAATTGATCAACGTCTTGAAACGAAATGAAAAAGCATTTGGGTGGCAAGTAGGAGATATCCGAGGAATATCTCCGGACATTTGTATGCATAAGATCAAGACGAATGAGGGTGCAAAATGTGTACGACGGCCCGAGAGGAGGCTCAACCCTCACATGCAAGAGGTGGTTAAGAAAGAAATCATCAAACTTCGGACATGGGAATTATTTATGCCATCGCCGATAGCGAATGGGTTTCCCGACTCGGGTAGTCCCCAAAAGTGGAATTACGATTGAGAAGAATGAGAAGGGAGAGGAAATAGCATTGAGACTTGTCACCGGTTACGAGTACGCATCGATTATCGAAAGCTCAATGAGGTAACCATGAAAGATCACTTTCCCCTTCCATTCATTGATCGGATGCTTGAGCGTACGGCGGGACACGCATTCTATCGCTTCCTAGATGGCTATTCGGGATACTTCCGGATACCCATTGATCCGGTCGACCAAGAAAAGACCACTTTTACCCGCCCTTATGGTACATTCTCTTACGGGCGAATGCCATTTGGTCTCTCGCAATGCCCTGACTACATTTCGGCGATGTATGCTAGCTATCTTTGACGGGCTTGTAGAGAAGTGTATGGAGATTTTTATGGACGATTTTTCGGTTTATGGTCGATCTTTTGATGATTGCCTTGACAATCTTGATCAAGTGTTATCCGGATGTGTGGAAAAGAACTTAGTACTTAATTGGGAAAAATGCCATTTCATGGTAGATGAGGGAATAGTTCTTGGCCACAAAATATCCGCCAAAGGTATAGAAGTTGATAGGGCCAAAGTAGAAGCTATCGAAAAGATGAGTTATCCCAAGAATGTGCGAGAAGTGAGAGGCTTTCTTGGACATGTCGGATTCTACAGAAGGTTCATTCAAGACTTCTCCAAGATAGCCAAGCCCATGTCCACTTTACTAAAGGAAGACGTTGAGTTCAATTTTGATGAGAGTTGCAAGCAAGCGTTTGAGGAGCTCAAAAATCGTTTAATATCTGCTCCAATTCTTATATCGCCCAACTGGAACCTACCTTTTGAGCTTATGTGCGACGCATCAAACTATGATGTTGGTGCTGTTCTAGGACAAAAGATCAAAGGGAAGTTCCAGCCCATCTACTACGCCAGTCACACATTGAACCCCTCTCAAGTTAACTATACTACTACTGAAAAGGAACTATTGGCCGTAGTTTTTGCTATGGACAAGTTCCGTAGTTACTTGTTAGGAGCTCAAGTGATTGTGTGGACCGATCACGCTTTGCGGTATCGATGACTAAGAAAGAATCCAAACCGCGCCTACTACGTTGGATATTGACCCTACAAGAGTTTGACGTTCAAATAAAGGACAAAAAGGCGGTGAAAACGTAGTGGGCGATCACGTTTCAAGGATGCTTAATGAGGAAAAGGATGAACCGGATGATATAGACCTTTACTTTCCTCTAGAGAACATCATGTTGATAGACGGATGTCCTCCCGATGTTCCATGGTATTCTTCCATTGTAAACTACCTTCATGCCCGTTATCTCGATCCGAATTGTCTTATCGGGAGAAGAAAAAGTTCTTCTCGATTTGAAATCTTTCGTTTGGGATGAACCTTATCTTTTCAAGATCTGTAAAGATGGTTTGCTTAGGAGATGTGTTCCTGAATCTGAGCAGCGGGGTATTATTGAGCAATGCCATAGCGGACCCACTGGAGATCACTTTGGTCCGTGGAAAACCGTCGCTAAAATCTTCCAATCCGGTTTCTATTGGCCTACGATCTTTAAGGATACAAAAGCTTTCTGTAAAGCTTGCGATAGATGCCAAAGAACCGGTACTCTGACAAGGCGTTTTGACATGCCTTTGAAACCCATCCTAGAATGTGAGGTCTTTGATGTATGGGGTATCGATTTTATGGGACCATTCCCATCATCTTGCGGTAACAAATACATCTTAGTCTCGCGTAGACTACGTATCTAAATGGGTGGAGGCTCAAGCCACTCCTCACAACGATCATAAGACAGTCATGAAATTTCTAAAGAAAAATATTTTCGTGAGGTTTGGATGTCCACGTGCCTTGATCAGTGATGAAGGGACGCATTTCTGCAACCGACCCCTAGAGAAAGTTCTTGAAAAGTATAGTGTCCGTCATAAGACAGGCACACCATATCATCCGATGACTAGTGGTCAGGTTGAGAGGAGCAACCAAAGCATCAAGAAAATCCTGGAGAAGACAGTAAACAGTCATAGAAAAGACTGGAGTTTGAAATTGGATGATGTACTTTGGGCATACAGAACTGCCTATAAAACCCCTATGGGTACATCTCCATATCAAATGGTCTATGGAAAGCCATGTCATCTGCTGTCGAGTTAGAGCATAGAGCTTATTGGGCTACAAAGTTTCGAACTTTGATTCCCAATCTTGTGGGAAACATCGATCGCAAAGCAGCGGCTACATGAGTTAGACGAATTCGGACTCCGGGCCTATGAAAGTGCCGGGATTAGTAAAGATAAGATGAAGCTACTCCACGATGCCAAGATTAAGAAGAGAGAATTTCAAGTCGGCGAACAAGTTCTTCTATACAATTCTAGGCTACATTTGTTTCCTGGAAAGTTGAGGACACGTTGGTCCGGCCCTTTCGAGATTCTCCAAGTCATTCCTGGAGGCGTTCTAGAACTTCACGGTTATAGCGGTAAACCGTTTCGAGTGAACGGTCAGAGGTGCAAGCACTACATTGGTGAACCTAAAGAAAAGCCTTTGACTGTTCGTTGCCTCGATATCCTCGGGTGTGGTGCTACGCAAGTCGATGAATTTGACGTGTTTTCACCCGACCTATTTTCAGAGGATGACGGTAATGGTCAATCTGAAGAAGTTCTAGCTGGTAGTTGGGATATGGAAGAGTATTGGAAGGAGCGTCAACTGAAAAGTCATCAGAAGAATCAGAAGAGGAAGAAGTCAACCATGGGGAAGTTTAAGCGTGTTTGGAAAGCTATTAAAGATTTCACCCCATGTGTGAGATCCTGTTTCTGCAGCCACACTACTTATCAGAGCTTACACGAGGTAGTGGCTGGAAGAAAAGTCAAATGGCCTGATCCAGGCTGAGCTTTAAACGGTGTCGAGCTAACGACATTAACCAAAAGCGCCACTAGGGGGGCAACCTAGATATCGTTCTTTTAGTTATTCTTGTTTTTTCGCTTTGGTAGTTTTAGTATTTAAGTTTAGTTTATTAAGTTTTAGCCTTACTAAGTTTTTCTTTGTTGTTTACATCCGTCGGTTAGTGTGCTTTCTAGATATGGATTTCGGTGTTCACCGGAGGAGTTACCTTTCCTTAGGAAGATCCCGCTAATCACCGTAGATGACGGACCGGGAGGAACCATCGTTTTGCACGTAGACTTTGACATTAGTACCCGAGTCAAGGCTGTCACCTATGTTCTTATCGTTCCCCGCTGTTCGGGAGGTGGAGACTTTACTCCCGAGGAGTTACGAGCAGCTCTAGGACGTCCATACACGATCCTCAATGATCCGATCCGACAGATTTAGCGCTAGTCGCAAGCCGAACATTTTCAAGGTGTTGGTGTAGGCTGGTGAGGATTGGGGTTTGCGGGATGAATATGACTTCCCTCCGGCGATTGACATGCTCCGCCGTCTTATTCGAGTGATAGATTGGTCGGCCGTTTACGATGACTAGCGTTCTTAAGTTGTTTCGTCGAGCAAACGACGTAAAACAAAAGCGCTTGGTGGGAGGCAACCCACTGTTTTCTATTTGTTTTTATTTATTTTCTAGTAATTTTATGTACTTCGTTTGATTTTAATTTGTATTTTTGAAGTTTTAATTAAGTTTAATAAGAAAGTGCAATTTTGAATTTGAGTTGTATGGAAATTTTATAATTTTTACATTTTTCCTGCTTGGACGCCCGTCCAGAGCTCTGGACGCCCGTCCGCCATGACCAATTCTTGGACGAACGTCCACTAAGCCTGGACGCCCGTCTGATTTATTCCCTCCAATCCTGTATGTGATTTAAACTCTTGGACGAGCGTCTCATAAACTGGACGCCCGTCCAGTTCATCTAGTTTCCCAGTGGACGCCCGTCCGCTGAGTTGGACGAGCGTCCAACCTCTGTCTATATATACCCCCTCCTTCGATGAACCTTCATTTTTCTGAATTTCAAACGCGAAAAACGGTTCTTCTCCCTCCTTTTGCCCTAAAATCTTCAATTCTAAACCATTTTGAGCGATTCCAAGTGCTATAGACCGCTCTTGATACCCTCTCTTCGATTTTCATAACCAAAATCCCCAACACGCTATATTTTTGGAGAATCAGGAGCCTTTTCAGTCCGACTTTTTGATAGAAAAATCCGATTTTTGGAGCCCATTTGGTGTTGTTTGGACTGATTTTCACCTCGATCAACATCTACTCACCCTATTTGGTAAGTTAGTAACAACTTTTCTAGTTTTTATTCATGTTTTTGCGAGTTCGATCTTTGGGTCGGCTCGTTCCCTTGAATATCATCATAATTCGTTTTTTTTTTTTTTTTTTTTTTTTTTTTTTCTGGTTTTGTGTTTCTTTCTGCTCTGTTATGGTGATGTGGTGTTGTGATGGATGGTGAATGGGTTGTTTGGTGTTGATTATGGTTGTGGTTGTGGTTTGGTTTCCTTGAAATCCCGCTTTGGATGTTAAACGGGTAAATTGTGGTGCATTGGGATTGTTTTTGTGTAGTCTAGGCTTGAAAATGGTTCATAAGAAAGCAGTCGTGAAGAGACACGGTAAGGAAGTGGCCCGGGAGGCGGGAAAGAAACGCAAGGAGTTTGATCCCACCTTAGTTGATCCTAACCGGGGTGTGAGTATCCGAGAACAACCCCCTAGAGCCACCCAAACTAGGACTACTTTAAGGGATGAACCAACCTCGGATTCTGAAACGGATGATGATATTCCCTTGGTGAGGATGCCTAGAGCTCAAAAAGGAGGAGCACCATCTAGGGTTGAGGAGGTTGTAGAAGCCACTCGGGAAGAAGAACCGGTTGAAACTAGGGCTGCTCCACCTAGGAAGAAAGCCAAAACCGTACCCCCGATGCCTATGCCTTGCAGATTCGTGAACCCTAAGGCCCACGATGCTTACACCAAGCACTATTTCTCAAGGACTATGTTGATAGAAAGGGCTATATTGGAAGCTAAGGTCGATCCGGAGTTCGTTAAGCTTCTTAAGGATAGGAAATGGGATGCCTTGATGACGATCCCGACTACCCCGGTCAATGGTTCCTTGGTTCGGGAATTTTACGCCAATTGTTCAGAAACCGACTTAGAGACGAAGGTAGTTGTGGTTCGAGGGGTGCAAGTTCCGTTTACACCGGATGTGATCAATAAGAAGTATGGGTTGGTAGCTTTTGAGGGTCGAGACTACAAGGAGGAGATTGTACATAGACAGAGTTTGGGACGGGATCCTTTGGAGGAGTTGAGATTAAGAGTTTGCCCGGATGTCGCCTGGACATTGAGACCGGGAGGAGACCGGAAGGAGTTGGTTACCACAACCTGGACGGAGGACTGGAAGGTCCAATGTCGATTTATTCAGAGTCGGTTGTTGCCTAAGAACAACTTGACACATTTTCATATTGGTGACCTAGGCATGTTGTATGCGTTGACGTTTGGCTTGAATGTGGATGTGGGCCAAGCTTTATATGACGAGATCTCTATCAACCAGAAGGTTTACACACGGAGTTTGATCGTCCCTCACCTGATCCACAGTTTGTGTCTCGATGCCGGTGTGCCTGAGTTTGGGGCCGATCATAAGCCGAAGAACCCTAGGCCTTTACAGCGAGAAAAGAGTAAGTCCTCGGGACATTCGAGACGGAGGCACATCAGGAGCCTGGTTCTTCATCAGCACCGCCTCGAGCATCCTCCCTTCCTACTTTATCTCCCGCGGTTAGGATGCGGTTGAGCATGGCCAATAGTTTCCGGGAATGGCCGGGTGATATTCGGGATACGAGAACAATATTTTGTCGATTCTTCAATGTATACGTGAGGGCCGGAAGCCGAGGGACGACGAACCTTCAATCCGAGCTCCGTTGATTATCTCTTTCCGATGAGATTGAGCGAGGTCATTGCGGATGTTCTGCACGACTCATCTTCAGATGAGGAGCAGCCTGACTCGGCAGATAGGACTACGGCACCACCTTCTGGACCCTCCTCTGATCCTCCAGCTGACGATTCTGCGGCGCCGAGCCAGCCTTGATCTTATTTTTTCTATTTTACGTTGGTTGTTTTGTATTGACATTTTTACTTATATGATTCGTTGTAATTTTGCTGTTGCTACTGTCACTTTTTCCGATGGATCATGTAAGCCATAAGGCTCCCGTACTTTCATTTCTATTTTGTTGATACCTTTGGATGTATTGAATGCTTTATATTTTGATTTAACTTCATTTTTTCTATCTCTTTTCAATTTGGTATAATTCCCCGTTTTCCCCGAGATGTTTCCGTGTTTGTCAAGTCGTGCAGGTATATTTTTCGCGATTTTGTCGAGCTACATTGTCTGGTTACGAGTTCTAAGTGTAACTATATAGGCTCCGGCCTGACCGACATTCGAGTAACGCTTGAAATCAGCTAAGTCTTTTATCTTTTCTTTCCTTCTGCACAACATGAGGACATGTTGATCTTTAAGTGTGGGGGAGGGGAATATTCGATATGTATCTACACATTTGGTTAATTCGATATGTTTCTATGCAAAATGAGCCAGAATTTTAAAATTTCTCGACATTTTTGTTTTTGTTTTGTCCCGAGTAGGCAATTCAGATCTATGTTCGTTATTTTAATATTCATCGATGCTATATATCATATGTTTGATAAGTTAGTTGTTTCACCCGTTATCTATTTTACACGAGCCATAGTGAATGATGAGCTAAAATATAAAGTTATACCCCTTTTGGATTAGTGATTTTTGTTTTCTTATAAGTCATGTGCTTAGTGCTACGTATATATCTTGAGATTTATGATAGTTTGTATTTAGATCCGGAGTATGATATACTGTGAATATCTTAGGTTTGAATGTGATAAGTACACGTAACTTATTGTCAAATGAAAAAGTTGAAAAGTAAATGAAGTAATTTGGGTGTGTCGGAAGCTAGTCGATGATTTGAGTGCGATAGGGTATACCACGTATGTCCTATATCACTATGATGACTAAAAGCTCACGACGGTCGGGGAGAAGCCGCCTTATGATTGGAGTAAGGTAGGGTATATCTCGAATATCCTATTTCGCTATGACGGGGCAATAGCTCATTCTGATGTGCGTTAAAAAGTGGAAATAGTTAAATCAACTAAATGAATTGTTATGAATTGAATAAGTATAAGACTGAGTTATCATCTATCTTATCCCCAGTAGAAACTGATAGATATGCTGTAGGGATTATCCTCTGAGTATTTCAGAAAGGTCCTAGATGCCTTCGATCATTCTTTTCGGGATATTTCACGTTTGTAGGGTACATCTTATAAGTGTCACTTATTGCTAGTCTACGAGGGGGTATTAGCTAGTTTTGCTTTGAGTTTCTCAAGTTTGGATTTAGTGGAAGTTTTCTATGGCTTTGCACACACACTGGTGAACTTCTGATTTATTGGATATGTGTTATATATGTTTAGATGTCTATCTTTTCTCGAGCCTTTACTTTGTTTTGTTTTGCTCGGGACGAGCAATAGCTTAAGTGTGGGGGAGTTGTTAAGGGTGAATTTATACAATTTATAACGCTATATTCTATGATAATTTCCCTCGTATTTGTATGAATTTTCATAAGAAACGAGTATCTAATGGATTTATTGAGTAAATGATATTTTAAATGAGTTAATCGCAAAATAGGTTAATTTATGTGTTTTAAATTGTGATTTTATGTTTATTTGGATGATATTACACTTTGCGATGTTTTTATGTGTTATAGGTACATGATTGAGGCTCAAAAGATGATCAAAAGTTGATTATGTTCGAGCTAATTGATGATAAAAGAGATAATGAAGAAGTGGGATAGAGATAGAAGAGATAAAGATCAATAAATCGAAATTCAATCATATCAAACTAGCGTCCAGGTCCCGTCCAGAGTGAACGGGCATTTGATAAAGCAGACGGGCGTCCTGAGGAGCGATTTTGATACAGAGAGTTTGGACGCCGTCTGAACGGGCGTCTGAAGCAGTCTAGGGTTATCTGGACGGGCGTTCACGAGAGCGGACGAGCGTCCGTCGGCCGACTTAGTGAAACCGACTTCAAAATCTATAAATAAGCAGCTGTTTTCTCAACCCTAACATACCATAAACTCATTATTCAAAACCCTAAACCTAGGGGCGGCTTTAGGCTGCGTTTTTCTCTCTTTTATTCCAGTTTTATGCACTTTAGATTTAGATTAAACTAGTTACTTTTTATGCACTGTTTTTGCAAATTTGAGTTGCTGAGGATGTTCAGAAGCTAAAAGCTTCATCAAACGAGTATTGTGAAGCCTTCCAACGATTGTTGATTTCGTTTTCATCGATTATACTGTGAGTTTTTATTAAAGGTTGTTTCTTATTCATGTTTATTACGTTTTAATTGCTTTTACATCGGAAGATATGCATGTGTTGATTGTTTATTGTTGATGGAAATCTTAATAAACCTTAGATCACTGATAAGCGGATTTTCTTGGTCCGGTCGATCAAGTAAAAACTCGAAACCTTAGCAAAATCTACTTTCTAACCGGCAGTGGACCGGGTCGATTGCGGGATAGTGCTTGAGGAGTCCGAGGTCGAACCCACGAGAGATTGGTTTTGAATACCACGGTTGACTTAGTGCTCGGTTCAGGTCAAACGAGATAGATATGAAGTTATACTATTGTATAAAAGAAAGATTACACTACTCGGAATTCTAACAATTAAAAGAGGTATGGCCGAACTACGTTTCGCCGGATTACTTTACCCTCGAAAGATTGCCCCGGGAATGTGCCTTACTCTACCCCCGCCGTCTAACGATAACTCATAGAACAAACCCCGTATTGGAATTGGACTTGATGACTAGGGCGTCAATCTAGTACACGGGTAGGTGTCAAGCTACCTTTCAAGCTCAAAACTTCTACGGTCTCGAAACCCCGTTCCCACACGTCGCCGCAACATACATTTATAAGCTAAGTGTGTGCAATGGTGAACTAGGTGATCAATCTAGCTCAAAAACGATTCAAACAAGTTTCGAGATATGGATTATTAATTAGAACGTTTATTTACGCACTACACTACCTCCCGGTTCATCAATCTAACGGCGTTTCACCCGCCTTCACATAGTTCAACCATACAAGGAATTTAGCTACTCATAATCGAATCTAAGCAATGAAAACGGAAGAAAAACATCACAACAACACCAAAATAACAAAAGAACATACTTACTTTACTCAACTTGAAGGAGGTGCCAAATGTGCTTACAAAAGATCGAATTTTTGTCAAGTGAAAAGTTACGGATCGAAGCTAAAAGTTAGTAGATCAAAGAGGGGATTGAAAGAGGATTCTAATGATATATAACACTTAGTCTAACTCTAAAAGACGAAGAAAATCGCCCAAAATCTCCAAAACTATCTAATATTATCGCCCCTTCTTCTATTACTTGGCTGCTGTGAGAAAATGAGCAGCTTTATATAGAAAGTAAGATGTCCGTACGGATGTCCTCAATGTCCGGCCGGACTGTTCTTGATTCTCCGGGTGTCCGGACGGATGCATAGATGTCCGTCCGGATGGCATGCTCTTGTCCGTCCGGATGCTTCCTCTGTCCGTCCGGATGATTATTCTGTCCGTCCGGATGGGTTCTTCATCACAATCTTCCAAAAAAAAACCAGTGAGTTAGCCATCCGGACACAACACCTTGTCCGTCCGGACAGCCATTTTGCAGCCCAAATCTTCATTTTTTTCACCTCCAACCTCCGTGTTTCGCCTCGGGCACGTCTAAACTCATACTTCTCGCCTTTCGGGCTCTCGAGACACCCTAGTCCTGCATCCATATGAAAACAACAAACAAACGCATAACCCCGCAAACTACGGGTGCTCGGGAAAAAACGAGTATAAAATGCTAAAAATAAAGTCGAGTTTACGGAAAACCGACAGTCACTTGCCGTACAATAAAACCTCATTTAATACTCAAAATAGGGTCTAAACTCACCCAAAACATGCCAGAAATGTGATAATCATGTGCTGAACTGTACAGAAATGTACCGTTGTTCGGTAAAAACGAGTTTTACAATTTATAACCGAAACACCCCAAGTATAAGGATCGTAGTATAGGATGTTTACGGGTCGTCCTAAGGGAGTGGAATGTTTATCGGATTCAAATATAAATCTATATCAATTATGTCACGATTATAAACTAAACTAATGCTGAAACTAACTAAAACCTAAACCTAAGAATTAAAACTAAAACAGGAATAAAAACAAGCTGAAAAATAAGAAAACAGAAATACGGACGAGCGTTCACTAAAGTGAACGAGCGTCTGGAAACTAAATCTAATGGACGAGCGTCGCTATTGCGGACGAGCGTCCGATTATGAACCGAAGCGAGAAAAGTGCGGGGAAAACAAGCAGGAAACTAGGGTTTATTAAACTAGAACTTAAACTAAACTTAATCTAAACGATTTGATTAATAAACAATAAAGGAAAACACAGCAAGGCGACTAGGTTCCACCTATCAACCAACAATCCAACTAGACGGTGATTAAAAAGACATAGTTTTTAGTAGTGATTTATTCACGAATTCAATTAAATTTATTCAACCAAATTCTAGGGTTTCGTTTATCTTTTCAAATAAACTAAACATGCAATCAAAACGAAATCACGAGGTTGTTTCCAAACTCTTACTCAACTAATCATGCTTAATCTCTAACAACATGAATAATTGCATTACTTTGAATAAAAGAGAACTTAAATAAACAGACTTTCGTAAATTTATTCAAGCATAAATTAAACATAGATCGTTTCATCAAATCTTAATTCAATAAAACTTAAACAATACAAAACAGATCCAAAGTAATGAAAAACTATGAAATAAACTCACTACACATAAGCATCGAACTCTCTAGTTGGTTTTTGTTGATGATAGGCTTCCTCTGTCGACTCACTGCAAGGCTTTTAGCCAACAATCATGTTGAAGATGATTGTTGGGTTGGAGAAGTTCATCTCTGTGTAAAAAGGCTTGTGGCCGCAGCTTTTTGGTGTGAAAGTTGCGATCTCAATGATTTGGTATAAAGGTATATCCTTAGGGTTGGGGCTGCAGAAATTTCGTATTTATAGAATTTTAAGGCGGTTAGGGTTTAAGTCGGCCTTGAACGCCCGTCTGGTCTCGTGGACGCCCGTCCAGAATGCCTGGACGCTGAGTAAACGCTTGTTCATCCTCCGTCTGAACTCTCTGAATGTAAAATACGATTCTGGACGCTGCATGGACGCCAGTTCACTTCTGGACGCTCGTTCAAGATCAGTAGACGCCCGTTTGAACTGCTGAGGATCGGATCTCTTCATCTTTATCCAATTTCTTCAAGCCAATTCCAACTCTATCTCTTATAATTCGACTTGAGCTTCATTTATCCTCATTATATGCACGAAAATTAACTCCTACATGATAAATAAACATTGCAAAAACGTAATAAAATCCAAATAATAATAATTCCATTAAATCAACACTTAAAATCATCAATTTTGCATACAACCCTCTTAAAATCATCTTTATTAAATATTTACACTTAAACCCTTAATTCTCATGTAAATTATGCAAATGTGGCGAAAATAATAATGAAATAAACCTTTAATAATCATATAAATATGGCCTTAACAACTCCCCCACACTTAACTTTTTGTACGTCCTCGGACAAAACAATCAAAACTATAGCTCAACTTTATAAATAATCCACATAGATCTCTAACTCACGTAACGAAAGATACAACAACTATAGCAAATGATACCAACACGAGAGATAGATTCGGTGTAAGTGTGACAAGCCATTCTCAATCTAACAAGCCTTTCAAAGAAATATCCTCTCAAAAATTCCAATGACTATCCTAGGTACAAACAGTAATAGCTCCACTCAAAGCCTTCCCACGCACTTAGTAGGATAATCCCTACAACATATCATGCGGTTCTACTGGGTATAAGATCCATGATAACAAAGACTTCACTTTATTTTTACCCATCATTTCCAAAATTTTCAAATTTGACGCATATCAGAATGAGCTCTTACCCATCACAGTAGAATAGGACATTTCGAGATAATCCCCTACCTACTCAAATCATAAGGTAGCTTCTTCTAACTGTCGTGAGCTATTGGTCATCATAGTGGTATAGGACATACGTGGTATACCCTACCGCACTCAAATCATTAACCAGCTTCCGACAACGTATTTATTAATAATTGCTCACTCACTTTATTCATTCACTTTTCAAAGTCATAAGTTACATCTCACTTATCACATTCAAACTTTATGATATTCACAGCACACGGTCTAACTTAGGTGTAACTATACTGACCTTCCTAAGATAAATCATTAAAAATAATGAAAGGATATAATTCAAAAGTCATGCTTCAAAATCAAAGGCTTCCGTGAGTGAAAAACGAAACTATCTCCATAAAAGTAAAACATGCTATAATTATCTCACTAAGTCACATACTATCATCGTTAGAAAACTACAACTAGCAAGCATCTAGTTCCAATCATATGCTCGAGACTCACAAAAAATTTAAATTTTAAATTTCGCAGAAATTTAACATTCACTCATATTTCAAAGGATATAGCATAAAAACATACCCAATTTACCCCCCCACACTTAAATCACATTATGTCCTCAGAATGTGCAGAATAAAAGAAAAAGAAAACTTAGCTGGTTTCAATAGTGGTTGTCGGATGAAAGTTGGCAGAGGTCGGGCCGGAGCATGAACGTACCGCTACAACTCGAATAGACAACACCGGACGAGTAGTAACTCGAAAACCCGCTCAAAAGTATACGCAACACTCGACATACCATATAATCTCGGGGTACACGGGGTATATGAGCAACACCTAACACAAAACACTCACAATGAACGTAAGAGGAATAACCATCAACACAAAATCAACTAAAGTATTATTTCGAAACAATAAAACAAAACCACCTAAGAAAAGGAAACGAACAAAGAAAACTAGGTTGCCTCACAGGAGCGCTCTTTTAATGTCAATAGCTTGACACAAAGTTCAAGAATCAACCCGGATCGGGCCACTTTGGTTTAACCGCCGCCACCTCGCATCGGAATTAGAATTACTAGGGCGGAAGTGATTTTCACCACAACAACTAGTCAAGTGCGCAATAAGATCATTAAACTTTTCTCTCCAAACTACACCGACTCTCTTCTTCTTGTTCTTGCGCACGATAGGCATAGACATAGTGGTATGATCGAAGTCTCAACGGAGAAGGTACCTTACGGGTGGATATAGGAACGTCATCATCATCTGACTCAAAGAAATAAGATGGAATCTCTTCACAAATCAGGACATCTGTACTCTCATCTCTTCTTTGGAAATAAAGAATCTCAGGCTTTTCCTTTGGTTGCCCAAAATATTTCTTAAGTCGATGACCATTCACTTTAAAAGCTTGATTACCATACCCATTCAAAGTAATTACTCCACTTGGATTAACCTCGAGAATCTCAAAGGGACCGGACCATCTAGACTTGAGTTTACCTGGAAACAGGTGAAGTCTAGTATTATAGAGTAAAGCCATTTCACCAACTTTGAATTCTCGGTCCTTGATCTTAGCGTCATGGAGCATCTTCGTTCTTTCCTTGCTAAGCTTAGCATTCTCGTACGCTACGAGTCCGAATTCGTCGAGCTCGTTCAATTGTAACAACCGTTTCTCCCCACGAGTTGGCTATCAAAATTTAAGAATTTAATTGCCCGAAAGCTCGTGCTCAAGTTCGACGGGTAAATGACAAGCTTTGCCATAGACCATTTGGAAGGGTGACGTGCCCATCGGGGTCTTGAATGCAGTACGATAAGCCCACAATGCGTCATCCAGCTTAAGACTCCAATTAGATCTATTATTGTTCACGGTCTTCTCTAAAATTCTTTTCAGGCTTTGGTTGCTTACCTCGACTTGGCCACTAGTTTGAGGATGATATGGTGTACCAATCTTATGTTTGACACCATACTTCTCAAGGATCTTGTCAAGCGGCGCATTGCAAAAGTGAGTACCTTCATCACTAATGAGTGCTCTCGGACAGCCGAATCTAGTAAAGATATTCTTTTGCAAGAATTTCTTCACGACTTTATGATCATTAGTTTGAGTGGCTATGGCTTCAACCCACTTGGAAACATAGTCGACACAGACGAGGATATATTTATTACCGCACGAAGATGGAAAGGGTCCCATAAAATCTATGCCCCATACATCGAAAACTTCGCATTCAAGAATGGGCTTAAGTGGCATTTCCATCCTACTACTCTGCCGTCCAGTTCTCTGGCACCTATCACAACCTTTACAAAAGGCTTCTGCATCCTTAAACAGGGTCGGCCAGTAGAATCCAGCTTGAAGGATCTTTGCAACCGTCTTTGGTGTTCCATAGTGACCTCCGGTAGGACCGCTATGGCATTGTTCTAGGATATCCCACCGATCATGCTCGGGAACACACCGTCGAAGCAACCCGTCTTTACGGACTCGAACAAATAAGGATCTTCCCATACGAGATATTTAAGATCGAAAAGAACTTTTTCTTCTCCCGATACGTCATATCCTCTAAATGACCACTCGCTAAATAGTTGACGTAGTCGCATACCACGGCCTAACCGTTTCAAGCTTCATCAATTGCTCGGTCGGAAAATCAATGCCTATATCATTGTGATTTTCTCGCACCCTCATTTACTAAGCGAGATAAATGATCGGCCACAATATTCTCACTACCTTTCTTATCCTTAATCACAAGGTCAAACTCTTGTAGAATTAAAATCCATCTAAGTAACCTTGGTTTGGCATCCGCTTTATCCATAAGGTAGCGTAAAGCCGCATGATCCGTCCATACAATCACTTGAGATCCTAGAAGATAACTTCTAAACTTGTCAATGGCAAAAACAACGACTAAGAATTCCTTCTCGTTGTGGTATAATTGCATTGAGCCGGGTTCAAGGTGCGGCTCGCATAATAAATGGGTCCGAACCTTTTATCAACTCTTTGACCTAAAGCTGCGCCTACGGCGTAATTAGAGGCATCGCACATCAACTCGAAAGGCTTGGTCCGGTCGGGTGCAAATAAAATAGGGGCAACGATAAGCTTGTCTTTCGGACAATTGAAAGCTTCTTTGCACTTCGCATCGAACAAGAAATCGACATCTTCTTTCAAGAGATTTGATAAAGGCTTGGCAATCGTAGAAAAGTCTCGAATAAACCGCTTTGTAGAAGCCAACGTGTCCTAGAAAACCTCGTACCTCCTTCTTGTCTTAGGGTACGTCATCCTTTCAATGGCTTCGACCTTAGCCTTATCAACTTGAATACCAAAGCATTGGACACCTTATGTCCCAAAACGATTCCTTCGTCTACTAGAAAATGGCATTTTTCCCGAGTTAAGCACCGAGATTCTTCTCAACGCAACGTTGGAGTACCATATCTAGGTTCTCTAAAATTTCATCAAAACTATCGCCGTAGGCGAGAAGTCGTCCATGAAGACTTCCATGCATTTCTCAACAAGTCCATAAAAAATGGCCAACATACACCGTTGAAAAGTCGCGGGTGCATTGCATAGACCGAATGGCATTCTACGAAAAGCAAAAGTACCAGATGGACACGTAAACGTGGTCTTCTCTTGGTCATTGGGGTCGATGGCTATCTGGAAGTAACCAGAGTATCCATCGAGAAAACAATAATACTTGTGACCACTCAGTCTTTCAATTAGTTGGTCAATGAAGGGTAAGGGGAAGTGATCTTTTGCAGTGACTTCATTCAGTCTACGATAGTCGATACAGACTCTGTAGCCAGTCACGAGACGTAGGGCAACTTCCTCCCCTTTTTCATTCTTTTCAACCGTAATACCGCCCTTCTTTGGCACAACTTGAGTAGGGCGACCCACTCGCTATCGGCGATTGCGTAGATGATTCCCATGTCAAGCCACTTTATAACCTCCTTCTTGACAACCTCTTGCATATGCGGATTCGGCCTTCGCCGAGGTTGTCTTACCTTTTTAGCTCCTTCCTCCGTTCGATTTTATGCATGCATATGTCCGGGCCGATCCCTCGGATATCACCCACCGCCAACCGAACGCGAGGATGTTTTTTTTAAGCACTTCTATCACTGTGCTTCTTGCTCGTGGTCGAGTTTCGAAGAAATGATCAAAGGCAATTTATCTCCATCCTTAAGAAAGATATACTTAAGGTGTTTCGGAAGCGGTTTGAGCTCTAAATCGCAGGTGGTTGCTCAATACTAGACTTTAACGGGCCACCTTTCTCTTTATGAGCTTGGAGTGGTTGACTAAAGAATAACTCATCTTCCCGAGGCTCAACCCCGAGAAAGGTACCGGATCAAATCATCCATCGGAATCCTCCGGTCAACACTTGCTTCCTTTTTCTTGTGATCGATCATTTTTCTTAACTCTTCGTCTTTAAGCTCTTTCTTGCCTCTTCCCGGTCATCTACTTCCTAATGAGTAGCTTCTCTCCAAAACTCTACCTCGTCCCAACTACCCATCGAGCTTCTTCTTCACCGGGGATGAAGTCTTCCCGACTCAGTTCTTTGAAATCATCGTTTGTTGCCGGGCATCTCCATGCTTCTAACTCAATAACGGGCCCAAAGTGTGAGCGAGTGAAGATGACTCGTCAATGCCTACGGCTTGAAATGAATTAGAAGGTGGTCCGCAATCATCCGGATCCTCAATGTCCATGACTTCAAAAACACCTATCTCTCGTCAACTCCTCTCGCTTCTTCAAAGTAGGCATCTTTTTCGTCCTCATAGATAGCTTCGACAAACGATATTTCATCAATTACGGCTCTTTCGGGATGTGTCCCTCGTGTGAAGGTGACAGATGTGTCACCGACTCTAAGAGTAATCGTCCCTGCGAAGTCGATGAGAGCGTTAGAAGTGTCTAAAAAGGTTCGGCCTAGAATTAGAGGCATCTCCTTATCGGGTGGATAGTCTAGGATAACCCAAATCGGTAGGGAAGACCAAATGTTCAACTTGAAGGAGAACATTAGCTACACAACCGGCTGCGGTCCGGCTAGATTTATCTACCATCCGAAGCGAAATCGGGCGTTCCCGCATCCTTTTATCTAACCCGAGCTTTTTGCAAACGTTTAATGGCATCACATTAATAGAGGCCCCTGAGTTGCATAATACATTTTCGAACAAATGGCCTTCGATCTCACAGGAGATTGAAGGTCTGCCAGGGTCACCTCGCTTAACAGCGACCTTTTGTGAAACCATTGCGCAATCTTCTCGAAACACTTCTTCAGCCATCCCCGAAGCTTCCTCTTGCTCCCACGAATTCTTTAAGATACTTAGAGCATTTAGGCATTTCGAGTTAATACCTCGGCTAAGGGCATACTAACTTGAGTGTCTCTAAGCATCCTCCTCACTCCAAAGATACCGCTTGTCGTTAGTGAGGGCTTTCTCTTTCCTTTTTGGTGGATAAGGAAGGGCTTTATCATTCGTCGTGGCCCGATTCTTTATTGCCTCATCCTCCTTATCCTTCCATCTCACAAACTTTTCTTCCTTTTTCTTAGTCAGGGGTACCGCCCCTTGACTTTCCTTTCTTTCCTCGTCATCAGAATTATTTTCATCCTCCGAAGAATTGTCACTAAGCTCCTCATCGTTGCTTTCTTCAGCATGTGGTTTCTGATTTCCCCCTCCTGAACTCATGGCGTCAGGAGGGGCTACTCGTTTCCCGACATCTTGCCGGGTCCAGCCTGTTTACCACTTCTCAATGTTACTTCATTCAACTCCTCTTCTTGCCCATACTCCCACTGAGGTGTAATGGCAGTGCAAACATTCACATCAGCTTTCGGATTTCTCTCGGTATAACTCGGAAGTTTACCGTGAGGTCTGCTTGCTGCTGGTCTGCCATTTGACCAACTTGTCTCTCAATTGCTTTAACACTAGTAGACAGAGTCTTCACCGTGTCTACCAGCTCATCGAATTTGTGTTGAGGGACACATGAGGTGGTATGATTGTTGTTCTGAGTTTGATTCCAGCCACCTTGAGGCCTTTGGGAGTTCTGAACTGGCCTTTGATAGTTCGAGTTGAAAGAATTCGAATTTGAAGGGCCAGGTGGTAACTTGGCTTGATTGAAGTTTTGCCTTTGAAATCCTGAATAGTTCTGGTTCTGGTTGAAGTTTCGGAAGGGTTGGTTTTGATTATCCATTAAGTTTACCTCCTCCGTCATCTCAGTCCCTGCCTGTGTTCCAAGATAATTTGAATTAGAAGGCTGCATCTGAAGATTGGCCAGCTGCTTGCTTATCAATTCCATCTGAGCAACCAACAGTTGTGTATCAGGATTGCTTGCAGTACCTTCTTTCTTAACAATATTGGTCTTCTTAGGAGTCGACCACATATTGTTCTTGGCGATGGTCTCAGCCACTCTGTAGGCAGTCTCATCACCTCCCCCTAAGAAGGATCCATGAGCTGTGGAGTCAAGATAGTCTCTATTAGGTTGAGAGACACCTCTGTAAAACAGTTCCAACAACTCATGTCTGTCATATCCGTGATTGGGGCATTTCCTCATCAATAGATTTAATCTCTCCCAAGCCTTGCCAACAGTCTCATCCTCCAACTGCTCAAACGTAGCTATTTCCCGTTTCATCTCCATAATCTTGCCTGGTGAAACCCACTTGAGAGCGAAGGCTCTTTTGACATCATTCCATGTATGGAGGGAATGATGTGCTAACGACTTAAACCATCTGCTTGCTTCACCTTTTAAAGCAAAAGGAAATAGCTTCAACTTTACGATCTCGGAATCAACACCAGGATAATGTCTCGCTTCACGATTTGTACGAATGTGGACAAGAAGTCGTGCGGGTCTTCTTGAGCAAGTGCCATGGAAAGAGCTATTTTGGACTAGTGCAACTACTCCATTTTTAAGGTCGAAATTTACTCCCCCAAATCGGGTGGACGAATAGGTCTATGTCCCTCGAGAAAATCTTGATTAAGATATGGAGTGTAGGGGTCCTGGTTCAACCGATTAAAGTTTGGTTTTGGCGGAATTGTTGAAGTTGTTGATTTATGCCGGCTTGCCGATCTCGCCGTTGTTGCAGAGCTTGCATTTGTTGAAGGAGTAAATTTAAGCGAGCTTGGGGATCGGGATTTGGAATTGGTGGATCTTGATCCGCCATTTTGTCCAAATCGGGAGAAGCCTTCTTCTAAGGATAGATCGTTCGTGCTCGGGATCAAAGATCGAAGTCCCTTCTTACTTCTCGTTTGCATAAACCGAAGAAAGGAAAAGGAAGAAATCAACCCTTTGGGTTGATTAGAACAGTTTAGAAAAGGTTTGATGGTTTAGAGGGAGAAAAGAAAAGAGAATAAAAGAGAAGAAAAGAGAAGAAAGAAAAGAAGTGATGATTTGAGAGCGGCGGCGTCCAATATGAATGGACGTTCGTTCGAATCGAACGCTCGTTCGGATGAATGAACGTTCGTTCGAAGACGTAATTGAGGTGGACGGGCGTTCAAGTTATCGAACGCTCGTTCAGCTACGAAAACCTAAAAAACTAGAAAAACACTAAGACGGGAAAAAAAACGTGTTGAAATCTTCTAGGGCCAAAATGGAGGGGAAAACAGTGGATTTTGACCTCGAAAACGCACTGAACGGCCTATGGCCGTTCACCACGTCGTCGGCGTCGGAACGAGCTTTCCGAATTAGGGTCCTGCGTTCCAAACGGACACTCGAGTCGAAAGTTACGGTCAAAATGCTACCGCGTGCCCTAACTACCCCTTTTTGACACAGAAAATTGTCCTAAATAGAATCCGACAACCGTTACCGACTCCCCGGCAACGGCGCCAAAAACTTGTTCGGTAAAAACGAGTTTTACAATTTATAACCGAAACACCCCAAGTATAAGGATCGTAGTATAGGATGTTTACGGGTCGTCCTAAGGGAGTGGAATGTTTATCGGATTCAAATATAAATCTATATCAATTATGTCACGATTATAAACTAAACTAATGCTGAAACTAACTAAAACCTAAACCTAAGAATTAAAACTAAAACAGAATAAAAACAAGCTGAAAAATAAGAAAACAGAAATACGGACGAGCGTTCACTAAAGTGAACGAGCGTCTGGAAACTAAATCTAATGGACGAGCGTCTGCTATTGCGGACGAGCGTCTGATTATGAACTGAAGCAGAAAAGTGCAGGAAAACAGCAGGAAACTAGGGTTTATTAAACTAGAACTTAAACTAAACTTAATCTAAACGATTTGATTAATAAACAATAAAGGAAAACACAGCAAGGCGACTAGGTTCCACCTATCAACCAACAATCCAACTAGACGGTGATTAAAAAGACATAGTTTTTAGTAGTGATTTATTCACGAATTCAATTAAATTTCTTCAACCAAATTCTAGGGTTTCGTTTATCTTTTCAAATAAACTAAACATGCAATCAAAACGAAATCACGAGGTTGTTTCCAAACTCTTACTCAACTAATCATGCTTAATCTCTAACAACATGAATAATTGCATTACTTTGAATAAAAGAGAACTTAAATAAACAGACTTTCGTAAATTTATTCAAGCATAAATTAAACATAGATCGTTTCATCAAATCTTAATTCAATAAAACATAAACAATACAAAACAGATCCAAAGTAATGAAAAACTATGAAATAAACTCACTACACATAAGCATCGAACTCTCTAGTTGGTTTGTGTTGATGATAGGCTTCCTCCGTCGACTCACTGCAAGGCTTTTAGCCAACAATCATGTTGAAGATGATTGTTGGGTTGGAGAAGTTCATCTCTGTGTAAAAAGGCTTGTGGCCGCAGCTTTTTGGTGTGAAAGTTGCGATCTCAATGATTTGGTATAAAGGTATATCCTTAGGGTTGGGGCTGCAGCTGTATTTATAGAATTTTAAGGCGGTTAGGGTTTAAGTCGGCCTTGAACGCCCGTCTGGTCTCGTGGACGCCCGTCCAGAATGCCTGGACGCTGAGTAAACGCTCGTTCATCCTCCGTCTGAACTCTCTGAATGTAAAATACGATTCTGGACGCTGCATGGACGCCAGTTCACTTCTGGACGCTCGTTCAAGATCAGTAGACGCCCGTTTGAACTGCTGAGGATCGGATCTCTTCATCTTTATCCAATTTCTTCAAGCCAATTCCAACTCTATCTCTTATAATTCGACTTGAGCTTCATTTATCCTCATTATATGCACGAAAATTAACTCCTACATGATAAATAAACATTGCAAAAACGTAATAAAATCCAAATAATAATAATTCCATTAAATCAACACTTAAAATCATCAATTTTGCATACAACCCTCTTAAAATCATCTTTATTAAATATTTACACTTAAACCCTTAATTCTCATGTAAATTATGCAAATGTGGCGAAAATAATAATGAAATAAACCTTTAATAATCATATAAATATGGCCTTAACAACTGTAAAGTTGGTTCCTATCACCACCACGCACTTAGCCTTTACTCGTCCTCGAGTAAATCAGGCGTTCAAACAATACGGTACATGCATGTATTTCAAACCATTCAACTTTACGGTACATGCATGTATTTCAAAATATCGATGTGAAAAGAACTTAGTTAAGTGAATGCATTACTTTGACTCTACTGGATCATGACACGGGGTGAGTGTGTGTTGAATGACGACGACACATGCTTAATACGATTTCGGGTTTGGAATACCGGACAAATGACTTTACACAATCCTGCCCTTCCTAGAATCTCCACCAATCGGGACTAACCAAGGTTAAACACGGTCCAAACAGACTTGAATGGTTATAACGTTAGGCTAGGGTAAATTCGGTTAATCGAAAAAGGGTAATTTGGGAAACTGGAGAAAAGAAATACGAGTGAACAAAATCCAAACACGTACCACGTCTTCTTTACCAAACAAACTCACCAAACTCCTTTTTGATCAATTTCAACACTTTGGGGACTATAGGACACTAAGATACCCGAACTCATCACCAAACTCGACTATGTTTCAAGTGTCGTGAGATGAGCTCGAATACTTAGTATCTATCTGACTATCCCCACCCTAACATCATCATTGCTTTAAGCTCATTGCCTTTTTCAACCCTTTATTTCTATATACAATACAATTATTTGATTGATTTGATTTTTTTTATTTTTTTTGAAATGAAACCCGAGCATCCAGCCCCAATGAGCTCCTCCTCTCCTTATAGCTCTAAAAGCGAAGAAACAACACCCCGACTCAACAACAATCTCCCCACCACACACTTGCCTTGGCAAGTGTGGTTTAACAAGAGACTAAGTCCACTCGTAGGGTCAAATGAAGGGAATGTGACCAAAATAAGGCTCACAGGTAGGTTTCGACTAAGTAACGAAACGGCTATAAAGCGAATGGTGGTCGGACCATTCTATCAAGGCCGAGAGGGGCTACGAAGGTCAAACATTCGGCTCGGAGCTTATTTGGCTAAAGTAGGGTAAAAAAGAACGCCAAAGCGTCATCCGGTGTTCCTACCAAGGCCAATCCTTCTATTTCGCCTTGAAACTAGGGGTACAGTGTGTAAAGTAATCGTGATAAGCATAACCGTCGTCAAACGTGTACTAGAAAGTGTTCCGTATCATGACAATAAAGACTCACTGTGAGACATTCACACAACTAAAGACCTTTCACCACTCAATTGTGACCAACATGCATGTAACGTGGTGCTAAAATCTTGGAAAAATTTGAAAAACGGCCTAAAAATCGACTCGGAAACGAGTAAAAACCAAGTTTATCACATCACGGCATAATACTTTTACGAACATGCGAATGAGCTAAGTCGTCTCCCCCTCCCTTTTAAGTGAAGCACCGTCCTCGGTGTGTGAACGAGAAGGAAAAAGAAAGACTTAGCTTATGAGCCCGGCAAAACGGCGCGGTCAAGTCCCGTAACGGTCGTGAAAGTAGTCCATCCCGAAACCCTAATCATTGAAAACATCCAAGAAATACATGCACGGGACATGGTCCGCGTGCCAAAACATAAAATATGGGGGATTCCGGGGGTAATAAAAAGAACGACCTCGTCACGTCAGAAAACTTGAACAAGTATGTCACAAAGATAGTCAAATATGATTCAAACATACAATAACAACCAATCCACAAATCCAAGAAAAGTCACAGAAGGTATGAAAAGGTGAAAAGTAGCAACAAAGTCATCTCAAAACAAACTAGAAAGATAGGGGACATGTCCAATAAAAACAGGAAGTGACAATCTAAGGAATGACGCAAAAGGAACAGCATAAACTCTACACGCTCGTCTGATCCTCAGATGTAGGTGGAACTGTGCCTGCAGCATCTGTAGACGTAGTAGGAGGAGTCTCAGAAGTCGAAACTGGAGTGGCCGAGATGTCGGAGCCGGGAGCGATGCCCGAGAGGGGCCAGCCTCATCCACTGGAGCAGATGCATCAGCTCTAAAAGCCGTCTCAACCGCATCCTCCTCGAGACAAATCGCTATGGCCTCCTCAAGAACCGGTGCAAACTCGTAAGATCGTGTGTCTAAAGGAAGCTCTGGCATAGCCGGTACAAGTGTCCCAAGTGCCTGCAAACCCTGAATAACTGTATTCATCTGCACCCTCTGTCGGTCTAACATCTGACGCACCCCATCCATCAACAAATAACGATTTCGAGCAGCAATGGGGATGGTAGGAATGAAACCTGATGCAGTCTCCTCTACTGGCTCGGTAACCGGACCCTGAACCCTTGGCTCTACTGGCTCACTTTCACCCTCGACAGGTAACTTCCCCGGGCCTGACTCGTGCTGAGGACTCAAGGAAATGGGCTTCTTCAGAAAACGTTCATCCTCGTCGTACTCCTTCACCCCGGCTTGCAAACACAACCCATTCAATAGATGAATACACACGAGCTTCGTACGTTGATCCTTTCGAGTTCGGTAAGCTCTCTCCGTATAAAACCCGGCCAACATCAATCGGTATCTCAAAGTGTAGTGCATACAAGATCGCCAAATCTATCATGATGAACTTGTGAAAATTATCCTTTGGGAGTAGGCGATTCGTACAAACCGAGCCTTAACCTTCCGGTCCCGAGAAAAATTAGTCGTCTTAAGCATATACCGGACATCGGTGGCCCCATGGGGTCTCGTGGACCAAGGAATCGCAGGCCGATTGCTAACCGAAGCTCCTCAAACGGATCCTCTCCCTTGTCTTGCTTCTCTTTTATAACATCTAGGTAATCCGTAGCGACAACCGGAGCCTTATAAAAGGCAGAAATAGCCTTAGCGGTGAAGGGCACATCCACATTCCTAACTCGAACGACACCCGTGTCTAGGTCCACCTCACTCAAATTGGCCAAAAACTCCCGGGCCAACGTGTAATTCGGTTTCCTCAAATTGAAATCCGGTACCTTGACAAAATCAACCCACTTCCGCTTTATCAGATTGTCCCTGAAGCTCTTCTCAACCTTTTCCATGTCGACCTCCCTTTCTAGGATCTCTCTACCTTTAAACCTCATCCTAAAAGCCAGTTCCGCACTATCATTAACGAACCTCTCCCGATAAGGCACAACTCCCCCAGGTGCCTTCCTAGCCGCAACTTTCAAATCTGAAACTCGAGCCCTCTCGGGAGTCACCACTTGACCTCCCGGGGCTGTCCTAACCTCACTAGGCTGCTCAACTGGTAAACTTGAACCCGCAGTTGGTTCAAGCGTACGAGGCTTGGCCTGTCTCGGGGTCTACTGATGGAGGTCAAGTTAAATTATTAACTCGATGCCTACTAACTCACTAGCAAGAGAACTAGGTTCAATTGTAGTACAGCCAGATAGAGTCGAGGTCGATCCCACAGAGACTCGGCACAAATAAAACACAACTTTATCCTATTAGAACTAAATTGAAAGGGCGGTCTACGACCAACTAAATGCAGAAAATAAAATAGTGACAACCACAAGACACAAAAGACCACAAAGACAAACTAAAGACTACTAAAACACGGATAATACGGTTGATATTATCTAGACAAATAGTATTGATTACGCTAGTAGATTATAACTCCCCCATGTGAATTAGGATGATAACGAGACAAAACAAACGTTAAAGATTAATTATTATGACTACGGGAGTCATCCCTAAGGTAGATTTAGCTCCAATTAGGTCATCTAAATCATCGTGCCTCCATTACGTGACTTCGCTTTTTAATGCCTCCATCTCATATAACTTCTGACACAATTACGAAACTAGGGATGCCGGTATAAACCGTAACCTCATCTAAGCAACATTCCTAGGGTAAGGCGTACTTCTTAGATGCCGATTCAATCTATATCCTAAGTAACAATCACTTTTTGGGCTTCATGTTAAATTATGATGACAAATAATTAAGTTGATCAGGTTTAATTACTCGTTTTAATTCCAATTCAGAGAATCTGACGCAGTCGAAGCCGGTCATAATATTGCCCTACACATTACCAGGCTCGGTCGACCGAACGACAGCACTCGGGCGACCGAGTGACATGTCAAGGTCGACCGAACACAGTTTTGTGTCGGAACAAATCATGATTACTTCTTAACGTTTCTAACCTAAACACATGGGTTCGTAAATAAATCTACATCACGCAATCAATACAAGAAAAACTATTCCATAATAAAATACATCAGATCTACAAATAAAGATTGCATAATTGAATAGTCATACCCTCGATGACGAGAGTGACTCCCACTCTTTAATGCGCTCCCTAATCGGAGAATCCGACGAATCCACAATGAACGAACATAAAGAAAATAAAACTAAAACTCAAAATCTAAAATTGTATGAATTGTTTTGTGTTGTAATGGTGTGTTTTCTCAGCATCGTGGCTGCCGTTTATATAGGAGTTGTAGCCGACATAGGGAGAATCCGAGAAGATTGACATGCATTTATCACATTAGGCTCGGATGACCGAACCTACACGCTCGGTCGACCGAATGGCATGGCTCGGTCGACCGAGCCTCCTTCTTCACGCGTTTTCACTTCGGTTCGTCTGACTTGTTCCCCACTTCACGCTTTTGAATTGATCGATTTATCTTTTCTTCAATGCTCCGATTTTCTTCTCTTTTATCTTGAGACTTCTCGATTGCATGATAATTATCTTCCCGATTTATCATGATCTGCAAAATCAGCATTTATCGCACAATTTAATTGCTCTTTTATAATAAAAAAAGCTAAATACCAATTATCATATTAATAATCACTTATCATTAAATAATAAATATAAACACGTGATTAAATATGAAATGTATATAATTAACTCCGATTTAAGGTTATAATTGATGACATAAATGGGTATATTTTAACTGTCATCAAAATGCCCCCCACTTAAACTTTGCTTCGTCCCGAACAAAGCATTAATAAATCATTTCCCAAGACACATTTTCTGTGGTCAACTCATACTTACACAAGAAACCCGAGTCAACTCATACCAGTCATGCTCATAAGATAAGTATTATTCACTACTCGCTATGAATCGAAGTGATTGTGTGCATGTGCATTGGTTTTATATAAATGTAGCAAGATTAGAGCTTATGCGACTTCATATCAAAATTCACCAACATCGCATTCATACTTCTCATGCCTCGCAATGGTCAAAGCACTAGAATAATAAGCAAGAGCGTATCTATAGGGTTTTTGGACTTGGAGACCGAGTACTACTCAAAGCCTCTAAAAAATTCGAAATTTTTTTCAATTTTGCATATTTTTCGAATACTACTAATCTCAAGGAAGAAAACTTTTCATAGAGTACCCCCCTATCTTAGATTAAGCATAGCATCGAATATTACCACTAGCGCGGGGCTACTTTGGTAATGTTACTACAAGCCCAGTGTTTTAATGAATTGTCAAAACACAGGTACGTCCCAAGCTTATTATTCCGCTTTTGTTGGCTAGAAGATCAGAATACATCAGTCGACAAATGTTGACACTGGGTCCTCATAATCAATTATCTAAGCATTGTACATATTTTTTTCAATTATTATAACTCATGCGGTACTAAGCGATTCACATGTTGAGTAATTGAACAATACCTAACTACTTGCAATTGTTGGCATGAATATCCTTAAGTCTACTAACAATTTATCGCAAAAGTATAATATGACCACGTACTCACGCAACTTGGTTCATTTCCTATCAATTCTAAGTATAAGAACTTCACAAGTTTAAGGGTACGAGTTAAACAACTTGGCATTTATCCATAAAAAATTTTAAATTTGGCTCAATATTGTCTCGTATTCCGTTCCCCTTGACTTTTTCAACATATAGCACAATATATAGCTAAGTCCCCCGCCCCCACTTAAACATGGCATTGTCCTCAATGACAAAAATAAATTAGAGTTCAAGATGAAAGACTTAGCTCTGGAAACGGCTCCCAAGTAAAGGAATAATATCGGAGTAATCATCGGCACAGCGTGGAGAGACAGACACATCCTGTATAAACAAACAAGCTCCACGAAATCGTCAAATACCATGTCTATGGAAGCTATAAAATAATGTGGTAGTAATTAGATATAGATATCTAAAAACAGTTTAAGCCACTTTACTTTATACTTCCATGGACAAGACCAAAAGGGATTTAAACCTAAAAACTCACATGACGGCTATCAAGGAAAAAACCTCGTTTATTCCGAACTTAGACTCGGAACATGGCGAGATGAAAAAAACCATGATAGGCGCATGCTACTTTATTAAAAAGAGAAACGAAAAAGATAGTAATAAGTAGTAGTTCTAAGTTTATAGTCGCTAGCTCGACTCAGCTCAAGATGGTTTATTCATAGACAGGGTCATCGAGGTACAAAACCTCCTCCTTAGCAGCAGGCGGAAGCCCGTGATAATGCTTAAGACGATGTCCATTGACCACAAATCCGGGACTCGTCTCTAAAATTCAATAGCTCCACCGCTCCAGAAGAAAAGACTCGTTGTACTTGAAATGGGCCATACCATCTTGATTTCAACTTACCCGGGAAGAGTCTTAAGCGCGAATTGTACAAGAGAACCGGATCACCCTCTTGAAAGGTCCTCTCCCTAATCTTTTTGTCATGAAACTTCTTCGTGCGCTCCTTGAAAATCTTGGCATTCTCGTATGCCTCCAAACGAAACTCCTCAAGGCGAGTTAATTCTAACATCCTCTTTTCACCGGCCAACGTCTCATCAAAATTTAGCATCCTTGTTGCCCACATGGCCCGGTGCTCCAGTTCCACAGGTAGATGACATGCCTTTCCAAAAACAATTCTGTATGGCGACATTCCAATCGAGGTTTTATATGCAGTCCTATAAGCCCATAAAGCGTCGTCTAAACGTAACGACCAATCCTTCCTAGTCGTATTAACAGTTTTCTCCAGGATGCGCTTTATCTCTCGATTGGTGACTTCTACCTGGCCACTAGTCTGGGGGTGATAAGCGGTTGCTAGCTTATGTCGAACCCCATACTTAATCATCAGCCTTTCAAAAGGTTTATTACAAAAATGACTACCATTGTCGCTTATAATCGCCCTAGGCGTCCCAAACCTTGTAAAAATGTTCTTCTTCAAGAATCTAACCACAACCCTAGCATCGTTGGTAGGGGAAGCAATGGCCTCAACCCATTTGGATACATAATCAACAGCAACTAAGATATATCGGTTAAATAATGATGAAGTGAAAGGTCCAACAAAATCTATTCCCCAAACGTCAAAAAGCTCCACTTCTAAGATGCTCTTGAGTGGCATCTCATTCCTCTTTGAAATATTACCTGTCATTTGACAAGCATGACATGCCTTTGCATATTGGTGTGCATCCTTAAACAATGTCGGCCAATAACAACCGCATTGGAGGACTTTGGCCGCAGTTTTATCTCCCCCGTAGTGTCCTCCAACTTCATATGAATGACAATGCTTCAGGATATCATTATACTCTTCCTCTGGCACACATCTTCGAAAAACATTATCAGATCCGAGCTTAAACAAGTACGGTTCATCCCAATAATAATGTCTAAGATCTTTAAAGAATTTTTTTCTTTCTAGGGCAGTGAGATTCGGTGGTAGGTACTTTGCGGATAGATAATTGACAAACAAACTAAACCATGGTTGCTTCTTCTCCTTTACAACCTCTATTCGTGAAGAAACTGCAGCACAATCATCATGTCCCCTGATGGTGGTGATGGAGAAAAGTTGTTCATCAGGAAAAGATTCTCCTATCTCAGGTAATTCCTCACCATCCTCTAATTGTAAGCGCGATAGATGATCGGCCACCACGTTCTCACTTCCTTTCTTATCTCGGATTTCTACGTCAAATTCTTGCAGCAGTAGAATCCATCTCAACAATCTAGGCTTTGAATCTTGCTTTGCTAGGAGATACTTAAGAGCCGCATGGTCAGTCCACACAGTGACTTTAGATCCCACTAAGTAAGATCTAAATTTGTCAAAAGCAAAGATAACGGCCAAAAGTTCCTTCTCCGTTGTGGCGTAATTTCTTTGGGCAGCATTCAAAGTCCGACTTGCATAATAGATAGGTCTGAAGATCTTGTCTTTTCTTTGACCCAAAGCGGCGCCAACAGCAGTATCACTTGCATCACACATCAGCTCAAACGGAAGATCCCAATCCGGTGCGACCGAACGGGTGCGAATCGATCTACTTTTTATTTTGTTGAAAGCTTTTATGCACTCATTAGAAAACACGAATGGCACATCCTTGGCCGTAATTCGGTGAGAGGTCTAGAGATTAAGGAAAAGTCCTTGATAAACCTACGATAAAATCCGGCGTGGCCTAAGAAACCTCGCAAAGTTTTAAGATTAGTAGGTGGAGGTAGTTTCTCGATCACCTCAACTTTGGCTCTATCCACCTCTATACCGTTCTTTGATATGCGGTGGCCTAGTACTATACCTTCCGTAACCATCAAATGACACTTCTCCCAGTTAAGCACAAGATTAGTCTCTTCACATCTCTTCAATACTCGTGCTAGATGTGTGAGACATGAATCGAAATCGTCTCCAAACACGGAGAAATCATCCATAAAGATTTCCAAGAAGTCTTCCACCATATCCGCAAATAATGACATCATACACCGTTGAAATGTTGCGGGGGCGTTGCACAATCCAAATGGCATTCGATTATACGCAAATGTCCCATATGGGCATGTAAATGTTGTTTTCTCACGATCTTCGGGCGAGATGTGGATTTGATAGTATCCCGAATACCCATCAAGAAAACAATAGAAAGCATGCCCGCTCAGTCTCTCGAGCATTTGATCGATGAAGGGAAGAGGAAAGTGGTCCTTACGAGTTGCATCATTTAGTTTCCTAAAATCTATGCATACTCGATGACCAGTGATTAGCCTCACAGGAATTAACTCATTCAACTCATTGGCTTGCACCATCAATCCTCCCTTCTTGGGAACTACGTGGATAGGGCTTACCCATTCGCCATCGGCAATTGGGAATATAATTCCCATTTCTAGCATTTTTATAACCTCATCCCTAACCACGTCCTTTAATTGTGGGGTTAAACGCCTCTGAGGTTGTGCAACCGCTTTCTTTTCAGGGTCCACGGAGATCTTGTGCATACATACGCTAGGACTAATGCCCTTAACGTCAGCTATGGTCCATCCAAATGCTCCGCGGTACTCTCTCAGAATTCTCATTAGTTTCTCCTCTTGTAAGTCCGTCAAGGAAGAAGATATAATCAGCGGCAAAGTCTCATCTTGAAGAAATACATACTTCAAATTCGCGGGGAAGAGGTTTTAAAGTCAAATTTATGGGAGGTTCTTCCAAAGAGGTCTTCAACTTTTGACCGGTGAGTTTGAGTTCGAAGTACTTATGCCACGTTGGTCTATGATAGAATCTTTCAATCTCCGCAAAGACTTACTTCCTCTACGGGCCTTGGGGTCCCTCTACTACATCCCGGCCATATCATCTTCTCCTCCTCACTACTCACGTACTTGACTTCATCTTCTTCTTCTAAGACAAGATCCAAGAAATCCTTTATACTTTCATGTTGTTGAAATTCTTGAACAATCCTATCAATGGAATCCAACATGAAACATGCATCCTCTCCATCATCAGGTTGCTTCATAGTGTCGAAGACATTGAATGCAACTCTCTCTTCGTTCACTCTTAACACCAACTCGCCTTTGTAAACATCAATTAGCGTTCTACTAGTGGCCATGAAAGGTCTCCCTAATATCAACGGTACTTCGTAGTTAGCTTCCATATCTAATACTACAAAGTCGACAGGGAATACAAACTTTTCAACTCTTACTAGCACATCCTCAACCACTCCACACGGTTCCTTGACGAACGGTCGCTAATTGCAATGTGATTGAAGTCATCTTAAGATCTTTCATGCCTAGCTTCCGAAAAATAGATAGTGGCATCGGGTTCACGCTAGCTCCTAGATCACACAAAGCTTTGTTCAAACATATGTTACCTATGGTGCGGGGAATGAGAAAACTTCCCGGATCTTTGCATTTTGGGGGTAACTTATGTTGAAGAATGGCGAGCACTCCTCATTAAGGCATATGGTCTCTAAATCTAGAAGTTTCCTTTTAGTTGAGACGGCGTCTTTTAAAAACTTGGTGTACTCGGGCATTTCAGCTAGTGCTTCAACTAGGGGTATATTGATTTGTAACTTACTAAACATATCCACGAACTTCTTATATCTCTTATTATCAAACTTAGGCTTCGGTTTTGGTGGAGGATAAGGTAGAGTTGAAGGATCGACATCAGTGAAAATTGGGTACTTGTTGTTGTAAAGTTCAACTCTAGGGCCGGCGGGTTCTTTATATGTTCTTTGCTCGGGCAAAGTCTCGGAAGTATTAGTCTCATCGCTTGGCTCACCATCCTTATTCTTTGTGATTTTCTCTTTCTCCCGCAAGGATGGTGGAGTTACCTCTTTTCCACTTCTTGTCATGATCGCGTTCAAATCCTTAGGGTTCTTCTCGGTGTTACTTGGCAACCCTCCGGGAGGTCTAGTTGAGACTTGCTCGCCTAGTTGTCCTACCCGGTGCGTGAGATTTTGGACTAGAGCTTCTTGATTGGTTACTTTGGCATCCGTCTTCGACAATATTGGCTAAAGTTAGTGGCTAGCTCAGCCATAGATTTTGAAAGTTGACCCATATTGTCGGTGACGACATTACTCGCTTTTTCTATCGCGACTTCCCAACCAAAAGTTTTAGTCTCATTGTGGTACATAAGGGGTAGGTGGTTTAGGCCTTTCTCCCGCATTTATGTCACTATATCGGAATCCAGGATGGTTATGATTAGGTCTGTATCCTCCTCCGACATAATTGGCTTCTTCAGTACCAGCATTCTCACCTTGAGGTGCTACCTCGATTCCAGCCCCTTTCTCTACTCTTGTCATCCTCTCTTGCATCCCATCTACCTTATCATTGATGACAGAAAGTTGTTCTAAGATTTTGGTAGATGCACTATCATCAAATATATCAGCGGCCATCTTCACAGTAGCTATGTCATTGCCTCCCCATTGGCTATTCATCGCTATTTGCTCCATCTTCCCTTGTGCCTCCTCAGGGGATAAAAGAACAAACGCTCCATTGCTGGAGGCGTCTACTCTAATCTTCTCAGTCTCTCTCAACCCATGGTAAAAAGTTTGCATTAAAAGCCAAAGAGAGATGTCATGATGAGGACACTTCCTCATAGCTTCCTTGAAACGCTCCCAAGCTTGATCAAAACTCTCCCCAGGTTGTTGCTTAAATCCTAGGATGTCTTGGCGTAACTTAAAAGTTTTTCCTAAGGGAAAATACTTATTCATGAACTTTTGCAACAATTGTTCCCAAGTAGTGATAGATCCGGCCTCTAAAGAGAGAAGCCATTGCTTAGCTTTATCTTTCAAAGTGAAAGGGAAAAGCTTAAGACGAATGTTCCCCTCCGGGATTAATTCTGGTTTCACTGTACTGACGATTTCCAAGAAATTCGTCACGTGAACACCAGGATCCTCGTTTTGGACTCCATGAAAAGTAGAATAATTGGTCACCATTTGAATTACATTAGGCCTAGGGTGATAGACTTCCGCAGCATCTTGCGGTGCTACGATAGCGGGAATGAATTGTTCAATAGTGGGCGTTGCATAACTTTGCAAAGTGCGCCTCGCTCCTTGAACTAGGGCTTGGTTCTCATTATTAGCATTTGCATTCACATTATTGGCATTATTAATAACGGGATTAATAACGGGATTAGGTACCTGGTTTGGATTGATTTGGATTGCCTTCCATTTCTGTTTCAGATTCGGAATGCTCAGAATGATCGGTTGTATGTCCTTCTTCCACCCCTTGCTCGCTTTCCTCAAGATTTGGATCCTCTTCTCCTTGCTTAGCCAGTTCCCTAGCTAACTTCCTATTCCTTCTCGCAAATTTTTCTATCTCAGGATTATAAGGCTCAAGCGGTTCCTTCGATTTCCGAGTAGCGTACTATAAAATAATAAACAACAATAAAACAATTAATCACTAGTAAAGGCTAGGCCTTTAACTAACTAAATAAAACAGACTCGAAATAAGTTTGAGAAAAGAAAACGTAAATAAAACAGAAACAGAATGTTGTAGAACTGATACAGAACGGAATCGAAAAGAAAACTAATTCTCGGTCGACCGAGAGTTGTGGTTCGGTCGACCGAACGCTTTTTTTTTTTTTATTTTTTTTTATAACACTGTTTAATATACAGCCTCTTATTCACAGAATATTCACAAATCCAGTTCTAACAAAATAAGCTATATCTCAATTTAATGACTCGAGTCCCCGGCAACGGCGCCAAAAACTTGATGGAGGTCAAGTTAAATTATTAACTCGATGCCTACTAACTCACTAGCAAGAGAACTAGGTTCAATTGTAGTACAGCCAGATAGAGTCGAGGTCGATCCCACAGAGACTCGGCACAAATAAAACACAACTTTATCCTATTAGAACAAAATTGAAAGGGCGGTCTACGACCAACTAAATGCAGAAAATAAAATAGTGACAACCACAAGACACAAAAGACCACAAAGACAAACTAAAGACTACTAAAACACGGATAATACGGTTGATATTATCTAGACAAATAGTATTGATTACGATAGTAGATTATAACTCCCCCATGTGAATTAGGATGATAACGAGACAAAACAAACGTTAAAGATTAATTATTATGACTACGGGAGTCATCCCCTAAGGTAGATTTAGCTCCAATTAGGTCATCTAAATCATCGTGCCTCCATTACGTGACTTCGCTTTTTAATGCCTCCATCTCATATAACTTCTGACACAATTACGAAACTAGGGATGCCGGTATAAACCGTAACCTCATCTAAGCAACATTCCTAGGGTAAGGCGTACTTCTTAGATGCCGATTTAATCTATATCCTAAGTAACAATCACTTTTTGGGCTTCATGTTAAATTATGATGACAAATAATTAAGTTGATCAAGTTTAATTACTCGTTTTAATTCCAATTCGAGAATCGACGCAAGTCGAAGCCGATCATAATATTGCCCTACACATTACCAGGCTCGGTCGACCGAACGACAGCACTCGGGCGACCGAGTGACATATCAAGGTCGACCGAACACAGTTTTGTGTCGGAACAAATCATGATTACTTCTTAACGTTTCTAACCTAAACACATGGGTTCGTAAATAAATCTACATCACGCAATCAATATAAGAAAAACTATTCCATAATAAAATACATCAGATCTACAAATAAAGATTGCATAATTGAATAGTCATACCCTCGATGACGAGAGTGACTCCCACTCTTTAATGCGCTCCCTAATCGGAGAATCCGACGAATCCACAATGAACGAACATAAAGAAAATAAAACTAAAACTCAAAATCTAAAATTGTATGAATTGTTTTGTGTTGTAATGGTGTGTTTTCTCAGCATCGTGGCTGCTGTTTATATAGGAGTTGTAGCCGACATAGGGAGAATCCAGAAGATTGACATGCATTTATCACATTAGGCTCGGATGACCGAACCTACACGCTCGGTCGACCGAATGGCATGGCTCGGTCGACCGAGCCTCCTTCTTCACGCGTTTTCACTTCGGTTCGTCTGACTTGTTCCCCACTTCACGCTTTTGAATTGATCTGATTTATCTTTTCTTCAATGCTCCGATTTTCTTCTCTTTTATCTTGAGACTTCTCGATTGCATGATAATTATCTTCCCGATTTATCATGATCTGCAAAATCAGCATTTATCGCACAATTTAATTGCTCTTTTATAATAAAAACAGCTAAATACCAATTATCATATTAATAATCACTTATCATTAAATAATAAATATAAACACGTGATTAAATATGAAATGTATATAATTAACTCCGATTTAAGGTTATAATTGATGACATAAATGGGTATATTTTAACTGTCATCAAAATGCCCCCCACTTATCAAAATGCCCCCCACTTAAACTTGATCGACCGGCCAACTTGATAAGCGGATTTTCTTGGTCCGGTCGATCAAGTAAAAACTCGAAACCTTAGCAAAATCTACTTTCTAACCGGCAGTGGACCGGGTCGATTGCAGGATAGTGCTTGAGGAGTCCGAGGTCGAACCCACGAGAGATTGGTTTTGAATACCACGAGTTGACTTAGTGCTCGGTTCAGGTCAAACAGATAGATATGAAGTTATACTATTGTATAAAAGAAAGATTACACTACTCGGAATTCTAACAATTAAAAGAGGTATGGCCGAACTACGTTTCGCCGGATTACTTTACCCTCGAAAGATTGCCCCGGGAATGTGCCTTACTCTACCCCGCCGTCTAACGATAACTCATAGAACAAACCCCGTATTGGAATTGGACTTGATGACTAGGGCATCAATCTAGTACACGGGTAGGTGTCAAGCTACCTTTCAAGCTCAAATCTTCTACGGTCTCGAAACCCCGTTCCCACACGTCGCCGCAACATACATTTATAAGCTAAGTGTGTGCAATGGTGAACTAGGTGATCAATCTAGCTCAAAAACGATTCAAACAAGTTTCGAGATATGGATTATTAATTAGAACGTTTATTTACGCACTACACTACCTCCCGGTTCATCAATCTAACGGCGATTCACCCGCCTTCACATAGTTCAACCATACAAGGAATTTAGCTACTCATAATCGAATCTAAGCAATGAAAACGGAAGAAAAACATCACAACAACACCAAAATAACAAAAGAACATACTTACTTTACTCAACTTGAAGGAGGTGCCAAATGTGCTTACAAAAGATCGAATTTTTGTCAAGTGAAAAGTTACGGATCGAAGCTAAAAGTTAGTAGATCAAAGAGGGGATTGAAAGAGGATTCTAATGATATATAACACTTAGTCTAACTCTAAAAGACGAAGAAAATCGCCCAAAATCTCCAAAACTATCTAATATTATCGCCCCCTTCTTCTACTACTTGGTCGTCGTGAGAAAATGAGCAAGACTTTATATAGAAAGTAAGCTGTCCGTACGGATGTCCTCAATGTCCGGCCGGACTGTTCTTGATTCTCCAGGTGTCCGGACGGATGCATAGATGTCCGTCCGGATGGCATGCTCTTGTCCGTCCGGATGCTTCCTCTCTCCGTCCGGATGCTGATTTGTCCGTCCGGATGATTATTTTGTCCGTCCGGATGGGTTCTTCATCACAATCTTCCAAAAAAAAACCAGTGAGTTAGCCGTCCGGACACAACACCTTGTCCGTCCGGACAGCCATTTTGCAGCCCAAATCTTCATTTTTTTCACCTCCAACCTCCGTGTTTCGCCTCGGGCACGTCTAAACTCATACTTCTCGCCTTTCGGGCTCTCGAGACACCCTAGTCCTGCATCCATATGAAAACAACAAACAAACGCATAACCCCGCAAACTACGGGTGCTCGGGAAAAAACGAGTATAAAATGCTAAAATAAGGTCGAGTTTACGGAAAACCGACAGTCACTCGCCGTACAATAAAACCTCATTTAATACTCAAAATAGGGTCTAAACTCACCCCAAAACATGCCAGAAATGTGATAATCGTGTGCTGAACTGTACAGAAATGTACTGTAAAGTTGGTTCCTATCAATCACCATGAATAAAGAATAGTAATTTGAATCTATCATAACGGAAGTTAATAGGTTTAATTGCTAGATCATAATCATAAAGTTTACACCTTTGGTTAGAAAACGCGTTAATCTTGCATTGGAAGATAATAGATTAATAGATGAACTGACACGGATATTGTTTATTCGGTAAATGTAATATAGAAAAGACATTTTCTATTATCCCAAATGGCATAAAAAATGGCGCCATATTTTTTTGATTTTGGGAAAATAAATTTTCTCCTAATTAATTATAATGTGGATAATATAATTATTTATGTGTTAAATAATTATAAATAAGAAATTAGTTTACTTATTGGATAAATAGGAAATTTTTTCCTATTGGATAAATGTTTTATTTTTCCTTAAAGGAAAAGATAAATTTGTGTGCATAAGATAAACTCTCAAACTATTGGTTATTAGCCTATATAAAGAGAGTTTCTCCAACATCAATTTTGACGGAAAAACCAACGCCAGTTTCAAATAAAAAGAGAGAAATTTTGTTTTCTTGTTTTAGCCATTGGGAAGAAGAAAAACTAGAGTTTTTCTTGAAGGCATATTCGAGGAGGTTCGAATACGGGATCGATGTCCACCAGTCGTCGCTTGGAGATACAATCCAGAAGATTAGCATCTCGATTCGGTTGGGTAATCTCGTAACCTTCTCTTTAAGGTATCAATAATTAATCGTTTATTAGTTAATGAGATCGTAAAATTCATTCTTCCGCTATAGAACTTGATCTAATCAAGATCTAGATGAATATGTGTGGGTTCTGACCCGACTCGATTCATTTGATTCGGGTTTTCGGGTCGGATTCAAATTCTGGCAACTCCAACACAAGGTAAATCAGTGAAATGAAATAGGCCCTATAATCACACCAAGAGATATCAGTGTATCATTACTAGGTGACCAAGCTCTGATACCAATTGTTGGCTTGATAATGCGCAGAATACACTTTAGAAAGGGTGAAGAGAGTGTATAGGGATTTATACCATTTTTCCGATTTATCAAGTATGGCACAAGTTATTACACAATTAATTAAATAAGACCGCATAAATACCGTCAAGGTTGGCTCGTGCTTTAAGATCCGGCACAACACGATAAAGGCCATCACCACCCTCACCGCCCCGTGGGTAAAGTCACTAGGTAGAGCGGCCAATATCTCCATCACCTCGACCAAGAAAATATCGAACGGTGGGCAAAGCCCCGCAAGAATATGATCATAGTGCAGGACCAAAACATCTTTCTCCTTGCGCTGACATGTCCTATCCTTATCCTCCTCACCCAAGCCCGAGAAGGCGTAGTTCTTGGATATGTTGTATTCGGCAAAGGTACTACCGTCGCTAAGGATGGTCCGAATCGCCCCCCTTTGGGTCTCAACAAGCTTATCCAAAGCTTTTTGCTGATAATCCTCTTGGATGGCTACACGATTATTCGATCTTGGGGTCCTAGTCTTTTTCTTCGTCTCTCCTACGCACTCTTGGCGACTAGACACCCCCGGATTGGTCGGCTTTGGAGCCTTGGCTCTCTTAGTTTTCTTTCTTGTCACACCTTTCGCCTTGCCCGTCACGGCTTGACGCTGAGACCTCTTACGAGTAGCGTATCATTGTCTAGGTCAGTTGTGCAATTGAGCGAGCAGAATTTCATCGTCTAACTGCTCGTTACCGCCCTCATTACCGGAGCTACTCACTTCCTCCTCGCCGCTAGAGGCATATCCATGGACATCGTCGCTAATATCACCAATAGTTCGGACTTTTCAAACATCCTAAAAAAGCATAGGTGTAAGGTGAAGAGTTAGTCACATAAACTGTGGAAGTCGGGCCGAAAAGAGCATGTGTCTGCCCATCTCGACACTTTGCCCCTCCCTTCTTCCAGTTCGAAACAAAGAGAAAAACAAAGAGAGAAAAGCTACCTCCTACTCCAAGGCAAAGGTTGAGTTTTGGACTCTTACTAATACAGTTAGATCAAGAAAAAATCGCTCAATTAAAGTACCAAAAACTCAGACTTACATGCTTTCTACTCTACCATGCCTCGTAAAACGAAGAACCAGACGAACAAGAATTGCTAGGATAAAAATCGTGCATTTTGTTTTTGATCCTATTTAAGATTCAAAGAGCACAAATACACATGAAAATGGATACGAAATTCGCGAAAGAATGAAAAACCAAAAAATAATTGGGAAATCTGGGAAGAAAGATAATGGAATGTTGAAAAATACGCCGGGATCTACAAACTCCAGTCGGAAACTTCAACAGCATGCCTGAACCTTCATGTTTTTGCCGGAACCCTCAAGTTTTTGCCGGAACCTTAAACAAAGCCATGAGATTCACTAAAAGCCTAAAACGCGATAGCCGACAAGTGTTTAAGGGTTTCCCCTTTATATAGGCCGAGATTGAGATGATCCAACGGTTCAGATTTGGGCACGCTTTTCAAATTTCAAATTTTGAAACCGCCATCATTATGGGACGGTTATCGAAATAGCCCAACCAATCAGAGGCCACAACCTTTTATGTCAACCATCACGATCAGCACGTAGTGGAAACGTCTTCTCAAATCCTGCACTCAACCGTTATCGATATTAATGGCAGAATCAGCCCCATAAAGAGGCGTCTCTCCGCCAACCATAAGACCGTTAGCCTAATAGCACGGCACCATAAGACCCTGCTTCATAGCTTGGCGCCATATGACCGTCCTCTTAATAGCGCGGCTCCATAAGACCATCCGCTTAATAGCGCGGCGCCATAAGACCGTCCACTTTATAGCGCGGCACCATAAGACCGTCCCTTTAATAGCGCGGCGCTATAAGACCATCCGCTCTATCGCGCGGCACCATAAGACCGTCCGCTTTATAGCGCGGCACCATAAGACCGTCCGCTTAATAGCGCGGCGCCATAAGACCGTCTGTTTATGGAGCGGCACCATAATACCGGTCCTCTTCATAGCACGTTGCCCTATAAGACTGTCCGCTTCATAGCATGGCACCATAAGACCGTCCGCTTCATAGCGCGGTGCTCCGGCTCGTCTAGCTTCATAGAGCGATCCAACGGTGAGTCGTTTAACGAAATAAAAGCCATTAAAGACCGACTAAATTCCGGCATCCAGTCAAAGCTAGTCTACCACATAGCAAGCCATCACGGTATTTCGAGGTAATCGATCCGCGAGAAAACTTTACTCCCCGCCTCACATCTCAATAAAATGCGCAAGGCGCGGCGTAGGGGGACATTGACATGCCTAAACCGTGAATCGTCTTGCGTATCCTTATTCGTGTCCGCCTAGCGATCTAAACAATGGACATGGCCTCCAGCCAATGCCCGCGTATACACAAGCCAAATTGGGACCGCGAGCTAATGGCCCCGTCTTGGACCTACTGACCGCCTTTCATGGCACTAAGAAAGGCATAGGGGGCTGGCCCGCCTATCCCTCAGGCTAATGGATCCGACAATGGATCGAGCCCGCAGTATCATGGTGAGCACGCTACTATACGAGGACGACAAGACAAAGACACAAGAAATGACATGGCTATTGGGTCCGCGCCTTTTCGGTCCGCTAGATAGCTGTTAGCCTGATTAGTGTCGTATCGTACTTAATTATGTCTTATTGTCGTTGGCTTAACACTAATTAGTGGCTTGCCTTTATATAGAGGCTCAATGTAACACTTACATATATATACAATTTATGAAAAGCAGGCACTTGCTGCCCTTTGGTGCTCCAGCATCTTCATATAGCTTTCCGACCATCGCGAAATCCTTATCTCCACCGTGCACCACCGGATTTTATACAAACACACCGCCAGATATTCACCACAAACCTCAGTTATTTACACCGTGATAATTTCGACATTATCACAACGGAAAGAAAAATTACTCTTCGGATTTAGAAAAAAAACAACATTTGAGGTTGAAAAAATACATATAATGAGTAGAAAAACGAAAAAGAAAAATAAGCGTTACTTTGATGATTTTGTAGTTGTGCTTTGAAACTCAGTTTGTGAGTTTTACAAAAAATCTTTTTATCTTTTAATAAAATTGTTGTTTATGTAAAAAAAAAGTATTAAATAAGTCCATTTTGATTTTTTCACACAAATTAAGAATTATGTGTTATTAATTTTAATGGTAAAAGTCTAGAATACTTTTGTCTCTCATTAATGTAATGTAATAGCTGTAAAATAGGTGAATTAATAATATATTAGGGGTAAAAGGAAGAAAAATATAATAAATGCTCTATTGGTATTTTAAATGGATTTATATTATAGGAAAAAATCAAAAAGCTAAAGAGAATTACATTTTGGTACGTAGTAGTATATAACACATGGGTTTTTTTTTTTGTTTTTTATTATTATATATGTTTCAAATTTTGTGGGATTGAGAATTTATATACTAGGGGTAGAACATGGATTAACTCTTGAATTTTCCAAACTTTAGGGTTGTGTTGTAGTTAATTGAGACGTTCTTGACAAAAGAAATGTTAAAATACCAGATTTGGTATGATTATGTCTATCTAATTAAAAAGAAAAAGAAAATAGAAGAAGGAGGAGGGCAGGTGTGTTATGATTATATTTATTTACTTATTTATTTTTGTCAATATTCATATAGCAATTTTCGTTGTTATTAATTTGTTTCATTGACAACTTCTTGATATCGGATTATGGATTTGCTATAAATCATATGATCGATCATCTATTACATAATTAACATAAAGAACTCACAAAATATACAAAGCAATAATAAATAAGATATATGGCTAGGAATATCTACATGCTTCTCATGCTCATTTTCATCATAACTGCAGGTTATAATTTTTTTTAGATGTAATCCCTTCGTCCCATAATATAAGTCATTTTAACTTTTTTGTGGTGTCCTAAAATATAAGTTCTTCTCACATTTCAATACAAGATTAATGCATTGTTTTCACTTTCACACTAAACAACGCAATATTATAAGTCACTCCCAAAAAACGATACAATATTTTGCCTTGAAATATTAAAAAGTAACTCATTTATGATTTTTCTTAATCTGTGTGAAAAAGCCAAAATGACTTATAATACGGGACGGAGAGAGTAATTAATTAATTCTAGCTGTTTAATTGCTTATATTTGAATCTAAATTATGTTAATGTTCTTACTTGATTAATCAGTTGGAGCTAAGGAATCCCCTGCAGGCAATATGTTTGTGAGTGAAAAAAGCTTCCAAACAACCTTTGTATCAAGGAAAGACAAGGATTTTGAATGCGAAGGGACATGAATTTTTGAGAGTAATGATGATGAGTGTGCGAAAGCACCTGAATGCAGTTGTCTTCCCCCACCTGGCTCCCCATCAGGCACCGAAGGGACATGCTTCTAATTTTATTTACTTTGAGTTTGTGGTGATTATTCATCTCATATAGTATAGAGTCACCATATACACACCTACATACATGCATGTCATGGACAAGATGTGTTGGAAAATGTATTGAAGGGTACTTATATATAATAATGGACACAATATATATATATTGTTGATGTCATTTATGCTTTTCAAATTTCTCTTTTCAAATCACATAATGTTAAATACCACGTCTTCAAAAGGCTAGCTTAATCCGATGGAATGATAGATAATTAATATTTTAAATACTTTAACACAAAAAGAGGTCAATTTTGTGGCAATAATATCTTTTGCTATTGCATAATCACTCAACTCTTTCGATGAAAATCTATAATAGGCAATAGAAAATTCTGATGTGACATCACCATTTTGAACCCCATTTTATCATATAAAAGCTCTTAGGTTTATTTAGGTTTCTACAGGACAGGACCCCACAATGGAATTTCCCGTTGGCAATAGTCTTTCTACGCATTGTATGCTTATATATCTTTTCAATGAAACCCTACGTTCAATTCAAAGGTTTGGCAGGACCAAACTATATTGGCCAAACGTGCATCAACTAACTCAATTGGATTCCCTTACAAGTATGGAAAACCTCACTAATGAGACCGTCCATCTCAGATGGCGATATTATATGGCGATCTAGTTATATACGTCTTAACTATTTCTTCAACGAGCAGATCCTAAGAAACAATTTACGATGACATTCATAAAATTGGCCTGATTTTAGACACGACATACATTCAGCACCGATAAGAAAAATTAAAGAGCAGAACGTTCAGATTCAAAACCCTGTAGCATGACCACCACCGAGTCGGCATATACGGGGCATGTATCTAATTTTTGAAACTCACTTACAAATCTAATTGCATCATATAATGGGTTCGAATTAATCTTACATGATTTTGATTAACAAAGACTCTACTCTAGCATCATATAAACGGAAATGCTATAATTAAATAATGGTTACCAAGAAATAAACAAACATAATTGATGAATAGTTAGAGGTACCATTAGAGAATAGCAAATAAATTCTTCTAAATGATGATTCACACGATTCCACGATGCGTAATTAGAGCCCTTTCGAATAAAGACTAGAACACCGGAAAATTGTTTCAATAAAAGCAAATGTATACTAAAGTTGTTCAAAGGCAATCTTTTGTTTGGGAAAGTATCAAGGTATGCCTATTACAATTCGTAATTTGCTTTAATATACATACCGTTAGAAACCGACCTAGAGTCTAATTATGATACTCCAAACAAATGCTATTGCCGACTTAGGGCATAATTGCATAATCTAGGCCACCGGCTTGCCGGTGGGCTTCTATAGCGACTGGCCGGAACCTTGGTAGCCCACGTCTATTGACTCTTCAGTTCTTATTGGATTAAATTGTCCACTAAGCCTTCTAATCACCTAGTTCGAATTCTGACTAATAAAATTATGTTCTTGCAAACACTAACTAAAATCTCGACCCGCAACTCGACTCGATTCTCTGTCCCCTAATCATTTCTCAGGCTCGGGAAACCTTCTCAGCATGCTACTCTTCCATATATTCTGCCAAAGATCGAATAACATAAGAAATATTCTGTTTTCTCGATAAATAACAATGAGAGTCAACATCACAATCACGAACCACGAAATGTAAAAAAAAAAACCCATTTAGCGCGCACGATTTATTCATAAGATAAAACCATCAATTGAGCTCATATTACAAGATAAATCAATGGTAAAATGATTATAAAGTTTATTCACATCATTTAATTATTTTTTATTAATTAAATATATGATTTAGAAATTATCCTATTTATCTATATTGCGATTGTTGTTGTCATTTTTAGAAAATAATGTCAAGATATTTGAAATAATGATGAATGTAAAAATAAATAGATAAAGCTACAATAAATATGATTAATGTTTGAAATATATCAATTCAAGAGATAAGAAAAAAGTTTATCATTAGATTTATTTATTTTTGGATTGGATTATTATCTAATTTCTCTCCTATATATAAATGAGATGGTATCGTTTTTTATTCATCAATAAAACAACATTTTCGTAGTCTTTTGTTGTGATCCTTCGTTTTTCCTTATGGAATCGAAATCGCCCTTAATATTGGTGATCCCTCGCCCGAGAAAAAAAAAGTCGTTCAATCCACAATCAGGATCCGTACCTACCTGTCCTAGTATCCCACATACATAAACACAAATTATCCAACCAATTAAACGTCAAGTATAATTGCATCCCCTCTAAACCTATCCCCTCTGCTAAATACAACCAAAACATCCAAATTTCCAGTTCCATCATCTTGTTTGATCCCAAATTCTGTTCACCGACGTTTAAATTGTTTTTTCTGCATAACTCGGTTTCGTAGCCTTGTCCCCCCATATATAATTAAATATTCTCTTTCGAAAATAAAACCATCTTAAACTTCCCCACATCAGATCTATCCTACCATTACAATCCCCTCAACCCACCGTTGAAGCCAAAAAAATTCTTTTAGCTCCATAATGCGTTAATTCCATTTTTAATTTTTGGTTACATCTTTTTTTTTTCCAGAGAACGAATCACTTTATTTCCACAGCCAAAAGGCAACCCAAGAGTCTTCGAATTACATAAGAAAAGCAAAAGAGCTATACATCAAAATTTTAAAAATAATCAAAATAACTCATCCCAAGCTAGTCGAAGATTCTTTGCTCGTTCCACCACTTGTGAAAGAAAAACTGAGGTCGGGGGCCTATATTCTTTGTTGCCATGAATACATCGATTCCTCCACATCCATATTCCATACAGAGTTTCCCTCCAGGTATACTTCCACTCCGTGGTGCTTAATAGTGGCGTAACCTGCAGAGTAAGGTTCAAATGAATCCAGTCCCGGACTGTTGTTGCCCCAAAAAAATTACCCAACTCTCCCGAGGTAAACTCAAACACCAAAGAGTTCTTGCCCAAAGGAAATCCCTAAAAGTATGCAGTATTTACATATAGCTTCCATTTTATGTGTATTTTTCAGGTGTGATCGAGAAAAACAGATCAATTGCATTAATCGCAATTGGTGGCAAATGTCATCAAAAAAACTTCGTTTGACTAATGAAAGAGCTGAAAGATGTGCACCAGAAGTCAAGAATCGAAAGCCATTGGAAAACACCGAATCCCAGAAAAACAAAAGGACTTCGGAAGAGCCGCGGAAAAGATGTGTGTTGGAGTGGAGATTCCCTAAAAAATATCACAACTATGGACTCCCGAAAAACCGTCGGAGTGGAGATTGTATCCAAAAATATCACATGTAAAGGAGATGCATTATATCATTTTTATTCATCAATAAAACAATAGTCTTTCGTTGTGTTAGTCTGTTTTTCTTTAGTCATAAATTCTCTAAAACCACTATCAATATTGCATGCATATCGTTGAGGTCATATATTACAATATTTCGATTTTTTAGAAAGTGCAGACGTGTCATTTTGCACAAAATCGGAATATTATGTTTATTTAATTATGGATTTAATTTTTAAAAGAGTGAGAGAGAGGTTATAATGAGAAGTTTTATTTGGAAAATAAAATTTCCCATTATACAAGGGATTTATCAAAAAGAAGGAATTACAAAAATAGTTCGAAGTTTGTTTCTCAAAGTCCGAAAAGGGAGCAAATGGAATCTTTCAAAATTCTCACAAGTTGTTCATCGGTTTTCAGAATGAATTAGAGAAGCGGAATCAGCGTGAGAAGGGCTTCGTTTTGATATCAAGATTTGCAAGTTTATGAAAGGTAGAATCTTCAAGTTCTGGACTAGTTTGGTTGCTTTAAGTTCTTCAATTCGTTGTTCGATAGTTTATAAGCCCTTGATCAGAATTAATTCTAGTCTAATTATGGATAAAATAGGATTTGGTTGAAGGTCTCAGAAGTTGTTGCAGTTGATTGGCATTTTTGGCTTGTTTTTCTTGCTTTTGCTTTGGATCACAAATGAGAGGGTTTTCTTGTTGAACAATTTATGTTTTATGATGTTTAGGTTAGGTAAATTTGGTGTTAGTTTTTGTGGAATTCATGATATTGATTGTTGCTTGAAGTATGAGATGTCATGGTATGATTAGAATATGATTTCATGATGTTTTGAAGTGTAAAAAGTCGATTTTGGGCTTGGAAAAAGATGGAATTCGCACAGAACGAAAAATGCAGGCGGTTTACGGGAACATGCCTACAAAGTCGGGCCATGCCTGAACTTAAACAAAATAAAAACTAGAAACAACTAGTTTTCGGGCACATGCCTTAAAAGACAAGCCCATGCCTCAACCTGTCTTTTATTGTTGAGGTATAGGCCTGGAAGGCCAAGCCCATGCTTGAACATGAAGTTTTGGACATGTTATTCTTAATGCTTAAATTTGGGATATGGTCACTTGTATAATCTAAAATGGTCTAAAATACTAAACAAATTCATGATTAAGCTTCTGATGCGTTTAGTTCCGGCGGCACCGAATGGATTCTTCCTTAAAGTTGAAGTTCGGGATCGTCGGAAGAGCATGATTGGCCTTGTGCTTTGATGGATTAGTATCCATCAATGTATGTGTATGTGGTAGGCTTGTTGTGTCTAGCTATCTAAGTGAAGTGAGTAGAAGTATAAGTGAGCACTTGCCTTGAAAACACTTAGGTGTCTAGTTAATGATTAATTACATACGTACTTGTGTAATTAAAAACATCAAGGTTCTTGGTAAGGCACAAGAAAATATCGCGATGTGTGGTTTGGTCGGTATAAAATGAATAATTCGCTGGCCTTTGAGGGCACCAAGAGTGGAGGAACTTTTCCGAACACACAAACTATCGGGACTAGCCTTAGTGGCTTATATGGTATATGGCAAAAAAAATAAAAATAGATGGTATAAAATGAAAAATAAGGTTTTTCGTGATGTAGAAATTTTATGATTAGATTTAGATGATATATTAGGTTAAAAAATGTAAATCTGGTAATGAGAATGTAATAATTTTGTCCTTTAAATACATCATGAAATAGACCGGAGTTAGTTTTTATTGTGTTTAATAATATTATTAGATTTAGGTGGAATAAGATAAGAGAATGGTGTTTGTTATTGAGATGTTTCAAATTTATTTGATTAGATTTAAATGATACAAGATAAAAAATGATTTAGATGAAATAAGATTAAAAAAATGAGGTTAAAATTAGATTATATACAGTGAAAAAAATGCTGCTGCCGGGTTTCGAACATGCGCCTCTTAATAAAATGTAAAAATAACCTACAACTACAACACCAAGCAAGCTAACATTTGTGCAGATTGTTATAAACGTCTAATAAATATAGAACTACTAATATTAATATAATTATAAAAAAACATTTTTTTTTCGGTTTTTTTTCTTCCAAAAGTTGGGGTGGTCTTGAGGCCACCCCACCATATACATAGTTCTGCCCATGACTAGCATGTGGCTACTAGTGCAGCACCACTAGTAGGTTGCAACCAGATGCTTCCCGGTGAGCAGCACCGTGCGCAGTGCCCTTGAATTCTTGGTGTAACAAAGATAAGCTAATTAAGCTAGAAACAAAGTATGATCTCACGACATGTTGATGAGAATGGAATGAACCTTAGAGTTTGAGCCTTGAATAATAATAATAATCAGATGACAATTCGTTATAAAGCATAATTTTCAATAGCTTCTACTTTTTACTAAGTACGTTTGTACTTACCTCTAATGCATGTTTGCTTGTTGTCTTGTGTGTGAAAAGATGTACAGGTTGAGCTAGATTATGATGAGTTTGAGGATGACGTGTGATATGCCACGCTATGGAGTATTATCATGCTTTTATTATCTTTGTATCTTGTTGTATTTTCCTTTCAAGACATGTTGTTCTTTCTTTTGAAACATTGTTGTAAGATAAGTTTGCCTTGTTTGTAAGACATCGTACAATGTAAGATAATTCAATGTTGTAAGTTCCCTTTTCTACCCTTTTTAGTCGGATGACATTGTAATTCTAGTATCATTTACGGTTTTACCCGAGTCTCTTTAGCATCCGCGTTGCTTAACTTGATACGATGACATAAAGGCTTACGTATAATATTAGATTTATTTAATATTATAGGTGCCGAACGTTTTTTCGGATAAGGACTCGGTATCCGGGAACGGGGCATTACAATTGGTATCAGAGACGAAGCTTCCTTGATATGAGAAGGCTTTTATTCCTAGAGATAAAACTTCTTTAGACCGTATAGAACCCGTTCTGATCTTCCTTGATCCCTCCAGACTTCTTTATTGTCTGCCAGATGAATTCTGTATGAATTAATTTAAATAGCCATTTAATTTATTAAAATAAATATAAAATTAATCAATTTAATTCTATAAAATATTTTAATTATTAAATAATTTAATTAAATTAAATTCATAAATTCCTGCAAAAATACAATTAACAAAAATGGTGCTACATGATGTAAGCCATTTAGCTTCATGACAGGTCAGTGTAGGGGTAAACCGGGAAGAGCACACATAAGGGGTATTATGGGAAATTATTCAAACATAGTGCAACTGGGGCTCATTTTTCAACAATAAGTTTGATCATGAATGACTTGACCTGTTCTTTAACAACATGGCAGTCCATTTCAATGTGTTTTGTTATCTCATGGAAGACAGGATTGTGAGCAATGTGTAAAGCAGTGGCATTGTCAAAGAAAAAATAATAGGAGTTGAACTGGATATGCAAATCCTTCAAGATGTAGAGAAGCCACTGTATGTCGCAAGATTCATTTGCCATTGCCCTGTATTTAGCTTCAGAAGAGCTTTTGGAAATGGTTGTCTATTTCTCAGCCTTCCAAGAAATGGGAGCATCTCCTAGGAACTTCATATAGTCTGAAATAGATTTCCTAGTTTCAGGGCATCCTGCCTAGTCACTGTCAGTGAATCCCTTTATGATGAATGTGTTCTTAGCTGGGAAGAAAATTCCTTAGCCTGGATAAGCCTTCAAATATCTTAGCAATCTATGAGCATCTTTCGTGTGATTCTCAGTTGGAGTATTTAAAAATTGACTCAGCTGTTGGACAACAAATGCAATATTAGGTCTGGTAAAAGTTAAGTAAATCAGGTTTCCAACCAGAGATGTATAGGTAGTATTATCATCCAACAAAGCTGAATCCTATGTTGGAACGTCTGTTTGGATTCCATTGGAGTCTTTAAAGGTTTAGCTCCGAAGTATTCATATTCTTGTAAGAGATTTAGAGTATATTTCCCTTGTGAAATAGAAATCCTACTAGGTGCAACTTACCAAGATCCTTGATAGTGAATTGTTTATAAAGATGGCCATTTACCGTCCAAATTTGATCCAAATCAGGACTGCAATAATGTTATCTACATAAACTAGTAAGGCAATAAATGTTTTGTCAGATCCTTTGTTGAATAGGCTATGATCATTCTTGGACTTAACAAATCCCTGGCTTTCCAAAGATTCTGTCAACTTCCAGTTCTTCTGTCTGTTGGCTTGCTTCAAGCCATATAGTGACTTTATCAATCTGCTGTTAGGAACATTTTATAAGTTTGGATGATGGCCATTCTAGCTATAATAAAAAGCCTGATATAAGTTAGAATTGAATGTATAGGTCTTTACTAGATGTCTGACGTTGTATAAGTTAGGTCAGACTAAGCACTATAATTAGTCTGGTAGGTCAGCTCATTGAAGTTATGATTGAAGATCAGTTGAGTGACAAGGCTAAGAATCTAGAATCAGTTAAGTGAAGACTTATGGACCGACTTACAACCAATGAAGTCTGTGACGACATTGGATAAGTCTAAGACATCAACTAAATGATGAATTAATATGTGGTGTATGATGTCGTGTGTGAGGTCACTTATACTAGTAAGAGTACTAGGTCAAATCATAGTATAGCAATGGTGAATCTAGGTCGATCCCACAGAGACAACGCACTTTTAGAATTAAACGGATCTAATCTTACTAAGAACACGAAGATGGTCTTGGACCAACATAAGAACAATAAGAAACGGTATTCCTCCCTGATATACCGTGGCCGAACACGGTAGACCGGACAACCCTTAAACCCACCTCAGTGGTCTCTTCTCAGCCTCTGACCTCCATCGCTACCAGCCCAATTGGAAATAAGACGATCGAGTCATCGAGCTCACGTGATCATCTCAGCCCTCAAACTGGGGGCCGAGTGCATCGCCCCCTGTCCGCCACACCGATCATAAAGACTAAGCCCTCTGCACTTAGGCAAGCATGCTCCATACTTAGCATTAGCAAAGATGAGGCAATCCCAGCATGAAGACGTTAGAGCATCCAACGGTCCTTCTACTTGCGTGTCTTCTTAATTGTGCTTAATTATGTCTTGTCATTGTTAGTCTAATCATGATTAGTGTTTTGCCCATAAATAGAGGCTTATATCTCTTAAAAAAGATATATGATAATCAATATAAGCATATAAACTCTGCCAATTTGCTGACCACGTTATGTTCTTATCATCCCTTGTACCCACCGGCTGAGCACCGCCGTAAGTTCTTCACAACCACCGTATTCTCACACCATAAACCATCCCCTCCGTTCAGATATCCACCGTGTATATTCCATTACAATCATCGTGATATTCCAAACAATATCAGTTGGCTCCGTTACAGTGAAAATCATCAAAATCATACTCACAGCTTTTCCGGCGACTTACACCGCCGTCTTTAAAACCTCCTAGTCAAGAGAAGCTTCGACCTTTGAGTTGTACAACCTAAAGATCATAGCTTTCACGGTTATCTCAAAGGAGAGGAGGAAAAGGTTCAATTTCGCGAGTCAAGGCCTTCTTATGAGGCAAGCTTACCGAGAAAAGAGATGACTCGCCATCGGTAGCTTCACAAAGCTTGGAGGAGAATCATTATCACCCACGGACCTGCGTATGCATGCACCCAGGTTTCAGTTTTACAAAATATCAGTTGGCTCAGTTGAACTTCCTACCAAATTCTAGGTAAGCTTGTGTTGGTTACAAATAATTTGGCTAGTTAGCGTATAGTGAAAGTTCACTTTCGAATCAGATGACTGGAGGGAATCTCATAGAGCCTGAGATACCTAATAAAGGAGCAAGTCAAGACCCACCACGTGGCATAACGTCACATCAGAGTGGACGTAGCAGAGGTTCACACACCGCTGGTGGGAACATCAGCCACAACAACGACCCCGACATGCGTGGGATGTTGCTAGAAAAAGCAAAGGCACGGGAATTAGAGGCCGTGGCTAGAAAGAAAAGCCGTGCCAAGCAAGCCGTGGGGTCTCATCAACAAAACTTAGAGCATGGGGCAACCCCGACCACGGGACCAGACTCTCATGCCCTCGCTCTGAAGCCTCACATGGAATATGTAGAGGACATGTGGGTCTACAATCTACAGCTTATAGCCAATGGCCACCAACCTTTTCCGGTGGGTAAATTCTCTCCGCCAACATAAGAACAAAAAGAAACGGTATTACTCCCTTCCCTACCTATCTCACAACTTGGTGTAATTAATCATCATGTTTACTTCCCCCAATAATTCCACAAAACAACCATATTACTTTATTATTAATTCAGTTTTAGCTACGGGTGCAGTCTTCTAACCTTGTCTAATTCCATTGAAAGGATAGTAAACGTCTTTATGCAGTTAACCTCCTTCGTTGCTTGTATTAACTCACACGCAATAAATTCTAGAAAGTGCCGGCTCCCTAAGCAGCTATCGTGGATTGACTAGCAAGGTCCTAGAGATCAATCTAGACTATGTCCTAACTAACACTTCACTTTATCGTCCTTCATGTTAATTTACGAATACGAATACAAGATTGGCTAGATCTAAATAATCATTAATTAAACCCGTCGATCAACGTAGCTGACACTGAATCTCCAGATTAGGGAGACTTAAAGTTGCCTCGATTCAGCGATACAAACTATCACTAAATCAAGCGTGGTTGTTCCTAATTCTAGGATCACATCAATTCGTTATGATTAATTCTGGTAAATTATGGGGTTGCTAAACATTCAGATTAATTACAACAAGTAAAATCAAGTAAACTACCATAACTAAGATACAAGGGAACGTTCAAAGCTTCATACCTTTGTTATGAAGATCTAACTTGATCTACTCAAGTTAGAGATGGTGTGGAAGAAAGGAAACCGTAAGCAATATCACAATATAAAACTGTAGACTTTTATTTCATGGAATTTGATAAAAGTATGGAGAGTATATCATGGGTATATGTTAACAATGGAATACTGTAGCTATATATAGGCATTATAGCTGACATAAGACTCAATAAAACCCTAGCCAACATAGTAAAAAGTTGTTGGGTAAGTTTCATGTTCTCCAAGATCTCGATGAGGCAGTGGTGGGCCTCAAGCTATCGAGCCCAGCTTCAGCTCTTTTCTTCAACAGATCTCTTCTTAGACTCTTTTAACTCAGCCCCATGACTTTCTCTCAGTCCAGATCCATGTCACCACTGCTCCGGAATAAGCTACTTCTGAGAAGCACACAAAATAAAGTATTACAATACCAAATCCATAGGTTAATCACATAAATGCATAATCGATATCCAAATAACACACACTACACAATTAACATGTATTTCGCACAATATTTAGATTATCTTTCCTCTCCTGAGCATAAATCGGGGTATGTAACAGTATATTTAAAGGTATTAAATAGCATGTTATCAACTACCCCACTTAGCCTTTGATCGTTCCGAACAAAAAGGTGAAAAAAAATGAAACCTAGGAACAATATACGAGTTAATCAAAAACAGCTATGCGTCCCACTTCCAAGATCACAATCATGCTGACTATTTCCCACAAGCAACGCATTAAACAACATTCAATCCATGAACCGGTGTGTGGGTGTGAAATAACTTGCCAGCATCATTTATGTAGACAGAATCACATTATCAACATAAGCCCAGCCAGCAAATCACGAGAATGCTGTCCCTTTACGCCATTAATTTTTTAATTTTATTCATTTTGAATTTAAGGAAAATTAGGGATTAGGACACTTTATACATTTTTCTTAAAGTAACGGTCCTAGTTATCATTTTTTATAGGCTGAAGCACATAATCAAAGCTATATGACTAAATTTCCCTCTCTTAAGAGATTCTTATCCTTTAGCTTTTCTATGAACTCAATGTCGGCTTATCTGTTTTCTCTCAAAGAAAATCAATGTTGACGTGAGAAAATTGTAGTGACAATCTGTAATTGTCAATCTTTCATTGTTTCGTTTCCCAATTCGGCTGACCGACCATCTAATTGGTAGGATTCGTTCTCTGTAGATCTTGTATTCATCAGGTATGGTTGGATTTTTTTCCCCGCTATTGTTCAAACGCATTAGAGATCCGAAATCTCAGTTTTATAAGTTAAATTTTAATCTTCTAATGAATTTGAGCATAAATGTGCGCTTCTTAAGTTTATTTGCTTCTTGATCCTGACTTTGATGTTTTATTTATGAATACCTTGTGTTTTTTATGAGAAATACTGAAATAATCTGATTCACTGCTGATTTTCTCTGATTCCTTTTGTTACCTGAATAGTGGAACAGTGTTCTGAGTTTTATAAGTTAAATTTCAATCTTTGTAATGGAATTAAACATAAATCTGAGCTTGTTAAGTTTAATTCATTCTTCATTCTTCGTTTGATGTTTTTTTGTATATACTCTGTGTTTTATGAGAAATAATGTAATTCACTGCTGATTTTCTCTGATTTGTTTGTTATGTAGGTTTTTGAAGATGGTATTCCTTATTTGTACTTACAATGGAGAGTCATGTTTTTGAAAATCAAAGAATTGGATGTCTACGGAGTATTAAGCTACGTATATGTGAGAGATGGAGTTCATTGAGAGAAGATAAGATCAGTGTGTATTATTCACTACCTGAACAAGAAAATTGTTTTCTGTTCAATAACGAAGATGTTGAAATCATGTTGGTTGTGTCTGCTTCATTTGGTGCATCACGTGTACAGGCATATGTTGTTTGTAATGCTTTTACTGCTGTTTCTACTGGAGCTTCTATCGTGTCTTCTACTGTGGCTTGTACTAGTATTGAATCAGTTGCATCATCATCTATTGCTGAATCTGAAGATGAGGAGATCGATTTGCTTCCTACGTTTTGTCCAAGGAAGGAGAATATGCAACTGCCTATCTATTAGGATAAGTGTGTAGAACGTGTGGGTCAAAAGTTTGTTGGCAGAGCATCAGAATTTAGGAAAGCATTGTGTAAAATTTCTGTTTATACCGGCTTTGATTTCGTGTACACTAAGAATGATGATAAGAGGATTAAGGCATTGTGTGCAAATAGGGGGGAAGCCCGTTGTGCTTGGATGGTTAGTGCGAAGAAAGAAATTCTTAATGGATTTTTATGTTAAAAAGATGCATGGGTTGCATACATGTGGTACGTCATCGCGTTATTTCAAAGGGCATCGGATGAGTTTAGATTTGGTTTGTGATTTGGTTTGTAATGAAGTTCGTGATGAGCCCTCAATAAAGCCTATTGTTGTAAAGCGTCAGCTTTTTTTAGATCATGGTCTCTCTGTTTCATATTACAATACTTGGAGCGGTATAGAAAAGTGAAGAATGCTCTGTTTGGGGACATGAAAGAGTCTTTCAACTCTTTAAATTCATATGTCTCAAAAATTCATGAAACGAACCCCGGTTCTTATGTGGTTTTGAAAGTTGATGAGATTTCAAGTCGTTTTACGAGGGTGTTTGTTGCCTTTCATGCTTGCATTGAGGGATTTAAGCACTGCCGGCCAATGCTGTGTTTGGATGGAGGTCATTTGAAAACACAATTTAGGGTCAGCTTTTGTCGGCAGTTGGGAAAGATGGCGATCAAGGTACTGTATTCATTCTATAGCATACATTTTGTAATGTTAGTTTATTCATTTTTTTAATGTTTTTCAGTTGCTAATTTAGTCTCTTTAGTATTTGACATATGTTGATATTAATACATTCTTGTTTTGCGGTTGTTGATTCCGAAAATACTGACAACTGGCATTGGTTCCTTATGAATTTGAAGAACATAGTTGATCCCACTCGGAGAATTACATTTGTTTCAGATAGGAATAGTGGGTTATTAGATGCCAGGCTTGTTGTTTTTCCAGATTTAGACCATGCTTTTTGCCTTTTTCATCTTAAGTTGAATTTGAAAGACAAATTTAAGGGGTCTAGATTCAGCAAGGGTTTTAAGAAGCGTATGGTTTTTCTTTTGAGACAGTGTGCTTATGCACCAACAGTTGATCTATATGATAGTTTGATGAGTGTTATGTTAGAAGAGGGTAAGACAATTGTAATAGATTTCGTTAGCACCTTACCTGCTGAAAGATGGACGATGATCATTTTAAAGGCATGCGCTATGGTGAAATGTCTTCAAGTGCAGCAGAATCTTTTAATTTGTGGGTTCTTAACGAGAGACACTTACCCATATGTAATATGATTGATGCTTTCCGCTTGAAGCTTATGAATCAACTTTCTGGTATGTTTTTGCTTAATTGCTTTGTGTATTAAGTATTTTACATCATCTTGTATCTGTTGTATATAATGAGATCAATTGGAATTATTTGTAGAACGTAGGTCTCGCTTGTGCTTCATGGAATTTTGCAATAAGCCCACGTATAGACAAGATATTAGCAGATTCATTTGCTGCATCTAAGAATTGGAATATCATCAATTGAAGGGGATATGTATTTGAAGTGCGATCAACGCCTTCTTGTATGGTTTACCTTGAGATTGTAAGTTTTGGCAATTGAATGGTTATCCATGTGATCATGCGGTAGGCTGCATAATGAAAGTTGGTTTCCCCTTGCATGATTTTGTTGATGTTGGATTCCGGTCGAGTTCGTTTGTTGCTTGAATATGCAATCCATCCAGTGCCGTTGGTTTACGAGCCAGAGCATTCCAATGTTGCTGTTTTACCTCTTATTTCAAAGAGACAACCTGGAAGGCCAAGGAAGAGACGGATTCCTTTTAGAGGTGAATCCAAACGCGAGATGATGTGTGGTCAGTGCCATAAGTTGGGGCAACATAATCAAAGGACATATGTTGCTTCTGTTATGATGTAGATGACATTCTTTTATATAACTCTGCTATTCTAGTTGTTTTTGTACTTTGACTGATGCTTATTGTTTTGTGACTCTGTTCTTCTTAATTGAGTGACTTATCTATTGAATGTTATATTTTTACATTGTGGTTCTATAAATTTTGAATTGCCTAAGCTCCCATACCAAGTTTATGAAGTATATGTTTGTCTTTTACGCATTTTATTTGAATGTTCTTTGCTGTTGTGTTTGTAAGATTCTCTTCATTATTGTATTATATGTTATGTAAAAAAATAGGTGCAGCCAAACAATCCAAAGGGATGAAAATTTCACCAAACTTTTGTTTTAATACTTTTGTTTCGTTTTGAGAGTTGGTTTTAGATTGTTACAACACTTTTCATGAGATTCACTGTCGAAATTCATTAGTGAATATTAATAGTGAATTATTGACTTCCAGTGAATGTTAGTAATGAATTTCTAACAACCGTAATTTTTGCCAGTAGCATTGTACTTATTGAACTTATGAATCAAAATTATACTTGTACTAATAGAAAATTAGACAAAAAAGACATTAGTTAATAACTTTGATTGAAATAGTTGTCTCCTTGTCCTTATTAATTCAAGTCACTTCAATTTAGGACATACATATGAAAATAAGCAATAGTTTTCACTTGGCATCTACATAGTAATACTGATGTTTGGTCTACATATGAAGATAAGTTTTGATATTCTCTTGGTATCTACATCTGATTAGATGTAATACAATTTACTACCAAAGCTTTGAATTCTTGCACTTCATCTGTTTTCCATTTCTTGTCGATTAATCGTGCAATCTAGTAGATGTAGTACATGATGTATATTGCACAGTCATTCTTTGCGACCTTCTTGATTTTTCTTGCTTTTAATTCTTTGGATTGACAAAAGCATTTCCATATGTACTTTTGCTGAAAAATAACACATGTTTAACACATTTGATTAGTAGAGAAAATGTGACTGTAATATTAACAACATAAATACAAAAATACTTACAATGTCAAGTGCATTTTCCTCAAAGTGGTCAACAACACCTTTCCGGCTAGCAATTGAGTTGTACATGATCCATTCTCCTCCTTCACCTACTGCAAAGGTTAATAATATCCAATAATATGATTCGTCCTTCACACCTGGACAACACAACGTAATGAGAATATTTTTTCCTATTTCCAGATGCGGTTTCATGCTATCGACAAAACGATTCGAGTAGTTTCCATTTGCTGCATATTTCTTGCAGTATGCCTGCAATCAATCACCATTTTTAGTTATGTATTACAAATAAACTAACAATATTCACTCTGATTTTTTAGTAAAACTTTCAGTGTATATTGCAAGTGAATTGTTAATACTTATAACGACCATTCAATTTTTTTTGATCTCACCCAAGTTGATGCTGGCAGTATGTGAAATTCCTTTCTAACTTGTTCATTCCTACTTAGCATTGTTGCAAATGCATCGATAACTTGTTTTTGTACATGTCATTTATTAGTTGTTTACTTGGAATGTTGTTGTAGAAAAAGTAGTTAGGTTGAATTGTGTACCCCGTCCGCAATGAACGGTCCCTCTAGTAAATTCACCATGTCATGTACAGTGATCGTGGTACCACTCTCAATATCTAACCATACTTCCCCCTTAATCTTATAAACCGGATCAAATGTAATAAGAAATATGTTAAATACTCTTACTTACAATCTTCCATATGTTTTGAGTGTTGTGTGTAACAACTGAAATGCTTCTTTGGTTATTTTCTCCCCACATGTGTAATCACCTTTCTTCTTTTTTAAAATCACTTTCACAGTTTTGGTCCTTGTCTGGACATGTTCTGGTGAAGCTTCATTGGTCAAGTTCACTTGTTCGGTTCTTCTTTTCTTATCTTCTGGATATACAAAGTCATCATCTTTTCTCGTTCTTCATTTCCTTTCTTTTATTTCTTTGACACGTGAACTTTGCTTCACAGTTTGTTGTACTTGCTTAGCATCTGTGTATGCATATTTCTGTGACACTGCATGCACTGCTGTATTCTCAATTTTTGTATGAAGAGCTTCCATTGTTTTGCGTTTTTCCTCTATCTTGCTCTCATAAGATTCTTTAATTTCGTGGAACACATCCACCCTTGTCTGCAGCTGAAACATTATTGACTTCAATTCAGAAAATTCGCTTTTGCGCAGTTTTCTTCCTCGAGATGCTTCACTTTTTCTGTTAGAATTTGTTTCAGTTTTTTCATCTGTTCAGTGCCTTCCTCACCATTCTTTTACATCCCCTGTTTGAATTCTTCCAACCTTGATCTCATTTCATTTACAACTTTCTGAAGATCGTGATATTTTATTAAAGCATCATTAAGTGAAGCTAAAAGTCCAGCATTTTCTTATTTGAGACCATCAACTACACCTTTGTATACCTCCTCCAATTCACTGAAAATATTGGATTTGATCTCATTCTCTCTCCCCTCAATAATTTCCAATTTCTCAAGTTTTCTGATTTCTTCCTTCTGCTTGCTTATCTCATCATCTTTTGCCTTCCACTTTCTCATCTTTTTCTTCAGCCTCTTAACTTCTGATTGCAAATGCTCTATCTTCTCATCCCTTTCCTATATTTATGAACTGTTTTATGTTCAGAAGTAAATCTACTAAAATAGTTTTGTGTAAGAAAATGCATGCATTTTTCAATTTTCATGAGATTCACTGTCAAATTTCTCTGGGTCACTTTCAGCGGTGGATCTCAAACAACAAGGATTTTTGGCAGTGAATAAGAAGCTTATGTTCAGAGAGTTTGAGAATGTGATAAACACAAGAGTAAACTTCAACTTAGTTTATTCATTGAGTAAAAAGATGTATAAATAGATACAATTGAGATAGAGAGACTAGCTAGCTAGCTTGGGCGGCCACTTGAGTATGTAGATGTGGGCGGCAAGCATGCAAAAGTAAAAAGTAAAAGTTATGTCTATGACATAAAGTAAACTAGAGTTTGACATATTAATTGTTTATATGACTCACAATTAATATGTCTTTTACAATTAATTTTACAATTAAATAAGGTGTACAAAATATTATGCACGAAATCACGAGGCTCGGCAATCTGTGAGCACCTGTGAAGCCTCGGCGACCGAGTCCGGAGTCTATTTGAGTAATATTTCCACCCCCCCCCCTCAAGCGGGTTTGTATATGTTGATGCGACCAAGTTTGCTACTTAATCTTTGAACATAAGAGGTGGAATAGCCTTGGTAAGAATATCGGCATTCGATCTGTGAGGGAACATCTTGGAGTTGAATAATCTTGGCATCAATCTTCTCCTTGAGAAAGTGTCTGTCAATGTCCACATGCTTGGTTTTATCATGATGGTGGATCTTTGCCATGCATAAGGCTGAATTATTATCACAACGAGTGTGATAGGTTGCGATACGGTTCTTTGAAGTTCGGTCGGTACCACTTTTTAGCCATAGAGCTTCACAAATGCCAAGTACAAGTGCCCTTAGTTCGGCTTGACCTTGCTTCTTGACACGATAGGTTGTTTCTTGCTCCTCCAAGTAACCGGGTTCCCCCGTATATATGAGCAATAGCTGTGGTAGACCTCTGTCAATGTGACATCCGGCCAATCGGCATCGTGTAGACCTTGATTGATCTATCGGTAGACTTGGTGAAGTGCGAGGCCTTGGCCGGGAGTGGATTTTAAATACCTCGGTATCCTATTCACTTTGCATCCCAATGTTGCTCGGTAGGGCAATGCATGAATTGGCGACGAGGCCCGACCCCCGTATGCAATATCGGGTCTTGTGTGAGAAAGGTATATGAGTTTGCCTACAAGCCTTTGATATTGTTCTTTCACGACGGCAATGTCACCATGCGGTAGGGTATGGGGGTCTCTTTGGAGATACGACGGGTTTGCATCCCGGCATGCCGGTTTCCTTCGGTAGGTCCGGGACATACTTCCTTTGGGAGGCGAAATGCCATTGGTGGTTCTAGCTACTTCCATACCAAGAAAGTACTTGAGGTAGCCCGGATCTTTAACTTGGAACACCTTTGCCGGTAGAGTCTTCAAGTTACGGATCTCGGTAGAGTCATCTCCGTAAGGATGATATCATCCACATATACAATTAGAATGGACCTCCTACGGTTGGTTGTCTTGACAAACATGGTGTGATCGAGTTGCATTGATGATATCCGGCGGCTTTAACCACGGTAGTGAGTTTTCCAAACCATGCCCTTGGTGATTGCTTCGGGCCATATAGAGATTTCCTCGGTTGCACACCTTGCCTTGAGTATGAGGATTGATAAAACCGGGGGGGTACGGTCATATAAACCTCCTCGGTGAGGTCCCCATTTAGAAAGGCATTTTTGATGTCCAATTGGTGAAGAGGCCGGTCAAGTTGGACGGTAGGGAAATCGGTACCACGACGGTGTTGAGCTTTGCTTTGGTGCAAAAGTTTCCTTATAGTCAATGCCATAAGTTTGAGTGAATCCCCTTGCTACCAATCGGCTTTATACTTGTCAATTTTACCATCGGCATTGTATTTGATAGTGAATAACCATGCGACTAAGCTTGTTTTCTTGCCTTTGGGAAGAGTTGTGAGGTCCCAAGTATGATTATCCAAGAGAGCGGTCATCTCTGTTTTAACGACGACCTTCCACTTATCATTTTGAAGGGCCTCACGAATATTTCTAGGGATAGAGTGAGAGTCCGGGTCTGTGTAAACATGGCAAAGACGAGGAGACAAGCGATCATAAGATAAATAAGTATGAATAGAATGATCGGTGCATGATCTTTTCCACTTTCCTTAGAGCAATAGGTACGTCATCTACTTCGGATAGGCTGGCGAGAGTCGATGGCGGGGTCCGGCGGACTACGGTTCGATGAGGTTCTTTGAGGTTACGGTTCGGCGGGCTGCGGGTCGGCGGACTGCGGGTCGGCGGAGGCTGGCGAGGGTCGGTAATGTGAGTATCCGCGGGATCTTTGAAGATTATGAGTCTGGCGAGGGTTAATGGTTTCTTTGAGGGAACGGACTTAGTTCAATCTCAATCGGGTTTCCATCGGTGGGCTCGGTAGGTTTCTTTGTAATATGGAGTCCTTTCAAAGAATTTCACATCCATAGAATTGTAAAATTTCTTTTCGGTAGGAGAGTAACACTTGTAACCTTTCTGTCTGTGCATATCCAAGGAAAATGCACTTATGAGCTTTAGGATCAAGTTTTACTTGTGTTGAGCATGGATATAAACAAACACGGTACAACCAAAGATCTTTGGAGGCAATTGGGTAATAAGATGAGAGCGGGAGTGTGTGGTCGGCGGGGTTTGGAGAGGAGTTTTGAAACCTAACACTCTGTTTGGGAAGTACGGTTGATTAAATATGTAGCGAGTCAATATAGCTTCACCCCACATGTATTTAGGAACATGTGTAGTGAACATGATTGATACGGCCATTTCCGACGGATACTGTTCTTTCTTTCGGCAACACCCCATTACGTTGAGGTGTTTCCACACAACTACGATATGAACAATTCCTCTGTTTGTCAAGAAGTTGCGAGGTTAGACTCATAGTATTCCGAGCATTATCGATCTTTAAGATCTTGATCTTAGTATCAAATTGGGTGGAGACCATGTGATAAAATTCTTGGAAGATAGGTCCAACTTGATTTGTCTTTCATTAAGAACGACCAAGTGTTTACGGTATGATCATCAATGAAGGTTACAAACCACCTTTTTCTGTTATACTTTTCACTCTTGAGGGTCCCCATACATCCTTTGTGAATTAGGGTGAAAGGGGAAGAGGGCAAGTGAGGTAACTTAGCATACACGAGATTTGGTGAGTTTAGCAAATTGACAAATATCACATTGAAGATCATTAAGATTACATCCTTTAAACAATTCGGGGATTAAAGACTTTAAATAACCAAAACTTGGATGTCTAGTCTATAATGCCATAACATGATATTGTCTAGGTTTTGAGTGCGAGCTTGAGGCGGTCTGTCTTCGGTCTTGTCTTCGGCGGGGTTGATCACAAACGATCTGAGCGGGGTTTAGCTTGCCCAATCACTTCACGAGAAGAAAGATCTGGAATGTACAACGATTCTTATTAAAAACAACGGTCCAATTCGGATCTTTAGTGAGTTCTTGACGAGATATAAGGTTACGATCTAACTTTGGAACAAACGGGACATTACGTAGATATATCGATTAGTAAGTTTAACCTTCCCAACACCTTTTGCATAAGAAACGAGAACCATCGGCGAGTCTTAATTACGTGAATTTGGTTGCATGGCATATATTGGGTAATAAGGTTTTTATTACCGGTCATATGGGAAGAAGCCCCAGAATCAACAATCCAAGTCTCATTACTAAGAGGTGAGTAAAATATACTGTTTTAGCATGAGTGGCCATTTCGGTAGGGGAGCTACCTTCACGATCTTTGAGCAATAAAGGCTCTAAAGGCGACAAGGCGAGCATTCGGCTTCTTGTCATTCTCCTCTTCAGCGATAAGTTTGCCTTGACTTTCCCTGGTTGGTTTTGAGGTTTTAGAGGGGGTAGGTTTGCCATGTAGCTTCCAACAATTGTCCTTGGTGTGATTTGTGCGTTTGCGGTGATCACGAACGGCTTTCCGGCTTTCTCGGTAGGGCTTCTGTAAGTCTCATTAACCTTCGGCGGGCGGTACCTTCGGTAGGGTTGTCGGCGGGGAGTTCGGCGGCATCACTTTCCTCACTTGCTTTCCTCGTGTTTGACCTCGGCAAACATGGATTTGAGATTTGGAAGAGGTTTAGTAGCAAGAATTCTACCTCGACATCATCGAAGTAGGATTCGATCCGGTAAGGAATTTGAATACTCTCTTTTTCTCGATAATGTCTTTAAAGAGTGCGGCATCTTTAACATCATTCCGGGGGTGAGTTTCCAACATATCTAGGTGTTGCCATGCCTTAGATAGTTGATTAAAGTATTGAGTTACGGACATATCCCCTTGTACGCAATTTTGAATACGAGCTTCGAGTTCATAGACTTCGGATGTATTGTCCTTTTTTGAGTAAAGGTCTACGGCATTGTCCCAGATTTCCTTAGCGAGTGTCATACATCATGAAGTTCTCACGATCTCTTTTGTCATAGACCTCGTGAGGATGGTCATGACTTGGTTATTTTACGTGTCCCGTGCTTCAAACTTGGGGTCGGTTTCGAGCGGGGGCGGGTTTGGAACCGGACGGATATCCCGTCTTGCCCTGGCCGGAGATATACATTTTCATAGACCTTGACCATAGCAAGTAGTTGTTACCATCAAGTTTATGATTTGTAAAAGAAGAGTGTTCGGTTATCCCGGTCTATTTGAGGCGGTGTGAGTCAACGAAGAAGATGAAACTTCGGATAATGTTGACATTTTTTACGAAAAAGAGCGAGTTTTGCGGCGGATTTTAGAACTCGGTAAGGCTACGATACCATGAAGAGAGTTTGAGAATGTGATAAACACAAGAGTAAACTTCAACTTAGTTTATTCATTGAGTAAAAAGATGTATAAATAGATACAATTGAGATAGAGAGACTAGCTAGCTAGCTTGGGCGGCCACTTGAGTATGTAGATGTGGGCGGCAAGCATGCAAAAGTAAAAAGTAAAAGTTATGTCTATGACATAAAGTAAACTAGAGTTTGACATATTAATTGTTTATATGACTCACAATTAATATGTCTTTTACAATTAATTTTACAATTAAATAAGGTGTACAAAATATTATGCACGAAATCACGAGGCTCGGCAATCTGCGTGAGCACCTGCTGAAGCCTCGGCGGGAAGAAGACCAATCATAGTGTTTTAATGTGTCCAAGTCCTCCACATATTTGACATACGTCCATGCAATCGCATGTCCAGTGTTTTTGAAGAAACACGCTTGAAACATCAAAAGGCATAGCACTTTCACAGTTTCTACCATAGCATTGTGTCTTCATTGTCCAAAAGTTTTTCTAACTTGTCTTTCATCATTTTGGCAGTGATGTTTTGGGCATTTGGGAATATTCGATCTGCAAATTCTGATTTGACTTTCTTCCCATGTGACTTGTCAACTTTTAAATTACCGTCCATGATTCCAAAAATGAGCTTGGTGTCAATCCTACGTACCTCACAGCATTCTCTTCCAATTTTAATCGCTCTTTGTTCTGGTACATATGCGCTTATGATGTTGTCCAACACTTGGTCTCTTCTCTTGTTGGAACATATCCCATTTTCGTCAATATCTTTGAAAAAGAGCTTGAAAAGAGTTTGATGCATAATGTTCCGATGACTTCTTGTCGGTTTTCCCTTTGTGTTGTTATATGCATCCACTAGATATGAGATGGTGTTTCTGTATTGATCGTACCTGGAAAAAATCAATGCAGACAACACATTTTTTGGTTAGTGAATTTGTTTGGCTTCTGAATCAGAGTTTTTACTGTCAATATGACATTCAGATACATGTACTGTCAATATTCATTATAGTGAAAATTCATAGTGAATCAAACTTCGAGGAACAAAAGTGCTAGAAACCAGTTAAGCATGACCATGATAAGGAATCACTTGAATTTAAACAGCATCAACATGAATGCATGTAAAAGTGAATTTGAGTTAGCATTCAACATTTGGCTTTGTGAATTTTCGTATTTAATCCAGATTTTAGCAACTACATCATAAAAACTGACAGACAGAGGTAAGACAATTAGCTACTTTAATGTCTAACACTTCATATAATAAGTCTTATATGTGCAAATATAGTCTAAAGTAGGTAGCGATGACAACTAAGGAATCAGTCTTTTTGAATTTAAATAGTATCAGCATGAATGTATATAAACACTAAATAAATGGTAAAGTGAATTTTCGTTAATATTGAATACTTGACTTAGTGAATCAGACTTTTTGTACATATCTCACTGACATACAAAGCAAAACACAAGTGAAACGTGTTAAATCTTTGGGTAAGAGCACTAGAAAACCTAGATACTATCAATCACTGATCTTGTGTTCAATTAAGTCCAACATAACCACAAGTGTTTTCTTAAAAATAAATTTGAGTGAAAATCATAATCACATCATAGGATATATGTTGCACAAATCATTGAAAATTACAGTGAATACAGTTTTCTAAACATTCAATGTGAACAAACACAATTCTCTGTGATTTCTCACTGAGAAAGCAATCGAGCTTATCGATTTCTCGTCCACTAAATTAAGGGAAAAATAGTAGTGAATATCTACTAAAGGTTGGTGCAATAAAAAACCCTAACAACATCACTATGATTCGATGTAAAAATTGATTGCATATTACTGTGAATTTGAGTAAATGGTCTTCTTACCTACATTGAATGTGAGTACTAAAACTTGCTGCTATAAAACAGCTAAACAACATCACCATGATTGCACGGAAAAAGTGAATGCATATTACAACAAAGTTTAGTGAAAATCATAAGCACATCCTAACATATATGTTCCACAAAGCACACAAAATATAGAGTGAATACAATTTTGCATACATTCACTTTGTATAAACATATTTCTCTTTGATTTCTCAATGAGAAAGAAATCGAGCTGATAGATTTCTCATCCACTAGATTAATCGAAACATAGCAGTGAATGTGAGTACTAAAACTTGCTGCAATAAAAAAAGCCTTACAATAGCACCATGATTCCAAGTAAAACTTCAGTACATATTATAGTGAATTTTAGTAATGTTCACTAAAAAGCAATAAAAATGACATAAATCTCGTTTAGTAAATGAAGGAAATCAGAGAAGTGAATTCATCGATTTAGTACTTACTTATACTTAGTAATACGTCGATCAGTTTTTTGCTTCTCAGCTGACTTCGATCTTGTTTTCGCCATTTCGAGCACTTGATTCACGTGTTTGGTTCCCTGAATAGGTGAAAAGAAGATGCAAAGGTGAATTCGAACCCTAATTTTTCGAAGAAATTGAAATTTCCAGAATCAGAAGCTTATCTGAGATCGTATAGCTTCGAAATTTGTTCGATTGGGTATAAATCCTTACAAATTAGGGAAAACGATTGCGTAGTCCTGAATTCTCGGGAAATTTTTGCGATGAATTCCGCTCCAGGTTTTGGAAATCACAGAGAACGTGTTATTAATTTTAATGGTAAATGTCTAGAATACTTTTGACTCTCATTAATATAATTGCAGTAAAGTAGGTGAATTAATAACATATATTAGGGTTAAAAGGAAGAAAAATGTAATAAATGTTCTATTGATATTCTAAATGGATTTATATTATAGGACAAATTTAAAAAGCTAAAGAGAATTACATTTTGGTATTATTTTTTATTCTTATATATGTTTTAAATTTTGTAGGGTTGAGAATTTAAATACTAAGGGTAGAAACATGAATTAACTCTTGAATTTTCCAAACTTTAGGGTTGTGTTGTAGTAAATTGAGACGTTCTTGACAAAAGAAATGTTAAAATACCAGATTTGGTATGATTATGTCTATCTAAATAAAAAGAAAAAGAAAATAGAAGAAGGAGGAGGGCAGGTGTGTTATGGTTATATTTATTTACTTATTTATTTTTGTCAATATTCATATAGCAATTTTCGTTGTTATTAATTTGTTTCATTGACAACTTCTTGATATCGGATTATCGATTTGCTATAAATCATATGATCGATCATCTATTACATAATTAACATAAAGAACTTACAAAATATACAAGGCAATAATAAATAAGATACATGGCTAGGAATATCTACATGCTTCTCATTCTCATTTTCATCATAACTGCAGGTTATATATAATTCTTTTCCAGATATAAGTCCTTTAAATTTTTTTGTGGTGTCCTAAAATATAAATTTTTCTCACATTTCAATACAAGATTAATGCATTGTTTTCATTTCACATTAAACAATACAATATTATAAGTCACTTCCAAAAAACAACACAATAGTTTACTTTGAAATATTAAAAAGTAACTCATTTATGATTTTTCTTAATCTGTAAAAAAAACCAAAATGACTTATAATACGGGACGGATGGAGTAATTAATTAATTCTAGCTATTTAAATGCTTATATTTGAATCTAAATTATGTTAATGTTCTTACTTGATTAATCAGTTGGAGCTAAGGAATCCCCTGCAGGCAATATGTTTGTGAGTGAATACAAGGAATTTGAATGCGATGGGACATGCATTTTTGAGAGTAATGATGATGATTGTGCGAAAAAACCTGAATGCACTTGTCTTCCCCCACCTGGCTCCTCACCAGATACTGAAGGGACATGCGTCTAATTTTATTTACTTTGAGTTCGTGGTGATTCTTCATCTCATATAATATGGAGTCACCATATACACACCTACATACAAGCATATATATATATATATATATATATATATGGTTTCATGAAATTTGAATTATGATCTGTTGTCTTCATGCATGTCATGGACAAGATGTGTTGGAAAATGTATTGATGGGTACTTATATATAATAATGGACATTATAAATATAGTTGATGTCATTTATGCTCTTCAAATTTCTCTTTTCAAATCACGTAATGTTAAATACCACGTCTTCAAAAAAGCTAGTTTAAGCCGATAGAATGATCGATAATTAATATTTTAAATACTTCAACACAAAAGAGGTCAATTTTGTGGCAAGAACATCTTTTGCTATTGCATAATCACTTAACTCTTTCGATGAAAATATATAATAGGCAATAGGAAATTCTGATGTGATATCTCCATTTTGAATCCCCATTTTATCATATAAAAGCTCTTAGGTTTATTCAGGTTTCTACGGGACGGGACCCCACAACGGAATTTCCTCTTGGCAATAGTCTTTCTGCGCATTGTATGCTTATATATCTTTTCAACGAAACCTTACGTTCAATTCAAAGGTTTGGCAGGACCAAACTATATTGGCCATACGTGCATCAACTAACTCAATTGGATTCCCTTACAAGTATGGAAAACCTTACTAATGAGACCGTCCATCTCAGATGGCGATATTATATGGCGATCTAGTTATATACGTCTTAACTATTTCTTCAACGAGCAGATCCTAAGAAACCATTTACGATGACATTCATAAAATTGGCCAGATTTTAGACATACATTCAGCACCGATAAGAAAATTAAAGAGCAGAACGTTCAGATTCAAAACCCTGTAGCATGACCACCACCGAGTCGGCATATACGGGGCATGTATCTGATTTTTAAAACTCACATACGAATCTAATTGCATCATATAATGGGTTCGAATTAATCTTACATGATTTGATTAACAAAGACTCTACTCTAGCATCATATAAACGGAAATGCTATAATTAAATCATGGTTACCAAGAAATAAACAAACATAATTGATTCACACGATTCCACGATGCGTAATTAGAGCCCTTTCGAATAAAGACTAGAACACCGGAAAATTGTTTCAATAAAAGCAAATGTATACTAAAGTTGTTCAAAGGCAATCTTTTGTTTGGAAAAGTATCAAGGTATGCCTATTACAATTCGTAATTTGCTTTAATATACATACCGTTAAAAACCGACCTAGAGTATAATTATGATGCTCCAAACAAATGCTATTGCCGATTTAGGGCATAATTGCATAATCTAGGCCACCGGCTTGCCGATGGGCTTCTATAGCGACGGGCCAGAAACTTGGTAGCCCACGTCTATTGACTCTTCAGTTCTTATTGGATTAAATTGTCCACTAAGCCTTCTAATCACCTAGTTCGAATTCTGACTAATAAAATTATGTTCTTGCAAACACTAACTAAAATCTCGACCCGCAACTTGACTCGATTCTCTCGTCCCTTAATCATTTCTCAAGCTCGGGAAACCTTCTCAAGCACGCTACTCTTCCATATATTCTGCCAAAGATCGAATAACATAAGAAATATTATGTTTTCTCGATAAATAACAATGAGAGTCAACATCGCAATCACGAACCACGAAATGTAAAAAAACCCATTTAGCGCGCACGATTTATTCATAAGATAAAACCATCAATTGAGCTCATATTACAAGATAAATCTGTAAGATGTCATATCGTCGGATGGATCAAGATCCACCCGATTACACAGCGGAAAGTATAAGATCTAGATCTAGTCAATCAAAATACATAAATATAATAGATCTAAACCTACGAGGGGGTTTAGATTGCTTACCTGTTTATTGTGAATAAACACCAAGAACAATGCGAGATCAAAGATCCAAGAATTGAGAAGCCACCGTCTTCCGACGTGTATCTCCAAGCAACATCAAGTGGATGGTGATTCAAGCCGCTTGACCTCCTCGATATGATACCGGAATAATCCCGAGGATTATCCCAACTCGAAACCCTAGTGTTGAAGCCGAAAATTCTAAGCTTCAAAGACTCCTCTAAGTCGCATGTTATGTGTGTATTGAGGCTTGGGAGAACTCTCTTTATATAGGAGAGTAATCATTGTCCACCAAGGATTTAATAATTAATACAAAATCAATTATAATAATCCTTATTAAATAAAAGATACTCCTAGAATAATCTAAAATAAATCTAGATTATTTAAGGATCAATCTAATATTTTTTTTCCTTAATTAATTATTCAACAAATAAATAATTAAATACTTGTACCATAATTATCCAAGAAAACAAATTTCTTGATAACCAAACAAGTAATACACGTCACTTTTATATTTGACCAATTAGGTCAAAAAGTCAACACACTAATTTGGGCCGAGTCCACGAAAAATGTCTTTTCCGTGTATTTAATTATTTAGTCCAACTAAACAATTAATCCACATATCAATTAAATAGTCCAATCCAACTATTTAATTATAATTGAGGTGAAACGACGAGAAAACATATGCTATGTTAGGAGCCACGTCGGGGACCATGAACCCATATTCAGTAGCTACAATAAATTAAATAATATTATCCGTCAGACCGAACAATAATATTCAATCTATTAATTCCGGGATTACACCACCATAAACCCGAAACTGAACTCTGCCGAATATAAATAACTTACACTCAACCATGAGTCGAAATCGTCCACTGATATAATCATTACATACGGATAAATCCTCCATAGACTGTTCGTTTCGATTCGGGATATCTCCGTAAACCCTTCTCGAAACCTCTTATCCTTATTTACCATTAACCCCTAGTGATCAATTAGTTCATAACTAATATAATATGAACTCCCGGGATCGATCAGTTTCTAGGATTAACATATAAGGGAACCATCTGTCTACTTCCCGAGGGAAGGAATGGATTCCATATCTGTGATAGCACAGACTACTCACTCATTCCGAATAGAGCCAACGAGAAGTGTTGGACCACATACTTTGCGAAGTGATCCTTACTAACACATCAAACTCTACCCTAGTCTAAACGGTTGTCCGTGATCACCTCGGGATTGAGATTAATCCATATATGATCATCTTGTGATTCGATAAGACTTCTCGATCACGGAATTATATCAAGAACTCAAATCAAATTGGTCCAAAATTTACTATATGATTATCATCATATATAAATGCCCCACTAGGTACCTATTACCGACGGTCCGGATAAGACTGTCACACCTAAAGTGTTCGGGCGCATTATTAGCATATTAATCATGAGACCCGTACTCGGATTAATCAACGTTATGGACTAAGTTAATTTTAAGTACATCTCACTAACTCAATCCTCTTGTGTATAGCCATACACCGAGTTATGTGATTACATAAACGAGGTACTTAGGGTTTTCGGTAGTGTCTTAATTATAACCATACATGCATATAATAAGATGAATTATTAATTCGTCCTAAAACAATTATATAATTGTCTTTCGGGCACTACACATTGTTAAGGGTGAATTTATACGATTTATAACGCTATATTCTATGATATTTTCCCTCATATTCGTATAAAATTGCATAAGAAACGAGTGTTTAACGGAAGTATTGAGTAATGAGGTTTTTAACGAGTTAATCGCAAAATTGGTTGATTTTGGTGTTTTAATTGTTATTTTATGATTATTTGGACATTACTACATTTTGCGATGTTTTGATGTGTTATAGATGCACAAATTCGAGCTCAAGAGGTGATTCAAAGATGATCAAGTCGGATTTAATTAAAGAGGAGGAGATAATGATGATTTACATTGAAGAAGAAGGGATAAGTATGAAAAAAATCAAGATGAAGTTGATTCTGGACTGGCGTCCAGAAGATTGAATCAGCGTCCAGACTGGACGAGCGTCCACCATCTCCAAACGAGCGTCCAGTTGAGAAATTTGATACAGAGAGTTTGGACGCTGAGTGGACGGGCGTCTGAAGCAAGTCCAAATCCATCTGGACGGGCGTTCACAAGTATGGACGGGCGTCCTTCGGCCGACTTAGCAGCGCCGCCTTTGTTTTCTATATATACAACGCGTTTTCTCTACCTTAAGGATACCATATACTCATTATTCGAAACCCTAAACCTAGGGGCGGCTTTAGGCTGCGTTTTTACTTCTTTTATTCCAGTTTTTATGTTCCAAATTCTAGATTAAAAGTAGGCGAGTTTTATGTTAGTTTTTTTTACGCAATTTCGAGTTTCCGAGAGGATGTTGAGAGGCTAAGCTTCATCAAACGAGCATTGTGAAGCCATCCTACACGTTTTGATTCCGTTTCTGCGATTATATTGTGAGTTTTACCTAAAGTTGTTTCCTTATTGCATGTTTATATTGTCTAATTGCAATTGTATCGAAAGATTTGCATGTTATGATTATCTTATGTTGATGAAAGTCTCTATAAGCCTTAGATCACCATGATAAGGAATAGTTGTTTAATCTATCATAACGAGAGTTAATAGGTTAGATTGCTAGGTTAAAGTTCACACCTTTGCTTCGTATAATCGTTAATCTTAGATCGAAAGATATAGATTAATAGGTGAATTACCTAAGAAATTAGGGTTCATGTTTTAGACAAGGTGAAATCACAACTTGGTTAGAAAACGCAATATAATCGAGATAGGAATTGATACTTGTTAGGATAGGTGGATCAATCGCTCGTTTGTTCATTAAAACTTGAATTTAATCCCGTGAAACTTGAATTGTCTAGATTAGTTACTTTTATTTCATATTAGTTTTAGTTTAAATAGTTCGCAACCCGTATCTTTCCTGGCTTTAGATCATATCTTCTGTCCAGTTTTACGTTTTAGTTAAGTTTGTTATCAGTTTCGTTTAGTTTTATCCGCTGTTTAGATTAGTTTTTCGTGACATAATTTAATTAGACAAAAACTAAGGTTAACAATCGCCAGTTCCCCGTAAGATCGACCCGGTATCAACCTCTATACTACGATCCTTATACTTGAGGAAAAACCGGATTTATAAATTTTATTACTTGTTTGCTTTGTTAATAAAATCCGTGACAAATTTTTGGCGCCGTTGCCGGGGAACCGGACGGTTGCCTAGTTTTTGTTTTTCGTTTTTCTTGTTTTTATTTCGTTTTAATTCCTGTTTTTAGTTGATAATCGTTTAGGTTATTAGGATATTAGGGTTTTAATTTAGGGTTTAAGGTTCTTCTCTCTCTTGTGATTAGTTTTCTTCTCTTCTGTCTTTCTATCTCCGTTCTTTTCTCTGTTTTTCCCTACCCCCCCCTCTTTCTTTTCTGCAAATTTTCTGCTTCTGTTCTAGTTTTCCCGCTACCAAACGGGCGTCTGGGATCTTGGACGCCCGTCCGCTGGAAAATTTTCAATCCTGTAGTGTTTTCACTCACTTAGACGAGCGTCCATAAAATTTGGACGCCCGTTCAAGTTTTCTGAAGACCAGACGAGCGTTTGGGCATCCGAACGCCCGTCCAGTCCAAAAGTTGGGCAGACGCCCGTCCAATCCTTTGGACGCCCGTCTGTTTCATCTTTTCCCTTAATACTCTTGTTTCTTTTCCTTCCTTTCCTTTCTTTTCCTTTTACTAGGCTTTTAATTTTGTTAGTTTAGGCTTTTAATTTCTTAGTCTTTAGGTTTCTTTCACTTGTTTTTGGTCCGGTTTATGCAAACTCGGAGTCAAAAGGGACCGTTACTATACACCCCCGACCCCGAGCGAACCGTAGTCCGGCCAAACGGGCGGATCTTCCATTCTCGCGGTTACGGCGAGCGATCCGAGCAAGATCTTGAGGATCGGTTAGCCAAGGAGATCACCGATTTTGTAATAATGGTGCTAATGATAGACGTACGTTGCGGACTACGCCATGCAGGCGAAGTCAAAGTCAACCCGGCCTATCGTTATCCCGCCCATAACCGCACGTACTTTCGAGCTAAATCCGGACTCATTCGGATGATGCAAAGCATGCATCTATTTTCCACGGTTATCGATCGGAGAATCCCCACACTCACTTACATACGTTCTTAGAGATATGCGGTACCACACGCATCCAAGGAGTAAGTGAGGATGCCATTAAACTAAAACTGTTCCCATTTTCTCTAAAGGGAGAAGCTAAGGAGTGGTATAGCTCTCTCCCCTCCGAATCTATTACCACCCGGGCCAAACTCGAAAAGGAGTTCTTGAGTCAGTACTTCCCACCTTCAAAAACAGCCCAGTGTTTAAACGAGATTTTCACATTCTACCAGAAAGAGAATGAATCCTTCTTCGATTGTTGGAAAAGATTCAAATCTCTGCTTAGAAAGTGTCCCCACCATGGCTTGCCACTGCAACGGCAAGTCAACACCTTCTTTAGTGGATTGACCGAGCTTACAAAAGGCATGGTCAATAGTTCATCTGGTGGGGTGTTTCTGAAGAAAACGCCTGATGAGGGATGGACACTGTTTGAGGACATTGCAAAGTACAACTACGCCCCATCTTATCAAGCAATTCAAGCACCTCCTCCTCCTAAGGTAGAGGAGGTAAACATGCAAAGTTTGATCGCCATCTTTACGCGAAGCGATGGCGACATCTCAAGTTTCAAATCCGATAAATCAAACTTCTTCTTTTCCACAGAACCCTCAGGTTCTGTACTGCGAAAACTGCTGTCAAACGGCCATATGAATGGCCAGTGTCAATTCAATCCCCCTGCACCTTATCAAGTGAATGTTGTTCATGATTATAGACAGTGTAATCCAGTCACATGTCAGAATTGTGACGAGATGGGGCACACTTCTCGATTTTGTCCTATGAACGGACAGAATGCTGAAGTGAATGCATTCTATGGCCAGAACAACCAAAGGTCTAATCAAATTTCTGGCCAGAATAATTTCCAAAACCACGGGTTTAATCAATCTTCCAGTTTCAATCCTAATTCGAATTTTAATTCGAGTCAAAATTTCAATAGAAACCTTGGTTTTAATCAGAACCAAAACTCAAAATTTTCCAATCCTACTCAGAGATTCAATAAGAATTGGCCTTCCAATTCAAATTCTCAAGTTCAAAGTCGGCCCAGCCAGCCCTATTCTCAAAATTTCCAAAACTCTCAAGGCCCCTCCCAATCTAACAATCTTGAAGCTAAATTGGAGGAGCAAAATAAAAGTATCCAACTCCTGATGACTACAAATAAGAACCTTGATAGGCGAATTGGGCAACTGGCTGAACAGTTAGCTTCAAGACCCCCAGGGCAACTGCCCAGTTTCACTGAGAAAAATCCAAAGGGAGTTCAAGTTGCTCAAACCGACTTGAACAATGGCCAATGTACTGACCTCGTACCATCAATTCCATACGGTAGAGAGGAGGCCAGTGCAATGAATCTAAGAAGCGGTACTCAAGTCAGTGGTCCTTCCCACCAGGGAAACCACTAGCCCCTCCTGCCATTGATAAGGCAGGAAGGGAAGCTCCCCTTGGCCGAAAGAGAATACTCAGGTGGCTGATCCCCTGAGAGGTGAAAAAGCTGGAAGTCCTCAGGTGGCTGATCCCCTGAGGAATGAAGAAACAAGTGGAAGTCAGGAGGATGATCCCCTGACTAATAAGAAGATTGAAAAATCTGTTCGGTGGAAGGATCTGGAAGACAAAGGCGTCAAGTGCATCTTCAAAGAAAATCTTTTCGAGAGCGATGCGAAAAAGCTTCCATTTCCACCAAGGAAGAGCAACATCCCTTTGAGTGAAGATAAGAAGTATGAAAAGGTGCTGAATCTTTTGAAAAATACTCAGGTAAATCTTCCATTATCCGAGGTCTTGGTTGAAATGCCTAAGTATACGAAATTCATCAAGGATGTTGTTTCTTCAAAAAGGAAGTTGTCAGAAATGGAGAGGCAGATTGGTGAGGATTGTTCAATGATCAATTACGAAGACTTACCAACCAAGAGAGGTGACCCTGGAAAGTTCGTGCTTACAGTATTAATGGGAGGCCTGGTCTTCCCTAACTCTTTGTGTGACCTGGGTGCATCTATAAGCCTCATGCCATTGTCTGTGTGTAAACAGCTGGGTTTAATTGATCTTCTAGAACCCACTACCAAGAATTTGCAATTCGCTGATAGATCTTCTAAGAAAGCAGCGGGAATCTTAAAATACGTACTGGTTCAAATTGATAGATTTACCTTTCCCGTTGACTGGTACGTCCATGACATCGAAAAAGGCGAAAATGTTCCCCTATTCTTGGAAGACCCTTTCTGTCTACAGCTTGAGCCCTCATTGACTGCAATGGTGGGCGAGTGACGATCCGTGTTGGTGATCAAGAGGTAAGCTATAATGTCTCCAAATCCATTCAAATACCCTCTGGTCCTCCAACCGGTTTTTCCATTGAGGAGACGTCTGATGACTTCGATGATTTGATGGAAAAGCAAGTCATGGTTTGTTGCAACGGAGTATGAGCGGCGGTTGATAATTTGAATAATCATGGTGTGGTAAGTCTAGAGCAGTTAGAAGCTGAATTTAAGGATGAGCTGTTGGAGGGAGAAGCCTTGGCAGTGGGACCACTGAGTAAACTCAGCGATGTTGAGTTGAAAGGTGGAGATCTTAAGTCTAGTTTAGAAGACCCCCCTGCAGATTTGGTGTTGAAGCCGTTGCCTAAACATCTGAAGTATGTGTTTTTAAGAGAAGGTGACAAGCTTCCATTGATTATATCTGCCAAGCTGTCTCGACTAGAAGAAATGAAGTTAATAAACGTCTTGAAAAAGAATGAAAAAGCCTTTGGATGGCAAGTAGGAGATATCAGAGGGATATCTCCGGACGTCTGTATGCACAAGATCAAGACTAATGAGGGTGCGAAATGTGTTAGACAGCCCCAGAGGAGGCTCAACCCTCATATGCAAGAGGTGGTTAAGAAAGAAATCATCAAACTTCTGGACATGGGAATCATTTATGCCATCGCTGATAGTGAATGGGTCTCCCCGACTCAGGTAGTTCCCAAGAAAGGTGGAATTACGATTGAGAAGAATGAGAAGGGAGAGGAAATAGCATTGAGACTTGTCACTGGTTACAGAGTCTGCATCGATTATCGAAAGCTCAATGAGGTAACCATGAAAGATCCTTTCCCCTTCCATTCATTGACTAGATGCTTGAACGTCTGGCGGGGCACGCATTCTACTGCTTCCTGGATGGATATTCAGGATACTTTCAAATACCCATTGATCCGGTGACCAAGAAAAGACCACTTTCACTTGCCCTTATGGTACATTCGCCTACGGGCGAATGCCATTTGGTCTCTGCAATGCCCCAGCCTACATTTCAAAGATGTATGCGGCTATCTTTGACGGGCTAGTAGAAAAGTGTATGGAAATCTTTATGGATGATTTTTCAGTCTTTGGTCAGTCCTTCGACGACTGTCTTGACAATCTTGATCAAGTGTTATCCAGATGTGTGGAAAAGAACTTAGTGCTCAATTGGGAAAAATGCCATTTCATGGTTGATGAGGGGATAGTTCTTGGCCACAAAATCTCCGCCAAGGGTATAGAAGTTGACAGGGCAAAAGTAGAAGCTATCGAGAAGATGAGTTATCCCAAGAATGTGCGTGAAGTGAGAGGCTTTCTTGGACATGTCGGTTTCTACAGAAGATTCATTCAAGACTTCTCCAAGATAGCCAAACCCCTGTCTACTTTACTAAAGGAAGACGTTGAGTTCAATTTTGATGAGAGCCGCAAGCAAGCGTTTGAGGAGCTTAAGGACCGTTTAATCTCTCGCTCCAATTCTTATATCGCCCGATTTGGAACCTACCTTTTGAGCTTATGTGCGACGCATCAAACTATGCAGTTGGTGCTGTTTTAGGACAAAAAATCAAAGGGAAATTCCAGCCAATCTATTACGCCAGTCACATATTGAATCCTTCTCAAGTTAACTATACTACTACTGAAAAGGAATTATTGGCCGTAGTCTTTGCTATGGACAAGTTTCGGAGTTACTTGTTAGGAGCTCAAGTGATTGTGTGGACTGAACACGCTGCTTTGCGGTATCTGATGACTAAGAAGGAGGCTAAACCGCGCCTACTGCGTTGGATATTGACCCTACAAGAGTTTGACGCTCAAATTAAAGACAAAAAGGGCGGTGAAAACGTAGTGGCTGATCACGTTTCGAGAATGCTAAGTGAGGAAAAGGATGGTCCAGACGATATAGATCTTTTCTTTCCTCTAGAGAACATTATGCTTATCGACGGTTGTCCTCCTGATATTCCATGGTATTCTTCCATTGTAAATTACCTTCATGCCCGATATCTCGATCCAGAATTGTCCTATCAGGAGAAGAAAAAGTTCTTCTCTGATTTGAAATCTTTCGTTTGGGATGAACCTTATCTGTTTAAGATCTGCAAAGATGGTTTGCTTAAAAGATGTGTTCCAGAATCCGAGCAGCGCGATATTATTGAGCAGTGCCACAGTGGACCCACCGGTGGTCACTTTGGTCCTTGGAAAACCGTTGCTAAGATTTTCCAATCCGGTTTCTATTGGCCCACGATCTTAAGGACACCGAAGCTTTCTGTAAAGCTTGTGATAGGTGTCAAAGAACCGGTACTCTGACAAGGCGTTTTGACATGCCTTTGAAACCCATCCTAGAATGCGAAGTCTTTGATGTATGGGGTATCGATTTTATGGGACCATTCCCATCATCTTGTGGTAACAAATACATCTTAGTCTGTGTGGATTACGTGTCGAAATGGGTGGAGGCTCAAGCCACTCCTCACAATGATCATAAGACGGTCATGAAATTTCTAAAGAAAAACATCTTCGTGAGGTTTGGATGTCCACGTGCCTTGATCAGTGATGAAGGGACACATTTCTGCAACCGACCCCTAGAGAAAGTTCTTGAAAAGTATGGTGTTCATCATAAAGGCGGCACACCATATCATCCGATGACTAGTGGTCGGGTTGAAAGGAGCAACCAAAGTATTAAGAAAATCCTGGAAAAAACGGTCAACGAGTCATAGAAAAGGCGGAGTTTGAAGTTTGATGATGTACTATGGGCATACGGGACCGCCTATAAGACTCCTATGGGTACATCTCCATATCAAATGGTTTATGGTAAGCCATGTCATACGCCGATCGAGTTAGAGCATAGAGCTTATTGGGCTACAAAGTTTCGAACTTTGATTCCCAATCTTGTGGTAAGCACCATTGCAGCGGTTGCATGAGTTGGACGAATTCGGACTCCGGAGCCTACGAAAGCGCCAGGATTAGCAAAGATAAGATGAAACTCCTCCATGACGCCAAAATTAAGAAAAGAGAATTCCATGTTGGGGAACAAGTTTTATTATACAATTCCAGGTTACATCTGTTCCCTGGTAAGCTGAGGACATGATGATCCGGTCCCTTTGAGATTCTCCAAATTATTCCTGGAGGCGTCTTAGAACTACGAGGTTATGGTGACCAACCGTTTCGAGTGAATGGTCAAAGGTGTAAGCACTACATTGGTGAACCCAAGGAAAAGCCTTTGATTGTTCGTTTCCTCGATATCCTCGGGTGTGGTGCTACAAAAGTCGAAGAATTTGACGAGTTTTCACCCGACCTGTTTTCAGAGGATGACAGTAGTGGTCGATCTGAAGAAGTTCTCGCAGGTAGTTGGGATATGGAAGAGTATGAGAGGGAGCGTCAGTTGAAATGTCATCAGAAGACTCAGAAGATGAAGAAGTCAACCATGGGGAAATTCAAACGTGTTTGGAAAGCTATCAAAGATTTCACCCCATGTGTTAAGTGCTGTTTCTGCGGCCGAACTACTGATCAAAGTCTAGACGAGGTAGTGGCTGGCAGAAAAGTCAAATGGCATGATCCAGGCTGAACTTTAAACGGTGTCGAGCTAACGACATTAACCAAAAGCGCCACTAGGAGGCATCCTAGATATCGTTAGCTTTAGTTGTTTTTGTTTTATCCTTTTGTAGTTTTAGTATTTAAGTTTAGCTTACTAAGTTTTACTTATTTGTTTATATACGTCGAGTTAGTTGTGCTTTCTAAATATGGATTTCGGAGTTCTACCGGAGGAGTTACCTTTCCTTAGGAGGATCCCACTTATCACTTTGTAGATGACGGCCCGGGAGGGACTATCGTTTTGCACGTAGACTTTGATATTAGTACCCGCATCGGGATTTGTCACCTATGTTCTTATTGTTCCCCGCTGTTCGGGAGGTGGAGACTTTACTGCGAGGAGTTGCGGGCGGCTCTAGAACGTCCGTACACAATCCTCAATGATCCAATGCCGACAGATTTAGCGCTAGTCCGCAAGCTGAACATTTTCGAGGTGTTGATGTATTTGGTGAGGGACCGGGGTACGCGGGATGAGTATGATTTCCCTCCGGCGATTGACATGCTCCGCCGTCTTATCCGGGTGATAGATTGGTCAGAAATTTACGATGACTAGCGTTGTTAGGTTGTTTCGTCGAGCAAACGACGTAAAACAAAAGCGCTTGGTGGGAGACAACCCACTGTTTCCTATTTGTTTTTATTTATTTTCTAGTAATTTTATGTACTTCGTTGATTTCCATTTGTATTTTTGAAGTTTTATTTAAGTTTAATGAGAAACGGCTTATTTGAATTTAAATTGCATGAAAATTTGATAATTTTGTTGAGAAACCGCACCTTTGGACGCCCGTACAGGACCGGACGTCCGTACGCCTGTGTATCTATTGGACGCCCGTCCGATTATTTCCCTCCAATCCTGTTCAGTTTTCAAATGTTTGGACGAGCGTCTGAAAATCAGGACGCCCGTCCAGTTCAGATAATTTCTAGCCGGACGCCCGTCCGCTGAGTTGGACGAGCGTCCCACATCTGTCTATATATACCCCCTCCTTCCATGAGCCCTCACTTTTCAGGATTTCAAACGCGAACCCGACCTTTCTTCCCCCCTTTTTGCCCTAAAATCTTTGATTCTAAACCATTTCAAGCGATTCAAACTGCTATAGACCGCTCTTGATCCCCTCTCTTTGATTTTCAAAGCCAAATTCCCCAACACACCATCTTTTTGGAGAATCAGAGCCCTTTTCAGTCCGACTTTTTGAGGAAAAGATCCGATTTCGGAAGCCACATTGGTGTTGTTTGGACTAATTTTCATCTCGATCAGCATCTACTCACCTTACTTGGTAAGTTAGTAACAACTTTCCTAGATTTCATTCACGTTTTTGTGAGTTCGATCTTTGGGTCGGCTCGTTCACTTGAATATTACCTTAATTCGTTTTTTTTTCTTCTGGTTTTGTGGTTTCTTTCTACTCTGTTATTGTGTTGTGGTGTTGTGATGGATGATGAATGGGTTGTTTGGTGCTGATTATGGTTGTAGTTGGTGGTTTGGTTGTTTTGAAATCCCGATTTGGATGTTAAACGGGTGCCTTGTTTTGAATTGGGATTGTTTTGGTTTAGTCTAGGATTGAATCATGGTGCGTAAGAAGGTGGTAGTCAATTGACATGGTAAGGATGTGGCCAGGGAGGCCGGGAAGAAACGGAAAGAGTTTGATCCCACCTTAGTTGATCCAAACCGAGGTGTTAGTATTCGTGAGCAACCCCATAGAGCCACCCAAACTAGGGCTACTTTGAGGGATGAGCTAACCTCGGAATCTGAGACGGATGATGATATTCCCTTGGTAAGGATGCCTAGAGCTCAGAGAGGTGGAGCATCGTCTAGGGTTGAGGAGGCTATGGATGCTCCTCGGGAAGAGGAACCGGTGGAGACTAGGGCTGCACAACCTAGGAAAAAAGCGAAAACCGTAGCCCCCATGCCGATGCCTCGTAGATTCGTGAACCCTAGAGCCCACAACGCTTATACTAAACACTATTTCTCGAGGACCATGTTGATTGAGAGGGCTACGTTGGAGGCGAAGGTGGATCCGGGTTTCGTTAAGTTGCTAAAAGACCGGAAATAGGATGCCTTGATGACGATCCCGACTACCCCGGTCAATGGTTCCCTAGTTCAGGAATTTTACGCTAATTGCTCGGAGACCAACTTGGAGACGGGGGTAGTTGTGGTTCGAGGGGTAGAAGTTCCGTTTACGCCGGAGGTGATTAATCAGAAGTATAACTTGGCGGCTTTTGAGGGACGGGACTACAAGGAAGAAATTGTTTATAGACAGAGTACGGGGCGAGATTCCTTTGGATGAGTTACGGTTGAGAGTTTGCCCGGAGGTGGCTTGGACATTGAGGCCGGGTGGAGACCGGAAAGAGTTAGTCACCACTACCTGGACGGAGGATTGGAAAGTCCAGTGTAGGTTTATTCAGAGTCGGTTGTTACCAAAGAACAACTTGACGCATTTTCATATTGGTGACCTAGGCATGCTTTATGCGTTGACTTTTGGCCTAAATGTGAACGTGGGACAAGCATTATACGATGAGGTGGCTATCAATCAGAAGATTTATACACGTAGCTTGATTATCCCTCACTTGATTCATAGTTTGTGTCTTGATGCCGGTGTGCCTGAGTATGGAGCAGATCATAAACCGAAGAACCCGAGGCCTATACAGAGGGAGAAGGGTAAGTCTTCGGGACATTCTGAGTCGGGGGCACCACAGGAGCCTGGTTCGTCATCAGCACCGCCTCGAGCATCCTCACTTCCTACTATATCTCCCTCAGTCCGGATGAGGTTGAGTATGGGAAACAGTGTTCGGAACTGGTTGGAGGATATTCGGACTACACAAAACAACATTTTGACGATTCTGCAGTGTATCAGTGAGGGCCGGCAGCCGAGGGATGACAGAATCTTCGCACCGAGCACCATGGATTATAGCTATTCTGATGCGATTCACTAAACATCCCATTTCGTATTCATCCGCAGGTTTGGATAACCATTCCTGAGAGGTAGGGTAGACTACATCGTTGAATGTTGCATAAATGCAAGAATATCTTAACCGGGTGAATGGATGGGATTGCCAATAATCGATTCTCGATAATTTGAGCGAATCAAATCCTTTAGAATGAATCCCGATGGCATGTCAGACTCTGATTTCAGATAACACACCCATGTTGTTTCCAACTGTTTCAGTGTTACCATTCACAAACACTAATCTACATACTACTTTACTAATATTGATGCCCAGTCTACGAAAGACTTATCAATATTCTGGTCAAGTCCACATATTAAAATATATGAATTTGAAATGACCTAGAGGTTTGCTTTAATCCCCAAAGGATATAAGCTATGGCATGCATCTTGCCAAAGGTTCTATCTGAATAAATTAAGATACCGTTAGTCTCACAAAAAGGTCTTTAGGAATCACCCCTATTTTCTGCTTTGTAACGAATCCGTTATTTGTTCTTTGCTAAAACCCTTCTGTTCTGAAAGAGTTCAGATTCCGTTGTTCGGCAAGGAAGTCTTAGGGAATCACACCTATTTCCCGCTTTCTGACGAAATCAAGCAAGACTGAGTGGTAAGAGAGATCACGGTCTGGTTAACTCTCTACCTTTTAGGGAATCACCCCTAAATTACTTAGCTTTGCGTTGAAAGTTAAACTTTCCTATTCATTCGACTCTTCTCTGTGTAGTTTCAATTACTCCCACTGGGCCTGAGATACTCAGGTGGTTCTACAAGTGTTTCAATAGAACTGGAGTGCAAACAACTCCATTCACAGGGTTATGGCTTTTAAACCAACCTCTATGATCAGGATCCTATACAGCCCACGAAGGACTATAGGTCATCAATCTACCCTATAGACCGTAAGGTCTTGCAATGGGTAATGGACAAACCATACTCCCACTACGTTCGGGGTGGAATGATATACTGATCTAGTTTAGTAGTTTTTATTAGTGTTATCACCAACTGCCGGTGTTGGATGTGGGTTGGACAAATCAGTTAGTAACATCTTAAGTACAAATACTTCAAGATCTAAGGTTGTTATTCATAGACTCTATAAGACCGAGTTTGACAGTATACCCGTCATTCTCTGATTTTACGAGTTTTATAACCAACCTTTTCTTAATGTATTAAGATATTTCACGACCTGAACGTGTACGCAAAATTTCCAGTCCTACCTTCAAGCACTAAATGCTAAATGTCTATATTTACGGAAGTGGGGTGAACCGAATTCACTCTTTATCCACAAATGCGTAGGCATCTTTTAGGTAGACTTCTCGGTTTTTCATTACAACGTAAACCGTTATTTTGCAACCAATATCTTAAATGAGTTCAGCAGTGTATCGTAGCACATCAATAACTATATAAGGCAAATTTATGGTGTATCTCTTAGTGAAAACATTTCACTGGGAGGCAGGCCGAGCATCAGTCCCGAAGACTACGCAATAACTATTTCTGAGCATGGAATACTCTATCTCTGGTTAAATAAGAGATTTCCTCCAAATATTTTGGATAAACTTACCGGAGTCTCGAATAGTTGTCAAACAAGATGTCACTACTTCAAAAAGCTCCCACTAGCTTGTACCTTTCATATGACCCCGAAGGTTGTTATGAACAAGCTATGTTACTTCTTTAAATTTATTACCATTTCCTGATTGAAAGGAAACTTAGTCATTGTTCCTTTGAGACAGTGTTCCTTTGATTGGGAGATAGGAATCACCCTAAGCCAGTCTTCAGATCTTGTCTTTAGGGAATATGCACTAATTAATAGAATAGAAAGAAACGTTTATCGAAATACGGAAACCATTTGCGTTTATATTGTTTAAGATGTGTTACATATACCTATTCAGCATTTCTTAGTGGTTCTGACTTTATCAAACAAAAGTCCGAGTCTTGGGTTTGTGCTACGAATGTTATATTCATTGTCAATAAGAAAAAAAAAATTATCCTATTGAAAATGAATACGTTCGTTCCAACGAATCCGAAAATAGAAAATGAATTTTCTGTGATACTCAAGAATTGAATCCGAGATTCATTTCCTTATATCACTCCCACTAGTCTATCTGAAATAACTGCCCGTTGTCTATTTTATTTATCGTTTAATGCAAAGCTACATAGTTCTTCCAAAGAACTTAGGTTTTGAGAAAATTGTTAATGATGCATTGGTCAGTGATCCGAAATCACTTTCCTTATCCTCTAATTTCCAATTTAATAATATTTCGGTTTAGCTTTAAAACTACTTAGTTTAGATGACTAACACGTATAAACATTCTTTCCCATTCTCGACTTTCCTTAAATGGGAACAGTCTTGAACTAGCAGTTCGTTTGAGTAGACACTACTCTTGAAGCGTGGGATGTCTAATGATGTGTTACTAGCTTGGACTATTCGATTTTTCTAATCGACAAATCATAAGACCAAAGCTCCCACTAGTTTATCGGTTCCAAATAACGTCTAACTAGCAACACTTTGTTCAAATGGTTTGAGATATCATAATAAAGCTCCCACTAGTTTATCGGTTCCAAATACCGTCTAACTAGCAAAACTTTGTATTTATGATTTTTCAAAGATTAGAAAATCACCTAGAACTAAGCTCCCACTAGTTTATCAGTTCCAAATACTGTCTAACTAGCAATGCTGTGTTCATGATGTTTCAAAGATTATAAAATCTCCAGAATTAAGCTCCCACTAGTTTATCAGTTCCAAATACTGTCTAACTAGTAATGCTTTATTCTTGTTTTTCCAATGAATGGAAAAACTCTTGTGCAGTCCATTACACATTTCTAATGATTCAGAAAAACAACAAATCATAAGACTAAGGCTCCCACTAGTTTATCGGTTCCAAATACCGTCTAACTAGCAACGCCTTATGTATATGATTTTCCAATTTTTCAATTTAGAAATTTTGTTGTGTAATTACACTTTTAAAATTCACTAAATGAATTTTATATATAGTCCTAAATCATCTTTTGTAAACTAAGTACGGTCGTTTCTCGTTTTACACGAGCGACATCCGTGACATACCTATATTATGTCATTAAGTTTTTAAAAGCTCAAGAGAAAAATCTCTTCCGAAAAATTAACTGCATTTATTGATAATTCACAACGTACTTGTTACTTTCCACATTTTTAATGAAGTCCTATTACTAACAGTTTAGTAGCCTAGAGATTTAGTTGTAAAATAAATATGACAGAAAGTTAAATTCAAAAATAAAATTTTCACTACTAGATTTTTATTTTAGGAATTATAAACTATAAAAAGTTTATCCTACCATTCCAAGGATTTAACCTCGCATAGTACTGTCCGAGAGGGTCGATATCAGCACTATGACGGTTAAACTGAGACAATCTCTCTCAATGATTAAGCTTCGAGAATCGGACATCTCACGGGAATCAGACATCCCGGACCTTAATCATTGATTACCTTCCTTTTTCTAGCCTAGATATTTCGAAAATATCCATAAAGAGTGTGACCTACTATATCGATCTCGCAGTACGCCCCGAGTATGCCTACGAGGGGCAGGTCAGTGACCCGACGAGTACCCGATATCCTATCCTTTCGGAGACCAAACCTTGAATTTTGATAGCGGTGAACACCATCCGAAGTAGGCCGAAATCAAAGCGGCACGAGGCGTTACCATTCTCTCACGTGCTTGCACCTATAGTAGAGGCCGTGGGGTCGGCTGTCGCCTTCCCCGCTCCCACTCAATAATTTGAAAAAAGTGGTGGGTTTACTAATTACGGTTTTGGTCTTGACAATAAGAAACAATAAATCAAAGTACTCCGAACAGGGTCGGTTATGTAGGCAAGCCTACGCCGTCTTATTCGTTGGAACATATGTGACAGTTCAGGCTGATCCGGCAAGAGAAGCCCCGTTTAGCCCGAAGGCTTATCGGCTATGCTAAGTCTTGTCGAACCACTGTAACATACATCACACGTGGTGGGGAGTCGATCGAGCCGAAGCTCGGTTGAACTCGCCCAACCATGGTTAGACCATTTCCGAACCCATGTACTAAGATTTTCCGATTTCTATTATGTCAACCAAAGCGCAATCTCATTTCTGTTTAAGGTGGGTTCACCAAAAACTCAACGATTTATCCAAGTGGGATTCACCGAGAATCCATCACTAAAATCGTAACGATTGACAAAACCCGATTCCTCGGTTTTAATAATTAGTTACTTAATTAATTAACTACCATATATTAATTAAAAGGGGGAATGAGGGAGAAGGACAAAAATATTTCATCAATTGAGTAGAAGGACGAGTCTTTTGAAACTTTTGCATAAAGGACAAAACTATTTATCCACTATCGAAATTCACTTGTGTTCGAAATTCTTTCGTTTAAATTCACCGCCGAAATTCACTTTGTCGAAATTCACTAATTTTCAAAATTCATTGTCGGGATTCACCGATTTTCGGGATTCTCTCGTCAAAATTCACTATCGAAATTCACCGATTTCGGGATTCACTAGGGAGATTCTTGGTTTTCGGGATTCACTTTGTTTGTCCTTCTCGCTATAAAAATTATGCGGTTGTCCTTCTCCCTATAAAAAATATGTAGTTGTCCTGTTGCTTAATAATATTTCAGATTGTGTCCTTATCCCTAATTTCCCATAATTAAAAAAGCTTTTAACTAATTATACGAGTTATACATGCCTAATTTATTCCAAATAAACTAGCTACATGTATGAATTGGAGTGGAATCATGATATGATGCATGTCATGGCAATTTTCCGGTTTCTATCACATAATTTCGATCATACACGAAAAATAAACGGAAAAATTAAACAACGAGATGGATCGTTGGTACCCCCGTATCTAACCTATTAAAAAAAAACACAAACCCTAACTAGGGTTTACTATTTTCTAATCTGTTGCTGGCGCGTTTTATCGACAATCGGACATCCAAACGAACTTTGATCGTCACGAAACTTTATGGACCTGTTCTTCACACCTCCTACTTCAATCTGAATGGTTGGATCTTCGTTTCAACGGTCCAATCTCTTCCATAAATTCGACGAATTGCAGCTGGGGCTGCGGTGCTTTTACGACACAAAGAAGCAACTTTGTTGTAACGATTGGACATCGAGATGGACTCCGATCGTCACGAAATTTTGAGGGCCTGTTCTTCAACTTTTATTCTTCATTCGATTTGGAGAGATTGTCGTTTCAACGGTTCAATCTTCGGGAATAAATAAAAACCGAACAGAAACAAAACAGATCTACTTATAGAAAACTAAAATTACAAAATTTCCTATACTCATATAAACGAATTTATATGAGTTTACAATAGATCTAACGAGTAAACAATACCAACCCCAATCCATCTCTTCAACTACGACAATCACAAAGCAACATACATGAATAAATTTCGATGCATATAGAAAAGCAAACGAAAAACAAAAAACAATCTAAACTTGCTTTTTCCACTCCTAGATCTAAAATTTACATACTTTGATCGATAGATCAAAGGCTCTGATACCACTTGTAAGATGTAATATCGTCGGATGGATCAAGATCCACCCGATTATGCAGCGGAAAGTACAAGATCTAGATCTAGTCAATCAAAATACATAAATATAATAGATCTAAACCTACGAGGGGGTTTAGATTGCTTACCTGTTTATTGTGAATAAACACCAAGAACAATCCGAGATCCAAGATCCAAGAATTGAGAAGCCACCGTCTTCCGACGAGTATCTATAAGCAACACCAAGTGGATGGTGATTCAAGCCGCTTGACCTCCTCAATATGCTACCGGAATAATCCCGAGGATTATCCCAACTCGAAACCCTAGTGTTGAAGCCGAAAATTATAAGCTTCAAACACTCATCTAAGTCGCATGTTATGTGTGTATTGAGGCTTGGGAGAACTCTCTTTATATAGGAGAGTAATCATTGTCCTCCAAGGATTTAATAATTAATACAAAATCAATTATAATAATCCTTATTAAATAAAAGATACTCCTAGAATAATCTAATATAAATCTAGATTATTTAAGGATCAATCTAATATTTTTTGGGGGGTTCTATTTGGACCCCCCTATTTACTACTTGCACCCACTTACTACTTGTACCACAAAAAATTACTTCGGGCACCACATGATTTTTTATATAGGGAACGTCGGCCACCTTTGGTGTTTCTTGTGGAACACCAACGTCGATCACACCGACGTTGGTGTACCACAAGGAACACCAAATGTGGCCGACGTTCCCTATATAAAAAGGTGTTAAATCTTAAAACGTCGGTCCATGACTTTTCATCGATGTTCTAGTGGCATACCAACGTCGGTGTCACCGACGTTGGTATGCCACTAGGAACACCGTGTGAGTGACGTTTTTTTCACCCGAAAAAATATTCATTAATGTGGTGCATGTAGTAAAAAGGGAGGTCCAAATAGAACCCACCTATTTTTTTCCTTAATTAATTATTCAACAAATAAATAATTAAATACTTGTACCATAATTATCCAAGAAAACAAATTTCTTGATAACCAAACAATTAATACACGTCACTTTTATATTTGACCAATTAGGTCAAAAAGTCAACACACTAATTTGGGCCGAGTCCACGAAAAATGTCTTTTCCGTGTATTTAATTATTTAGTCCAACTAAACAATTAATCCACATATCAATTAAATAGTCCAATCCAACTATTTAATTATAATTGAGGTGAAACGACGAGAAAACATATGCTATGTTAGGAGCCACGTCGGGGACCATGGACCCATATTCAGTAGCTACAATAAATTAAATAATATTATCCGTCAGGCCGAACAATAATATTCAATCTATTATTTCCGGGATTACACCACCATAAACCCGAAACTGAACTCTGCCGAATATAGATAACTTACACTCAACCATGATTCGAAAGCGTCCACTGATATAATCATTACATACGGATAAATCCTCCATAGACTGTTCGTTTCGATTCGGGATATCTCCGTAAACCCTTCTCGAAACCTCTTATCCTTATTTACCATTAACCCCCTAGTGATCAATTAGTTCATAACTAATATAATATGAACTCCCGGGATCAATCAGTTTCTAGGATTAACATATAAGGGAACCGTCTGTCTACTTCCCGAGGGAAGGAATGGATTCCATATCTGTGATAGCACAGACTACTCACTCATTCAAGAATAGAACCAACGAGAAGTGTTGGACCACATACCGCGAAGTGATCCTTACTAACACATCAAACTCTACCATAGTCTAAACAGTTGTCTATGATCACCTCAGGATTGAGATTAATCCATATATGATCATCTTGTGATTCGATAAGACTTCTTGATCACGGAATTATATCGAGAACTCAAATCAAATCGGTCCACCCCTATATGATTATTATCATATATAAATGCCCCACTAGGTACCCTATTACCGACGGTCCGGATAAGCATCGTCACACCTAAAGTGTTCGGGCGCATTATTAGCATATTAATCATGAGACCCGTACTCGATTAATCAACACTATGGACTAAGTTAATTTTAATTAAGTACATCTCACTAACTCAATCTTCTTGTGTATTGCCATACACTGAGTTATGTGATTACATAAACGAGGTACTTAGGGTTTTCAGTAGTGTCTTAATTATAAGCATACATGCATATAATAAGATGAATTATTAATTCTGTCCTAAAACAATTATATAATTGTCTTTCAGGCACTACACCTAACAAAATCAATGGTAAAATGATTATAAAGGTTATTCACATCATTTAATTATTTTTTATTAATTAAATATATGATTTAGAAATTATCCTATTTATCTATATTGCGATTGTTGTTGTCATTTTTAGAAAATAATGTCAAGATATTTGAAATAATGATGAATGTCAAAATAAATAGATGAAGCTACTATAAATATGATTAATGTTTGAAATATATCAATTCAAGAGATAAGAAAAAAGTTTATCATTAGATTTATTTATTTTTGGATTGGATTATTATCTAATTTCTCTCCTATATATAAATGAGATGCATTGTATCATTTTTATTCATCAATAAAACAACATTTTCAGAGTCTTTTGTTGTGCTCTTCTGTTTTTCCTTATGGAATCAGAGCCACACATGCAAGAATTCGTTAGCCTTAATATTGGTGATCCCTTACCCGAGAAAAAAAAGTCGTCCAATCCACAATCAGGATCCGTACCTACCTGTCCTAGTATCCCTCATACATAAACACAAATTATCCAACCAATTAAACGTCAAGTATAATTGCATCCCCTCTAAACCTATCCCCTCTGCTAAATACAACCAAAACATCCAAATTTCCTGTTCCATTATCTTGTTTGATCCCAAATTCTGTTCACCGATGTTTAAATTGTTTTTTTTCTGCATAACTCGGTTTCGTAGCCTCGTCCCCCCATATATAATTAAATATTCTCTTTCGAAAATAAAACCATCTTAAACTTCCCCACATCAGAACTATCCTACTATTACAATCCCCTCAACCCACCGTTGAAGCAAAAAAAAAATTCTTTTAGCTCCATAATGCGTTAATTCCAATTTTAATTTTTGGTTACATCTTTTTTTTCTTTCCAGAGAACGAATCACTTTATTTCCACAACCAAAAGGCAACCCAAGAGTCTTCGAATTACATCAGGAAAGCTAAAAAGAGCTATACATCAAAATTTTAAAAATAATCAAAATAACTCATCCCAAGCTAGTCGAAGATTCTTTGCTCGTTCCACCACTTGTGACAGAAAAACTGAGGTCGGGGGCCTATATTCTTTGTTCCCATGAATACATCGATTCCTCCACATCCAGATTCCATACAGAGTTTCCCACCAGGTATACTTCCACTCCGTGGTGCTTAATAGTGGCGTAACCTGCCGAGTAAGGTTCAAATGAATCCAGTCCCGGACTGTTGTTGCCCCAAAAAAATTACCAAACTCTCCCGAGGTAAACTCAAACACCAAAGAGTTCTTGCCCAAGGGAAATCCCTAAAAGTATGCAGTATTTACATATAGCTTCAATATTTTCTTTTGTCGTCCATTTTATGTGTATTTTTCAGGTGTGATCGAAAAAAACAGATCAATTGCATTAATCGCAATTGGAGGCAAATGTCATCAAAAAAACTTCGTTTGACTAATGAAAGAGCTGAAAGATGTGCACCAGAAGTCAAGAATCGAAAGCCATTGGAAAACACCGAATCCCACAAAAACAAAAGGACTTCGGAAGAGCCGCAGAAAAGATGTGTGTTGGAGTGGAGATTCCCTAAAAAAATATCACAACTATGGACTCCCGAAAAACCGTCGGAGTGGAGATTGTATCCAAAAATATCACATGTAAAGGAGATGCATTATATCATTTTTATTCATCAATAAAACAATAGTCTTTCGTTGTGTTGGTCAGTTTTTCTTTATTCATAAATTCCTTAAAACCACTGTCAATATTGCATGCATATCGTTGAGGTCATATATTACAATATTTCGATTTTTTAGAAAGGGCAGACGTGTCATTTTGCACAAAATCGGAATATTATGTTTATTTAATTATGGATTTAATTTTAAAGAGAGAGAGAGAGGTTATAATGAGAAGTTTTATTTGGAAAATAAAATTTTCCATTATACAAGGGATTTATCAAAAAGGAGGAATTACAAAAATAGTTCGAAGTCTGTTCTCTCAAAGTCCGAAAAGGGAGCAAATGGAATATTTCAAAATTCTCACAAGTTGTTCATCGGTTTTCAGAATCAATTAGAGAAGCAGAATCAGCGTGAGAAGGGCTTCGTTTTGATATCAAGATTTGCAAGTTTATGAAAGGTAGAATCTTCAAGTTCTGGACTAGTTTGGTTGCTTTAAGTTCTTCAATTCGTTGTTCTGATAGTTTAGAAGCCCTTGATCAGAATTAATTCTAGTCTAATTGTGGATCAAATAGGTTTTGGTTGAAGGTGTCAGAAGTTGTTGCAGTTGATTGGCGTTTTTGGCTTGTTGTGCTTGCTTTTGCTTTGGATCACAAGTATAAGGGTTTTCTTGTTGAACAATTTATGTTTTATGATGTTTAGGTTAGGTAAATTTGGTGTTAGTTTTTGTGGAATTCATGATATTGATTGTTGCTTGAAGTATGAGATGTCATGGTATGATTAGTATATGATTTCCTGATGTTTTGAAGTGTAAAAAGTCTGATTTTGGGCTTGGAAAAAGATGGAATTCGCACAGAACGAAAAATGCAGGCGGTTTACGGGAACATGCCTAAAAAGTCAGGCCATGCCTGAACTTAAACAAAATAAAAACTAGAAACAACTAGTTTTCGAACACATGCCTTAAAAGAAAGGCCCATGCCTCAACCTGTCTTTTATTTTTGAGGTATAGGCCTGGAAGGCCAAGCCCATGCTTGAACATGAATTTTCGGACATGTTATTTTTAATGCTTATATTTGGAATATGGTCACTTGTATAATCTAAAATGGTCTAAAATACTTAACAAATCCATGTTTAAGCTTCTGATGCGTTTAGTTCCAGTGCCACCGAATGGATTCTTCCTTAAATTTGAAGTTCGGGATCGTCGGAAGAGCATGATTGGCCTTGTGATTTGATGGATTACTATCCATCAATGTCTGTGTATATGGTAGGCTTGTTGTGTCTAGCTATCTAAGTGAGGGAGTAGAAGTATAAGTTAGCACTTGCCTTGAAAACACTTAGGTGTCTAGTGAATGATTAATAGCATACGTACTTGTGTAGTTAAAAACATCAAGGTTCTTGGTAAGACACAAGACAATATCGTGATGTGTTGTGTGGTCAGTATAAAATGAATAATTCTGCTGGCCTTTAAGGGGCACCAGGAGTGGAGGGACTTCACCGAACACACAAACTATCGGCCGGGACTAGTGATGTCACTACAAAAATAACTATATTTAATGAGGAGTATAATTTTCGTCATTAAATGATAGTTTTAATGAGGAGTTATGAAATTAATGGCCAATTTGCATTTGCTCCTCATTGTTGATAAGAAAATCTTCTCATTATTCCATATATAGAAAAGATATCTCCTCATTATTTGATAAATTTTAAAATTTTTTATTATATATATATATATATATATATAATTTTTTTTTATAACGGAGATCTTTATTTAAACAAGTGGGAAAAGCCCCCAACGTGGCAATACATTAAAATTATAATGCAAATGCCATCCGAGAAAACAATCTCAAGCAAGTGTCAAATCTAAAAAACATCTATTCTTCAATGCCCCAAGCTAGTCGGAGATCCTTCGCCCTTTTAATGGCTTTTGAAAGAAAAACTTGTGAGGGTGGCCTCACCAAACTCGGATCTTGCACAACTTTGTTCCTCCAATACCAAATGCCATAGCATATTTCTCGGAACACATAGGGCCATTTCTTTGCCTTTCTAAGGTTACATCCAATCCAATCTTGCAAGTGTAATGCCGAAAAAAATGGTGCTCTTCCACTGCCGGGACAACCCTCATCCACACCGAATAAGCCCAATCACAGTCACGCAAGGCATGAAGCACTGTTTCGGTATGTTGAGTACATAGGCTACATTCCGGGCTTGGTGCAATACGCCGAGGGAAAAGAAAATCTCCAACCAATAGGCTATCGTGGCAAGCCTGCCAAATGAGGAAATTATAGCGAGTGGGCCCTTTTAGACTCCACATCAAAGACCAAAGGTCCGACGGCTCGTTCTCCAAGAAGCCTATTTGCCAGTCGTACGCACTTTTGACGGTGTATTTGCCTTGTCCAGAAGGGTTCCAAATAATATCATTATTGAGGACCGCAAACCCATCTTGAAGTTTCGTACTTGCTGCCCATATACCTTTCCAGGTCGGGGACGCATCAATCTTTGGCTTCTCAAAAGGTCTCCCATATTTGTTAATAAGTACCGAGACCCATAATGAGGAGTCATCAGTAAGTAATTGCCACGTAAGCTTGCCCAAAAGAGCGATGTTCATAATCTCAATATTTTTAAAACCAAGTCCCCCTCACTCTTGGGTTGGCAGAGTTGTTCCCAAGATATTGCATGAATCCTTCTCTTACCGTTTTCTTCCCCCCAAAAGAATTGACGGCATATTTTTTCAATGTCACTAGTGATGGCTTTCGGTAGTTTCGTTGTTTGCATCGCATAGTTCGGAAGCGTTGAGAGAGAGCTCTTAATAAGGATGGACTTCCCAGCTTTCGTTAATGCATTCATCTTCCAAGTACATAGTTTTTTCCGCATTTTTTCCAAAATATAGCCGTATGGTTTAATCTTATGGCGAGATTGGAATAAAGGTACTCCCAAGTAAGTCCCGAAATTATTTGTGTGCACCATCTCAAGTCTCTGTGCAATAGCTCGTTGTTGGTTGGCAGAAATACTTTTTGAGACCATAAAATTAAACTTGGCCATACTAATACGTTGCCCTGAAACTTTGCAGAATTCGGCCAACACTTGGTGTATAACTGTAGCTTGATTCTCCGAGGCTTCCGCAAAAAGGAAGAGATCATCCACAAAAAATAGGTGAGAGATGTCGGGTCCATTCTTCCTTAAGCGGATTGGTTTCCAATCACCCCTACCAACCGACTCCCCAATGAGCTGACTAAGCGTTTTGCATGCACAAGACAAAAAGATACGGAGCAAGGGGGTCACCTTGACGGAGCCTTCGTTTTGGGACTATTGGGTCAAGTTTCGTCCCATTCCACAAAATCGAATGTTGTGAAGGAGACAGCCCAAACATAATAAGCCGCGTGAGTTTTTCTGAGAAACCCACTGCCTTGATCGTAGCTTCCAAGAAATTCCAATTCACCCTGTCATAAGCCTTTTCTAAGTCGATTTTCAGCATCAAAACCCTTTCTTGCCCGTTTTCTTGCGAAAAGTATGCAAGGCCTCTTGAGCAATTATGATGTTTCCCGTGCTACCTCTCCCTGGAATAAAAGCATTCTGTGTGGGGCTGATCAATTTTTCTAGAACCATTCTTAATATGTTGGCTATGATTTTTGAAATAATCTTGACAGAGACATTGGATAGGGCAATGGGCCGAAATTGGGAAGGATTTTCCGGTGGATGCTTCTTCGGAATAAGAGAAATAAGAGTTTCACTGCACTTCTTGGGGAAAACACCGTCACAAAAAGCTTTAGTAACAAAGTCAATAATAGACGGGCTTACCCGAGGCCAACATTTTTTGAGAAAGATAGCAGGAATGCCATCCGGCCCCGGTGCTTTGTGGGAGCCCATTTGGAATACCGCATCTTCGATTTCCTTTCCAGACACCTCTCTATTTATGAACCGGGCATCGAGGTTCGAGAGAGTCTTAATTTTAATCACTAGCTGCACCTCATCATTGCAATCCGGTTGGTACAAGGAGTAGTAGAAATCTCTAATCATTTCTTCAATTTGCTGCACATCATTAGTCCATTCCCCATTAGGCAATTTTAGACTAAGGACTCTCCTTTTCAGCTGCTTTTTAATAGCAGTGAGGTGGTAAAAGTGCGTGTTCCTCTCTCCTTCTACTATCCATTGGAGTTGGCTCCGTTGGTGCCAATAAACTTCTTCTTGGTCAAGGATGGAGTTGAGCTCAATAGAAAGCTGATCATGCGAATTTGAGAGAAAGAGTGAAGGGTGACTATCCAAGCTTTTTTCGATTCCTTCGAGACGAGCCAAGCATGTCTTTTTCCTCTCAAAAATATTTCCAAACACATTTCTATTCCATTTTTTCGCATCTCTCTTAAAATTTGTGAAAGTCGTACAAAGGTTCCCCGTATAAATCCAATGCCGCTCCACAAAATTTTCAAAATCCTCATGTTCAAACCAGGCTTGCTGAAAGAAAAACATCTTCGGGTCTTTCCGTTTCCAAATTACCTCCTCCGTAACTAGCATAATGGGGTTGTGATCTGAATGTATTCTCCGTAAATGTCGAACAACAGCATTCGGGTGGGCTTCAATCCACTCTGTGGTACTCCAGGCTTGATCAAGTCTTTGAAATATTTTTTCCTCTCCAAAAGTAGGTCCAGACCAAGTGAAGCGAGGCCCTTGGAAAGGTACCTCCATCAATCTACATTTTTGGGTCATTTCCCAGAATTTTCCCGCATTAATTCCACCAACTGATCTCCCACCCTCTTATCTTTTTGAAATTCTACTTGATTCATATCGCCAATGAGACACCAAGGATAATTAACAACCGAGGATAGGCGTTCCAGATACTCCCATAATTCATTTCTAGCTGACGGTGTTGGAGAGGCATAAATCAAGGAGAAAAAAAAAATAAATCGAAGAAATAACTCTAGACTGCTTGATTACAATATTCAGGCATTGATTCGTCCACGACAATATGTGAAGATGTATATGATCCTCATTCCAAAAGCACCATAAGCCTCCCGAATACCCCCTTGCTTCAACCACAAAAACTTTTGTATAAGAGGTTTTATTAAGAACATGTGTCGCTCTTTCACTTGAACATCTTGTTTCCATGATAAAAAGCACATCAGGCTTGTGTTCTGACAAAAAAGAACTGAGATATTTGAGAAAGTCCGCAGAGCTTGCCCCACGGCAATTCCAAGCAAACAATCGCATTAAAATTATGAGCGTGTGGGGGAATTCTCCATCGGGGCATCAAAAAGAGGATTTACCTCGCCCAAATCAACATCCATGGCTGGACCATTGCTTTCCTTGTCCGGTGGCTTGGTTTTCGTATAATCACCTTGTTTCTTAGGAGGGGCGAGTGGTCCCTCTTAAGAATTTTTGTTACCTCGGGCTGCTCCAAAAGTGGTCTCCGAGTTGTGTTGGTGCGCACCACTTCAGTTAGGGATGTTCGTTGAGAGGGGTTGCTTTTACCCGAAGTAACTCTTTTGGATGTTTGTGGTTGTTTTTCTGTCATGGGCTCATTAGCTTTGCGTTTAAATGACTCAGTTTGAAGCTGTTGGTTAGCCCGGGGGGCTGTTTTCTGGATGGAAACCGACGCTTGAGGCCTGCCACCTCCGGATGAGGTCTTTTTCTTAGGATTACTTGTTGTGGCTGACTGTTTAGAGATCTCCACCGTTGTGGCTGGTCCACCATGGGTTGGCACCGAGTTAAATTGTTGATGTAGATTCTCAACATCCGTCATTCCGACTTCCGCTACGCTTGCTCCTCGGTGTTCACTTCATTAAGGATATCAAACCTCGAACCCGACCGCTTCGCTCCGGATGTTGGGGGGTTACACGATCACCTTCCTTATTAGGTGCGGTACGCCGTTTTAGCAGTTTTTGGCCCGGGAGTGTTTCTCTTTCTCCTTGTTTGTGTGATCATCCAAGGCCCGAAAGGACGCTCTTCATTTGGTCCAGTTGTCATGGTGGGGACGTTGGTTGGACCAGCCTCGCCATTTCTTTGCTCTACAATTTTATCCGGACAAACATCCTTATGATGTCCAAACTTACCGCACCCGTAACAAATGAGTTGAAGCCCCTCGTACTCCACCTTATATCTCTTTCCATTCAATCGAATACTTGGCTACAAAGCTTTTCCAAGCTCGATTTCAACACAAACCCAAGCAAACTTGCCTCTGGCATTTTCCAATGTCACCGTGTCTACACTAATTACTTTGCCAATGATATTACCAAGTCACCGGACCAACGATTCCCGAAACACCTCAATTGGAACAGCAGGGAATCGGACCCAAACAAAGGTGGATTTAATTTGGTGTTCAAAGGGATGGAAGCATTTCGCCACATAAAGACAGTGCCCTTGAATCATCCAAGGTCCATCCTCCAAAGCTCTTTCATAGTCTACTTGGTGAGCAAATTGGGCTATATAATACCCATTCTCCAAATCCGTAAGTTCTAATCTACCACTCATGTTCCATAGTGTGAACAATCGGTGATGAAGATATTTGAAGGAAATGGTTTTACCTATCAGTTTGATAATCAGTGCTTTCCACCATGGCCTCCACAGTTCGAAGCATTCCTCAAGGGGGATTACCACTTCATCTTCTTTCGCTTCCATGCCAAAATAATTGTCAATTGTATCCGCATATTCCCCTCGGCTCGTCATCTTCTTCATCACCAATGTAGATGCCCTTATCAAGATATCTAGCCATAACAACATGCACCCCACTCCTGTTGGTCCACGCCGGTGTATCTTCGGCAGCCACCAAAGATTTTCATCTGAACCTGCTACGATTCAACAAGTCTTGCTCTTCAACGGAGGTTTCCATCTGTGCGTCCGTCATTTGGATTGAAGGGAGTCACCGAACAGAAGTCCGGCGAGAAAAATATCACAACTATGGACTCCCGAAAAACCGTCGGAGTGGAGATTGTATCCAAAAATATCACATGTAAAGGAGATGCATTATATCATTTTTATTCATCAATAAAACAATAGTCTTTCGTTGTGTTGGTCAGTTTTTCTTTAGTCATAAATTCCCTAAAACAACTGTCAATATTGCATGCATATCGTTGAGGTCATATATTACAATATTTCGATTTTTTAGAAAGGGCAGATGTGTCATTTTTCACAAAATCGGAATATTATGTTTACTTAATTATGGATTTAATTTTAAAGAGAGAGAGAGAGAGAGGTTATAATGAGAAGTTTTATTTGGAAAATAAAATTTCCCATTATACAAGGGATTTATCAAAAAGAAGGAATTACAAAAATAGTTCGAAGTCTGTTCTCTCAAAGTCCGAAAAGGGAGCAAATGGAATCTTTCAAAATTCTCACAAGTTTTTCATCGGTTTTCAGAATCAATTAGAGAAGCGGAATCAGCGTGAGAAGGGCTTCGTTTTGATATCAAGATTTGCAAGTTTATGAAAGGTAGAATCTTCAAATTCTGGACTAGTTTGGTTGCTTTAAGTTCTTCAATTCATTGTTCTGATAATTTAGAAGTTCTTGATCAGAATTAATTCTAGTCTAATTGTGGATCAAATAGGTTTTGGTTGAAGGTCTCAGAAGTTGTTGCAGTTCATTGGCGTTTTTGGCTTGTTTTGCTTTGCATCACATGTATGAGGGTTTTCTTGTTGAACAATTTATGTTTTATGATGTTTAGGTTAGGTAAATTTCATGTTAGTTTTTGTGGAATTCATGATATTGATTGTTGCTTGAAGTATGAGATGTCATGGTATGATTAGTACATGATTTCCTGATGTTTTGAAGTGTAAAAAGTCTTATTTTGGGCTTGGAAAAAGATGGAATTCGCACAGAACGAAAAATGCAGGCGGTTTACGGGAACATGCCTAAAAAGTCAGGCCATGCCTGAACTTAAACAAAATAAAAACTAGAAACAACTACTTTTCGGGCACATGCCTTAAAAGACAGGCCCATGCCTCAACCTGTCTTTTATTGTTGAGGCATAGGCCTGGAAGGCCAAGCCCATGCTTGAACATGATTTTTCGGACATGTTATTTTTAATGCTTAAATTTGGGATATGGTCACTTGTATAATCTAAAATGGTCTAAAATACTTAACAAATCCATGATTAAGCTTCTGATGCGTTTAGTTCTAGCGTCACCGAATGGATTCTTCCTTAAAGCTGAAGTTCGGGATCGTCGGAAGAGCATGATTGGCCTTGTGCTTTGATGGATTAGTATCCATCAATGTATGTGTATGTGGTAGGCTTGTTGTGTCTAGCTATCTAAGTGAGCGAGTAGAAGTATAAGTGAGCACTTGCCTTGAAAACACTTAGGTGTCTAGTTAATGATTAATTACATACGTACTTGTGTAATTAAAAACATCAAGGTTCTTGGTAAGGCACAAGACAATATCGCGATGTGTGGTTTGGTCAGTATAAAATGAATAATTCTGCTGGCCTTTGAGGGGCACCAAGAGTGGAGGAACTTCTCCGAACACACAAACTATAGGGACTAGCCTGTGGCTACTAGTGTAGCACCACTAGTAGGTTGCAACCAGATGCTTCTCGGTGAGTAGCAACGTGTGAAGTGCCATTTAATTCTTGGTGTAACAAAGATAAGCTAATTAAGCTAGAAACAAAGTAGGATCTCATGACATATTGATGAGCATGGAATTAACCTTAGAGTTTGAGCCTTTTTCATAAAGATAACTTTAACAATAATTATAATCAGATGTCCTTTCATTATTAAGCATAATTTTGCAATAGCTTTTATGTTTTACTAAGTGCGTTTGTACTTATCTCTATTGCATGTTTGCTTGTTGTCTTGTGTGTGAAAAGATGTACAGGTTGAGCCAAATTATGATGAGTTTGAGGATGACGTGTGATATGCCACACTATGGAGTATTATCATGCTTTTATTATCTTTGTATCTTGTTGTATTTTCCTTTCAAGACATGTTCTTTCTTTTGAAACATTGTTGTAAGATTAGTTAGCCTTGTTTGTAAGACATCATACAATGTAAGATAATTTATTGTTGTAAGTTCCCTTTTCTACCCTTTTTAGTCGGATGACATTGTAATTCTAGTATAATTTACGGTTTTACCCGAGTCTCTTTAGCATCCGCGTTGCTTAACTCGATACGATGACATAGAGACTTGCGTATAATATTATATTTATTTAATATTATACGTGCCAAACGTTTTTTCCAGATAAGGACTCGGTATCCGGGAACGGGGCATTACAATTGGTATGAGAGACGAAGCTTCCATGCTATCCTAGGCTTCTATTCCTAGAAATAAAACTTCTCTAGACCACATGCTGATCTTCCTTGATCTCTATAGACTTCTTTATTGTCTGCCAGATGAATTCTGTATGAATTAATTTAAATAACCATTTAAATTAGTAAAATAAATATAAAATTAATCAATTTAATTCTATAAAATATTTTAATTATTAAATAATTAAATTAAATTAAATTCATAAATTCCTGCAAAAATACAATTAACAAAAATGGGGCTACATGATGTAAGCCTTTTAGCTTCATGCGCAGTCGGTGCGAGAGGTAAAACGGAAGGTAAAACGGAAGAGCACACATAAGTTTGGGTATTATGGGAAATTATTCAAACAGGATTGTGAGCAATGTGTAAAGCGGTGGCATTGTCAAAGAAAAAAAAAAACGGGACTCATTTTTCAACAATAAGTTTGATCGTAAGCTTCACCGACTTGGATGGTTGTCTATTTCTCGCCTTTGGGAGCATTTAACAACTTGTCTAGTTTTAGGGCATCAATTTCAATGTGTTTTATTATCTCAAATATCTTAGCAAATGATCATCTTTCATGTGATTCTCGGTCGGAGTATTCAAAAATTGACTCAGATGTTGGACAACAAATGCAATATCATGTCTGGTAAAAGTGAAGTAAATCAGCTTTCCAACCAGAGATCTATAGGCAGTATTATCATCCAACAAAGCTGAATCCCTATGCTACAACGTCTGTTTGGATTCCATTGGAGTCTTTAAAGGTTTAGCTTCAAAGTATTCATATTCTTGTAAAAGATTCAGAGTACATTTCCCTTGTGAAATAGAAATCCCACTAGGTGCAGCTTACCAAGATCCTTGATAGTGAATTGTTTATGAAGATGGTCATTTGGCTTCCAAATCTGATCTAAATATGGACCGCAATAATGTAATCTACATAAACTAGTAGGGCAATAATTTTTTTTCAGATCTTTTGTTGAATAGGCTATGATCATTCTTGGAGTGAACAAATCCTTGGCTTTCCAAAGATTCTGTCAACTTGCAGTTCCTTTGTCTGTTGGCTTGCTTAAAGCCATATAGTGACTTTATCAATCTTCTCTTAGGAACATTTTATAAGTTTTGATGATGGACATTCTAGATGTTATAGAAAGTCTGATATAAGTTAGAGTTGAATGTATAAGTCTTTACTATAAGTCTGACATTGTATAAGTTGTTGTGAACAAGATGAGAAAGGGTGTGCTCTAAAAACAATCGTTACTTGTCATTTCGTGCAAGTGGAAGATTGTTAGGTGTAGTGTAGTGCCCGAAAGACAATTTGTGTAATTGTTTTTTAACAATGGATGACAGATTTTATCTCACCTTATTACTTGCTTTGTGCTTGTAAAGTAATACACTGCTGCAAACCCTAAGTATATCTGTATGTAACCACTTAACTCGGTGTATGGATTACACGTGAGGATTGAGTTAGCGGTGATATACTTAAAGCGTTAGTCCGTGGTGAACTTAATCGAGTTTAGGGTCTCTTGATTAAAACACCAATAATGCGCCAGAACACCTTAGAGTGTGATAGTCTTATCCGGATCGTCGGTAGAGGGTACTACGTGGGGCATTTATATATGATGGCATTCATATAGGATGGACCGATTTAATCGAATTTCTCGGTATAATTCGTAATCGAGGAATCTTATTAAATCATTAGATGATCATATATGGATCAACCTTAATCCGAGGTGATCACGGGGTCTTGCTTGTCCCGGGGTAGTGTTTGATGTGTTAGTTACGGTTCACTTAAATAATGTGTTCCAAGCCACTTCTCATTGGCACTATCTCCAGATGAGTGAGTAGTTCTGATTTTCACAGACATGGAATCCATTCCTTCCTGCGGGAAGTAGAGAGACAGTCCCCCTATTTGTTAGCCCTAAGAAAGTGATCGATCGGCCGAGTTCATATTTAGACTAATTAGCTACTAGTCAGATATGTGAACTAATTGATCACTAGGGGGTTGATGGTAAATAAGGATAAGATATTCTGAGTCGGGTTCACGGAGACTTCCCACTCAGAATGGACAGTCTATGGAGGGTTAATCCGTATGTAGTGATTATATCAATGGACGCTTATTCACTCTATGGGTTGAGTATAAGTATACATCTATAATCGGTAGAGATCAGTTTCGGGTTTATGGTGGCGTAATCCCGGAATTAATAATTAATGTACTTTACGTTCGATGAATAATTAATTATTGGAGCTACGGTTATAGGTCCATGGTCCCCGGTGTGGCACGTAATTCGGACTAATAATCTTGTTATTTGGGCCTCAAAGTGATAATTAATTGGTGGGCTAATTAATTGATATGCATGGATATTATTTAGTTGGGCTAAATAATATAATACACATAAAAGACATTTTATGTGGGCTTTTTTGACCCAATATGTGGCGCCATTAATGTCCTAATAATTAGAGAGAAATTAGTTTTCTTGGATAATTATTTAAAATGTGATTTATCTTTTATTTGTTAAATGATAATTCATGGAATAATAGATAATAATATGATTTATCTTAATTTGTTTGGGATAATCATTTTATTTATCTTTTATTTGGAAAAGGATTAATGTGATAATTATCACTTAATTATTTAATCCTTGGAGGACATTGATTACTCTCCTATATAAAGAGAGTTCTCCCAAGTCTAATGGCAAGGTACTATTCACGTCACTATTCACCGAGAGAAATTGGCCGAAAAATTTCGGCCTCTATTCTTAGGGTTCGAGTTGGAAAAATCTTCAGGATTTTTCTGGTTGCATATCAAGGAGGCTCGTGTATCAAGAAGGGTGTCCACCAACCACCGTTTGGAGAACACATCGGAAGATCAAGGCTTCTCTTCCCTATATTGGTAACTTGTTTTTAACCCCCTTGTAGTTTCTTAAGTCCTTTAACTACGTTTTATGATATGTAAATCGTGATCCATCCGTTGCGTATAGATCTAACTTGGTTAGATCTAAGAACCCGCATCCTTCATGATGAAGGATGCAGTTCTTAGATCTAAACGAGTTAGATCTATGCGCAAGCCGGATGTATCACGATTTATATGACACAATTCATAATTAAAGGACTTAAGTTACTACAAGGGGGTTGAGATCATGTTACCAATATAGGGAAAGAAGCCTTGATCTTCCGATGTGTTCTCCAAACGGCGGTTGGTGGACACCCTTCTTGATACACGAGCCTCCTTGATATGCAACCGTAAAAATCCCGAAGATTTTTCCAACTCGAACCCTAAGAATGAGGCCGAAATTTTTCGGCCAATTTCTCTCGGTGAATAGTACCTTCCATTAGACTTGGGAGAACTCTATTTATATAGGAGAGTAATCAATGTCCTCCAAGGATTAAATAATTAAGTGATAATTATCACATTAATCCTTTTCCAAATAAAAGATAAATAAAATGATTATCCCAAACAAATTAAGATAAATCATATTATTATCTATTATTCCATGAATTATCATTTAACAAATAAAAGATAAATCACATGTTAAATAATCATCCAAGAAAACTAATTTCTCTCTAATTATTAGGACATTAATGGCGCCACATATTGGGTCAAAAAAAGCCCACATAAAATGTCTTTTATGTGTATTATATTATTTAGTCCAACTAAATAATATCCATGCATATCAATTAATTAGCCCAGCCAATTAATTATCACCGAGGCCCAAATAACAAGATTATTAGTCCGAATTACGAAGCCACACCGGGGACCATGGACCTATAACCGTAGCTCCAATAATTAATTATTCATCGAACGTAAAAGTACATTAATTATTAATTCCGGGATTACGCCACCATAAACCCGAAACCGAACTCTACCGATTATAGATGTATACTTATACTCAACCCATGAGCGAATAAGCGTCCATTGATATAATCACTACATACGGATTAACCCTCCATAGATCGTCCATTCCGAGTGGGAAGTCTCCGCAAACCCGACTCGAATATCTTATCCTTATTTACCATCAACCCCCAGTGATCAATTAGTTCACATATCCGACTAGTAGCTAATTAGTCTAAATATGAACTCGGCCGATCGATCACTTTCTTAGGGCTAACAAATAAGGGACTGTCTCTCTACTTCCCGCGAGGAAGGAATGGATTCCATGTCCGTGAAAATCGAACTACTCACTCATCCGGAGATAGTGCCAATGAGAAGTGGCTTGGAACACATTATTTAAGTGAACCGTAACTATCACATCAAACACTACCCCGGGACAAGCAAAAAAGACCCTCGTGATCACCTCAGATTAAGGTTGATCCATATATGATCATCTAATGATTTAATAAGATTCCTCGATTACGGAATTATACCGAGAAAATCGATTAAATCGGTCCAAATTCTATATGAATGCCATCATATATAAATGCCCCACGTAGGTACCCTCTACCGACAAATCCGGATAAGACTATCACACCCTAAGGTGTTCGGGCGCATTATTGGTGTTTTAATCAAGAGACCCTAAACTCGATTAAGTTCACCACGGACTAACGATTTAAGTATATCACCACTAACTCAATCCTCACGTGCATGCCATGCACCGAGTTAAGCGGTTACATACCGATATACTTAGGGTTTGCGCAGTTGTATTACTTACAAGCACAAAGCAAGTAATAAGGTGAGATAAATTTCGTCATCCATTAAAAAAAAATTACACAAATTGTCTTTCGGGCACTACACTACACTTGAATAAGATGATTATGCATGAAGGATGCAGGTTCTTAGATCTAACCAAGTTAGATCTATACGCACGGATGGATCACGATTTACATATCATAAAACGTAGTTAAAGGACTTAAGAAACTACAAGGGGGTTAAAAACAAGTTACCAATATAGGGAAGAGAAGCCTTGATCTTCCGATGTGTTCTCCAAACGGTGGTTGGTGGACACCCTTCTTGATACACGAGCCTCCTTGATATGCAACCAGAAAAATCCCGAAGATTTTTCCAACTCGAACCCTAAGAATAGAGGCCGGAATTTTTCGGCCAATTTCTCTCGGTGAATAGTGACGTGAATAGTACCTTGCCATTAGACTTGGGAGAACTCTCTTTATATAGGAGAGTAATCAATGTCCTCCAAGGATTAAATAATTAAGTGATAATTATCACATTAATCCTTTTCTAAATAAAAGATAAATAAAATGATTATCCCAAACAAATTAAGATAAATCATATTATTATCTATTATTCCATGAATTATCATTTAACAAATAAAAGATAAATCACATGTTAAATAATTATCCAAGAAAACTAATTTCTCTCTAATTATTAGGACATTAATGGCGCCACATATTGGGTCAAAAAAGCCCACATAAAATGTCTTTTATGTGTATTATATTATTTAGCCCAACTAAATAATATCCATGCATATCAATTAATTAGCCCACCAATTAATTATCACCGAGGCCCAAATAACAAGATTATTAGTCCGAATTACGAAGCCACACCGGGGACCATGGACCTATAACCGTAGCTCCAATAATTAATTATTCATCGAACGAAAGTACATTAATTATTAATTCCGGGATTACGCCACCATAAACCCGAAACCGAACTCTACCGATTATAGATGTATACTTATACTCAACCCATGAGTGAATAAGCGTCCATTGATATAATCACTACATACGGATTAACCCTCCATAGATCGTCCATTTCGAGTGGGAAGTCTCCGTGAACCCGACTCGAATATCTTATCCTTATTTACCATCAACCCCTAGTGATCAATTAGTTCACATATCCGACTAGTAGCTAATTAGTCTAAATATGAACTCGGCCGATCGATCACTTTCTTAGGGCTAACAAATAGGGGATCGTCTCTCTACTTCCCGCAGAAGGAATGGATTCCATGTCCGTGAAAATCGAACTACTCACTCATCCGGAGATAGTGCCAATGAGAAGTGGCTTGGAACACATTATTTAAGTGAACCGTAACTAACACATCAAACACTACCCCGGGACAAGCAAAGACACCCCGTGATCACCTCGGGATTAAGGTTGATCCATATATGATCATCTAATGATTTAATAAGATTCCTCGATTACGGAATTATACCGAGAAATTCAGATTAAATCGGTCCAAACCCTATATGAATGCCATCATATATAAATGCCCCACGTAGTACCCTCTACCGACAGTCCGGATAAGACTATCACACCCTAAGGTGTTCGGGCGCATTATTGGTGTTTTAATCAAGAGACCCTAAACTCGATTAAGTTCACCACGGACTAACAGCTTTAAGTATATCACCGCTAACTCAATCCTCACGTGTAATCCATACACCGAGTTAAGTGGTTACATACGTATATACTTAGGGTTTGCGTAGTGTATTACTTACAAGCACAAAGCAAGTAATAAGGTGAGATAAAATCTGTCATCCATTGTTAAAAAACAATTACACAAATTGTCTTTCGGGCACTACACTACACCTAACAATCTCCCACTTGCACGAAATGACAAGTAACGATTGTTTTTAGAGCACACCCTTTCTCATCTTGTTCACAACACTCTCCCACTTGCTCTAAAAGCAGATGAGACATATCCATCAATGCCGTACCCACCAAGCACTAGACTTGGTGCACTAATCAGTTAGGTTATCGGCTCGAAACGATCTTTAGGATCGAAACGTTGCCGGTCCATCTAATCGGCGGTACTCTCTCTCAATATGCTTTTGACCTCTAAAGGATCGAGAAAATCCTTCTAAGCTATCTCTTCACCGCTTTCACAATGAAGTGATATCGGCTCACTAGACCCGGAATTACTCCCGATCGCAAGGAAATTCCTAAGCCATATCGCCACTCTAGCTGCTCCGAAAGCTGCTACGTATCCGATTAATTGAAATCGAATTGGCGGTTCTGGATTTTTCCAGACTATAGCTCCATCACAATGAGTAAACACTGAGCCCGAGATCGTCCTAACGATCATCCTTAATCTGACTGTAAGTCAGAATCAGTGTAGTCAACCATATTCAAGTTTGCACCCGAATATACAAGCACATTATTCCTCGTTCTTCAAAGATACTTGAGGACGTACTAAACCGCTATTCACTGCTCGAATCCGAGATTCGACTACTATTGACTTATTATGACCTGACTTGCCGTTATCCAAGAGAGACTCTATCCCATTTTCTCTTTATCCGGAGATTTAGAGAATCATTCCTGAGAGTTAGGGTAGGACTACTCTCGTTGAATGTTGCATACGTATATGCATGATCATCTTAACCAATAAGACGGATGGGATAGCCAATGACTCATTCTTGTGAATTTGACCGAATCAAATTCTTAGAATATAGTCCAATTCTCTTATCCAGAGAATCTTGGCGTGTCAGTTTCCGACTTCAGATAGCACACCCATGATGTTTCTAACCGTTTTAGTGTTATCATTTATGAACACTAATACTACTACTACATTACCAATATTGATATCCAAATCTACGAAAAACTTATCAATATTTTGGTCAAGTCCACATATTTTAAAACATGTGACTTTTAAATGACCGAGAGGTTCTCTTAAATCCACAAAGGATATAAGCCATGGGTGCCTCCTACCAAAGGTTCTTTCGAATGAATTAAGATATCGTTAGTCTCGCAAAAAAGGTCTTAGGGAATCACCCCTATCTTCTCGCTTTGTAACGAATCCGTTATTCATTCTTAGCTAAAACCCTTCGTTTCGAATGAATTCGATTCCGTTGTTCGGCAAGAAAGTCTCGTGGAATCACCCCTATTTTCTCGCTTTCTAACGAAATCTAGCAAGATCGAGTGGTGAGAGAGTTCAAGGTCCGGTTAACTCTCTACTTGTCGTGGAATCACCCCTATACCACTCAACTTTGCGCCGAAAGTTTAAACTTTCCTATTCATTCGACTCTTTTCCGTGTAGATCCAATTGCTCCCACCGGGCATGAGACACTCGGTGGTTCTACAAGAGGTCGAACGTAACCGGAGTATCAAAACTCCATTCATAGGGATAAGGCTTTAAAACCAACCTCTATGATCAGAATCCTATACAGCCCACTAAGAGCCATAGGTTATCAATCACCCCAGCAGACTATAAAGTCCACAAAACCACAATGGGTCAACGGTTAAACCATACTCCCACTGTGTCTTGGGTGGATTGACATTCTGATCTAGTAGTATGTGTAATCACCAACAACTAATGTTGGACGTGGTCTGATTAAATCAGATAGTAACTACCTTTGGGTATCCGTACTCTAAGGTTTAAGGTTGTTTCTTATAGATTCTATCAGAAGGCTTGTGACAGTTCAACCGTCACTTTCGATCTCAAGAATCTTATAATCAACCTTCACTCGTCTCATTAAGATATTTCACGAACAAATACAATCGAACGTATGCGCAAAATCTCCAGTCCTACCTTCAAGCATTAAATGCTAAATGCCTACATTTATGGAAGTGGTGTGAACCGAATTCACTCATTATCCATAAATTCACTGGCATCTTCTAGGTAGACTTCTCGGTTTACATAATAATGTTAACCGTTATTTTGCACCAAATTATCTTAATCGAGTTTAGCAAGTTGTATTGTAGCATATCAATAACTATATAGGGCATGTCTATGGTTTCTTCTTCAAACGTGAGAATCATTCCACTAGGAGGCGGTGCCGAGCATCGTCCCAAGACTATGCGATAGCCTATTTCGAGCATGGAATACTCTATTCTCTCGCTAAAATCGAGACTCCTCCTCGTATTCTTTTGATAAACTAAATCACGTTTCGAGTAGTTATCGACAATATGTCACCACTCAAAAACTCCCACTCGGCTTGTATCTCTCACTAGACCCCGAAGGTCATGGTGAACAAGCTATGTTACCCCTTCAAATCTATTACCCTTTCCCGATTGAAAGGAAACTTAGTCATTGTTCCTTGAGATAGTGTTCCTAGACCGGGAGATAGGAATCACCCTTAGCCGCCGTCGGGTCTTATCTCTAGGATATATGCACTAATTAATAGATATTGAAAGGTCGCTTATCTTAATACGGAAACCTTTTACCTTTAATAGTTTTAGATGTGTTATACTTATTCAGCTTTTCTTAGTGGTTCGACTTTATCAAACAAAAGTCCGAGTCTTGGATTCGTACTACAAATGTCATATTCACTTTCTATGAGGCAACAATATATCGAGTTGAAAGTGAATCCATTTGTTTCAACGAATCTGTAAACAGAAAAATAAATTTTTCTGTGATATTCAAGGATAGAATCCGAAATTCATTTCCTTATACCACTCCCACTATTGTAGCTGAAATTACTGCCCGTTGTTACTCTATTAATCGTTAATGCACAGCTTCCTTGTTCTTCCAAAGAACTAAGCTACCGAGTCAAGTTACTCGGTTAAGAAAGTCGCTAAGGATTCATTTGTTAGTGATCCGAAATCACTTTCCTTATCCTATACTTTCTTTAATTAATGTTCCGGTTTAGCCTCAAAACTTTAGTTAAGATGATTAACACTTATAGACATTCTTTCCCATTCTTAACTTTCCTTAAAAAGAAATAGTCTTGAACTAGCGGTTCGTTTGAGTAGACACTACTCGTGAACTCGTGGGATGTCTAATAAAAGTGTTACCCAATGGGACTGATTTTCTAATAAATTAGAAAAACATAATGTAAAAGCTCCCACTAGTTTATCGGTTCCAAATACCGTCTAACTAGCGACACTTTAATTTATGATTCTCCAATTTTTCTATCGTAAAATTTCTCGTGTAGACACTACACAATTCACTAGAAGAATTTTATCGTCCCAATCATCTTTCAAACTAACTACGGTTGTCTCTCGTTCGCACGAGTGACAAAGTGACATGCCTATTTACGTCACTTAAGTTTTGATGGCTTCAAGAGAAATATCTCTTCCGAAAAATTAATCGCATGTGAGATTAATAAATACAACGTTCTAGTTACTTACCACTTTTTAACGAAGTCATTACTAGTCAATTTTACACTACACTAGCAAGCCTAGCACCTGTAGAGATATATATAACAGTTGTAAATAGAATTGACAAGAAAATAAATCCAAATCATACACTACTAAAATTTTAGGAACATAAACTAAGTACTTATAGTCTATCCTACCGTTCCAAGGATTTAATCTATGCCTCGGTGCCGCCTTAGGGTAGGTCAAAGAGGTTTCGATTAATATTGAAGATCGATTGAGAATCGAACATCTCATTTTGTGATCGTCAATCACCTTTCCTTTTTCGCCAAGGTACTACCAAAAATACCCTTTATGAGTGTGACCTACTCGTCTCGATTTTTAGGTAGACCCCGAGTGTGCCGCCTTAGGGTCGGTCGCTGACCCGATGAGTACCCAAAATCCTATCCTTTCGGAGACCAAGCCTTGAATTTTGATAGCGGTGAAGGCCTTCCAGGGAGGCCGGTCCCGGCCGGCACGAGGCGTCACCATTCTCTCACGTTGCTTGTGTCAACAATAGAGGCCGTGGGGTCGGCTGTCGCCTCTCCCGCTCCCACTCAATATTTTGAAAAAAAAAGTGGTGGGTTTACTGATCACGTTTTTGGACTTGATGTTACATTAAGGAACAATAAATCATAGGCCCGAATGTTGTCGGTTATGTGGGCTAGCCCACCCGACCTATTCGTTAGAACATATGTGGCCGTCGGACGGGTCAAGGCTAGGAGAGGTCCGTTGAGCCGTAGTGGCTCTTCGGATGGCTCGCATTGCGGACCCCCGTGCAAACGCCACACGTGGAGGGTGAAGTCGATTGAGCCGTAGCTACCGTTGACCACCCAACCGTGGTTAAACCACTTTCGAACATGTTTGCCCGTGATTATCCAATCCTTAAACATCAAACTTTCACGTAGACACTACGGAACAAAAACGTAATCTCGTCTTAGGTAAGGTGGAATTCACCGAGAATCCAACACCTTAACCACGAGGTTTCGGGATTTTACTCCTTATGCTTTCGCAGAGTGGGATTCACCGAGAATCCATCACCCAACCTCGACGATTAAAAAAACCCGTTTTCCTCGGTTTTTTCCCTAATTAGTTTCTAATTAATATCAAACAATTAATTAAAACTAATCGTGTGTTTTATACATGCCTAACTAATTCCTCGAATTAATTTCTACATGTATGCATATGGAGTGGAATTCATGATATGATGCATGTCATGGCAATTTTCCGGTTCTACACATACAATCTAAACATGTATACTAGTGCGGAAAATAAACATCAAGATGGACCGTTGGCACCCCCGTATCTAACCTATTTGAAAATAAATAACGAAACCCTAACTAGGGTTTACTACTTTCTAACAAAATCTGCAGATGTTCAAAATCTTCGACGATCGGAAAAACAAATGAACTTGGATCACGACGAAACTTTCCAGATCTGATCTTCATTCTTCGGACTTCAAGATGGACGGTCGGATCGGAGCTTTGACTTGTCAATCTTCCTCAGTGAGCCGACCAACTTGCTGCTGAAACAGACTCTTACAGCAGCGCATCATATACTTCCCGAGGCCGATCGGGAATCTAGATGAATCCCGATCGACCTGAAATTTTTATCCCACGTCCAAAACTCCATGATAAGCGATCTGACCGGTCGGATTTTAATTTGAACGGTCCAATCGTTCCCAGAAAATCGAAGAAGTCACAGTTAGGGTTTCTGTGAATCCTGCATTTTTCTGTTACAGCTGCCTCTTCTCATCAACGAACGGACATCCAAACGGACTCTGATCGACGCCAAATTTTGTGGGATTGTTCATCAACTTCCAATCTAGATTCTGACCGGAGGGATCTTCGTTTTAACGGCTCAAACAACGGGAAAAACGAAAACACTATACAGCTACTAAACAGATCTACTGACAGGAAATTAAACTTGCAATAACAAATAAATTACATAATTTCCTATACTCATATGAACGAATTTTCATCGTTTATATGAGTTTACAATAGATCTAACGGGAAAACGGTGCCAACCCCAATCCATCTCTTCAACCATAGCAATTTAAAAATTATTAATGCATAATAATAAGTAAAATATCACCTACATTCAATTCCACTCCTTTAAATCGTTTAATTACGATTATGACTATATAAATCGTGGAACCTGTCTCTGATACCACATGAAGGATGCAGGTTCTTAGATCTAACCAAGTTAGATCTATACGCAGCGGATGGATCACGATTTACATATCATAAAACGTAGTTAAAGGACTTAAGAAACTACAAGGGGGTTAAAAACAAGTTACCAATATAGGGAAGAGAAGCCTTGATCTTCCGATGTGTTCTCCAAACGGTGGTTGGTGGACACCCTTCTTGATACACGAGCCTCCTTGATATGCAACCAGAAAAATCCCGAAGATTTTTCCAACTCGAACCCTCAGAATAGAGGCCGAAATTTTTCGGCCAATTTCTCTCGATGAATAGTGACGTGAATAGTACCTTGCCATTAGACTTGGGAGAACTCTCTTTATATAGGAGAGTAATCAATGTCCTCCAAGGATTAAATAATTAAGTGATAATTATCACATTAATCCTTTTCCAAATAAAAGATAAATAAAATGATTATCCCAAACAAATTAAGATAAATCATATTATTATCTATTATTCCATGAATTATCATTTAACAAATAAAAGATAAATCACATGTTAAATAATTATCCAAGAAAACTAATTTCTCTCTAATTATTAGGACATTAATGGCGCCACATATTGGGTCAAAAAAGCCCACATAAAATGTCTTTTATGTGTATTATATTATTTAGCCCAACTAAATAATATCCATGCATATCAATTAATTAGCCCGTACCAATTAATTATCACTGAGGCCCAAATAACAAGATTATTAGTCCGAATTACAGAAGCCACACCGGGGACCATGGACCTATAACCAGTAGCTCCAATAATTAATTATTCATCGAACAGAAAGTACATTAATTATTAATTCCGGGATTACGCCACCATAAACCCGAAACTGAACTCTACCGATTATAGATGTATACTTATACTCAACCCATAGAGTGAATAAGCGTCCATTGATATAATCACTACATACGGATTAACCCTCCATAGACTGTCCATTCTGAGTGGGAAGTCTCCGTGAACCCGACTCAGAATATCTTATCCTTATTTACCATCAACCCCCCTAGTGATCAATTAGTTCACATATCTGACTAGTAGCTAATTAGTCTAAATATGAACTCGGCCGATCGATCACTTTCTTAGGGCTAACAAATAGGGGGACTGTCTCTCTACTTCCCGCAGGAAGGAATGGATTCCATGTCTGTGAAAATCAGAACTACTCACTCATCTGGAGATAGTGCCAATGAGAAGTGGCTTGGAACACATTATTTAAGTGAACCGTAACTAACACATCAAACACTACCCCGGAACAAGCGGCAAGACCGTGATCACCTCGGGATTAAGGTTGATCCATATATGATCATCTAATGATTTAATAAGATTCCTCGATTACGGAATTATACCGAGAAATTCGCATTAAATCGGTCCAAATTCTATATGAATGCCATCATATATAAATGCCCCACGTAGGTACCCTCTACCGACGTCCGGATAAGACTATCACACCCTAAGGTGTTCGGGCGCATTATTGGTGTTTTAATCAAGAGACCCTAAACTCGATTAAGTTCACCACGGACTAACGCTTAAGTATATCACCGCTAACTCAATCCTCACGTGTAATCCATACACCGAGTTAAGTGGTTACATACGGATATACTTAGGGTTTGCAAGAAGGTGTATTACTTTACAAGCACAAAGCAAGTAATAAGGTGAGATAAAATCTGTCATCCATTGTTAAAAAACAATTACACAAATTGTCTTTCGGGCACTACACTACACCTAACATAAGTTAGGTCAGACTAAGCACTATAATGAGTATTCTGGTAGGTCAGCTCATTGAAGTTAAGGCTGAAGACCAACTGAGTGACAAGGCTGAGAATCCAGACTCAGTTATGTGAAGACTTATGCGCTGACTTACGACCAATGAAGTCTGTGACGACATTGGGTATGTCTAAGACATCAACTAAGTGATGAATTAATAAGTGGTGTATGATTTCACATGTGAGGTCACTTAAACTAGTAAGAGTACTAGGTCAAATCATAGTATAGCAATGGTGAATAAAGGTCGATCCCACAGAGACAACACAACTTTTAGAATCAAACGCATCTAATCTAACTACACGAAGACGGTCTTGGACCAACATAATAATGAAAAGAAATGTTATTCCTCCCTTGCCTACCTATCTCACAACTTGATGTAATTAATCATCATGTTTACTTCCCCCAATCATTCCCCAGAACAACAATAACACTTTATTAATTCAGTTTTTGCTATGGGTGCAGTCTCCTAACCTTGCCTAATTCCATTGAAAGGATAGTAAACGTCTTTGTGCAGTTAACCTCCTTCATTGCTTGTATTAACTCACACGCAATAAATTATAGAAAGTGCCGGCTCTAGACCGAGAACCTCCCTAAGCAGCTATCGTGGATTGACTAGCACGTTCCTAGAGATCGATCTAGACTATGTCTTAACTAAGAATTCACTTTATTGTCCTTTATGTTAATTTACAAATACGAATACAAGATTGGATAGATCTAAATAATCGTTAATTAAACCCGTCGATCAACATAGCTGACACTGAATCTCTAGATTAGGGGGACCTAAAGTTGCCTCGATTCAGCGATATAGACTGCCTCTGAATCGAGTGTGGTTGTTCTTAATTATGGAATCACATCGATTCGTTATGATTAATTATGGTAAATTACGGGGTTGTTAGACATTTAGATTAATTACAACAAGTAAAATCAAGTAAATCTACCATAACTAAGATACAAGGGAACGTTCAAAGCTTCATATCTTTGCTATGGAGATCTAACTTGATCTACTCAAGTTAGCGATGATGTGGAAGAAAGGAAACCGTAAGCAATATCACAATATAAAACTATGGACTTATATTTCATGGAATTTGATAAAAGTATGGAGAGTATATCATTGGTATATGTTTACAATGGAATACTGTAGCTATATATAGGCATTATAGCCGACATAAGACTCAATAAAACCCTAGCCGACATAGTAAAACGATGTAGGGTAAGTTTCATGTTCTCTAAGATCTCGATGAGGCAGTGGTGGGCCTCAAGCTATCGAGCCCAGCTTCAGCTCTTTTCTTCAGCAGATCTCTTCATGGACTCTTTTAACTCAGCCCCATGACTTTCACTCGGTCCATATCCATGTCACCACTACCCGGAATAAGCTACTCCTGAGAAGCACACAAAATAAAGTAGAACGATACCAAATCCATGAGGTAATCACATATATGCATAATCGATATGCAAATAACACACACTACGCAATTAACATGTATTTCGCACAATATTCAGATTATCTTTCCTCTCCTGAGCATAATTCAGGGTAAATAATAGTATAGTTAAAGGTATTAAATAGCATGTTATCAAATACCCCACTTAGCTTTTGATCATCCCGAACAAAAAGGCAAAATAAAATGAAACCTCGGTACAATATACGAGTTAATCAAAAATGGCTATGCATTACACTTTCAAGATAAGAATCATGCCGACTATTTCCCATAAGCAACGTATTAAACAACATTCAATGCATGAACCGGTGTGTGGGTGTGAAATAACTTGCTAGCGTCAGTTATGTAGACAGAATCATATTATATCAACTTAAGCCTAGCCAGCAATTCACAAGAATGCTTGTCCATTTACGCCATTAATTTTTTAATTTTATTCATTTTGAATTTATAGGTCAAGTCATCTGGGCAAGACGTATCGAGAACCAAGTACTAATCTAAGGCTCGTGTTTATCTCATTATGCTTATTTTATGCGATGGCCGTACGTCTTACGTTCTGGATTTGCTTCCCTCTTGCCAAAGAGAACATGTACTTTTAATAGTTTTGCTCTTCATTTGGGCAGGTTGGACTCACTCTAAAATCTATCTATCCTCACGGTCGGTCCGCAAAATTTGACAAACTACCGAATCCGTAAATCTTAGCCCTAAATGACCATAGGTAGAACAAACTCAGAAAACTGAGGTCAACTACAGTCAAAATAATGCGTCATCTGGCTACATACTGACGAAAGTGAGTTATATGTGCTTAACGGGGCGGTTCATAAACAGAATATATGGTTAATACGCAACTACTTCAAAAGTTGGCATAATTTTCATGTATTCGTCCATGAAACATGGTGTAATTAATTAGCTCCAAAAGATCAAACACTCATTTCTTTACAGTCTTGTCGAAAACGAATCAAAATAAAAGGTGGTGAAAAATTTGTCAAAAAAGAATCAAGATAATTGATTAATTAGCATAATACAATGTCAAAAGCTAAGTGACGTGCCCACCCCCTCACTTAATCGAAACATTGTCCTCAATGATGAAAAGATAGTTTGGAGCGGTGTAATATGGATCGTCGACTATGTGTCAATAGGCTCGAAAGTGGAATCTGCAAATTTTGCAAGAAATCTCATACAAAACAGAACGAGATACTCGGGATAACACTAACCAATAGAATAACAATGGCGGCAGTAAAAGAGAAATGAAATAACTCCTAAACAAATTAAGCCGAAAACCATATTAATAATAATAAGACCAAATCCATACAGAGCAAAACTATAGTCCGAAATAAAAGAAAAATAAAAACAGTAATGGAAAAACAACAAGGAAAAAGTAAAAAACTAGTCATCGGAATCAGAAAAGTAATAATCCTCCTCTGGATCAGCCTAAAGCTCAAAAGTAGGAGGTGGTGCAGAACTAGAAGGACCGGCAGCTAAATACGATGCACCATGATGTGGGGCAGCTCTCAGGGGAGGGGCATGTTGAGGAATGCCTAACTGCACCATCATGTAATCCATCTAGCGGTGCAGGGCCTCAATCATTCGGGCAGAGTCCTCATTGATCTCTCTTGAGATCTTGATCAACCCTGAATCAGGGTATGCTCGTGCCTCTCTGCCTGTGGAACTCGACTAATCCCAAGGATAACCGAGACTGAAATTAGAATAGGCTTGTGCTCCTCCTAAACATCGCTGGGTAGAACCGGTACCTCATTTTCCACATCAAACATATCAATCATGTGGTTGTACGACAGAAGCTCGCGCTCGGAGTCCTGAGCGATAGAGCGAATGCAGTTATGCTGAAGTAGACAAACATTCACTGGTGAGTCCTGCTCCAGATAGAACATAAAATCGGCTTGCTTTGGCGTAACGGAAGTATGGTGATCGGTCGGCAAACAATGTGAGCAAACAAACATATGAACCATCTTCATGTCTTATGACAAGTCGTTCTCCAGAAAAATAGTAGGGGCATTCATCGAATTAATCTACCAAAAAACCCCAAAATAATTAGTAATCATCTACATCCGCTCCATATAATAGATGTCAGAAGAAGAGTTGCAATCATCAGGGCCCACAGGTGCGTTTGGGACACCGAAATGACCTAGAATGCGCTCAACGGTGAAGTCAACCTTGACTATGTGGACCATGGCAAAAGTATCCGGATTATACGCCACATGCGCATAGAACTCCCATAACAAAGTAGCGTTGAACCGAACTGGAGGATCGGCCATGCTCATACGCTCGTGGTACTATAAAATGTCAGGCAAAATCGTATCACAATCATCTAATTTGATGCCCCTCTCGGGGGCAACATGTCTCATGTTCTAGTGGCACTAGAATGACTCAAAAATCTGCAATGAGGCAATTTAATCAACCCCATCTATCAAGGGGTTGGCATCTCCCATCATAGCCTGTTGATCGCTAGGACGACGGCTGCTACGGCTGCGTTTGAGACCCATAGAAGCTGATAAATTGGACTGCTGAGAAACTTTTCTGGACTAAAAAACGAGCTCGAGTGATACCCGTGGAATCGAGGCATGCTTTTGTGAATTTCTTGATTCTTCTAGAACGGGTTCCGATTAGTCGGAGTCTGGTGCCGCTGAATCAGAGTAGATAAATTGGAATTTTCTAAAAACTGTTGTAACGATGAATGGAGAAGAAGAAATGCAACAACTATGTTAGCAACTTCATAGCACAACAACAACAGTCCAGAAAATGACGTGTATAAGTGATAAGGAATAGTGAATTGGTGGATTATATTGTGGTTTATGGTGGTGATGGTGATAGTAGTTGTGACCGAAAATGGAGAAGAAGAAGAAATGTAGGAAATTTGGAGATGGTGAATTTGAAAAGTGAATAATGATGGTGGTGGAAGTGTGTTTATATAGGGAGATAGGGTGAAGGTGGAAGGATTGAGTGGGGGAGTAGGAAGGATTAATGGGTGAGAGGATTGAGGGGAATTGTATTAATGGGGGTTATTGGGAAGGAGGATTTGGTGGAAAAGAGGTGAGAAGGACTGCATCCACAGTCTGTCAGCTGACTTGATTAGGCGCGTGACGTCCACGCGCCATCGAGGTGTCCCAGAATTGATTCCAACCATAGAATCTGGTCCAATATGGCTCGATTAGTCGGGATAACACCTCGCTGAATCGAGGGTCCTATTTTCCCAGATTTTCAAACCCCTATCATGTGTGTCCTCCATTGGTTATTGCTCACTTCTTATTCCTAACTGACTCCTTTATCGACCATGTTTTAATCTTTCCATGTGGTTTTCCCGACTCACGGAACCTACTTAACTAGAGCAAACAACAAGTAAAAAAACCTTCCCACCATCAATTGGTTTATGGCCGTTGGATGCGGTAGGATGAAAAAAAGCTCATCACTTTCTCTAGCTATTTTTATTGACTCTACTACCTAAGGGATGAGAAGAAGTTCTGAGTTTAAAGTCGCCAGATCAACTTATCTTCCCAAGTTAGACTTTTGAATTTTTCCTGCCAAACTTGCACTCTAGAGGCTTTGATGGTAGTGCGCCTCCCTTCTCTCTCGATGAATGCTCTTTCCTAGTTTTTCATGCCAAGGAAGAAACATGCTTCCTTACAATCTACAAGGGCACTTTCTCGAACTTGCTTGGTATGCCTTTGAGCTCTCCACAATGCACGCTAGGCTCTCTTGGCCAGTGCATTTGGCTTATCCCTTCTACCTCGAGCATTATTCTTTAAGCACAAGGACTCCACTTTGTTGTCGTTGAATTCCGTCTTGTCACTATGCAGGGTGCTTTGTTCCTCATCCAACAAAGTAGGATGATGTGCCTCCCGTGGCGCTTGGTCATGGTCCTTATCATCTTTTTCTCGAAGCAGAATTTTCTTGAATTCCTACTCACCAACTCCTACAAAAACCTCTTTCTTCCTGCTTCCAACTTCTTCTATCTTTATGATCTTCAATTCTCCAAAACTAGAGCTCATGCGGCATTCTCCAGGTCGATTACTTAATGGCTCTAAGATCTTTAAGGTCATGGCATCATTGTTGGATCTTAAAGTAATATCGCCACTTTCATAGTCGAGTATGGCTCTGCTGGTAGCCAGGAAGGGACGTCCTAATAATACATTCTCACTAGGGTCATCAGGGACGTCTAGCACTAAGAAACCAATGAGAAAGCAAAAGCCTCCGACTCTGATATTACTGTCCTTTACCATACCGGCGACCATATCTACCCTACGTTCGACAAATCGCATAGTACGTTTCTGGTCCATGGCGACCTTAAAATCTACCGCATGGCAAAAAGAAAGTGGGATGATGTTATAGCTTGAACTAGTCGCAAATCCTTAATCCTAAAGATACTCCATTGACCGAGATAGGGAGCCTAAATGAACCAAGGTCTCCGAACTTCTCTATTACATCAGAGTCCGGGTAATCCTCAAGATCAGATGTAAGATAATCATGATCCTCTTCGGGATCGGACTCAGAAGAATATATATCAATGATCTGAATAGGAGACTTACCTTTCCAATAGTCTTCATACTCCTCTAGGCTTGCTTCCTTGTCTTCTTTGGTTCTTGTCGTTCTCTCCTCCAGTTTCACTTTTTCTTATGCTTTTCATATTGTTCCCCAAATCTGGAGCCATAATACATCGAGATAGGTCTGATATTCAAAACGGGGCGAGGCATTGCGCTTGTTTTGACCTTGAACTCTAAAAATCTGTTTGAGAGAAAATCAAAAGTGTTCCGTACTTCCTACAAGAAAGACAAAATAAAAAAGCACGGTTAGAAACTTCCGCTTCAGTTGGGTTCAGACCCAACCTCTACGGACCTACTAACTAAAAACTAACAGGGATATACACAGAATCACAAGGGGATGATCGAGTTTGAATTTCTAGAATTCAATGCATCTAGATAACATCCCGCTGAATCGAGCCCTGATTTTCTTCCTCTGATCTTATTGAATTAGAGGAACGTGCAGAACGTCTCAAGTCTCAAATCAAAGTTAAATAACAAAAAAACATAAAGTTCTTAATTAGATCAAAATAAATTTATTAATAAAGTTGGCCATTGTCCCCGGAAATGACGCCAAAAACATGATATCACGCGTGAGGTTGCTTATACTAGCAAGAGTACTAGGTCAAATCATAGTATAACAATGTCATATCATGGTCGATCCAACGGAGACAACGCAAATTTTAGAAATAAACGCATCTGATCTAACTAAGAACCCGAAGACGGTCTTGGACCAATATAAGAACGAAAAGAAACGATATTCCTCCCTTCCTTACCTATCTCACAAATTGGTTTAATTAATCATCATGTTTACTTCCCCCAATAATTCCCCAGGACAGTAAAAACACTTTACTAATTCAGTTTTAGCTACCGGTGCAGTCTCCAACTTGTCTACATCCATTGAAAGGACAATAAACATATATGTGCAGTTAACCTCTTTCGTTGGTTGTATTAACTCACACGCAATAAGTTCTAGAAAGTGCTGGCTCAAGACCGAGAACCTCCCTGAGCAGCTACGTGGATTGACTAGCATGTTCCTAGAGATCGATCCAGACTATGTCCTAACTAACACTTTAGTTTATCGTCCTTCATGTTAATTTATGAATATGAATATCAGATTGACCAGATCTTAATAATTGTTACTTAAACTTGTCGATCAACGTAGCTGACGCTAAATCTCCAGTTTAGGGGGACATAAAGTTGCCTCGATTCAGCTACATAGACCGTCGCTGAATCGGGCAATGTGGTTCCTAATTCTGGAATCACATCGATTCGTTATGATTAATTCTAGTAAATTATGGGGTTGTTAAACATTCAGATTAATTACAACAAGTAAATCTACCATAACTAAGATACAAGGGAATGTTCAAAGTTTCATACCTTTTCTATAGAGATCTAACTTGATCTACTCAAGTTAGAGATGGCATGGAAGAAGGAAACCGTAAGCAAAATCACAATATAAAACTATAGACTTTTATTTCATGGAATTTGATAAAAGTATTGAGAGTATATCATGGGTATATATTTACAATAGAATAATGTAGCTATTGTTGGAGAGATTTTGCATCATTAAAACAAAAGAAAATTTATAAAACCTATACTACCATGCAAAACTACCTCCTAACCGGCCGAATACCGGGTAGTTGCTAGTAAAGTTGGATAAGTACGGGTATCGATCCTCAGGGAAAAAGGATGTTGAATCTAATTTCACTAATTCCTTTCAATTGTTACTTAGGAAAAACGAATAAACGAAAGAACAAATAAAATAAACGAAAGAGCAATTAAAATAAATCTAACCTACAAAATAAAATAACACAACCTAAACTAAACTAAAGATACATGGGATCAAACAGTGCACAAACCAAGTGATTTCAATCCTAGTTCATCTCATGATTTTAATTCAAATTGTGGTTTCACCTTTACACGAGACACAAATTCCTAATTCCTTAGCGAATCTATTTCTCAAGCTATGAATCCCTAATCTCTTAGTGAATTCAATTATCGATCTCTCCTCTTCCGAATGTTGAGACCAATATTCCATACAAAACAAAGGTGTAGATTCAGGTTAACTCTCGTATTTTAGAATCTAACAACTTAGATAATTAATCAATTAATTTGTCATCATTAATGATTAAAAATCCTATCTTTCTATGGTGATCTAGTCTACGCAACTTCCGTATGTTGTAAACGTATCAATAGCAAACTGATCTCTCGATCTAATTCACATAATAGCATCATAATCATAGAACGATACAAAATAAATTAAAGATCATAAAAAACGAATAAGGATTGAATAAATTAAATAAATAAACTCACGTAGTTTGGTACATGATTGAATCCATGAATCGAAAACGGAAGAAAACTACATCTAATCTAACCCCGGATCACCCGAGCACAAGGCTCGGGTGACCGGCCTTGAAGCTCTCAAGTTGCCGCCCTGCTGCTGTGATTTGCGGCTGGATAATAATTTTTTGTATGTATTATGGTAAAAATCACGCTGCTTTTATAGAAAAATCAAGTCGGTTGCTACAGTACCGCCCTTGGACGCCCGTTTGAAGGCAGTCTGAACTCTCTGTATTGCTTCTGCATGGAATATTTATTGGAATAAAACTTCTAAAATTCATATCTTGAGTTGTAGACCTCCAAAAATTATGATCCGAATGTCATAAAAAATCTCTCGGAAAACTCTACAACTTTCATTAAGGACTCTTCTTCGTAAAACGCCTTTTTGATTAGCCCGTCGTATTACGAGTCGTTTTCGGGATTTTCCCAAGCTTTATTTCATCTTCATCCTCTTGTATCTCTTTCTTTCCACTTTAATCTTCAATCAAACATCATTTAGACCTCTTCCATTCCACATTTGTGCACCTAAAAGATGACAAAACCGAGCAAAACGTAAAACCATACAAAATAGATAATAAAACCACGATATTTACTCGATTTTGCATTTTAACTATTCAAAATGTCATTTGCTCAATTAATCGATTATAAGCTCGAATTCTACGAAAAACATCCATATATGGGGAATATTGATAAAAAAAAATATATCCTTATAAAACACTACAAATTGACCCTTAACAACTCCCCCACACTTATCTTTTGCTCGTCCCGAGCAAAACAAAACAAAGTCAAGCTCGAGACAAATAAACATCCATACAAATATGAAGTATATTCAATAACTTAGAAGTTCACCCGTGTAGTGTGTGCATAGCCATAATAAACTTCCATTAAGTTCCACAATTTGAAAGTTATTCAAACCAAAACTAGCCCGGTTTCCCATCTAAGTTAGAAATATTCAAAAATTATAACAGACACTTTACAAAACATACATATCCCAAAAAGAAATAGTAGAGAATATCTAAAACATTTCTGAAAGACTCAGAGGATAATCCCTACAATATATCCTTCGGTTTATACGGGTATAAGATTAACGATAACTAAGTCCTTACTTATTCATAATAATATATTTCAATATTTTCACTTTTTTCACACTTTTCTAACACACATCGAATAAGCTTTTGCCCTCATAGCGAGAATAGGACATTTCAAGATAATCCCCTACCTTACTCCAATCATAAGGCAAACTATAAACCGACCGTCGTGAGCTTTTGGTCATCATAGTGGAATAGGACATACGTGGTACACCCTACCTCACCCAAATCATACACCGACTTCCGACACACACAATTACAATTATGTTTACTTAGAGATTTACGGTCGGCGGTGGAAAAGATTATTTTCTAGTAGCACGGACCACCGAGCATAACACCTCAAGTAAACAATTTATTACTATTGCAAAGACTTAATCACGTTTCACTTATCACATTCAAACTTACAGATATTCACAGTACGTCATACTTTAATCCTAGAATACAAACTACTAAACTTTTCAAGAATTGTACATAAGCAAAGAAACATGCTATAATCATCAAAAATCTCCAACTAAAATGGGGTAGGCTTTCAACATTTAGCTCATCATTTACTATGGCATGTGAAAAAGAGTGTCGGGTGAAACAACTAAAATTACTAAATATACAGAATATAGCAAAAATGATATAAACTCAAGCAAAGATATGCCTTTGTCTACTCGGGATATAACAAAAAAATTTGAAAATTAAGCACTTTTCATAGAAATACTAAAAATATGAGCAAACGAAAGTAGACATATAAATCATCTATCCCTTCCCCCACACTTAGATTGCAACTTGTCCTCAAGTTATACAGAAATAATAAATTAGAGAACTTAGCTGATTGGATGCCGGCAATTTCGGAAAAATCGGTAAAAACCAAAATTCCCGCATAGCTCGCAGACCGTGGAGCATCACAGACAACCGAATACATCTTTAAAGTGCACAATAGATATAGAAAGTATCCTGAGACTTGATTAGTGCAAAAAGAGTCTTCGGGGAAAAAGAAAAGATTACATATATAAAGCACATGAAGAAAAGGATCATAGAGATTTTTCAACTTAAGCTCAACTAAAGATTGAATACTATACATGAAATACTACAAAGTCGTAGGCTAGGTGCAACTATATGAAAGTATACTACAATGCAATCTACATGATATGCAATCCTAAAAATAAAATAAATAAAAAAAAATAAATTCTGACAGGCTCAGGCTGAGCAAGTTGACCCCCGACAACTCTACGGTGACTACGGCCTATGCGAAACTAAAATAAAAACGAGGTAGTATTACGGAAACCGACAGTTAACTACACTCAAGAAAAATAAAAGAAGAATAGAAAAACAATGCAACTAGATGACATGCAACTAAATGATATGCATCTGAATGATATGCAAAAATAAAAGAAAGAAAACTAGCCCACTCATTAGCAACACGACATGTATATCATAAACGTCTACCAAATAATGACAAAGTTACGATAAACAAGGATCTTTGTTCATTACATGCGAGTGTAGACGCGCTTTAAGACTCGTCAAAGGTGATAGCATTATGGAAAACCAACAGTTAGCTATACTAAACAGATATAACTCATAAGGTTTCCATCGTAGCAACGGAAAACCGACGAGTTACTACCCAAATGAGTTATAAAAATAACAAGGAAGCACATAAGTCTCAAAGCTCACAAGATTCATCACGGCGGTATGTAGCATACGGAAACCGACATTAGCTACTAATTAACACGAAGACCGCTTATAGCATACGAGAACCGACAAGTAACTATAACATGCCTAGATGAATCATGTATAAGAAATAAAATCAATTATTTAACATGGATTCGTAGATGGAAAAATGTAAACATGTAAGTTCAGAACATCTACGTAAAAGAAATTAGCCACAGAAGCTCATATGAAAATAATCCAAGTTAAATTAAAGCATCAAGAAAAACAGAACCTAGACTGCATTCCGGACGAACGTTCAAAGGAAATCTCAGCACTGGACGGGCGTTCCACTTTTCAGACGCTCGTCTGCCTTGAAAACCGACCGGACGGGCGTTTAGAATTACAGACGCCCGTCTGATTCTTCAAATCAGAGCAGGATTGAAAATTCTGGAACGGACGAACGTCCCATAATTCCAAACGCTCGTTTACCCGCACGTTAGGGACCGGACGGGCGTCCAATAAACCGACGCTCGTCCATACAACGAATATGCATAAAGCAGGAAAATAAAGAAAACCCTAACTATAAACCCTAATTAACTTAGAAGATCATCATACATCAAAAACGCAGGCAGCCACATAAAATTCTAGCACAGGGGTTAGACTAGGTAACAATTAAACACAAACTTCACGTAAAACAGATTGAGTAAAAAACTTTTGCACATTCTTAACCCTACGGTCATCGAAACACGGCAAAATAAAAACTCTCAATCTATTAAACGCTACCTTTATTGAAAACGAAAAATGAAACGTAACAAAATCGAGAACTAACTTAACTAGATTCAACATGACACCTATTCCCCGGCAACGGCGCCACTTTTTGTTGGGAGGATTTTGCATCATTAAAACAAAAGAAAATTTATAAAACCTATACTACCATGCAAAACTACCTCCTAACCGGCCGAATACCGGGTAGTTGCTAGTAAAGTTGGATAAGTACGGGTATCGATCCTCAGGGAAAAGGGATGTTGAATCTAATTTCACTAATTCCTTTCAATTGTTACTTAGGAAAAACGAATAAACGAAAGAACAAATAAAATAAACGAAAGAGCAATTAAAATAAATCTAACCTACAAAATAAAATAACACAACCTAAACTAAACTAAAGATACATGAGATCAAACAGTGCACAAACCAAGTGATTTCAATCCTAGTTCATCTCATGATTTTAATTCAAATTGTTGTTTCACCTTTACACGAGACACAAATTCCTAATTCCTTAGCGAATCGATTTCTCAAGCTATGAATCCCTAATCTCTTAGTGAATTCAATTATCGATCTCTCCTCTTCCGAATGTTGAGACCAATATTCCATACAAAACAAAGGTGTAGATTCAGGTTAACTCTCGTATTTTAGAATCTAACAACCTACATAATTAATCAATTAATTTGTCATCATTAATGATTAAAAATCCTATCTTTCTATGGTGATCTAGTCTACGCAACTTCCGTATGTTGTAAACGTATCAATAGCAAACTGATCTCTCGATCTAATTCACATAATAGCATCATAATCATAGAACGATACAAAATAAATTAAAGATCATAAAAAACGAATAAGGAGGATTGAATAAATTAAATAAATAAACTCACGTAGTTTGGTACATGATTGAATCCATGAATCGAAAACGGAAGAAAACTACATCTAATCTAACCCCGGATCACCCGAGCACAAGGCTCGGGTGACCGGCCTTGAAGCTCTCAAGTTGCCGCCCGCCGCTTGTGATTTGCGGCTGGATAATAATTTTTTGTATGTATTAGGGTAAAAATCGCGCTGCTTTTATAGAAAAATCAAGTCGGTTGTTACAGTACCGCCCTTGGACGCCCGTTTGAAGGCAGTCTGAACTCTCTGTATTGCTTCTGCATGGAATATTTATTGGAATAAAACTTCTAAAATTCATATCTTGAGTTGTAGACCTCCAAAAATTATGATCCGAATGTCATAAAAAAGCTCTCGGAAAACTCTACAACTTTCATTAAGGACTCTTCTTCAGAAAACGCCTTTTTGATTAGCCCGTCGTATTACGAGTCGTTTTCGGGATTTTCCCAAGCTTTATTTCATCTTCATCCTCTTGTATCTCTTTCTTTCCACTTTAATCTTCAATCAAACATCATTTAGACCTCTTCCATTCCACATTTGTGCACCTAAAAGATGACAAAACCGAGCAAAACGTAAAACCATACAAAATAGATAATAAAACCACGATAGTTACTCGATTTTGCATTTTAACTATTCAAAACGTCATTTGCTCAATTAATCGATTATAAGCTCGAATTCTACGAAAAACATCCACATATGGGGAATATTGATAAAAAAATATATCCTTATAAAACACTACAAATTGACCCTTAACAGCTATATATAGGCATTATAGCCGACATAAGACATTAAAGCCCTAGCCAACATAGTAAAACGTTGTAGGGTAAAGTTCGTGTTCTCAAGATCTCGATGAGGCGGTGGTGGGCCTTGAGCTATCGAGCCCAACTTTAGCTCTTTTCTTCGGCATATCTCTTCATCGACTATTTAACTCAGCCCCATGACTTTCTCTCGGTCCAGATCCATGTCTATACTGCTCCGGAATAAAGTACTTCTGAAAAGCACGCAACATAAAGTAGAACAATACCAAATCCACGGGGTAATCACATAAATGCATAATTGATATCCAAATAACACACACTACGTAATTAACATGTATATCACACAATATTCATATTTTCTTTCCTCTCCTAAGCATAATTCAAGGTAAATAATAGTATAGTTGAAGGTACTAAATAGCATGTTATCGGTGTACACTGGCCTCACCCAAAATAAGGGTTAGTGAAATGCAATCTATATCGGTGAAGGAACTAAATAGTGAAGCATCAGCAAAGTCTTGATTTCAGTAGAGGATCTGCTAAGATATGACAACATATGATCAGATAAGATTAGTGGAAGTCATCTAAGTAGCAAGAAGCAAGCTGACCAAATATAGTGAACAACCAGACAAGCAAAGTGATCAAGTGAATCAGATGACTCAGTAAGCTGACAAGATTCAAAAAGCGGATAAAACACGTGGACGTATGGACGACAAGTTATTAACTGCAGAATTAATCAAAGAAGTATTTTATGATTAACTTTGGGAATTAAATCCCGTCCCGCAAATGAAGGAGATTGAAATCAAGACATAATCAACTATTATTCCATGTCATTAATAGCGAACGGGCGGAATCTCAAATTAGAAGGATTCTATAAATAGAAGGCATCATCAAAAGGGAAAAACCCACAAGCATTCTTGAAAATACTAAATGCCCACACTCTGCTAAAAACAACTTTCATATTCTTGATCTTAAGAGACTTATCCAGAATTCAATTTCACAATTCTCAGAGCCTCAACGGATTTGTCAAGTCTGAACTTGATCAAATTGTGAATTCTTCAATTCACACCCTTTCATCTCATCTAGAGATTTTCCAAATAAGTGAAAGGACATTGGTTGTCTTCAAGGACTGAAGCAACTGAATCAGAGAAAACTGAGAAGGAGTTGTGGGTTTGTGATAGTTGTTGAAGGATTGGTCTGAAGGAGTAGTGTGAGAGTTAAATCACTGAAGCATCTATTGCTAAGGAGTTCTAACACAAGATTATGAAACTTGTGTAGTGAAGGACAATCATCTCTACTGTATTGGTGAAAAACCATAGTGAATTCCTTCAATCATCAAATGAGAAGTGCGAACGATTATACGTTTTGTGTTCTTAACTTTCAACATTTACTTACGCATTTACTTTATGTTCTTTATTTATTCTTGTGTGTGATTTCATACATTTGAAAAACTCATACTTGTGAAGGGTTATTCCGCCGCATAAACTTTTTAGAAGAAAAAGTTTTTAACTCTTAATCAGAGTCATTTACCCCTCTATGACTCTTGATCCACCCTTCTCTGGGACCAACAATTGGTATCAGAGAAGTATCTTTATATATCAGAACCTATTCAGATCTGATTTATGGTTACAAGGAGATCGGCTTATTTTCCATGTATTTCGAAGTATTAATTTAAATTCATTATCATGGAATTCCAAAATATTATGTCCAAAATTCCTATGTTCAGTGTGAATTATTTTGAGGAATATAAAATTCGTATGTTGTCTCATCTTGCAGCAACTCATGTAGAGATACTAGATGTGATCAATGATGGCCCAATAAAGATTACAACTCAGGAGATTGTAGGTGCAGGTCAGGGAAGCATAATAGAGAAACCCAAATCAAATTGGACCAAAGATGACAGGAAAAATGGTCAACCTTGACTTCGTAGCCAAGGATATGATCATGAAGGCTCTAGACAGGAGTATGTTTTTAATAGTCAAAGAATGAAAAACTGCCAAAGAGATGTGGGACAAGCTATCGGTCATCAACGAAGGATCTGAGGCTATAAAAGAGATCAAATTGTTTGTTGCATAACAAAAATTTGAAATATTCAAAATAAAGAATGAAGAAATAATAAAATAGATGGACGTCAGATTCTCCAGTATTTTCAGTGAACTATAGCAGCTTGGACACATTTATCCACAGAAAGAAGTATGCCTAAATATATTGAGAGGTGTACTAGAGAGATGGAAGATCAAGATTACTGTCTTGAAGGGCACTCTTGATCTCAGCAAGACTGACACACTGACATTGATGTCAGAGTTAAAAGCTCATGAATTTGAGCTAAATAATGAAGATGGTGGAGCAACTGAGGCAACCCAAACCAGCTACTAATAGCATCTGAACAAAGTAATGCAACTGACAACCTCAGCAGAGAGATAGAAGCTCTTAAAGACTGGATTGCATTGCTGCTGAGGAGGTTTGACATGTTTGCAAAAAAAACAATACAAAGACATCTCATCATCAAAACACAAAACCTCATCAAGCAAAAACATCAAGAAAAAGATGATGATGTCAGATGTTTCAACTGTTAGAAGAAGAGGCACTACAAAGCTGACTGCCCTGAGGAAAATAAAGAGAGAGATGATGAGAAAAGAAGGTACAAGTCCTTAGACCAGAAAAGGCACACCTCAAACAAGAAGAAGAGTAAGAGAGCACTTAAGGCAGAAACAGGCACTGAAGAATGAAGCAGTGAAAAGAGTCATCTGACAATGGCTCAGCTGATAGTGGAGAATCATCCGTCTCTGAGGATGGGAAAGCATGTATATGCCTAATTGCAAATGAAATAGAAGAAACAGAGGTACTATGTTGCAACTCCACATCTAAAGCATCTATTTCTGATACTGCACAATCTTTTATTCTCCCACTTGAATATGAAAATCTAATTCAAAATCTCATGAGTAAATTTGTAGAAATTCCGGAGAATCATGAAGCTCTTGAAAAAAATGTGAATATTTAAAGAAATAGAATAAAAGATTAAAAAAGGAACTGGTTAAGCTGAAGGCAAACACAGCTGATAAACTGAAAAACTCAGCTGATCAACAAAGATCGGATGACAAGTCATCTGGTGTTGATAGAAAAGCTGAGAAGGCCACATTATCAACAGAGAAAGTTCTAGCATTAGCTAAAATTACTTCAAGAACAGCTTTCTAACCTTCCAAAAGGGTTGGATCTAGATCTGGACTTGGCTATGATAGTCAAGATGAGAAAAGATCCAATAATCAATACAGATCTAAATCTAACACTAAATCTGGTCCAAAATTCATTAAAGGACAAACTATTAGATCAACCACTCATCCTGCACCAGATAAGTAATAAACTAATGCAGTAGACAAGAAAACAAAGTCATTAAGCAACCATCAATTAAAGGCAAAGCTAAGGGTAAAGGCAGACTTTATCCCTCAGAGGATGATTGGAATGTTTCACCTCCAGAATACAAAATGAAATCATCACACACACAAGATTCTACATTAAAGAAGAACATGCCTTGGCATGAAACTGGATACAGAAGACATTATGAGAGAAGTTCACCCATTGTGTACTAGAAAGTGAACCAAGATGCTAATAATCCAAAATGAACAAAATTATTTCAGAATACCTTCCAACCATCTGTTAGAAGCTATTCTACCATGCCCTATAATTATGAAGTTAATGACTTCATTCCTCCAATGAGAAGACCTTTTGGTTATACACTTGGAGTAGAAGGCATGAAAGCTAACAAGTATGGACTGAAGCAGTGTTGGTTACCTAAAAATAATTAATTTGTTTTGTAGGTAGTCTGGTACATTGACTAGTGGATGCTCCAGACACATGACTGGAAGCAAGCACTGGTTGACTGACTTTAAAGCTTTTTATGGACCCAAAGTCACATTTGGAGTCAAAGAAAATCCTGACAATACTAAGGGGGAAGGCACATTACTAAAGAACAATTTGAAGATTCAGAATGTGACATATGTCAAAGTACTGAACTTCAACCTATTGAGTATTAGTCAGTTTTGTGACACAAGCTACAATGTTCTTTTTAGCAAGGAAGGATGTAAAGTAACCCACAAGAGACAAATACTGTTGATCTATCTGAAAAAAGATAAGACAACATGTATGTTGTGGATTGAAGCACAACCAAGGTAGAGATTTGTCTGATGGTAAAAGACAAGCAATCACCTAGCTGGATATGGCACAAAAGACTCAATCATCTGAACATTAAATCCATCAACAAGATAACAAAAAAAAACTGGTGGAAGGCTTACTGGATACAACCTTCAAGAAATAGTGCTTATGTGATGCATGCCAGAAAGGAAAGCAAATCAAGAACACATTTAAGTCAAAGCCACACTAGTCAACAACTATAGTATTGCAACTTATTCATATGGACTTGTTTGATCCAGTCACACCAGTCAGTGTAAGTGGGAAGAATTACACCTTAGTGATGGTTGATGACTTCTCAAAATACACTTGGACCGTGTTTATGAACAAGAAGAAAGAAACACTCAAGAAGCTTCGAGAGCTGTTGAGAAGATTGCAAAATGAAAAGGATCTGAAGATTGTCAAGATTATATCAGATAGGGGAATAGATTTCCTAAATGAATCTATAAGAAGCTACTGAAGAAATGAAGTAATCCATCAGCTATCGGTAGTAGACACTCCACAGCAGAATGGTGTAGCAGAAAGAAGAAACAAAACACTCAAGGAGGCTGTCAGATCAATGATTGCAGAGGCATGCCTACCAAAGAGGTTTTGGGCTGAAACAGTGAACACAAACTGCTACACACAGAACATATCAATCATCAACAAGCATCATGGAAAAACTCCATTTGAGTTATGGAATGGCAGAAGACCAAACATTTATCATCTACATATGTTTGGAGCCAATTGTTTTGTTCTCAACGGGAACCAACGTAGTACATTTTATGAAGAAGTTGGCGAAGGCATTATCATAGGATATTCAGATACCAGCAAAGCATTCAAAATATTGAATAAGAGAACTTTGGTAATTGAAGAATCAAGCCATGTGGTGTTTGTTGAACCGAATACCAGCTAGAAAGATCCACCCATCTCAAAAGATGAAGAGACAAAGCAAAAGAATCCTGAACCAGTCTACACTGAGGCAGAAGTTCCAACTGCATTACTAGATAACTCAACTGAAGACCAAGAAGACACACCAACTGACACACCAGTAGAGACACCAGTGGATCAGACAACAGCTTAGAGACTATGATGTTGAGGGAAAGACAATTTCAATTATGTGTGACAATACAAGTGCTATCTTAATTACAGAGAATCCAGTACTTCACTCAAGAACAAAACATATTGATGTGAGTTATCACTTCATAAGAGATCATGTGGAGAAAGGATATGTGATTCTACAACACATATCAACTGAGAATAAACTGGCAGACATATTCACAAAACCCCTCATTTATGAAAGATTTTGCAAACAAATGACTGAACTAGGGATGGTTGAACTGGACTAAGCTATATCAGCTTACAACATCACACTGAAGGAACCAACTATGTGACTTCACTAGCAGGGTTGACCTTTGACATGTTTGGGTGTGCTCACTGTTGGTCCCAGAGAAGGGTAAAACTATAGTCAGAGGCGGGGGTGAATGACTATAGTGGAGTTTCAAAAACTTTTCTTGTATTTAAAAGCTTTTGGCCAGCAGATAAGTCGCTTCTTAATATGTTGTTTCAAAATAGTTTATGCAATCACAGATCTATGATATAATTTAGGCAATTAAATAAATGCAGTAAGGTAAATTGCTGAAAGTAAATTGACACAAGACTTATAGTGGTTCAGGGTGGTGTAATCCCTTAATCCACTATTCTCCTGTGATGATTGGAGGAATTCACTATTGTTTTCACATATACAATAGCCTGATTGTCCTTGACTACACAAGCTTCACAGACTATCACCGCAACAGCTTCAGTGACTCAGTCTCTTTCACTGCTCCTTGGGACCAAATCCTTCAAACAGATATCACAAACACAACTCCTTTTCAGATGGCTCTGATTCAGTTGCTTGATTGGAGTGAATTGGATTCATGAAACTTGTTGACCAATCCCAATGCTTGATATTGATATTGTAGCTCTCAGTTTTGAGTTGATCACTAGATATTTCTTTTTAAGCACAGAAGAAGGCTTTTTGATTTGATAGAGTTTCAGCTTAATGATTTTTTCCTCGTATTTTTTTTTGTCTGTCAATGCATTCTATTTATAGCCTTGATAATCCATGATTTGAATTTCCGTCTGTTGGCTATATTAATGAGGGGAATAATCCTTGATTTTATTCTTGATTCCCCTTTAATTATATTCTCCTTGATTTCAGTGATCGGATTTTTCTTCATTCGTGTATCAGAAAATCCATCCTTGATTGATCCTCTGTTGATTGTGCATTTAATGCTTGATGGAAGGTCAAGTTAAATTACTAACTCGATGCCTAAATAACCACTAGCAAGTGAACTAGGTTCAATCGCAAAGTATAGCTAGATAGAGTCGAGGTCGATCCCACAGAGAATCAATTTGTGGATCCTACTTAAATAGTCAACTAGTTACTTCGTCGAACAAATACGGTCTATGACCAACATAACGTACGAGGAAAGAAAGACACACTCAAATATATAAACAACATGTAAACACATAACGTAATCAAGCGCCCAATCATAACCATAATCATTTGGATCTAGATAATTTATATGACAACAAAACTCATCTACTATTAATCCGTTCATATCTCTTTATATTGGCTACGGGAGTCATCCTCTACAACTTGATGTAGCACCGGTAGGTCACTATATCACTGTGGTATTGTTATGTGACTTCGCCTTTTGGTTCCTCCATCTCATATAACTCACACGCTTACTACTCTAAGGATGCCGATATTAACCGTACACCTCGTCCAGGCAACATTCCTTTGGTTAGGTGTACTTCCTAGACGATCACTCAAACTCTCGTCCAACAAACAATTACCAAGTTATAGTCTCATGCTAGTTTACGATCTACGTGTATCAAGGTGCGCGCAATTCCCTAATATAAACCTACCTAGATAACGCCGAAAGTCCGAAGATCAATTCATAAGCCTACCTAAGAGTTTTATACCGGTATTTCCTTTTTACACGTTTTAATTAAATCAAGTGAGTGACGTAGCCATAGCCATACCTACCGAGATAACAGATTCAATTAAGCTAACCTAATCATAAAGACGTGATCGATTAACGGATGAAAACGGGTTTGCTAACTCTCGGTCGACCGAATAGGTGCTCTCGGTCGACCGAGTGACACCTCTCGGTCACCCGAGAGTCCAACTCCCGCATTTACATCCCCGAACATACTTCTCGGCGTTTCATATACAAATCGGATTATATAGCGAATTATCAGGACATCATATAAACTAATCTAAATACACGTAAATTAAACACACAGATTCATCCGTAGATGTTAGGTAGAGGACGTAGGGTTTGGGATCCTTATAGACAAGGTATCACCGCTGCCCTAACGTCATATCCTAGATCTACATCATCTAGATATGAATACCTACTCAAATAATCAAAGCATAATTGGGAAATTGATTACTAAAAAGAAAACAAGAAGATAAACTAGGGCTTACATGTTTGCGACCCTCGCAACCTCCACAAGCCTAAAGAATCCTTATGTGTTTATTTGTAAATACGAAATAATGTTGATGAATGCATAATAAAAAATACAAAGGACTTCGTTTATATAGAGCCTCACCGTCATAGACAACCGACTTAAAAATGCCGACATTCGAACCCTAACCGACTCAATTAATGTGCCGAACTTCCTTTGGACTATAGGCCCACTCGGTCGACCGAATGCATAGGCTCGGTCGACCGAGCCTTACATGCTCCCGGCTTTCTCCTCTTTTTTCTGTCTTGGGCCTCCCGAACTTGTCCGTGATCCATCAAAGCTTTTCCGAAGTCCATCCATGTGCTCCCAAATGAGTTACTACAAATATAACGTGAAATACGATCGTAATACCAAATAATATAATAAAACCTCTTAATACATAATAATGAATCGTAACTCTCGACATATGTGAATTAAGCGTATTACGACTTATTATTACTCTAATATAGCTCCTTTAAACTAGAATCGGGGATAAAGGTCATAGAATAATGGGCACAAAATGACCGTTATCAACTACCCCCCACTTAGCCTTTGATCGTCCCGATCAAAATATCAACAAGTTATTCCCCATAAACTACTTTCCAAAGTGGTCACGATATCGACACAAGAAACTCGAATCAACTCATATCCTCTATGCTCATCAGTTATCCATTATCCACTATTCATCATGAATCGATGTGTTGTGTGCATGTGCATTGAGTTTTAAACATTCGTAGCAAGATTAGAGCTTATGCAAACTTCGTAGTCTTAACCTACCAACTTCAGTATTCTCACTTCTTAGCCTTTTAATTTTTTTCAAGCACTAGAATAATAAGCGAGAGTGTATCTATAGGGTTTTTGGACTTGGAGACCGAGTACTACTCAAAGCCTCTTGAAGAGTTGAATATTCTTTTCATATCTTCATATTTTTCGATACTATCAATCTCAAGAAGGAAAACTTTTTAGAATTTCCCTCTATCTTAGATCAAATATTAGCATCGAATATTACCACAAGCGCGAGGCTACTTTGGTAACTTACTACAAGCCCGGTGTTTTAACATTGTCAAACACAGGTACGTCTCAAGCTTATTACTCGGCTTTTGTGGCTAGAAGTTTTAGGAACACGTCAGACGATAAATTTGACACTAGGAAAGCATAATCAATTATCTATGCAATGTACACATTATAATTTTTACCTTTTATAACAAGCGTAGTACAACTCGATTCAGGTATTGAATAATTGAATAATAAACAACTACTTGCAACGGACAATATGAATATCTTTAAGTTTACTAATCAATAAATCGCAGAAGTATAAAGTGATCACGTACTCATGAAATATGGGTTATTTCTTATTAGATATAATTATCAGGGACCCACAAAAGTAAATGTGATTCTAAGTTCAAAAGTTTAAAATTTCTTGCTCATTTTATTTATTATTTGATATATGGAATTACTCATTTGAGCTAAGTGACTTGTACCCCCCACTTAAACCATGCATTGTCCCCAATGTATAAAAACCGAAATAACAAGCTCAAAAAAGGTACTTAGCTCTGGATAAGCATGGAAGTTAAATAAGTCTTGGAAATTCAGCAAAGTTCAACAGGCACAGGCATTGGCCGCTTGCACAAAAGTAATCACTGCAACACATATCTTAAACAAAACTTGAAACTCGTTACAGGATTAGTCCAAACAGTAATAATCTCAAAAAAGGGACCGTAAAAGGGATAACAATTTCCTTAAACATCATTAAGTCCATAAATTAATGATTACATTTCAATACATTTCAGCACGTCCAAAACATTACATGAGTTCGAATTTAGGAAACGAGAGATACTTGCTCTATATAACACGACATACTAGTAGAATTGAGTCAAAATAAAAAACTTGTTAATTATAGGAAATGCAAACACTCAAATTAAAATACTTAATCCCATCCTGGATTGAATGGTGCTAGTTGCAAATTGTTCGGGCCGGTTTCGTTAGCATCATCCTCGGGTTCCCCTTCTTGGTCGTGGCCGTGAACGACAGGCGGTGGGACAGAACTCAAAGATAGGATAGGCATTGGCTCCACATAGGAATCGCCGCCTAACACCGGGCACTCAGCTCCCTCACAGAATGTAGTGATTAATGAACCAAAAGGTAAGGTATGCCGAGGCTTGAGAGCATCGTCTGTCATCTCCTTGCGTATCAATGCCCCCACATTCACGGGCCATCCCATGTACAACCAATAGAGCGAGTGGCGTGAGTATAGTAAACCGTAGATACATGCTTAGCCGGGAAGATATTGGAACGAATAAGCCGATTAAGGCACTTATCCTCCCATCTCCTAAAGTACGTTTCGCAAATGTGCGGGCAACCTCCCCTACTTGTCCATTCTATTCCCGGATAGGCTCCAACTTCCTCCAACCAAGCATCGGACCCATCAAACGTCGCCATATACTCGGCCCGTCCTCCGAGATATCCAACCCAAAATAAGTAATAATCGTACCCGGAGAAACTACAATAGGTCGTCCACGAATAATAACGACATTGGTGTCGGGGTGTACGCGTAAATAAGCATAAAATTCTCTTACCCAGTTGACGTTGACTCGGCCAGGGGGTGCTACGACATCACGCCATTGATAGCGTTCCACCAATTCTAGAAGCTCGTCTCCACAATTTTCCAAATCTAGACCTCGAGCTCGATGCACGGGGGCATTAACGAAATGATTAGTAAACGAAGAATATACCTCCCGACTCGCGAATTGTGGTACCCCGTTGATCATTGGAATATCGCCTTCCACGGCCACAAGCGAGCGGCTCGCTTCTTCTTGGCGGCATCCTCACGAATCTGGGCAAAGAAGAGGACGGCGGCGGCGGGGGGTACTCTCGGTCGACCGAGAGTAAGTACTCGGTTGACCGAGTGATGAAACGGTGAAACGGTGAATTTCCGGCTCTGTCGCGCCCGAGTGATGAATTTGGTTGATCTGAAGCAAAATCCTTCAGGAATTTCAAGGGTGAGGAAAAAATGGTTAATTGGATGAAGATTTTTGGAACACTTCCATTTGATTTCTACTAGGGTGTGGGGAAAAAGAGAGATGGAGAAGTGGGATGAAGGAATTGGGGAAAAGGATGAGGAAAATGAAAGAGAGGATGGTGGGTTAAATAGAAAAATGGAGTTTGAAAAATGGAATGTGATTGGTGTAGAAAAGTTGTTGGGGATTGATGAGGTGGAAAGGTGGAATTTGAAAATTTGAATTAGGATAATAAAGAGGTTGGGAAGAGAAAAAGGTGAAAGGTTGGGAAGAGGGAAAGGTGAGTGGGGATGTGTAGAAATTAATGGTGTTGACCATTTTAATAAATTTGACACATACCGTAAAATAACTACAATATATAACAGTGCCAAAATGTATTATTTCACTCTCACCGCAAAAAAATTTCTAACCAATAGGTCGTCTCAAGCATAAAAGCAACCTCATTCTTATCATAAATAAATCAAACAATCTGGTCTAAGCATTTGTAAAATAACGCATTATCATTTCCTTAATCAACAATTTTTTTACAAAGATTCAATTGCGACGCTTCACTTCACATAAAAACGATTCGAATAAAAAAATTATTTTGCACATCCTTAACTCAACAGTCGTCGGAACATGGCAAAATAGAAAAAAAACTTCTTATCGTTTCATGCTACTTTTTTTTTAAAAAAAAAATAAATAAATATAAAATAAAAAATAAAAATAACGAAGGATAGAAATAGTTCTACAGTTTAAGTCGGTAGCTCGACTTCCAAAAATATCACTCTAAAACACGCCCTTGACTTGCCAGGCTTTCACCCGGCCGGCTTTCACCGAAAAAGTTTGACCGTCCTTTTCTACGAGTGCCCTTCCCTTGGGTTTCGGTCCAATGAAAAGACGGTCGAATTGACCATCCGGACAAGCGCCTACTTTTGGATTTGTCTCGATTTCGACGAGCTTTTGTTACGAACTCTCTAGTTCGTTTCTTCGCTACGGTCCTCCTATCCTTAGGTAGGTCTACGGCTTCAACATTGGTCGGGGCTGGTGCGGGTGTGAACCGACCTATTCCGACTTAGAATAGTAAGGACTTCCCTCTCATCTTTATCATCGACATTATCATCAGCATCCTTTCCTAGACTTTGAGTGGCATCAAGCTTTTCCGAACCAACTACTTCTAACACATTCACACTTGCCGGTACGGGGAAATTCGGATTTGTTATCCCATAACACTCGGAACCTTTAGCGTCAAACAATACTATCTCATGTCCGGTCATCCGCATGAAAGCTCTAGCGGTGTTGATAAACGATCTACCCAAAATGATTGGGCATTCGGGATGTTCCTCGATTTCCATTACCACTATGTCTATCTTAAACCGTAATTGCCCCACACCAATAATCATGTTGTTCGGTCTCCCGGTCATGATTGTCCTAGTTCCATCCGCTAATCTAACTTGGAGCGGGGTGTTAGTGGGTGTTAAAATGACATTCCTATCACAAAGGCTTTTAGGAAAGATATTAAGGCTTGAACCGGAATCAATCAAGGCTAAACCTAGATGGGTTTGTTCTAAGGTTACTCCAACCATAAAAGCTCCTGGTCCGCTAACTTTTGCATCGGTCGAGACTCGTCTTTAATCAATGTTTCATCTCTAGAGAACGGATGACAACGGGGCTCTTCATAGTTGTGCTACCCTCGACTCGGATTCTATCTCGGACATGTAATCATCATAATCTAAAGCGAATCGAATCCGAAGAGATTTCCTCGGATTCAAAATAGACATACCTTTTTGCCAACGAGGCTTCTTTAGCCTCTCTTGATTTCCTCGCCTCTCGGATTCTCGCTTTCATCTTTTCTATCCTTTCCATGAGCTTTGGTGTTAGCGGTTTCCTTGGTGTAGTTTTTGTTCGTAAAACCTTGACTTCTTCTTGGTCTTTGGTAAAATCGTTTGATGACATTTTGCCGATCTTGAGCGGAGTTATGTGAGTGATTTCCGTCGAATTATACGCAATATTTGAAAAACAACAAACGGTCAATAAACTAGCGATCGGTACGATTACTCGTATGCGTGCTAGGCTTACAACCTGCGACGGGGAAAAATAGAAACGAGAGGGGAAACGATCGTCGGATAATATAGAACAATTAAGGGCTCGGTCGACCGAGCAACATCGTTCGGTCGACCGAACATACAGAACACATAAATTACTTTTTCTTTTATTTATTTATTTGTTTATTATTATTATTATATATATTTATTTTTTTTTAATTTTTTTTTACTGACTTGCAAAAGAAAACGAAACAAAAACGAAATAATCAAGTAGATTATTTAAGCAAGCTGGACCATTGATTCCCCGTCAACGGCGCCAAAAACTTGATGGAAGGTCAAGTTAAATTACTAACTCGATGCCTAAATAACCACTAGCAAGTGAACTAGGTTCAATCGCGGTATAGCTAGATAGAGTCGAGGTCGATCCCACGAGAGAATCAATTTGTGGATCCTACTTAAATAGTCAACTAGTTACTTCGCTGAACAAATACGGTCTATGACCAACATAACGTACGAGGAAAGAAAGACACACTCAAATATATAAACAACATGTAAACACATAACGTAATCAACTGCCCAATCATAACCATAATCATTTGGATCTAGATAATTTATATGACAACAAAACTCATCTACTATTAATCCGTTCATATCTCTTTATATTGGCTACGGGAGTCATCCTCTACAACTTGATGTAGCACCGGTAGGTCACTATATCACTGTGGTATTGTTACGTGACTTCGCCTTTTGGTGCCTCCATCTCATATAACTCACACGCTTACTACTCTAAGGATGCCGATATTAACCGTACACCTCGTCCGGGCAACATTCCTTTGGTTAGGCGTACTTCCTAGACGATCACTCAAACTCTCGTCCAACTAACAATTACCAAGTTATAGTCTCATGCTAGTTTACGATCTACGTGTATCAAGGTGCGCGCAATTCCCTAATATAAACCTACCTAGATAACGCCGAAAGTCCGAAGATCAATTCATAAGCCTACCTAAGAGTTTTATACCGGTATTTCCTTTTTACACTTTTTAATTAAATCAAGTGAGTGACGTAGCCATAGCCATACCTACCGAGATAACGAGATTCAATTAAGCTAACCTAATCATAAAGACGTGGTCGATTAACGGATGAAAACAAGTTTGCTAACTCTCGGTCGACCGAATAGGTGCTCTCGGTCGACCGAGTGACACCTCTCGGTCACCCGAGAGTCCAACTCCCCGATTTACATCCCCGAACATACTTCTCGGCGTTTCATATACAAATCGGATTATATAGCGAATTATCGGGACATCATATAAACTAATCTAAATACACGTAAATTAAACACACGGATTCATCCGTAGATGTTAGGTAGAGGACGTAGGGTTTGGGATCCTTATAGACAAGGTATCACCGCTCGCCCTAACGTCATATCCTAGATCTACATCATCTAGATATGAATACCTACTCAAATAATCAAAGCATAATTGGGAAATTGATTACTAAAAAGAAAACAAGAAGATAAACTAGGGCTTACATGTTTGCGACCCTTGCAACCTCCACAAGCCTAAAGAATCCTTATGTGTTTATTTGTAAATACGAAATAATGTTGATGAATGCATAATAAAAAATACAAAGGACTTGTGTTTATATAGAGCCTCAGCCGTCATAGACAACCGACTTAAAAATGCCGACATTCTGAACCCTAACCGACTCAATTAATGTGCCGAACTTCCTTTGGACTATAGGCCCACTCGGTCGACCGAATGCATAGGCTCGGTCGACCGAGCCTTACATGCTCCCGGCTTTCTCCTCTTTTTCTGTCTTGGGCCTCCCGAACTTGTCCGTGATCCATCAAAGCTTTTCCGAAGTCCATCCATGTGCTCCCAAATGAGTTACTACAAATATAACGTGAAATACGGTCTGTAATACCAAATAATATAATAAAACCTCTTAATACATAATAATGAATCGTAACTCTCGACATATGTGAATTAAGCGTATTACGACTTATTATTACTCTAATATAGCTCCTTTAAACTAGAATCGGGGATAAAGGTCATAGAATAATGGGCACAAAATGACCGTTATCAACGCTTGATCCTCTGAATCTTCATCATAGTTCAAAATTTGATTAAGTAAGGTTTACTTAGCTGTTCTCTGAACGGTCAAGTGATCCTTCTGACTTTGCCGCTTAGATCTTCCTGCACTGCTTTGTTTTTACTCAGCCGATCGTCAGTTTACTTTGCCGATTCACTGTTTCCTTCATTCTTTTCTGTTTAGGAGAATTCCTTGTGCTACACTGATCCTTGATTTGTGTGAGATCAGTGTACACCATATTTAGACATTAAGTTTCATCTCTTGAAACATAATTTAGACTTATCCAAGGTCATCACAGACTTCCTTGGTTATAAGTCAGACCATAATGTCTTCATTGCTTCTCTGCTGGTACTTAGCTGGCTTCACTCTGTCGAAAATCTGTTCTTACTTTGCCGTCCTACCAACTAGTACAATACTTGTCCGATTCAACTTATACAACATGTCGACTCTAAGTAAAGACTTATACGAGAGAATTCTAACTTATTTTCAGGCTTGCTATAACAGCTAGTATGGCCATCATCAAAACATAATAAAATGTTCCTAACAATTTCCCCATTTTTTATGATGCCAAAACCCTTATAAGCCTGACCATAAGTATAACAAATTTTTCATAATAAACATTGGAATAAAACTCAACAATTTTATTCATCCATTCAAGGGAAATAAGATATTGCATCTTTTTATTCAAAAACAAAGACATATAGAAATTATTCAATTAAGGTTTAACAGAAGGGCCATTTTTTCTTTTCTTCAAACCCGATGCATTTGCCTTTGATGCCCTTGCCCTTATTTATTGCCTTTGCCTTTGATGCCCTTGCCCTTATCTGTTGGGCTTTCCTTCTTTACACTGGAGCTCTCAGCTTTGAGCTTCCTTCCCCCTTTTTGGCAGCACCAAAACGTGCTTCAAGAGTTGCATTTGTTGCTTCTGACTTAGGGAGAGGACCATACCTTTGCTCCAGAATTTTTTTGTTGGCAGTAGTGACATTTATCAGAGTGTCAAGTTGCTTGCCAGAAAATTCAATAACCTCATCCAAATGTTGAAGTTGATGAGTGTGAGCATTTAGAGTTTCCACCAAAGGTTTGAAATTGTTATCAATCTTGTCAGCATGAAACTCAAGGTTGGTTTGGACATGGTAGGGAATGATATGTTGCAGGTTGCCTTCTTTCTCCATGACCTCATCTTGAATCTTGCTAATGAGGGCTTCAATTTTGTGATTGAAGGAGGTTGCTTCACTTCTTAAAGCAGCTTTCAAGTTTTGCCTGCTGTGATACTGTTTTTCCATGTCTACAATCAGGGGTTGAATGTTCAGATTGAAGAGTCTTTCTGGATCAATTTCCTCTGGTGCCACTTCAACATCCTCATCATTTTTATCTTCCTCCTTCTCTATATCCACCTCATCTTCTTCCTCTTTCTCTTCTTCTTTTTCACTTTCTTTTTCTGCCTCTTCTTCTCTTTCTTCCTCTTCAACTTTAGGATCATTGAGAGGTTGTTGAGGGTGCTTGCTTCTCCATATGCCGAAGATGGCAGGTTTTCTTCTCCATGAGTTGGAGACTTGATTTCTTCTGCTGGTGTTCCCCCTTGATCAATAGTGGGAGTGTTGACAAGTTCAGCAGAGTGAGTTTGATCGGTGGCTCACTCGAAATTTGTTTGTCAACTTTATTGAGGCTCTTGAAAAGTACTTCTTGAAGAGTTAGGTCATCATCAGATATCTTCATCTTTTCTGGGTCAGCTTCAAGGTGGTCACCTTCTGAATGTTCATCCTCTGTCTTAGCTTCTTCTTCAACCATTTCTTCTTCTTCAGATGGAGTGAGAACATATCCTTCTTCACCTTCTTCTAGATAGGTGATGTCCTCTTGTTGTTTCTCTTCCTCCGTTGCTCTATCATCACTGATTACCAAAGTCTCATTCACGTTGCTAGTACCAATCACAGGGGTGATCTCTTGTGCTATTTGGGATCTGGTTCTTCATCCCATTCCTGATCTGCTGTTTTCAGGTTGTTTTCTTTTTCTCCCAACAGTGGGTTTGGGTTTCAGAGATTCCTTGATATAGGTAAACATTACCTTGGAATTGTGTGGAGGCTGCAAGTTTGTGGGTTTCACTTTCAGTGTGTCAAACAGGTGTTGAAGAGGGAACCCATATGATTTCCTCTCCTAGAAATCACCTTTCTTCTGCAAACCCTTGCTTGGTGCCGTAATTGACAGGATAATTTCCTTTTGAATATGGTCTTTCAACCTATTGAAGACAAATGTTGCCCAGTCAAAGTTAATACATTGATAGATGATTGCCATTAGTTTGACCCATAACTCGGTCAAGTTTTCCATCGACCCTTTCCTGCCTTTGATGTTCTTGGTGATAACGGGTGCAAACTCAGCAAACGGAATTTTGAGTGCTGATCTAGGGAGGTTGTAGGTTTTGATGTTCCTTGTGGGCTTCTTGGCTATTTCAGACCAGAAGTTGTTGATGTAAATCTTTACGAACTTCACATTGGCCTGACCAATTCTGGGCAGATGTAGGAATCTGTTGAGGAGCCCAGGCGGGATGACCACTTCCTTGCCGAATATCAAGCTTTTTATGCAATCTGGATCGCTCTTCTTTGTGTTGGGCACAAACTTCGCATTTTTCCAAAATGCAATCAGGTTTTCATAACAAACTCCATTTATTAGGGGGTTTAGGAAGGTCATCAACCGCAACTGCATACAGCAATCAACAATCATCGGCTTGTGCATCATTGTCATAGAAGGAGAGATAGTGTTCAGGCCTAAAGAACGATCCAGTGATGATCAATTTTTCAAAGAATGGTTCTGTGGCAGATATTGAAGAGGATGAAGCCATTGTTGAATGTGATTGATAGTTAGAAAAGCTTTGAATTTTCAGAAATAAAGCAAGGTAGGGTTTATGATTTGCAAGGAGAGCATAAAGAATTCTGAAAAATCTCTAAGTGTGGTTTATATGGGATGATTTGTGTAGTGTGAACGTGGTTGAATATGGAAGGATTTTGTGACGTAATGGCATGATTTTATGTATATAAATCGTGGTATTGGAGTATAGTGGGATAGTGGATTGAGGTAAGTAATGATAGATCCCGAGAATTGAGGCGTTTGTAATTCGAAAAATAATATGGTTACCTCCATGATTGTAAGTTGATCTCCACGTGTGTAATCTTCCACAGTATAATCCTCCATAACTTCTTGATTTTCCACGTGTATAAAAACTGATTTGGTTCACACTCTAATTTGCTGGTGACTCCAATCTTCATTTCAGTGGAGTGCCTTGGCTGGTCACTTAGCCGGTGGAGTGTCTTTCTCACTGAGCCACTGTATTTAACTGTTCCTAACAATCAGTGAAGTTAACTTCGCTGAGTACCAGTGCCTTACCTGCTACATCTCCTGTAATGGCAAAGGTTTAATCAGCCGGTGAAGTCACTTAGCTGATTACTCCAGTTAGCCGCTCTTTAGTACTTAGTAAATTTCAATCATTCCCAACTCAGTTCTCAACATGCTAATCTTTCATGACTGAGTGATTTGGTGAAGATGTCAGCCAATTGATCTTCCGTGGGTATGTATCTTAAAATAACATCTCATTTCTCAACATGATCTCTGATGAAATGATGTCTTACATCAATATGCTTTGTTCTTGAGTGAAACACTGGATTTTCAGTAATAGATATGGTACTTGTGTTGTCACACATAATTGGAATTGTCTTCTCCTCCATTCCATAATCCCTTAGCTGTTGTCTAATCCATAGTACTTGTGCACAACAACTGGCTGCTGCTATATATTCTGCTTCAGCTGTTGATGTAGATATGGAGTTTTGCTTTTTGCTGAACCAAGAAACTTGTCTTGTGTCTAGCATCTGGCATGTTCTAGAGGTGCTTTTTCTATCTATCTTGCATCCAACATAGTCAGAGTCTGAATATGATATCAGCTTGAATCCTCCATCTTTTGGATACCAAATTCCAACATTGATGGTGTTCTTCAGGTATTTGATTATTCTTTTAGCTGCTAGAAGATGTGATTCTTTTGGTTGAGCTTGAAATCTTGCCATACTCCTACTGCAAATGCTATGTCAGGTCTACTTGCAGTTAGATATAGTAGAGATCCAATGATTCCTCTATACATTTTTTTTATCAACATCTTTTCCAGCTTCATCTTTTCCAAGAATGACTCTTGCACACATTGGTGTATCTGTTGTGCCACTTGTGTCAATACCATATGTTTAGGGTGATTTTATACGATTTCTAATGTTATATTTTATAACAATTTCCTCCATATTCGTATAATTTGCATAGAAATCAAGGGTTTAATCGAATTATTGAGCAAATGAGTTTTAAAAGTGGTTAAGTGCAAATTTGTGTTAATTATGTGGTTTCATTGATAAAAATCTTTGAATATGAGATGTTACATTTTGCACGATGTTATCATGAATGTAGGTACGCTTGCATGTTAAATGAGGAGCTTAAACGAAGATCAGATGAAGATTAAGAAGAAAGCTCGATTCGAATAAAGAAAGCTCGATTCGATTCGGCCCAAACTTGGTGATCAAGTATTTCAAAATATGCCACGTAACATTATATTTTGAGGCCTAAAAGATGGATTTTGAGGAAAAGAAGAAGATGCCACGAGTTTACGAGTTTAACGGATCAATATTTTCCAACGTACTTCTACCGTAACCTGTTTTTCGATGGAAATTTTACCCGACTTAGAGGCATTTTCAGGGGAAGAGTTCTTGACGAAAGTTGTAGATACTAAAATGAGCTTTCCAACGCATTTTGAATCACGTCAATCGGAGGTCTACAACTCAAGTTATGATTTTTTTACCGAATCTGCTGGAATTACGGACGAACCGAGATATTTTGGCCAAGTTTGATGCATGTTACTCCATGTGCTCCTTAATGATGATGATGATGAGTCATAACAAACTCCACATGCTATTTTAGTGACTCCTCACCTTCACATGCAAAGTCATTATCACCTCCCACATGCTTATAACAAACTTGAGAATATTCCTTAGCATATTCTCCCAAAAATATCTCCCTCAACTACAACCTCTCCCTTATACACCTCCCCTCAACTCTCCCTATAAGAACTCCCTCATTTCCATCCATAAAGGCGCCCCTCCTTGGTCACTTTTGGCCAAGCTTTTACTTTTCCCGTCTTTTATGTAAATACTCGTAGGCGTTATGCCGAGAATAAATTAGAATAGTAGTACTTGTTGTAATGCGGAGCTACGGCCCCGATTCGAAATCATAATCGAGGATGATTGGCTAAGGTCTCTAAGCTAGAACCACCTTTGTGAAGCCACCATCACCGGAATAAACAAGGATTTCGTTTTCATTTGTTCTAGTGAGTTTCTTGTTCTTCCTTCATGTTTGAATTGTTTATGTGCAATTTGTATGATCTATACTTATGTTGCATGCTAATCGAATTTAGATACGATAGTTGATAAATTCGTAGATTACCGTGAAGGAGAATGATAATAGACTTCCAACATACGTAAGTTGAGGGTGAATGTTGTCAGATTAGGATTTATATCCATATCTTTGATCCGTAAATGCTTTAGTTGTACCGAGAGTGGTGAACTAATTAAAAGGCGATGAACCGAAAGGGAAAATGCCTCTTTAGCGTATAATAATCCAAGAACTTACGAATGAATATGTGTCTTTCTTGTTATTTTCGGTGGGGTGGTGGATCATCGGTGCGTTCTAGTTGTTTTAAATTATAAATTTTTATTATCGTAGTTTTATTTATTTTCACGTTTGCTACCTTAGTTTGTTAATTGAAAATCCGAGATCATAATCATCAACTTTATAAAAGAAATCGAAGGCAAAAAACTCTTTTTCGTACAAGTCCCTGCGGATACGATCCGGTTTCACCACTAGCTGCGAGCCTTCGCACTTGGGGCTGACATCGGTTTTATTTTATTACTTGTTATCTTTTGCTTTGCATAAAACCGCGAACAAGTTTTTGGCGCCGTTGCCGGGGACTTGGCACGGAAAATTTCCGTTTTCGGTTTTTTTTGTCAACTAAGTTATCTGTTTTCGTCTTAAACAATAAAAAAAAAATAAAAATAAAAATAAAAAAAAAATCTTTCGGTAATTACCGAGAGAGAGAAAAAAATATTTTCTTTTCGTTCTGTTTCTGTTCTGTATTAGTTTTATAGTATTTTGTTTCTTTTACGCTGTTTAGACCTGTTTCGAGCCTGTTTTAGTATAGTTTTTTTTTTATTCTAAAAAAAAAAAATTAAAAAAAATTTCTCGATAAATACCGAGTGGATTCGGTAATTACCGAGAAAGAGAGAAAAGAAACACGGAACACGTTTCAATCATTGAGGTTGGGTGATGGATTCTCGGTGAATCCCACTGCGGAAGCATAAGGATAAAATCCCGAAACCTCGTGATTTAGGTGTTGGTGCCCAAACGTAGTTTATGCAAACTCGAACTCACGGGGGACCACTTTTGTATAATCCGGAGATAGAGCGAACCATCGCTCGACCAAACAGACGTTTGGCCCGGCTCACCGGACCAACGGACGAGGGAACCACGGAAGGAAACAATCCCGAAGGATACGGCGAGGGAGAAGCTCAAGTAGGAGCCCGGGTTGAAGAAATGGCGAGCAACGGACATTGCGGACTTTGCCATGCCATCTACCGTGAAAGTTAATCCCGCGGTCGTGATTCCCGAAATCACGGCTGATAATTTCGAACTCAAAACTTCTTTAATCAATTTGGTAAGAGGTTCCACATTTCATGGATTTTCCACGAGGACCCGCACGATCACATTCACTCATTTCTAGAATCGTGCGGGACTATTTTAATCAAAGGGGTCACCGAGGACGCCCGAAAATGAAACTCTTTCCTTTCTCGCCGAAGGGAGAAGCAAAAGAATGGTATAAATCCTTGCCGTCGAATCCATTACTTCGTGGGAGGAGTTGGAGAAAGAATTTCGAGCCGTACTTTCCACCCGCAAAGACGGCTCATCTTCTGAATCAGATATTCACTTTTGTGCAATCCGAGAAGGAATCTTTTTACGATGCGTGGAAACGATTTAAGACTCTCTTGAGAAAGTGCCCCCACCATGGGCTGGATAAACAAAGATTGGTCAACACTTTCTACAAGTGGTTTGACCGAATTGACTAAGGGAATGGTGAATAGTTCGCTTTGGAGGTGCATTTCGAGAAAGACACCGATGAGGGATGGATGTTGTTTGAAGATATTGCAAAGTATAATTATGCCCCTACCTATGCGGGTGCGTCCAATCGAAAAGCTCGCGTTGCGGGGAAGTATGAGGTAGATGAGACCACGTCTCTAAAAGCTCGGTTGGCCGCACTACGAAGCAAGTGACGGCAATGAATGTTCAAAGTCTTGTGTGTGACAATTGCCATGGCCAAGGCCATCGTAGTAATCAATGCCGCTTGACCCGATCTCACGGGTCAAAGCTGTTCAAAACAATGTCGTTTGCCAAAATTGCGATACCGTTGGGCACGCATTCCATCGGTGTCATCTATTGTTGCATTCGGAAGAAGTGAATACATTCACTTCTCAAAATTATCGACCTTCGGGTCGAATCAAAACACTCAAGGATTCAATTATAACCGGAACCACCCCGGTTTCCGATGGAGTGACCCTTCGGAAAGCAAACCCCCATCATTTTCAGGCCCCTAGGCCTAATCAAAGCAATTTTCAATCCAACTATCGACCAAAGCATGGAACACCAATCCACCGCAAAATCAAAATCAATCATTTCGATCTTAGAACAAAAGTTGAGCGAGCAAATCACGGCCAACACTCAATTGGCAAATGCTTTAAGTACTCGACCAAGACGGTGAGAAATTTGGAGGTGCAAATGGGACAAATTTCGGGGCAAAGCAAGCAAGTCGACCTCAAGGTCACCGCCGAGTTTTACCGAGAAGAACCCCGAGGGGTTAATCGGTCCAAAATGACCGAATTCTTGCACCGATCTCGCCGCACCATGGAACTATGGTCAAGATGAGTGAATGCTATAAACCGAGGAGTGGGAAAGCGGTTGGCGTCGGGCCAACCAGGGAAACGAGTAGCCCCTCCCGTGAGCAGAGACGCGGGGGAGGGGAAGATCTTTGTTCTCCTCGAAGGATGTTGGGACTACTATTGATCCAAGTGAAAGAGAAAATTCGAAGAAAAGGTGAAAGTTGAGAATTCGATGATGAAGAGAATACCGCCGAGAAGAAGTCGATTCTAAGTTAAGTTCTCGGGAAACATGTGAGGTGGAAGGATAGGGAAGACAAAGCAATCAATGATAAGACGGCAAAGAAGCACTTTACTGAGGAAGACTTTGCTGATCTCCCTTACCCACCTAACAAGAACAAGCTGTCATTAACAGTCGATAAAGAATATAAGAAGGTTATCGACTTGCTCAAGAATACTGAGGCAAACATTCCATTAGTTGATCTTTTGATAGGAATGCCAAAGTATACAAAGTTTATAAAGGACGCAGTGAGTTCGAAAAAGAAGCTCCAAGAGCTCGAGCACATAGTATTGAATGGAGAATGCTCAGCAATCAGCCAGACTAAACTTCCGTGAAGTGCCCCGACCCCGGTAGATTTACGATTTCGTGTACTATTGGGAACAGGGACTTCCACAATGTTTTGTGTGATTCGGGAGCATCAATCAATCTGATGTCTACGTCAATCTTCCAATCTCTTGGATTGGATCAATCTATTACGCTTAAACCTATTTCTCTTCAACTTGCTGATAGAAGTGTGAAATATGCAAGGGGAATTGTAGAAGATGTATTGGTCAAGGTTAAGAACTTCATATACCCACCGATTGGGTAATCATGGATATGACCAACGATAAGAAAACCCCCTTGATCCTTGGAAGACCTTTTCTTGCAACCGCCCGTGCCTTACTAGATTCCCACAAAGTGGCGAAGTGACCTTACATTTGGAGGATGAGAGTATAAAGTTCAATGTGGGTAATGCGGTGAAGCACCCGTCCAAAGTGACACTTGTTTAGCTATTGAGGACGATTTCACCGATGAGTATGATAAACAAGTGTTCATGGGTAGTTGGGATGAGGAAGAATTCAATAAACTATCCGCAACTTGGACTAATGAGGAGTGGATAAAATTTTTAGAAGAGATTGACAAGGAAAGTTCGATTACCACGAGGTGGTAGGAAAGAAGATGAGGGAGAGGCATGGTGATATGCCCATTTGCAAAAGGAGATGAGGCCCCTGTCGTTGGGAGGCCATGATGCTTCATAGCCCTTATAATAAGCTTGGAGATCTAGAGCTTAAGGAAGATAAATTGAGACCAAGTGTGGAGAAGCCACCGTCGGATTTAGTGTTGAAACCCTTGCCTCAACACTTGAAATACATTTTTCTGAGGGACGGTGATAAGCTCCCTTTGATCATTTCATCTAAGTTAGAACCGAAGGAGGAAGAAAAGCTTATCAAAGTGCTGCAAGATAATATCCTCGCCTTTGGTTGGCAAGTGGGAGATATTAAGGGGATAAGCCCCGATATCCGTATGCATAAGATCGGGACCTTGTTGAGGGATCGAAGAAGGTGCGACGGCCTCGGAGAAGGCTAAACCCTCACATGCGGGAAATCGTTAAGAAGGAAATCATCAAATTGCTTGACATGGGTATCATCTACCCAATAGCCGATAGTGAATGGGTGAGCCCCACTCGGGTGGTGCCAAAGAAAGGAGGGATTACTATTGAAAAGAATGAAAAGGGGGAAGAGATTGCCTTACGACAAGTCACCGGTTATAGAGTTTGCATCGACTACGAAGACTAAATGAGGTAACTCTAAAAGACCACTTTCCCTTGCCATTCATTGACCAGCTCCTTGAGAGGCTTAGTGGCAAGCAATTTTATTGTTTTTTGGATGGCTATTCGGATACTTTCGGATAGCTATCGACCCCACCGATCAAGAAAAGACTACCTTCACCGTCCTCCGGTACCTTCGCTTACCGAAGAATGCCATTTGGTCTCGTAACGCACCGCCTACATTTCAAAGATGTATGCTGGCTATCTTCAATGGTTTAGTGGAGAAGGTGATGGAAATTTTTATGGATGACTTCTCGTATTCGGGGACAGTTTCGACCATCGTTTACACAATCTTGATAAAGTTCGTCCCGGTGCATAGAGAAGGACTTAGTCTTAAATTGGGAGAAGTGCCACCTAATGGTGGAAGAAGGAATTGTTCTTGGACACAAGGTGTCCAAGGAAGGTATAGAGGTTGACAAAGCGAAGGTAAAAGCTATTGAAAAAATGACATACCCTAAAAATGTAAGAGAAGTAAGAGGATTCTTGGGTCATGTTGGATTCTATAGGCGGTTCATTAAAGACTTTTCTAAGATAGCCAAGCCTTTGTCAACTCTCTTAAGAGAGGATGTGAAATTTGTTTTCACCCCTGAGTGTGAAAGAGCTTTTAAAGAATTAAAAGACAAGTTGATTACCTCGCCAATTCTTATAGCACCCGACTGGAAAGCTCCCTTCGAGCTTATGTGTGATGCTTCTAATTATGCAGTCGGAGCGGTGCTAGGTCAGAGAGTGGACGGAAGGTTCCAACCTATCTACTACGCTAGTCACACTTTAAACCCAAAGACAAGTAAATTATGCAACAACCGAGAAGGAGTTGTTGGCAGTAGTTTTTGCCATGGATAAATTTAGAAGCTATTTGCTTGGGTCGGAAGTTACAGTCTGGACAGACCATTCTGCATTGAAGTATCTGTTGAGCAAGGCTGATGCCAAGCCTCGTTTGATGAGATGGATCTTGATTTTACAAGAGTTTGATGTTCATATCCGGGACAAGAAGGGTAGCAAGAATGTGGTAGCCGATCACATGTCTCGGCCGACCGATGATCATCAAATAGAGTCGGATGAGATTGGAATTGATTTTCCAACCGAGCAACTCATGACTATTGATGTGTGCGAGGTTATTCCCGCCCGTACCGGAAAAGGTTCTCCTTGGTTTGCACCTTTTGCAAACTTCTTGAGCGGCGTATATCCGGACCCCGACTCGACATATCGGCAAAAGAAGAAATTCTTTTCGGATTTGAACTATTATGTGTGGGACGACCCTATTCTCTTCAAGCGTTGTAAGGATGGATTACTCCGTAGGTGTGTCCCCGAGTTCGAGCGAGAGGGACATTATAGAGCAATGCCATGACGGACCCGGGAGGTCATTATGGAGCCGGGAAGATCGTGCGAAGATTTTTCGGTCCGGTTTCTACCGGCCGACAATTTTTAAGGATACGAGAGAGTTTTGTAAAAGGTTGTGACCGGTGCCGGCGCACCGGTAAACTTTCTCGGCGAATGGACATGCCCCTACACCCCATTCAACAATGTGAAGTTTTCGACGTATGGGGTATTGACTTCATGGGACCGTTTCCATCCTCGTATGGGAACAAGTACATTCGTCCGCGTTGACTACGTGTCAAAATGGGTAGAGGCAATAGCAACACCGCGGAACGACCACAAGGTGGTCAAGAGCTTCCTGAGGAAAAACATTTTTACACGGTTTGGTTGTCCACGAGCTCTCATCAGTGACGAGGGAACTCACTTCTGCAATACTCCATTAGAAAAGATTTTAGAACGATATGGGGTGAAACACAAAACTGCTACCCCCTATCACCCTCAGACGAGTGGACAAGTTGAAGTAAGTAACCGAAGCCTGAAAAGCATTCTTGAGAAGACGGTGAATTCTCATAGGACGGACTGGAGCCAGAAACTGGATGATGTACTCTGGGCCTACAGGACAGCTTTCAAAACTCCTATTGGCACGTCTCCGTTTCAGATGGTTTATGGTAAGGCCTGCCACCTGCCAATCGAGCTTGAGCACAAGAGCATTCGGGCTATTAAATTCTTAAACTTTGACAGCCAGTTATGCAGAGTAAAGCGATTGTTGCAGTTGCAGGAGCTTGATGAGTTCAGACTCCAGGCCTACGAGAGCTCAAGAATCAGTAAGGAAAGGACTAAACTTCTTCACGACAATAAAATCAAGCATAGAGAATTCAAAGAGGGCGAATGGGTTTTACTATATAATACCAGGTTACATCTGTTTCCTGGTAAGCTACGCACCCGTTGGTCCGGCCCCTTTGAAATTTCTCGGGTTTTCCCTAGTGGAGCCGTCGAATTGAAAAATAAGCGAGGGAGAGTTGTTCGAGTGAATGGTCATCGGTTGAAACACTATATTGGTCAACAAAAGGAACGACCGGTGGTTTTCCATCTAAACGACGTCCCTAGTCAAGACGGCTCCGATCTTTTGGAACCCGATGATTTACGTCTCTGTGAATTCTTTGATGATATTGTGATTACCGATGATACACCTCGGCCTTGTGGAACCGAAACCTAAAAAGAAGAAGAGAAGAATCATAGGAACTAAGTGGATACGAAGTTTATCGATATGGCCAATACGTTGGCAAGACTTTGTTTTTGTGGGATCCATACTATTGACCCCGAGGAAATCAAGAATGATTCCGGAAAGAGGCCTCACTGGCCTGACCCGGGTTGAAAATTTTTGGGTTGTCGAGCAAACGACATTAACCAAAAGCGCTACCGGGAGGCAACCCGTTTAAAAAAAAAAAAAAAAAAAAAAAAAAAAAAAAAAAAACAAAAACAAAAACTCTACATTTTGCATTATACTTTACTCATACTTTGGATAATAGTTTTCCAATACTTCGAATTGATTTTCATTTTGTTTCACCAAGTCTCAGGATGAATGTTTGAATGTCATTTAAAGGGAACGATTAGGAGGTTATCCGAAAATCCCGAGGGAGTACAAAGAAAAAATTCAAATGCATCATTTCTTAGATTTAGGTTGTTAGAACAATTTGAAATAACCCTCGAGGATCCGGGTATAAAAGACTCATAGTTAATACTTTGTCACATATTTCATATCATGACCTAGTCTCGTTTTAAATTTTCAAATAATGTGTGACATGTATTAGTTTAACTACTATGCAACTAAGGGAATAGGAAATTCAAAGCTAACCCGAGTTGAAATTTTATTGTCTAGTCGAGCTCCCGACTATAATTAAGCCCTACTAGGACGGTAACCTAGATATCTTTTCCTTTTTGTCCGTAGTTTATTTCTCGTCTTTATTCCATGATATTGCTTTGTCTATCATCTTTTGTGCCCCTATCCCCGAGGTACGTCTTGTTTTCCCATGGTGTGCGGGATTTTTGCGATAGCGATTGTGAGCTTTTAGATAAATCGTTTACCGGTGGATGGTCCACGATCTATCGATTTCATCGAGCATTTCGGAGCCGATTCTAGGCCACTTCCGGAATTGCCACTTTCGAACCACAATCGGCTAAGTGTTCTTTTTCTTTTTACATTACGCACAACCCGAGGACATGTTGTGATTTAAGTGTGGGGGAGGGAATAGTCGGTTATATGTATCTACCATTTGCTTAAATTATTTTGATTCTATGCTAAATGGGCTAAATTTTCAAATTTTTGTTTATTCCCGAGTAAACAATGCATATCTTTGTTCGGTTTTTATAGTCATTAATGCTATATTCCGTATGTTCGATAAGTTAGTTGTTTCACCCAATATATTTTTCACGAGCCATAGTGAATGATGAGCTAAATTATAAAGCTATATCCCTTTTTGATTAGTGATTTTTGATTATCTTATACAAGTCATGTGCTTAGTGCTAACGTACGCGTATCGTGAGAATTATGATAGTTTGTGTTTATAGCCGAGTATGATATATTGTGAATATACGAACGTTTGAATGTGATAAGTGAAACATAACTAATGTTCTTGCACAATAATTAACAAATAAATCATTGCTTGAGGTGTTATGCTCGTAGGTTTGAATTGCTTTTAGCATGTTAACCATCGCACGCCGCCGTAAATCTCGAAAAAAGTAATCAATTGTGTGTGTCGAAAGTCGGTCGATGATTTGAGTGCGGTAGGGCATTATCTCGAAATGTCCTATACCACTATGATGACCAAAAGCTCACGACGATCGAAAAAAGCTGCCTTATGATTTGAGTAGATAGGGGATTATCTCGAAATTTCCTATTCTAGTATGACGGGCAAAAGCTCATTCTGATGTGTGTTGAAAAAAAAAGAAAAAAAGTGTGAAAAAAAAAAAAATCGAAAAAAAATCGAAAAAATTTATTATTATGAATAAGTTAAGGACTTAGTTATCGTATACCTTATCCCCAGTATAATGTGACAGATATGTTGTAGGGATTATCCTCTGAGTATATCAGAATGGCCCTAGATATATTCTATCATTCTTTTCAGGATATGTCACGTTTTGTAGGGTACATCTTATAAGTATCATTATTACTAGTTTGAAGGGGGTATTAGCTAGTTTGCTTTGAATTTTTCAAGTTTGGACTTAGTGGAAGTTTTCTATGGCTATGCACACACATCAGGGTGAACCTCTGATTTATTGAGTATATGTTGTATTTCTTGAGGTGTCTATCTTTTTCGAGCCTTGATTCTTGTTTTGTTTTGCTCGGGACGAGCAAAAGCTAAGTGTGGGGGAGTTGTTTAGGGTGATTTTATACGATTTCTAATGTTATATTTTATAACAATTTCCTCCATATTCGTATAATTTGCATAGAAATCAAGGGTTTAATCGAATTATTGAGCAAATGAGTTTTAAAAGTGGTTAAGTGCAAATTTGTGTTAATTATGTGGTTTCATTGATAAAAATCTTTGAATATGAGATGTTACATTTTGCACGATGTTATCATGAATGTAGGTACGCTTGCATGTTAAATGAGGAGCTTAAACGAAGATCGAGATGAAGATTAAGAAGAAAGCTCGATTCGAATAAAGAAAGCTCGATTCGATTCGGCCCAAACTTGGTGATCAAGTATTTCAAAATATGCCACGTAACATTATATTTTGAGGCCTAAAAGATGGATTTTGAGGAAAAGAAGAAGATGCCACGAGTTTACGAGTTTAACGGATCAATATTTTCCAACGTACTTCTACCGTAACCTGTTTTTCGATGGAAATTTTACCCGACTTAGAGGCATTTTCAGGGGAAGAGTTCTTGACAAAAGTTGTAGATACTAAAATGAGCTTTCCAACGCATTTTGAATCACGTCAATCGGAGGTCTACAACTCAAGTTATGATTTTTTTACCGAACTGCTGGAATTACGGACGAACCGGAGATATTTTGGCCAAGTTTGATGCATGTTACTCCATGTGCTCCTTAATGATGATGATGATGAGTCATAACAAACTCCACATGCTATTTTAGTGACTCCTCACCTTCACATGCAAAGTCATTATCACCTCCCACATGCTTATAACAAACTTGAGAATATTCCTTAGCATATTCTCCCAAAAATATCTCCCTCAACTACAACCTCTCCCTTATACACCTCCCCTCAACTCTCCCTATAAGAACTCCCTCATTTCCATCCATAAAGGCGCCCCTCCTTGGTCACTTTTGGCCAAGCTTTTACTTTTCCCGTCTTTTATGTAAATACTCGTAGGCGTTATGCCGAGAATAAATTAGAATAGTAGTACCGTTGTAATGTCGAGCTACGGCCCGATTCGAAATCATAATCGAGGATGATTGGCTAAGGTCTCTAAGCTAGAACCACCTTTGTGAAGCCACCATCACCGGAATAAACAAGGATTTCGTTTTCATTTGTTCTAGTGAGTTTCTTGTTCTTCCTTCATGTTTGAATTGTTTATGTGCAATTTGTATGATCTATACTTATGTTGCATGCTAATCGAATTTAGATACGATAGTTGATAAATTCGTAGATTACCGTGAAGGAGAATGATAATAGTCTTCCAACATACGTAAGTTGAGGGTGAATGTTGTCAGATTAGGATTTATATCCATATCTTTGATCCGTAAATGCTTTAGTTGTACCGAGAGTGGTGAACTAATTAAAAGGCGATGAACCGAAAGGAAAATGCCTCTTTATGAGATAATAATCCAAGAACTTACGAATGAATATGTGTCTTTCTTGTTATTTTCGGTGGGGTGGTGGATCATCGGTGCGTTCTAGTTGTTTTAAATTATAAATTTTTATTATCGTAGTTTTATTTATTTTCACGTTTGCTACCTTAGTTTGTTAATTGAAAATCCGAGATCATAATCATCAACTTTATAAAAGAAATCGAAGGCAAAAAACTCTTTTTCGTACAAGTCCCCGCGGATACGATCCGGTTTCACCACTACTAGCGCGAGCCTTCGCACTTGGGGTGACATCGGTTTTATTTTATTACTTGTTATCTTTTGCTTTGCATAAAACCGCGAACACCATACTTGTGTATTAGGTCTTTTGTGTACTTGGCTTGACTAATGAAAATACCATCCTTCATTTTCTTCACTTGAAGGCCAAGAAAATAATTTAATTCTCCCATCATGCTCATATGAAATTTGCTCTTCATTAGGTTTGCGAATTTCTCACACAGCTTTTCATCCTCTGATCCAAAGATAATGTCATCAACATAGATTTGTACTAGCAATGTACTTGTTCCTTCCTCTAATTTGAAAAGAGTCTTATCTATAGTACCCTTGTTGAATCCATTCTTGATCAGAAATTGTGATAGTGTTTCACACCAGGCTCTAGGTGCCTATTTGAGTCCATAAAGAGCCTTCTTGAGCTTGTATAGTTTATCTTCTTTTCCTTTGAGTTGAAAACCAGGAGGTTGTTCCACATATACTTCTTCTTCCAAAAGTCCATTCAGAAATGCACTCTTGATATCCATTTGATAGACTTTGAAGTCTTTGTGTACAGCTAAAGCTAGAAAGAGTCTGATTGCTTCCAATCTTGCTACTGGTGCAAATGTCTCATCATAATCTATTCCTTCTGCTTGAGAGTAGCCTTTTGCAACTAGCCTTGCTTTGTTTCTGACAACTGTTCCTTGCTCATCCATCTTGTTTCTGAATACCCATTTTGTTCCAATGATGTTGGCTGTGTCTGGTCTGTCAACAAGTTCCCAGACTTCATTTCTTTCAAATTCATTTAGTTCTTCTTGCATGGCTGTAATCCAGTTAGCATCTTGAATTGCATCATCTATTGTCTTGGGTTCTACTTGTGATAGAAAACATGTTAGCATATGCTCTAGTTGTCTTCTGATTCTAACTCCGGTGTGAATGTCTCCAATGACTTGATCTTCAGGATGATCTCTTAGCCAGTTGAGGTCAGGTTGAAGTTGTTCTTCACTTGTTGCTACTACTTCTTCAGGTTGTGCATGAGCTTTAAGTTATGGTGCTTCTTTTGTTGTATTGACTTGTGGCTCATCTTGATTTCCAAAATTGTGATTCAGAATGGTAGCTGGTATTGTTGTATTCATATACACTTGCCTTTGTGCTGCTTCTTCTTGTTCTTGAAGACTTTCATCATTTGTGTTTGGTTCATCAAAGACTACATGTATTGATTCTTCAATCACCAATGTTCTTTTGTTGAGTACTCTGAATGCTTTGCTGGTGTCTGAGTATCCCATAAAGATTGCTTCATCATCTTTTTCATCAAAGGTGTGTAACTGATACCTGTTCAAAACAAAATATTTAGATCCAAACATATGTAAATGTGAGATATTAGGTTTTCTTCCATTCCATATTTCATATGGAGTTGTTCCATGATGTTTGTTGATGATTGATCTGTTTTGTGTATAGCATGTTGTGTTTGCTGCTTCAGCCCAAAACCTCTTTGGTAGGCATTCTTCTGCAATCATTGTTTTGGCTGCTTCTTTGAGAGTTCTGTTTCTTCTTTCTGCTACACCATTTTGTTGTGGAGTTCCTGCTGCTGATAATTGATGTAGTACTCCATTTTCTTCATAATAGGTTCTGATAACTTCATTTAGAAATTATGTGCCTCTATCTGATCTGATCTTGATGATCTTCAGTTCTTTCTCATTTTGAATTTTTCTTAACAAATCTGGTAGCTTCTTGAGTGTCTCTCTCTTCTTGTTCATGAATATGGTCCATGTGAATTTGGAGAAGTCGTCCACCACTACTAGAGTGTATTTCTTTCCACTTACACTTACCGGAGTGACTGGTCCAAACATGTCCATATGTAGCAGATGTAGAATTCTTGTTGTTGATTGATAGGACTTTGACTTGAAGGAGATTTTGATTTGTTTTCCTTTCTGACATGCATCACATAGACTTTCCTTCTTGAATGTGATCTCTGGTAGGCCTTCAACTAACTTGTTCTTTGATAATGTGTTGATGGTCTTGAAATTTAGGTGATTTAATCTTCTATGCCAAATCCAAGCTGGTTGATTGTTTATTTTTGACAAGCAAACATGTTTCTGCCTTAGCTGTTCTCCAATCCACCACATACATGTTGTCTTCTCTTCTTCCTGCAAGAACCACTGTGTTGGTTTGGTTGTGAATCACTTTGCATCCTTCCTTGTTGAAGTGAACATTGTAGCCTTTATCACAGAATTGACCGATGCTTAGCAGATTGAAATTTAGTCCCTTAACATATGCCATATTTTGAATCTTCAAATTGTTCTTGAGCATTGTGCCTTCCCCCCTTAATTTTACCGGGGTTTTCTTTGCCTCCAAAGGTGAATTTAGGTTCATCAAAAGCTTTAAAGTCAGTGAGCCATCCCTTGTTTCATGTCATGTGTCTGGAACATCCATTGTCTATGTACCAGACAACCTACAAAACAAATTAATTTTGTTTAGGTACCCAACACTGTTTGGGTCCATACATGTTAGCAATCATGCCATCTACTCCAAGTGTATATCCAAATGATCTTTTTTTGGATAATTAAATTCATCAACTTCTTATGTATAAGGCATGACATAATAGCTTCTAATATTTCTACTGAAGGTATTCTGATACTTTTCTCTACTTTTTGGTGCATTTGCATCCTTTTTCACTTTCCAATATGCAGTGGGAAACCTATGTTGCTTCATGTGTCTAGGAACATACCTTTGTTGGTTTTTCTTAAACACATGATGCATGGCATTAAATGGTTTCTTCTTGTATTTTGGACGTACAACATACCAATCATCTTCTAAAGGATAAAGTCTACATTTACCTTTCAGAAAGATTTTGCTTTTGGTTGACTGGATTGTTGGTTTGGTCTGTCGTTTCATCTTTCTCGGATTTTGACTTCACCGGTGCAGGATGAGTGGTTGAAACTATGGTCTGTCCTTTTCGAACTTTGGTCCATTGTTGGTCCTAGATTCCAGAATTGTGTTGTCCATTGTTTCTATTCTCATCATGACTGTTGTAGCCAAGACCAGATCTGGATCCAAACCTTTTTGAGGGTTTGTAAGCTGGTGCATTTAAATGTGCAGTGGTGGTCTTAACTGGTAGGGAGATTTCCTCAACCGGTTTGTCAACACCAGATGTATGACCATCTGCTGCTTGTTGATCATTTGAGTAAGTCTCCTTACTAGTTAGTTCAGCTTGTACTTTATCCAGTTATTTCTTTAGTCTTTTATTTTCCTTTCTTAGATTCTCACACTCCTGTTCCAGAATTTCATGATTCATCTCAATTTGTTCAAATTTACTCATGAGATTTTGGATTAGGTTTGCAGAATCTAAGGGGAGAATAGAAGATTGTGCAGTGTCAGATGTGGATGCACTTGATGATGAGTATGAACTAGATGTTACCTCAGTTTCATTTGACTCTTTAGCCATAAGACATAGGCTTTTTCATTGTCTGAGCTGTCATCCTCATCATCATCAGAATCATTTTCAGATGATTCTTCATTCTTTTCACTACTAGATTCAGCTTTTAGTGCCTTCTTTCTTTTCCTCTTTTCAGTTGTCTTGTACTTCTTCTTATCCTCAGCTTTGTCTTTATCTTCAGGGCAATCAGCCTTGAAGTGGCCTTACTTATTACAGTTGAAGCATCTGTATTCATCATCTTTTCTCTTGGTGTCTTTGCTTGTGCTTGAATTTTTGTTTGATGATGATCCTCCTTTGAATATCTTCTTTTTGCTAAACCTGTCAAAGCGTTTTACTAATAAAGATACCTGTTCCTTCAGCTCCTGTGTCTCATTTCTATTTGCATCAGCTGTTTGAATTTGTTGGGGTGCAACCACTGCACTGGCCTTATGTGCCTCTACTGGTGCACTGTCTTCACCGTTCAACTCAAATTCATGAGCCTTTAATTGAGACATCAGAGTTAAGGTGTCAGTGTTTGCAAGATTTGTTGTCCTCTTGATTACTGATGTAATGATCTTCCATCTTTCAGGTAAGTCTCTCGAGATCTTTAGGCACATTTCTTTCTGTGGATATGTGTGTCCAAGTTGTTGTAGTTCACTTATAATGCTTGAGAATCTGTTGTCCATTTGATCAATGGTTTCACCAGCCTTCATTTTGAAGTTCTCAAATTTCTGTTTTGCAACAGATGGTTTGTTTTCTTTGACTGCTTCTGATCCTTCATTGATCAGTGCCAATTTGTCCAACATCTCCTTTGCTGTTTTGCAATCTTTGATCCTCATGAACATGTTACTGTCCAGAGTCTTCAAAATCATGTCTTTTGCAACAAAGTCAAGATTTGCTCTTCTCATGTCATCCTTGGTCCAATCTTTCTTGAGTTTGTCTATTACTTTTCCTTGATCTGCTCATGTGGCTACCACAGTTGTAATCTCGATTGGGCCATCATTAATCACATCCAGCATCTCCTCATGAGTTGCTGCAAGATGAGACAACATTCTTATTTTATATTCATCAAAATTGTTAACATTGAAAACATGTACTTTTGACATGAAGTTTGAGGAGTCCATAAGTACAGATAAGAGATATATATGTGTATATATAGAAAGCACAAATTTGAAAACTAATTTGAAAATATGTTATCTCCTTGTTACCAGAAATTAGATCTGAACAGGTTCTGATACTAGGAACACTGCTCCGATACCAATTGTTGGTCCCAGAGAAGGGTAAAACTATAGTAAGAGGGGGGTGAATGACTATAGTGGAGTTTCAAAAACTTTTTTTGTATTTAAAAGCATTTGGGCAGCGGATAAGTCACTTCTTAATATGTTGTTTCAAAATAGTTTATGCAATCACAGATCTATGATATAATTTAGGCAATTAAATAAATGCAGTAAGGTAAATTGCTGAAAGTAAATTGACACAAGGCTTATAGTGGTTCAGGGTGGTGTAATCCCTTAATCCACTCTTCTCTTGTGAAGATTGGAGGAATTCACTATTATTTTCACAGATACAATAGCCTGATTGTCCTTGACTACACAAGCCTCACAATCTTCAAGACTATCACTCCCTGACTGCAACAGCTTTAGTGACTCAGTCTCTTTCACTACTCCTTGGGACCAAATCCTTCGGCAGCTATCACAAACACAACTCCTTCTCGATGGCTCTGATTCAGTTGCTTGATTAGAGTGAATTGGATTCACAAAACTTGTTGACCAATCTCAATGCTTGATATTGATATTGTAGCTCTCAGTTTTGAGTTGATCACTAGATATTTCTTTTTAAGCACAGAAGAAGGCTTTTTGATTTGACAGGGTTTCAGCTTACTGATTTTTTTCCTCGTATTTTTTTTGTCTGTCAATGCCTTCTATTTATAGCCTTGATAATCCTTGATTTGAATTTCCATCCGTTGGCTATATTAATGAGGGAATAATCCTTGATTTTATTCTTGATTCCCCCTTAATTATATTCTCCTTGATTTAAGTGATCGGATTTTTCTTCATTCGTGTATCAGAAAATCCGTCCTTGATTGATCCTCTGTTGATTGTGCATTCAATGCTTGATCCTATGAATCTTCATCATATTTCAAAATCTGATTAAGTAAGGTTTACTTAGCTGTTCTCTGAACGGTCGAGTGATCCTTCTGACTTTGCCTTTTAGATCTTCCTTCACTGCTTTGTTTTTACTTAGCCGATCGTCAGTTTACTTTGCCGATTCACTGTTTCCTTCATTCTTTTCAGTTCAGGAGAAATCCTTGTACTACACTGATCCTTGATTTGTGTGAGATCAGTGTACACCATATTTAAACATTAAGTTTCATCTCTTGAAACATAACTTAGACTTATCCAAGGTCATCACAAACTTCCTTGGTTATAAGTCAGACCATAATGTCTTCATTGCTTCTCTCGTTGGTACTTGGCTGGCTTCACTCTGCCGAAAATCTATTTTTACTTTGCCGTCCTACCAACTAGTACAATACTTTTTTGACTCAACTTATACAACATGTCAGACTCTAAGTAAAGACTTATACAGAGAATTCTAGCTTATTTTCAGGCTTGCTATAACAGCTAGTATGGCCATCATCAAAACATAATAAAATGTTCCTAACACTCACTTGGAAGGCCAACCACTGGATCAACTAAAATCACTCAATAGTTTGTTAAGAACATCAGCTTTGATGAAACACTAAAGCAAGCTCAGTGAACCAGATCAGCTGAATAAAACCAACAGACTACTGCATCACTCTACTAAACTGTGAAGCAAGTCGGAAAGGAAAAATTATTTACCCACGCAGAAAATCCAACGAGTATTGGAGCATTTATGAATAAGATTACACACGTGGAGATTATTTTAATCATACACGAGAATTAAAATAAAGAGGTTGATGTCATAAATAATTGCAAAACTTAGGGGTTTTGAGAGAAAAGATTTTGAATGGGGTGGATCAGGTAATCTGATGACGCATTAAATGATATATCTACGGCATCAACATTGTTCTCATTCTAAGCTAAAAGTAGTTGTTATCAGCCATTTATAAAAGCCATTTGAGTCGTTGCTATATGTCGGGTTCATGAGTCGAGTAATTTGCATTTAGCATTTATATTTCCCGAATTGGTATTATTTCGTGCGTTATTGGACTATTTTCATGTTACGAGATTTGGGCCAAGCGATTGGACGGATTATGGAGCGGAATGGATAGAATAATCAGGCCTAAGGTGTTCTAGAACCTTCAGTTAAGTCGGCAAGATGGAAAAGGACTAAAATACCCCCTCAATTTTGGGAGATGACGTTGCCATTGCGAAGGATCCAGAAGCCTCGTGAAACACGTTTTCTTGGACGAGGTGTAGTTATTGGTGTTTCAAAATCAGTTTATGTAGCTATAAATACGAGGCACCAGCCTTAGTTTTCAATGTACAATTTCTCCAAGAAAAATACACTATGCAATAAAAGTTCTTTTATTTCTTTAGTTATTTGGTTTCTGTGAGGTCTAGTTACAGATCCGATGGATTCTCCTTCTAGGGAGAGATCTGCGGAGGATCTACGCTCATCTTTGAGGGTATAATTTTCTGTATTTTTCTAGATGTAGATATGTCGTTGTTCTATGTGACTAGTATGGTTTGATTGTTTAATTTAGTTCTATAATTTTGTAGTAGTTAGTTTATTTACCCCATGTATGTATATATCTGATTCGTTGGTGAAGAAATCATGAAATAGAAGGTTGTGTTCTCATATCTGCGATGGTATTTATCACTAGATCTGAATACCTAGTAAATCCTAGTTCATGCTAACCGGCACCAACTACGTTTGATTGTCAAATTTAACTTCCATATAAATCTCATGGTCAACTGTTTGCATGTCATTGTAAATTAGAATGTAGGACTTACAAGGTGCAGTGTTAATTAAGACATGGTGTTGATCGATCCTTAGGAACGTGCTAGTCAATCCACGAAAGCTGCTTAGGGAGGTCCTTAGTCTTGATCCGGCTATTTATAGATCTTATGACGTATGAATTAAAACAACCAATGGATGAGGTTAATTGTATATGGGAAACTACTGTCCGTCCATGGAAGTAGCGTAATTTTACGGGATAGCGCCTATAGTTGTTTAAGATCTAAAATTCACCACGGGGTAGATCAATGCATAGTTTGGGGGAAAGGACTAATAACTCATAATTAGGAACTAATACATTTAAAATTCATAGCTTTGCGTTTGTTCTTGTTCTTGTGATTGATTTTCACCATTGTTTCTTTGTACCATTGTTGGTCGTTGACCGCCCTTCTTGTTCTTGATCTTAATTACTTCGTATTTTTACGAGTCTCTATAGATTCGACCCTTGATACGCCGCTCACTATACTACGATAGATCTAGTTGTATTGCTAGTAGTTCATGATTTCTCCTCGCGCAACATCAAGGTTTTATACGATGTTGTTGGGGACTCGTGTCAAAAATACTTTCTAATTAAGATTGAGAATTTGTATATATTTTTGTTCATGTAAATTATTGTGTTTCCTGTTTGTTAAGTTTGTTCTCCAGTCTGTGAATATTCGAGTCGCAACAGAGTCTGTTATGTTTGTTTCTGAAGAAATTTTGCCCAGAAATTGCGAGACATGCTCCCACAATTGCGAGAATTCCGGAAATTAACAGGATCGTAATAGAAGATTATGTTGTATTAGATATAGATGCATTAGATGAGGATGCACGAGATAGTACCTCTGTTTCTTCCACTTCTTTAGCCTTTAGGCATAAGCATGAATTTTTGTCCTCTGAGCTGGATTAGTTACCACTATCAGTCGAGTCATTGTCAGATGACTTTGATGTGTTGATGTCTTCTTTCGCTTTGTTTCAGCCTTCTGTGCTCTTATGCTCTTTTTCTTATCAGATGATTGCTTCTTATGTCACTTGATTTGCGCCTCCTTTTCTCATCATCTTTTTCTTTCTTTTCTTCAAGACAATCAACCTTGTAGTGTCCCTTTTTCTTGCAGTTGAAGCATTCAACGTCATAATCTTTTTCTTGATTTCTTGAGGAAGACTTGTGTTTTGATGATGAACTTCCCTTGAATTGTTTCTTCTTGAATCTGTCAAACGTTCTGATCATCAATGCAATTGGCTCTTTGAGTTCTTGAGTCACTTTGCTGGCACTATCAGATGCCTTACTGTACAGAGGTGCTACCTGCTGGATATACAGAAACCCGAATCCGGATCCGATCCATAATTTGATCGTTAGACCTGATTCTCAGCACCGATCGAGACACTCGATCTAGCACAGAGGAAGCTACGAATAAATTTGCATACGATTATACCACGATATGATCTACATAAATAATTAATCTAACTAAGAGAAGGTTGAAGATTTACCTTATTCAAGAGGAATAATAAATCGACAAAAAGAGAAGCCGCAATCTTCCGGATTGTATCTCCTAGCGACGACTGGTGGACGTCGATCCTCGCCATAGAACCTCCTCGAATATGCACAAGAAAAACCCTAGGTTTTTCTTCTCTTAATGACTAAGGCAATAAACTATTTTTTCTTCCTTTTTATTATGATGTTGGCGCAATTTGTAAGTGTGTATTGTGTTAGGAGGAACTCTCTTTATATAGGAAAATAACTAGTCAAGAGAGTTATCTTTTTAACACCACAATTACCTATTCCCTATAAGGAAAAGATATTTGCCAAAAGATAAGAGATAATTCCCAAAAAATCAATCTCTTATTTTTCCATTAATTATCCAACAAATAGATAATTAATTAATTACACATATGACATAATCTAGAAAAATTTCTTCTCCCAACTTATCCACATGTGAGGCGCCACTTTTGTCAAAAAATAATAGAAAATGTCTTTTCTATTTTACATATTATTTACCAAATAAATAATATTGCATATTCATTAAATAGACCAACTATTTAATTTATTCTCGAGGTTCCATAAAACGAGAAAACACTCGCGTGTTAGGAGCCAACCCGGGGACCATGGACCTATAACCAGTAGCTATAATAAATTAAATAAAATATTCATCGAACATAATATTTCTACTTAATTCATTAATTCCGGAATTACGCCACCATAAATCTGAAACTGAAATCTATCGATTATAGATATAACTTATTCTAAAAACGTCGAGTCGAGTCGATAAGTGTCCATTGATATAACCATTACATATAAACTAACCCTCCATAGACTATCCGTAATGAATCGGGAATATTTCCGTAAACTTTCTTCAATACATCTTATCCTTATTTACCATTAACCCACTAGTGATCAATTAGTTCATAACCAATACGAACTCCGCGGATCGATCAGTTTCTAAGATCAACAAATAAGGGGATTGTCTTTCTAATTCCCGCAGGAAGGAATGGATTCCATATCTGTGAGACACACACTTCTCACTCATTCCAGAATAGTGCCAACATGAAAGTGATTCGGACCGCGCCTCTTAGCGATCCTTAACGAACACATCAAACCCTATCCTGAAACAAGTAGGAGTCTGTAATCACTTCAGGATTAAGGTTAATCCATATATGATCATCTTGGGATTTAATGAGATTTCTCAATCCCGGAATTATATGAGAAATGCAGAATAAATCGGTCCAGTCCTATATGACTACATCATATATAAATGCCCCACTTAGACAACCAATATCGAAGGTCCGGATAAGACGGTCACGTCATAAAGTGTTACGGGCGCATTAATGGTGGTTTAATCAATAGACCCCATACTTTGATTAAGTTCACCACGGACTAATAGTTCAAGTGTATCACCATAAACTTAATCCTCTCGTGTGACACACACTAAGTTATATGGCTACATATGATACGACTTAGGGTTTTCAGTAGTGTATTACTTACAAGCACGAAGCAAGTAATAAGATGAGAATAAATATGTCATTTATCAATTATAAAAACAATTATATAAATTGTTTTTTGGGTGCTACTTCCAACAATCTCCCACTTGCCCGTTTAGACAAGCAACAATTGTCTTTCGGGCACACTATATCTAACAATGTCCCACTTGCCCGTAAAGACAAGCAATGATTGTTTTTAGAGCACCACACCCTTATTCTATATATCCACAACATTCTCCCACTTGCTCTAAAGCAGATGAGACATATCTACCAATTTCATACCCGCCAAGCGCTTATCAGTGACATTAGATGCCACACGACTTGGTAATATGATCAGCTAGGTTGTCAGCTCGAGGCGATCTTAAGGACCGAAACGTCGCCTCTTTACACGATCTGTCTTACCAGGTTGTACTTTATCTCAATATGCTTTTGACCATTTGTGCCTGCGAAGATCATTTGCATGATCTACCTCTTAACTATTTTCACAGTAAATTGATATCGGCTCATCGAGACCTGGAATCACTTCCCGATCCAACAAAGAACTTCTCAAGCCATACTGCTTCTTTAGCTGCTCCAAAAGCTGCTATGTATTTGACTAACAGAGTCAAATTGGTAGTGCTGGTTTGCTCCAGACAGTAGCTCCATCACAATGAGTGAACACGGAGTCTGAGATCGATTCACGATCATCCTCAATCCGACAAAAAATCAGAATCAGTGTAGTCAACAGTACTCTGGTTCGCACTCGAATACACAAGCATATGATTACTCGTTCTCTTAAGATACTTGAGGATGCACTATACTGCTTTCCAACGCTCGAATCCAAGATTCGACTTTAATTGACTTTTGATAATCTGACATTCTCTATCCAAAAGAGAACTTATCCCATTTTCTCTATATCCGAAGATTGAAGAATTATTCCGTGTGGGGTTGGGTAGGAAACCTCTCATTGAATGTTGCATACGAAAATGCATTGTATCATCTTAACCAATAAGATAGAAGGGATACGGCCAACAACTTGTTCTCATGAATTCGACCGAATCGATTTCTAAGAATATAGTCCACTTCTCTAATTTGGAGAAGCTTTGGCTAGTCAGTTTCTGACTTCAGATAACGCACCCAAGTTGCTTACAACTAGTGCAGTGTTATCTTTGTCATTAACACTAACGTCTACTACTTAACCAATATTGATTCTCCAGTCTACAAAAGACTTATCAATATTCTGGTCAAGCCCACACATTCCAAAACATGTGACTTTTAATGACCTAGAGGTTTGTTTTAATCCATCAATGGATATAAGCATAGGCAGTCAATCTGCCATTGGCTTTAAGCTAAAACCCTTCTGTTTCGAATGAATCTAAGCTCCATTGTACGGCAAGAAAGTTTTAGTGGCATCACCATGTTAATCTTTCTGCTTTCCATGGAGTCAAACAAGGCTGATTTGTGAGAAAGTTTCAGGGCATCACCCCTATAAACTATCTAATTCTCAGGGAATTACCCCCAAGACCACTTGACTTTGCTTAGAAAGTTAAACTTTCTCATTCATTCGTCTCTTCTGCACGTAGATCCAATTACTCCTACTGGGCCTGAGATACTCAGGTGGTTCTACAAGACTATGAACAAAACTGGAGTACCAAAACTCCATTTATAGGTTTATGGCTTTGAACCAACCTCTTATTACAGAATCCTATAGCCCTTCAAAGGGCCATATGTTATCAATCAGTAGGCTGTAAATTCTACATAATCACAGCAGGTCAATGGTTAAACCATACTCCCACTGCATTAGGGTGTATTGATATTCTGATCTGGTTCAGTAGTATTTATTAGTGTTATCCCCCAACAACCAATGTTGGATGTGGTTTGATTAAATCCAGATAGTAACTCCTTGAGTAACTATACTTCAAGGTTCAAGGTTGTTATTTAAACATTCTTTCAGGAAGGATGTAACAGTGTAACCGTCACGATCCGATCTCAAGAATCTTATAACCAACCTTTACTCATTGCATTAAGATATTTCATGAACAGTCACCATCTGAACGTGAATGCAAAATCTCTAGTCCTACATTCAAGCACCAAGTGCTAAACGCCTCTATTTACGAAAGTGGAGTAAACGTAGTTCACTCCTTATCCATAAATTCATAAGCACCTTTAAGTAGACTTCTTGGTATTACATAATAATGTAAACCGTTATTTTGCAACTAATATCTTAATTGAGTTAAGCAGTGTAATGTAGCATTTCAATAACTATACAAGACAATACATGGTTTATCCTTTCAGTGAAATCGTTTCACTCGGAGGTAGGCCGAGCATCAGTTCCAAATACTATGCAATAGCCTATATCTGAGCATGGAATAGTCATTTCTCTGGAAATATCAGAGATTCCTCCAAATATTTAGATAAACTAATCGGCGTTTCGAGTAGCTATCAGACAAATTGTCGACTACTCAAAAGCTCCCACTAGCTTGTTTCCTTCATAAGACCCTGAAGGTCAATATAAACAAGTTGTGATACTTCTTCAGCTTTATTACTTTTTCCTAATTGAAAGGTAACTTAGTCATTTTTCCTTTGAGATAGTGTTCTTAGACTGGGAGATAGGAATCACCCTTAGCTAGTCTTCAGATCTTATCTTTAGGATATGTGCACTAATTAATAGATGTTGAAGAATCATTTATCTAAATACAGAAACCATTTGTCTTAGTAGCTTATGATGTGTTACATATACCTTTTCAGCATTACTTAGTGGTTTTGACTTTATCAGACAAAAGTCCGAGTCTCAGAATCGTATACAAATGTCATATTCACTTTCTTTAAGGCAACTATATTATCGATGTGAAAGTGAATCCCTTGTTCCAATGAATCTGAAAAAAAAATAGAAATTAGATTTCTGCGATATTCAAGGATTAAAATTCGAAATTTATTTCCTTATATCACTCCCACTATCTTAGCTGAAATAAGCGCCGTTGTCTACTCTTTATCATGAATGCCCAACTTCCCTGTTCTTACAAAAGAACTTTAGCTTCCGAGTCATATTCGTGGTCAAGAAAGTCTCTAAGGATTCATAGGTTGGTGATCCAAAATCACTTTCCTTATCCTTTTCTTTCTTTTATTAATATTTCGGTTTAGCCATTAACTTATTTAGTTTAGATGACTTGCGGTTGTAGACATTTACCTTCCCATTCTTGGCTTTTTTTAAAGGAAATGGCCTTGAACTAGCAGTTTATAAGAGTATACACTACTCGTAAACTGTGGGATGTCTGGTGAGATTGATACCAAATCATTCGTCATCTTTGAACTAATTTTGTTTTGTCTCACGCTCAGCACGAGTGACAGCAGTCACATCAATGTCACTTAAGTTTGTAGTCTCAAGAGGAAATTCCTCTTCCGAAAAATTAATTTGCATTCTCGATTATTGAGTGTAACGTTCTTGTTACTTTTCCACTTTTACAAAGTCGTTACTAGTAAATTTATCGTATTTAACAGTTTAGATACCTTGAGATGATATGTAATTGGGAAAATAAATTTTGACAGAAATATAAATCAAATCATACACCACAACATATAATAATTTTAAGAATAATAAACATGATGTCATGCATGCAGTTTATCCTACCATTCCAAGGATTTAACCTCACATCATACTGCCGCCGCACGGTCGGAATCAGCATAATGATAATTAAATTGAGACAATCTCTCTCAACAATTAAACAATTAAGAATCATACATCTTCATTTAATTGTTGATTACCTTTTTTTTCCGCCAAGATATTTCCTAAAATATCATTGTGAGTGTGACCTATTGTTTCAGACCTCAAAGTATGCCCCGAGTATGCCGCCGCAGGGTCGGTCAGTGACTCGACGAGTACCCAAAATCCTATCCTTTTGGAAGCCAAACCTTGAATTTTTATAGAGGTGAAGGCCGTAATCAAAGCGGCTCGAGGCGTCACCCTTCTCTCACGTGCTTGTGTCAATAGTAGAGGCCGTGGGGTCGGTTGTCACCTTCCCCGCTCCCACTCGTTATTTTGAAAATTAGGTAGTCTCATTAGGATTTTCGAAATTTCTTCACAATCCGAAAAACAATAAATCATGAATATTTAAATTAATCCTCCCACTAGATCATCGGTTCCAAATACCGTCTTACTAGTGTCACTCTATTCACGATTTTCCAATTTTATGGATTTATAAATTCTTTGTGTAGACGCTACACAATTAAAATTCACCAAGAATTTTATAATCCTAGTACATTAGGACTTATGATTTTTCAATAATTCGAAAAACAATAAATCACAAAATTTAAAGCTACCACTAGTTTATCGGTTCCAAATACCGTCTAACTAGCGACACTATATTCATGATTTTCCAATTTTTCGAATATTTAGAAATTTCTTGTGTAGACACTACACAACTAAAATTCACAAAAGAATTTTAAAGTCCTAATTAGTCATGATAAAATTTTAGGATCGTAGAATTTTATCTCAATAATTTGAAAACAATAAATCTTGAAAGGCAAACACCAACTTATCGGTATTAAACCCTGGCTGAGCTTTAACCGAGTCCACCGAACGCTGTCGGGATTGGCTAAGCCGACCCGTCCTCTTCGTTGGTTCATATACGACTGTTGGATGAATCGAGCTAAGGCTGCCCCATTGAGCCGAAACTCGCCGGATAGCTTGACCTTGCCGGACCCCCGACGCTAATGTCGCACGTGTGCGGGTGCTGGGTTGAAAATTGGGCTAAGGTTGCCCTATTGAGCCTCAGCTCGCCGGATAGCTTGACCTTGCCGGACCCCGTGGCTAACCCCGCACTTGGACGGACAAGTCGAGTCGAGCCAAAGCCCTGTTGACCGCCCAAACCAATTTTCGAACCTTTTGCTCAGTTGGTGTCCAACTTTTCCGGATTTTCCAAATTTTCAATTATTAAAATTCTTGTCCGTCCCAATAATAATCCACGAATGATTTTTAGATCCCAAAATTAAATTTACCGAGTAAATTTTATTTTATCATGTGAATTTTATATCCCGATACAATTCCGCTCGTTTTAATTAATTTAATTTATTGGGGGAAGGGGCCACAAGGACAAAAGAATTAATAAATGGGTCTGGAAGGACAAAAGTAACATTTTCATGATTATAAAGGACAAAAATCACAATTGTTACTTTAAAATTGTTACTTCACGTGTTAATGTTACTTTGTGTTTCACAATTGTTACTTCACATTTACTTTATTCCACATTTGTTACTTCATATTTGTTACTTCATAATTGTTACTTTTGTCCTGATTAAATTACAGTGTCCTTCTATCCCGATTTTTTTGATAATTTTGTCCTTCTGGACAAAAATCTATAATTTATTACCTAAATTAATTACGTCTCATACATGCCTAATTAATATCACGATTAATTATCTACATGTATGCATATGCTATGAGTGGAATTCATGAATATGATGAATGTCATGGCATGGTTATATCACATAAATAATAATACAAGAAAATAAATGCGAAAAATAAACCACTGAGATGGACCGTTGGTACCCCCGTATCTAATCTATAAATAAACAAATAAACCCAAAATTATTGTGCAGCCGCCGACGGGCATAAGAATTTTCTGCTTCAGATCTTCAATAAAAACCCTTCTAGCTGAGCTGGTTAAAGCTCCTTCTTCCTTCAACACCACCCAAGTTTGATTCCCCTCTCCATTTTTTTTTTTTCGTTTTCGTTTTTTTTTTTATTTGTATTTTTTTTAGTTTCGTTAAAAAAATAAAACGAACAGGGGAAATATGAAAAAAAAAATTTAGAATTAATCCGACCAAGGGGAAAATATGAAAAAAAATATGAAACTGACTATCACTATGTATGCTTATAGGAGCCATAGGTTTAGTCCAGCATGGAATATCCTCTAGGAAATTACAAAGCCATTCTGCTTCTTCTCATGCCTTGTGTAATGCAATAAACTCAGTTTCCATCGTGGAACGAGCTATGCATGTTTGCTTTGTGGATTTCCATGACACCACAACACCACCAATAGTGAATACATATCCACTTGTGGCTTTTGAATATTTTGAGACTGGTATCCAATTTGCATCACAATATCCTTCTAATACTGCTGGATATCGTGTATAACATAATCCCGGATTCATTGTAAACTTTAAGTACCTCAGTACCCTATTCAAAGCTTTCCAATGATCCTCACTTGGATTACTTGTAAACCTGCTTAGTTTATTCACAAGACAAACTACATCTGGTCTAGTACAATTGGTTATGTACATCAGACAACCTTTGATTTGTGAATACTTCAACTGAGACAGAGTAAGGAGCTTTTTTCCAGTAAGGAGCTTCTGGATTTGACATAGCCTCATCATATGTTCTTGGATCATTTTCTACCATATAGGTGAGAAAATCTGGACCGAATGACGTTGAAGTCCTGGCCCTTTTACTTCTACGAGGTTTTGGTTCCTCATTTTCTGAAGTATTATCCTCCGTGGATTCAAGTGTCCGCTTACTTGGACTTGCATCTTTTCTGTCTTTATTAGGAAAGACATCCTCAAAAAAAACAGCATTTCTTGACTCCATGACTGTATTCACATGTACATCAGGGGATGTCAGATTTGTGCACTAGAAATCTATATGCACTATTGTTATTCGCATAACCGATAAATACGCAATCTATCGTTTTAGGCCCAATCTTAATTTGTTTAGGTTTTAAGCACTTCTACCTTTGCTAAACATCCCCACACTTTTAAGTATTTGTAGCTTGTCCTATGGCCTTTCCACAACTCATATGGGGTCTTATCCATCTTCTTGGATGGAATACGATTAAGAATGACATTTGCTGAGAGGATCACCTCCCCCCACAAGTTCTGAGGTAAACCCGAACTTATCAACATAGCATTCATCATTTCTTTCAATGTGCGGTTTTTGCGTTCAGCAATACCGTTTGATTGAGGTGTATACGGAGCAGTAGTTTGATGAATAATGCCAGATTCTGAACATAGTTCATTAAACGGTGCATCATATTCACCACCTCTATCACTACGAACCTTTTTGATTCGTTTTCTAAGTTGATTTTCGACTTCATTCTTATAATTTTTGAAAGCCTCGATAGTCTCATCTTTGCTACTTAGCAAATAGACATAACAGTATCTTGTACAATCATCGATAAATGTTACAAAGTATTTTTTACCGCCTCTCGATTGCACAAATTTTAAATCACACAAATCTATATGAATTAATTCCAACGGTTCTGTGTTTCTTTCCACTGATGGAAACGGTACCTTAGTCATTTTCGTTTCGACACATATTTGGCATTTTTCGGTTTCATTAAACTTTAAATTAGGTAATAAATCTAAATTCATCATTCTACGAATTGATTTATTATTCACATGTCCTAATCGATTATGCCATAAACAAGAAGACTCAAGTAAGTACGCAGAAGTAGATGCAATTTTATTAGCCTCATCGGGCACAACATTCTTAGGCATAATAGCCATTACATTCAACTTAAACATACCCTCGGTGAGATATCCTCTACCGACAAACACTTCATTTTTGGTCAGAATGACCTTATCAGAACCAAACACCATCTTGAACCCAACTTTGCTTAACATAGCACCGAAATATATTCCTACGAATGTCAGGAACATGGAGAACATTGGTCAATGTCAGCTTCTTCCCAGAAGTCATCTTCAGAATCACATTGACTGTTCCCAGAATGTTTGAATGAGAAGAGTTTCCCATCCACAGTTTCTCACCAGCTCCAGCCTTATAGGTTGAAAAAACTGCACGATCAGCACAAACATGTCTTATGGCTCCAGTGTCCACAAACCATTGTCTCGGATTTCCCACAGTATTGCATTATGTCATCACAGCGCGAACATGTCATCGTCACCATCACTTTCAGCCACATGTGCCCTTGGCTGAAATGGCTTCTTTCCACGGCACTCAGCCGCACGATGCCCGTATTTGCCACAGTTGCGACACTCACCATTAAACTTAAATGGAGTTTGAGGTTTCTTGTACGATTCACCATTTTTCTTAGAAGACTGACCAGTTTTCTTCCTCTTTTGATTTTTGACCTTAGCAACATGAGCTTTGGCATGTTCAACCTGCACAGAACTTTTCTTTTCTAGCCCTCTATTGTCCTCCTCAATACGGAGTCGGACAATCAGATCATCCATTGTCATATGCTTTCGCTTGTGTTTGAGATAACTTTTATACTCCTTCCATGAAGAAGGTAGTTTCTCAATTACACAGGCTACTTGAAAATTCTTATTAATAATCATACCCTCTTATATGAGTTCATATATAATTATTTGTAGTTCCTCAACCTGTTTAATTACAGTTTTGGAATCCACCATCTCATACTTTAGAAATTGACCTACAATAAATTTCTTAGCACCTGCATCCTCAGTTTTATATTTTTTTATCTAAGGCAAGCCACAGTGTTCTAGCAGACTCAAACATACAATATACACCATACATAATATTGTCTAAGCCGTTCAGAATGTAATTTTTACATAAAAAATCACTATGATTCCAACTCTCAAGAGCAAGCAAAGCCCTGTGTTCGAGGTTGTCTGGAGACACAACTGGTTTCTCTTCAGTTAGCATCCTGGCTAATCCAAGTGTAGTCAAATAGAACATCTTTTGCTGCCAACGCTTGAAATTCAGCCCGTTAAATTTCTCTGGTTTCTCTCCATGAGAAGAACCAGCCACAACAACAGTTGATTGTGTCACACCAGTAGTAGGCACAGTTGTTACTTGATTCAGACTCGTAGTTGCCGCAGCATCCACAGTGGGTGTCATTGACGCATCAGTGACAAGCAGCCATTTCTGTTCAGAAACAGAAGATCAACAGTTCAGTTCTGGTTCGAAAAATCGAGACCAAACAGCAGCAAGAAAATATTTACTGAATATCAAAACTGATATTCAGTTTGATCAGTTTTTTTTTTTCCACGAATTGAACTGAATATCGAAACTGATATTCAGTTTGATAAAAAAAATGTTCAGAAACGAAATGAATATTTATTTTCTTCTCGCACACAGATACTTTTCAGAGCATAAGAAAGCTCTGAAAATTTTGTCTTAAGATTGTTATTGCCGTAGTATTGCGAAATAAATAAATAAACAGAAAATTAAGAACACTTTTTATTAATCTGAAATAAAAATATTACAATACTGTAATTGAAAACGAAAAAAGAAACGAAAGGATATCTCCAATTGAGGCGAGATGAAACTCTACCCTTAAGACAAATTTGCTCCGGCTTGTACCCCGGTTTATGCAATTGTCTCCCAGGATTACTCAATTACCTATTCAGAAAAGAGATACTTCACTTTTTGAACAACTTCGAACTCTGATGATGCCCAGAAACTCTTCAACTATGAATGCAGAAAATTATTTATGCAATGGAATGTATGTATGCTCTTGTATTGCTTGAATACTTCTGTGTTTTTCCATCTTGTGAGGACTTGTTTATATAGAGGCTCAGATTGTAATGGAATAGTCTCTGCAATTAATTTCATTTATTGCATAACTCCCACTACTTCCACTTTACTCCAAGTATTGATGATAATAAGTTCGAAAATGAAAGGTCTTAGCAGAAGATGAAAATTTTCAGCTTGGTTGAATTGCTTCAGTTCACTCAGCCACTGGCACTTGGCTGAATTTCAGCTTCACTCAGCCGCTGGCTTTGTCCAAAAATATAATACTTGCCCAGCCCAAGGCCTCAGGCTCAAGAAGGCCCAATTCCCCAAGCCCAAGCCCAAGGTCAACGGTCAACGGTCAACGGGCACGGGCGGGCGGCACGCGCGCGCGCATGTGGCAATTTTAGCAGAACATCGTCTATCTAAAACCATTCTGAACTTTCTCCTTTCTCTAGGACCTTATACCAATCATCAACTATCATTATATAAATACTTGACATTGGAACACTCATGTTCCAATATGGGACAAAGTTTTACACTATTTTACTTCCCATATTTCACAACAACTTAAAGCGTTAATATCTCATTCACCCGTACTCCGAATTGAATGATTTAAAATCCTATTGTCAACTACGTAGCACGTAGTTTCCAATGATTTTAATAAAGTCTCTATAACTTTAATAAAAGTCTTATCGAACTCGCCTTTGTTATAAATGATTAAAAGATCGATAAAATCATTTTTCCTCTATTTTCTTCAACATAAAGTAACACACTAGTCTATTTTTATTATCAACAAAGTAACACACCAACAAAATAACACCCTAGTCTATTTTTCTAACAAAGTAACTTGAACACAAGCTTATCCTATTAGGCAAAAGATATCAGATCAAATGGTCTGGGCTCCAATCTACAATTCTACATAGATATTATTATAATGTATGCATCCTATTTTAATTTTCCTTGAAAAAAGAACAATTGAATGTGTGAAATGTATGCAAAGAAAATAAAATACAAGGGGGAATGGCGTAAATAACCCATTTCAGTAAGTATTTGGCAAAAATAATTCATGAGTATTGGGGGCAATTAAAAAAAAAGGAAAAATGCCAAAACAAATAAAAAGTGTTGAACTTACAAAACTGCCCTTCATTCATTTAATTTCCCGTGAGTTCCAATCCCCAAATTTCGACGACCCTTTTCATAGTTTTCCTCTCGCCTTCCCAAATCCAAAAATTGCGATTAGCGGTGAAAGAGCAAGACCTTCGTCAACCGTTCCGGCCTATAACAACCTCAAAGTAGTTTGTTTTGAACTCATCTCTCATCTCTCGTCATATCGATCTCGATCTCTCCCTCTCGTTGAAGAACCCTAAATTGGATTACAAGCAGACGAACTCCAAGAAGGAATCGTATTATTCTTTGAAGCATGTACCTTATATTGTACAACCGAAATTGGGGGGTGATTGGTGAAATTAAGGGGTGTAATATTAGGTTTAATCGGTTGTAGTATGTGATTTAGAAACCATTGGATATTGTGAATTTGAAATTAAACAGATCGTGGATATCTTTAATCGAGTTAAGCACATTTGTAAAATGTGTTTTGCACATACTTTGTAAATCGCGTCATGCATGTAGTAATTGACAAAAATGTAATCTTTGTTGAATTTACGCCATATTGCCGACAAGAAATGTAATATGTGTTGAATTTGAAATTAAACCGTGTTATCTTTTTTTTTTTATTTTGTAGAAAAGAAATGGAGTTTAAATACCAATTGACAAGGGTGGAGAGGGCGAAGCCAAGTACGATCGTTAACGAGATGTCATATTGATAAAGTTGATTATGTGTATTCTAAATTAGACAGACAACACAAGAGAACACTAAAAAACAGCTTGTTTTGGAAGTTTAATTAGGCTTCCTAAGTTTAATGGTATTCAAATCTTGCATAATATGTTGATGAGTCGTGTCGGGCGATTCAAAAGAAATTTTCGGTTTAAGATTGGAAACAAGTCCTGCAGGTTTTGTTTGAAGGAATTTACATTGATTACCGGTTTAAATGTTAGGAACTTTGAGTGGTCAGTGAGTGAGAACAAAGCTAAAGGTTGTCGTATTGTGAAAAGGTATTTTAAGGAAAAAAAGTCGATTACTAGAAAAGAAGTGTTGGAAGTGTTTCCTAGGGTTGCGGATGAAGAAGATAAGTATAAGTTGGGTTTGTTGATTATTTTGTCTTATGTATTGTTGGCTGCGGAGGAAAATGTGTGTTTGGAATGGTGGTGGTTTGTCTTGGTTGATGATTTGGAAGCATTTAACAAGTTTCCTTGGGGGAGCTTGTGTTATGAATACACGGTTCGATTGTTTAATCGGGACCTGAGTAAGAAGTTCAAAGAGAAGAAGGTGTTGTATACAATTTATGGATTCCCACATGCTCTGATGGTATGTCTTATGATATGTAGTATTGTTTGAATTCATTAGTCTTCAAATTTTGGAAGTTGTTTTTGTAGTATTGTCTTATGAATGTTTGTGTAGGTATGGGCACTTGAATCCATACCTAGTTTACGTTCGTTGGTGGAGAGTGTTGATATGGAAGCCTTGCCAAGAATGCGCAAGTGGACAATGCCAAAGAGGGTGACCTCTTCGAGTGTTGATGCTCTTTTACAAAAAGCACAGGTTTGAATGTGTATCTTGTTAGGTAGTCATTTCTTAAATGTTTGATGCCCGAATTAAATATCTTATTAATTTATATATTATGAAATCATTGCAGGAGGAGGATGTTTTGCCAACTCTTGTTGTATGTAATTCTGAAAAATCAAAGCCATATTATCTTGCTTTACTCGATTTCCATGATAGTGATGTTAGTGATCAAGAAGAAGGTGAGCAAGAAGAAGGTGAGCAAGAAGGAGGTGGGGTGAATCTGGATCAACCGTCAGTTCCCCAACCCTCTGAAATGGAGAAGGCGAAAGACGAGATTTTAAGAGTTGTGAAAGAGGAAAACAAATTGTTGCGATCCGAGTTGGAGGATGTTAGGAGAAAGGTTGAATCATTGGAAGCTATTGTGAAGAAAGTTTTATTTGAAAAGGTTGGAGGAGGTGAAGAGAGAAAGGAAGGTGAAGGTGAAGGTGAAGGAGATGTTAATCAAGATGAAGAGAGGCATGAAGGTGAGGGGCTTGTAGGTGAGGTTGGGGAGCAATCTCAGTGCGAAGGTAAAACGGTTGCACTTGTATTATGAGTTAAAAACCCCATGAGTTTTCCCCTAAAAAAAATATTTTTATGAGTTTTAAGTTGTAAATTGGATATTTAACATGTTAGGAGAAAAGGTGTTGGGGAAACAGAAAGCTCAGCTGGAGCTAGCATATCCTTATTTTCAAAACTTGAAGAGAAGGAAGATTGATACCGTTCCAGTTTTTGATCCGCACCGAGAAGTAGAAGCTCGACGATGGAATTGCTTGAGACCTTTATGCAATTTGAAGAGGACGGGTATGAAATTGGCACGCTTGTAGTCATTTGTTGTTGTATCTTATTTAAATTTTTTTAACCTTTGAATGAATATAGTAAAAATGTGAGGTTTGGTTGATGGAGATGTCCAAGCTTCGATTTGAAAGTAGTTGTGGATGGGGGATGGGTGACAACCCCGGTAAGCCCGTTGATGTTTTATATTAGCAGGAATATATGGTGATATTTTGTTTAACTAATATATAATTTTTTACGGTACAATTTAGATTATGAATGCTGCCTTTTGTGAGATTAGCCTCCGACAAAAAGCATATCCGGAGTTGTTTCAACAAGATGCTCGCGTGCTAGACACGTATTTTGCCATATTGATGACACGAGTTTCATGAAGGAATGAATAAGGAAGTGAAGTTGGGGAATTTAAGTTTTGATTCAAAGTTGTTGAATTATGTGAGAGGTGAAAATCCAGTGGGAGGGCAACCCTGGTCCGGTTGTAGATATCTATACATACCGGTGTCTGAGCTTGATCACTGGTTTCTGTTGAAAGTTGATCTACAAAACCGGATGATTTATGTTTATGATAGTTTGAAAAACCATATTAGAATGAAAATTCTTCAATCACGGCTTATGCCTCTTCAATGTGTTATACCTTTTTTAGTGAGGAAGCATGTTGATGGTTTTCAAAATTATCCGCTAAATAAATTTAGTTTCGAGAGAGTGAAGTGCCCCCCGCAGAAAACGGGTATGTTTCTTACTATTTAGCTTAGTACATATTAGTCCTTTTAATATAGATTGTGAAGTTGTTTGATGTGTTGGAATACTTGTATAATGTATAGGTCGATTGTGGGATGTTCACAATAAAATTCTTGGAGTACTTGCTTGCAAATATGAATGTGGACGCGATTGATAGAAGGCATATGAGGATGTGGCGGAGAAAGTTGGTGGCCGAGTTGCTAGCATCGCAATTCGCTCCATAGAAATTGATTGATGAGTTTCACTTTTGAACAATGTTGTTGGTTGTTGAATTTACTAATTGATGTTTTTTGGAACAATCTTGATGAGTTTCTTGTGACAATGAGTTTCTTGGTTCAGCCTTATGGTGGTTGATCAATTAAGCGGTGGATGAGAAATTTGGAACAATGTGGATGTTTTGTTAAGGATTCGGTTATGGAATCATTTATGATGTATGAAACAATGTTCAGGGTAGTTGTTGAATTAATTAGTTGGCTTGTAAAAACAAGTTTAAGCTTGTTATTATATGATGTTTGTTATGGATTCGGTTATTGATTCAGTTATGATGTATGAAACAAATGTTGGTGGTTGTTGAATTAACTGGTGTTGAATTAACTTGTTATTAAATAAAAGGCATTTAAGATGATAATAAAAGGCATTTAAGATGTTATATGTCATTATGAAGAGGCATGTTTAACGAAGAGGCATGTGTAGAACGAAGAGGCATGTTTAACGAAGAGGTTTTTAAGTAGTTGTGTTAAACGAAAAGGAATGTCAATAACACCCTATTTAAACAACACCACCCTATTGTATGCTAATGATTTTCAATTGAGAAGACTTTTTTAGAAAGAAAGAAAATAAAAGCGAAAAATGGCTGCGTAAATCAAAGAAGTTGATGTAAGCATTGCGATTTGAAGAAGGAGTTCGATGTTATGAAGACGCAAATGGAAGATATGAAGAAGAGAATCGACTACTTGAATTTTGAGTTGAAGGAACAGGACATGAAGATATTACAACTAACTAATGATGTTGAAACAAGGGAGTCTGATATAGTGATCATGAGATCGAGGTTCAAGTTCTACTTGGATAAGATCAATGAAATCGTCAAACTGGTGAACAAAGTGTATACAGCAACTGTACATGATCTTCCCGTTGCTGAGATACCGGATTGGATGGGTTGATTGATTTATTACGCCATATGATGTTTTATGTCTTAAGTGTACTTGTGTTTGTTTTTTTTTTGTTTTGGAAAGTTGCTTGTGTTTGTTGTTTAATTAATTAAATGCTTATGTTGTTTTAAATGCTCATGATAACGATTTAAGTATGTTTTTTGCAATGGGATGGACAATCTAATGTTATGTCGATGAAATCACTTTTCATTTAACTAAGAAGACATGAAAATAACTAAATGATAGTAATTGGTTGGTTTTATGCATCCGAAACATTATAATAAAGTCATTGCCACAATTGAACAAGAGAAGCATTCACATTAAAGTATCAACATGAAAACAAAATAATATACAACATGAAAACAAAATAATATACATACCGATACAACCAAAACACATTAAAAAGTTATCACACACGCCTTTCATTAATCTCCTCCCATAAATCCTCACAATCAAATGTGTAGCCCTTTTCTTTTCCCTCAGAGTCATAAAAAGGCATGTCGAAGGGTCCATTTGCAAAATCATCAAGCATGTCCATGTATTCCCTTATCTCTGCAAATTCTTCGGGATCAATCAATGCTTCATCTACACCCCACGGATTCCATCTCTTAACATTAAGCTCGTACTCCAGTTCGATCAACCTTAATTCCTTTTCCATTGCCTCCCAATCAATGACTCGATCAAATAAATCCACCATCAAACCTATGTCCTCCTCATAATCCGACATGGTCCTCTGCTCAAAAACACTAATTAATCCAAAATCAACACAAACAACAAGACAAGCGAAAAGATTTAAAGAGACAAATGCTATTTCTACACCTTAGCTTCTAAAACAAACCACTACGAGTCTACGAGTACATAGCATAGTTATTATAATGATATGTCAAGTAAACAAATGAACAGGATTACCTGCACAAAAAAAAATTTGATTATATCACAGAATTGAAAATTACAGTATATGCCGGAGATGAATCGAAGCCATGCTCTCTCGTGTGTGAGAGAGGTACGGTGAAAGTGGGGTAGGGAAGTGGGGAAGAAGAAGACTAGAATCGGGCGGGTAAAAAGGCGAATGGATGGATGGGCGGAGGAAAGTACCTTTAAGACGCTAATGGATGGATGGGCGGAGGTTGGACCGGTCCGATTGTGTCTCCGTGTGTGCTCCGGCGGCGCCGGGAGGGGAATGTAAGAGGAGAGGGAGACGACGACCACGGGTGTTTTGTTTGAGTTAGGGTTGTTAGGGTGTGGGTGGGTTGCGTTGCTTTATATATATATGGTGCAGGGTTCGAGCTCAATTTTGGTTCGAGTTGATCAGACATAATGTCACGATAGATCGAGGTTCGATCAAGGCGATTACTGTGATCCGAGTTTGATCAGACATAATGTCACGATAGATCGAGGTTCGATCAAGGCGATTACCGTGATCCGAGTTGATCGACATAATGTCACGATAGATCGAGGTTCGATCAAGGCGATTACCGTGATCCGAGTTGATCGACATAATGTCACGATAGATCGAGGTTCGATCAAGGCGATTCGTGATCCGAGTTTGATCACACATAATGTCACGATAGATCGAGGTTCGATCAAGGCGATTACTGTGATCCGAGTTGATCGACATAATGTCACGATAGATCGAGGTTCGATCAAGGCGATTACCGTGATCCGAGTTGATCGACATAATGTCACGATAGATCGAGGTTCGATCAAGGCGATTCGTGATCCGAGTTGATCGACATAATGTCACGATAGATCGAGGTTCGATCAAGGCGATTACCGTGATCCGAGTTGATCAGACATAATGTCACGATAGATCGAGGTTCGATCAAGGCGATAACTGTGATCCGAGTTTGATCAGACATAATGTCACGATAGATCGAGGTTCGATCAAGGCGATTACCGTGATCCGAGTTGATCGACATAATGTCACGATAGATCGAGGTTCGATCAAGGCGATTACCGTGATCCGAGTTGATCGACATAATGTCACGATAGATCGAGGTTCGATCAAGGCGATTATCGTGATCCGAGTTTGATCGACATAATGTCACGATAGATCGAGGTTCGATCAAGGCGATTACCGTGATCCGAGTTGATCGACATAATGTCACGATAGATCGAGGTTCGATCAAGGCGATTACCGTGATCCGAGTTGATCGACATAATGTCACGATAGATCGAGGTTCGATCAAGGCGATTACTGTGATCCGAGTTGATCAGACATAATGTCACGATAGATCGAGGTTCGATCAAGGCGATTACTGTGATCCGAGTTTGATCAGACATAATGTCACGATAGATCGAGGTTCGATCAAGGCGATTAATGTGATCCGAGTTGATCAGACATAATGTCACGATAGATCGAGGTTCGATCAAGGCGATTACTGTGATCCGAGTTGATCAGACATAATGTCACGATAGATCGAGGTTCGATCAAGGCGATTACTGTGATCCGAGTTTGATCGACATAATGTCACGATAGATCGAGGTTCGATCAAGGCGATTCGTGATCCGAGTTGATCGACATAATGTCACGATAGATCGAGGTTCGATCAAGGCGATTACCGTGATCCGAGTTGATCGACATAATGTCACGATAGATCGAGGTTCGATCAAGGCGATTACCGTGATCCGAGTTTGATCGACATAATGTCACGATAGATCGAGGTTCGATCAAGGCGATTCGTGATCCGAGTTGATCGACATAATGTCACGATAGATCGAGGTTCGATCAAGGCGATTACCGTGATCCGAGTTTGATCGACATAATGTCACGATAGATCGAGGTTCGATCAAGGCGATTACCGTGATCCGAGTTGATCGACATAATGTCACGATAGATCGAGGTTCGATCAAGGCGATTACCGTGATCCGAGTTGATCGACATAATGTCACGATAGATCGAGGTTCGATCAAGGCGATTCGTGATCCGAGTTTGATCGACATAATGTCACGATAGATCGAGGTTCGATCAAGGCGATTACCGTGATCCGAGTTGATCGACATAATGTCACGATAGATCGAGGTTCGATCAAGGCGATTACCGTGATCCGAGTTGATCGACATAATGTCACGATAGATCGAGGTTCGATCAAGGCGATTACCGTGATCCGAGTTGATCGACATAATGTCACGATAGATCGAGGTTCGATCAAGGCGATTACCGTGATCCGAGTTGATCGACATAATGTCACGATAGATCGAGGTTCGATCAAGGCGATTACCGTGATCCGAGTTGATCGACATAATGTCACGATAGATCGAGGTTCGATCAAGGCGATTATCGTGATCCGAGTTGATCGACATAATGTCACGATAGATCGAGGTTCGATCAAGGCGATTACCGTGATCCGAGTTGATCGACATAATGTCACGATAGATCGAGGTTCGATCAAGGCGATTACCGTGATCCGAGTTTGATCGACATAATGTCACGATAGATCGAGGTTCGATCAAGGCGATTCGTGATCCGAGTTGATCGACATAATGTCACGATAGATCGAGGTTCGATCAAGGCGATTACCGTGATCCGAGTTGATCGACATAATGTCGGGATAGATCGAGGTTCGATCAAGGCGATTCGTGATCCGAGTTGATCGACATAATGTCACGATAGATCGAGGTTCGATCAAGGCGATTATCGTGATCCGAGTTGATCGACATAATGTCACGATAGATCGAGGTTCGATCAAGGCGATTACCGTGATCCGAGTTTGATCGACATAATGTCACGATAGATCGAGGTTCGATCAAGGCGATTACCGTGATCCGAGTTGATCGACATAATGTCACGATAGATCGAGGTTCGATCAAGGCGATTACCGTGATCCGAGTTGATCGACATAATGTCACGATAGATCGAGGTTCGATCAAGGCGATTACCGTGATCCGAGTTGATCGACATAATGTCACGATAGATCGAGGTTCGATCAAGGCGATTACCGTGATCCGAGTTGATCGACATAATGTCACGATAGATCGAGGTTCGATCAAGGCGATTACCGTGATCCGAGTTTGATCGACATAATGTCACGATAGATCGAGGTTCGATCAAGGCGATTACCGTGATCCGAGTTTGATCGACATAATGTCACGATAGATCGAGGTTCGATCAAGGCGATTCGTGATCCGAGTTGATCGACATAATGTCACGATAGATCGAGGTTCGATCAAGGCGATTACCGTGATCCGAGTTGATCGACATAATGTCACGATAGATCGAGGTTCGATCAAGGCGATTACCGTGATCCGAGTTTGATCGACATAATGTCACGATAGATCGAGGTTCGATCAAGGCGATTACTTCGTCATTTTTATCCAATGACATTTGTCATTTTTATCCAATACGTGGAATAAACATAATGTGGAATAAACATTTGTCATTTTTATCCAATAAAAATTTTCAATTGGTCCCTTTTAACAATAAAATTATTTAAAATTGTGCCATATCATCAATAAAAAACCCATTGGTCCGGGTTGGTTCGAATATATGCTTGAGTTTGGGCTTGAGCTTGGGCTTGGAGTCATACAATATTAGTTTTAATCTTATTGGGTTGGTTCGAATATATGCTTGGGCTTGGGCTTGGGCTTGTTTCGTTTTTCATTTAATTGAACTTGTTATAATGTCGGTGCGAATAAAAAAAAATAACTTAAATCAACAACAAATACAAGCCTCTTGATGTTACAAAATATTACAAAGAAAAAAGGGCTTGGGTGCGGAGTCTCACACATCATACTCAAACAAGTTAAAACACGAAAAAAGGATAATACAATACCCGTTGTTACAATTAACTCCATTCATCCTCATTTTGGGGGGTAGACTCCGCAATCACACGCGAACAAGTAGTAATGTTATGGCCATATCCCTTGCATTTACTACATTGTACAAATTCCTTCTAGGCCCGTCTCCCCGTGTGTGCTTTTCTCTTTTTTCGTCGACCTACAGCGCGTCTCCGGCGAGGCTTTTCTCTTTTTTGATGGACGTCCGGCTTGTCCCCTATCGCGTGTCGGTGGCAAAACCACATTGCTCAAGACGTCTTCGGATATTCACAATCCGCCGAGTTCGGCAAGGGATTCACACATTGAGCATAAGCTTTCCTCCAATACTCGGTGCTATAATAAGGAGATGTATACTCGTACGCATGCTTCCCAATGTGCTTTGCCACAAAGAACGGCATGCACACATGGATACTTGTGTACATCGAAATACTTACAATCACAGTTCCATGCATACAACCGAACAACGTAACTCACTTGGGTTGTCGTATCAAACACCTCGTACTTGCTATTGTCAACAATAGGAAAAACACTATACCGAGTTACCTTCTTGTAGTGTCCTTTTATTATCTTCTCCACTTCGGGAGTGACAGGGCACCCCATTTTGTAGAAGTTGTATTTCTTGCAAAGCAAACCACTTTTGCATTTCACCCCGGATATGTTCAATTAGCCCAACTACCGAAAATTCCCGAGCACGCTTTAACTTACCGTTCAAAGACTCGGCATGATTTGTTGTCATTATATTGTACCGACAAGCCTTAGAGTGACATCTAGTCCAAGTAAGGGAACGTCGATTCATTCAAGTATTTCTTTATATCCGAATCCAATCCGCATAGTTTTTCGTAGCAAATCTTGAACTCTCCTTCAAGCAAAAGCCGCGCAAAGATCCCTAAAAGGCCTTGAGATTTTCAATTTTGGATAACGAGTCCTCAAATTCTTTTGCATGTGATAGGTACAATACCCTTGATGCGCATTCATGTACACATTCTCAAATCCTCGCTTTTATAGCATCATGGCGATCGAAAGTATTGCTACATCATCGGTGTCACCCGTAATCATTTTCAGCCTTTCGAAGAACCATTGCCACGATTCCGTATCCTCAACATCAACAACACCCCATGCTATTGGAAATATATTTCTATTTCCATCTTGACACGCCGCCACAAGTAGAACACCTTTGTAACCCGTTTTCAAATGCGTCCCGTCCACGTAAACGACCTTACGCATCACATTAAACCCCTCAATGCTTGGACCGAGTGCCATAAAAAAATATAAGAACTCATCGTTTGGTTTAGTTTTAATATCCGTGAAAGTCCCCGGGTTTGCCAACTCCAACCGATGACAATACTTAGGTAATTTTCCATAACTTTTTTTTTGTTGTCCCCGGATGATTGAATCAAGATATGCCCCGGCATTGTGAGCCTTGTCATAAGTTATCTCATACCCAAATTCTTCGAAAAAGTCCGCCCTTATATCCCTCGGTGCATTGGTACGGTAGCCATCTTTAAACCTCGAACAAAAATATCTCGCCAACTAGCTTGTATGTAGCATGCCCGTGCTCTTTTCTACCAATAATAGGTTGGCAACTATGCTTAAATTTATACTGTGTAACTTTAAACCGTCTACTATTAGGAGGTTTGGTTGCTCGCAACCGCCATTTGCATCCCTCCGCTTCACATAACACTACATAAAGGCTTTTGGTGGACTTTGCCGTTTAAAATAAAAATGATGCTTCACGACCAACCACTCAACCTTATACACCAAAAACTTTTTTGATTTGAACAATTCGTTGACTTCTATGTCTACCTCTTCCGGAATGCTCACAATATCTAAACCTTCCATGATGAAACCAATGACTTCTAAACCTCTTTCGGGTTCCGGTGCATTCAAGACACCATCATTCAACAAATCAACATTTTGGGGGCCACCATTCAATAAATCAACATTTTGGGCATCGTTCGGGGGGCTTGAGGTACTAAAATCGCATCCGCACCCAAGGACAACAGAAACTATCTTCATAGTGATGATCATGAACAGTTTCACTACACTCAAAATATTCATCGATCCCGATTCCATCATCACATCTCTCATTTACCGCATCGTTTACACCAACATCCATTTGAACAAGCTTGTTTCTTGGGTTCCAAAATCAGTTCCTCCATTTGAGCACTTGTTTCTCCCTCAAATTGTGTTCCGTTTTCCTTTGCTTTCAAACTTACCAATATCACATCTTTCTTTGGTTCACAACCACTTAAGAACGATGACACAACCTTATCACAATCAATTACCATTGGTGCAGCTTTACTAATAGGAGCCATTACTTTCATTTCAAAATCATTCAACCCTATATCAATTTTCAAAGCTACTTTCACCATCTCATACAATTCGTTATATGGAACTCGTTATTTTCAAACTTACAAGCTTGGTCACTTGTTCCTTTTCATCTCCTACATACTTCCAAAACCAATCACCATCGACATTCTTCTCAAACGCAACAGATAACATAGAAATATCGAAACTTTGCGTATCCTAACCATGACGAATCAAAAAATGTCCCGTAAAAATCCATTCAATACAATCATTACGGGCAAAAACAAACAACATAGGGATAACAACTTCAAACTTGTTTTTGTATAAACCAACTACAAGGGGTGTAAGAAGCGTAATAGCAAGGGACCGGTGTGCTTGAAGAATAGCCATATGGGAAACAACAAGATGAGAATCAAAGTTAGTCAAAGTGGGAATTTGTACAAGCCAACATCCTAATTTTAGCTTCTCATTTACTTTCAATGCATCTTCTTCCCCTCTTCATTACATACAATTCATCTACTTCAATAATCCTAAAAAAACTAATAAAAAGAAGACATACCCGTGACGGATTTTGGAGGGATTCGATTCGGATTCGTTCACCTCTTCAATGGATACACGAACTCGCTTCAATTTCGCCTTCTTATGCAATCGACAATGGTGCTTCAACTTCAGCCTTCTTATGTGGACGAACTCATCTTCAATTGAGCCGTGAAAAGGAGGTTCTAACGATGATAATGGAGGAGCCGTGGTCGCCAATTGAGTCGTTGGGGGAAAATGGGGAAATACGGGTCGGGAGGTAAATTGGGGCCGATTTGGGCGGGAAAATTGTAAGATTAGGTTGGGGTGGCCGGCGGTAAGGTTTCAAGAGGAGAAGAAGTCACCGCCGGTATTGGGTGTGTAAGGGTAAATTGGGAATTCAAAAGCTTTAAGGAAATATGGGTTATTTTTGCCAAAACATTCGGACACAGAGTTATCCCAACCAATAAATTTGTGAAGCATCCCTCTTTTACCAATGCCCCAAAATACAAAGCATAAAGTTGAGTATAAAAGAGATAATGGAACAAATCCTCGATGTTGATGTGTGACTGTGTGAGAGGAAAAAAGCAATTACTCAGATGCTTTGTCGGCAGTCCAGCCGGTCCATGATTGATCCGTCTCTTCCTTGGCATTAATTCGGAGGGCGTCTTCGGCACTTCGCTTGGCTTCAACGGCGGTCGCCTTGATGTTTCCGGCAGCCAAATTCACTTTATCACCTTCATTCTTCATCGTCTCTTTTCCCAAACACCAACACAACGCTGCTACTCCGGCTAACCACAGTACTAACAACGCTGTTCGTTTTGCCATTTTTAAGTGGAAATAGTGCTATCCACCGGTATGAAGATTAGACTAAGTTTGGTAATGGATAATGTTACGGACAGATGTTTTTGGATTAAAAAAAAAAAATAGTCCGAAAAAAAAATATTTTATCTTTAAATCAACAAAAAAAAATACAAACTGAATTAAAATTTATATATAAAACGGAAAAAAATAGTCTAAAACCTAATATTCCATTAAATCAATCAGTGTTAATTAAAATATAAACGGTGTCCATAATTTTGTTTTTTATATTTTATTTTAAAGGAGAGAAGGACTTTGGTGTTAGTGAGTGTTCTCTCTCCTCCTGTAGCTTAAACTTTGAATAAATACAGGAGAGCTCGATGTGCTCAGCCTACCAATTCATCCATTAAAGCACCCTCAAATCACTTAAATTATATAGCTGAGACTTGAGAGAGAGAGAGAGTCAAAAAGAAAATTCTTTGCAAAAATGGCATCATCAGGTTCTGGGGGAGAGGTGGTGAGTAACAAGCAGGTGCTTTTCAAGAGTTATGTGAATGGTGTACCAAAGGAGACAGATATGTATCTAAACACATCCACCATAACCCTCATACTCCCACCTGCCTCCAAATCTATTTTGGTCAAAAATCTCTACCTGTCTTGTGATACTCTACAGCGCATGTTCATGGGCAGATCTGAGATTCATGTCATGGACGGTTATACCCTTGATAAAGTAGTATCCTATACACTTCCTTTTTCTTCTTTCCCATTGCCTTGCCTTTTCTTCTGACTTAATTATGCTTCTTGACGAAAAATTCAATTAATTATCCCTTAAACATCATATGAAATCCTTTAATTTGTATTATTATTATTATTCGGTTTTTCGGGATCTTTGATCTGATTAGCATCTTCGATGCTTCTTCAGTTATGAGGCTTATTGATTTAAGTCAATTAATTACTTCAAGATCTGGAAACGTAATTGTTTTTGTTGTCGTAAAAACAATTTGATCCAAAAGGGTCTCTGTTGATATGAAATTTTTGTTTCTTGGGATAGATTGATGTTTTAGCTGGCTGCTAATAGCTGTGTTGAAACTTTGTTCAATGTTTTTTTCTTTTGGTAAATTACGTTTTGGTCCCCCTATTTTGCTTAACTCTACCAAAACTGACCATTATCTTTTTTTAGGAAACAATTCTCTTTCGTAATAATATTTTTGGTCCCCCAACTGCGTATTTTTGTTACACTTTTAGTACGGTAAACAAATTGAGCCAACGTCGATCCGTTACGGTAAACAATTATCTTTCGATCTGTTGCGTGTCCAGAAAATACAACTAAAATATATAGTTAGAGAACCAAAAATGTCATTATGATAAAAATGATGGCTAGTTCTCAAACAATAAAAAAGTATAAGGGATAAAATATCGTATTTTAATCCAGTAGTAATGTGACACGTGATCAGGGGCAGATGTACCTTTAAACTAGGGGGGGCAAGCGCCCCCCTTAGATCCGGAAATTATATTATTATGTATGTTGTGTGTTTTTTTTGGCTCTCCTAAAAATTTACACTCGCCTATAGTATCGCTCCCCTCACCCGGGATCCTGCTAAAATTGTAATAAAAGTGAAAGATATACTACTATTTTTGCTAAAAAAAAAAGATTGGAGGACAATTGAAAGAAACAAGAGTTCTGCATACAATGACAATTACAACTCATACATCATTCTGGTAAAACCTGTTAAATTAGCTTCATCTAAACTGTATATTCAATCATCCAGTTGTCTTTAGTTGAGTTTGAGTTTGTAAAAGTAATTCTAAAAATTTTCTAATGTTTGAGATGCAGCCGCTTTTCGGATTTGGGGTGGCCAAGGTGATTGATTCTGGTAACCCGAAATTCAAGAAAGGTGACTTAGTTTGGGGTACAACAAATTGGGAAGAGTACACTTTTATTGGAGAAGACACACTTCTGTTCAAAATTGAACACACTGATGTTCCCCTTTCTTACTATTGCGGACTTCTTGGTAAAATTTCTTTTATAATTTCCCCTGTATCCGTATCCTATATTTTTAGACAATCTTGCACCCAGATACTCGATACCCTATGCACATACAACCTAGCTCATATGCTCTTTAATTCCTCGGGCACAGAGTAATCTGTAACTGCATGTGAATTGTTTTCTAAAGATGGCTTCTTGTTGCATTCTTTTTAAGGTATGCCTGGTGTGACTGCCTATGTTGGATTCTATCGCATTTGCAATCCCAAGAAAGGCGATAAGGTATTCGTATCATCCGCTTTTGGTGCAGTTGGCCAGGTTGTAGGGCAATTCGCGAAATTGACTGGTTGTTATGTTGTTGGAAGTGCTGGTAGTAATGAAAAGGTGAGTGAATTGATTATTTATGCTACGCGCGTACATACTGTACTCTTTCGAATGAATGTCGTTTAATTATCTATGTTTATTTAACAAATATGACAGGTTGAGCTTTTGAAGAACACGTTTGGATACGATGATGCGTTCAATTATAAGGAAGAGGAAGACTTAAGTGCTGCATTGCAACGGTATTTCCCGGAGGGAATCGATATATACTTTGAAAACGTTGGAGGGAAAATGTTAGATGCTGTACTAGACAACATGGCACTTGGTTGTCGGATTTGTGTTTCCGGGATGCTTTCACAATACAATCGAACAGAGCCCGAGGGGGTGAAAAATATATTGCGTATTCTTCACAAGGCGGCGCGTATGGAAGGATTTCATGTTACAAATTACTATTCCGAGTACTCAAAGTTTTTGGATATTGTGTTGCCATTCATTCGAGAGAAGAAGATAAAGTATGTTGAAGAGATTGTTGAAGGTATGGAGAATGGCCCTGCTGCGCTTGCTGGTGTATTAAATGGTAGCAATGTTGGGAAAAGGATGGTTTTTCTTGCTAGTGACTAAAGTTACCTGTGTAGATATATGTGTTTTAGTTTGTTATGTATTCCGGTTTTAGTTTGTTAAGACAAAAAATAAGGAAGACTCTTTCTTGTTGTTGTAGTTGGTTTTTTTTTTTTATTTATGTCTATCACATTTCTTGTAAGGATTGTACGGTGTTTTTTTTTTTCATTCCACATTATTATTGACACCATAGTCAATATATTTTTAGGGCTGAAATCTATCATTCCAGAGTTGTGGAATTTATGAACTCATAGCAAAACAAAAAACGCAGAAAACTGGAAAAGGAAGCAGTTGATGTATCATCTTTTTATTAGAAACACAAGTTATTTTACAATTGTTATCTAGCTGGTATTTATAGTGATACACAGCTGATAGGTACATACAAGGTCTGTTATAACTACTATACTTCCCATAACTGCCTTTAACCACTTTTGGTTGAAGGTGTTCGACCTAATGCCTCTAAGGCAACTATGTTGATGTTCAAGGCTGCTGATGTTGTGCTTAAGCTGCTGATGTTCAAGGCTACTGATGCGGATCTTAAGCTGCTAATGTTCAAGGCAACTCTGCTGATGTTCAAGGCTGTTGATGCTGTGCTTAAGCTGCTGATGTTCAAGGCTGCTGATGTTTTTTTTTTTTCTTTTATGTTTATGCTTGTAGATCTTCTAGTCTTGTAGTGTGATCACTATATTCTTAATAGCCCCTCAAGCCGAAATGCAATGAAGCCTGAGCTTGTAGATCTTCTAGTCTTGTAGTGTGATCACGATGAAGAGTTAGTTGACTGGAAAATAGAGTGAATTCCAAGTTGTTGCAGAAAGTGATGAAACAAAGGAGCATCCAATGCTTTAGTGAGTATGTCAGCTAATTGATGATGAGTGTCCTGACTGGCATCAACTTTAGGAACCCGGATTGAACTGGTGATGTGACAGTCAAGATCTATATGTTTAGTTCTTTCATGAAAAATAGGATTCTTGGCTATATGCATGGCAGTGGCATTGTCACAGAAAGGAAGGATAGGTAAGAATATTTGTATGTGTAAATCCTTCATAATGTAAACAAGCCATTGTAGCTCACAAGTGGCTCTAGACATAGCTCTGTACTTGATTAGGAGGCACATCCATCAAATATCTCTAAACACAAATATATTCCTTGTACTTTTATCTAATAAGATGTGTCCTTTAGTATATTGTGGTATACCAATATACGCACACTCTCTAGCTCTATGATCAAATTTAGATCTGTTGTGAGATGGTGTAAAATCATAAACAAGACAGCCAAAAACATTAAGATCAGTGTAAACATGCAACTTGTCATACAATAATTGTCATACAATAATTGAAAAAGGGGTTTTGTTATGAATAATTGGTGATGGAATAATATTGATGAGATAGACTGCATGTGAAACACAGTAACCCCAGTATTTCAAAGGCACATTAGATTGGAATTTCAAAGACCTAGCCACATTAAGTATGTGTTGGTGTTTCCTCTCCACAATCCCATTTTGTTGTGGAGTGTCAACACAAGATGTGTGATGAATAATGCCCTTTTCTCTATAAAAATCTGGCATTTTAACTCATGCCCTCTGTCTAATCTAACTATCTTGACATGTTTATCAAACTGTACATGAACATACTGACAAAAGGATTTCACAAGATCCCTAGCTTCATATTTGCATTTCATCAAATGTAACCAAGTAAATCTGGAGTAATCATCTACTATAGTAAGGAAATAGTATTGGGCATGTACAATATGCACTCTAGATTGTCCCCAAATATCAACATGTATGAGATCAAAAGTGACATTTACAGAGGTAGTACTCAAAGGAAAACTAGATCTCTTATGTTTAGCAAAATGACAAATTTGACATGGTTTAGACATAGAAGGTGCACTAGTAACAACATGTAAATCTAGCAATCTTTTATCTGAATGATGTCCTAGCCTATAATGCCAAAGATCTTGATCATCAATAGGACTAAACAATGTAAAAGCAGCATGATCCTGTAAAGATTGAGAAGGGACAACATAAAAAATGTACAACCTTTGGATTTACTAGCTGATCCAATCAGTCTTCCATACTTCATGTCCTGTATCAAACATTTATTAAGCACAAATACCATCAACAAAATAGGATAGCAGTTAACTTGGCAAGAGAAATCAAATTAAAATGAAAAACCGGAACGCACAAAACATTAACCAAAACCAAATCTGAACTTAAACATACTCTTCCTACGGCATCAATATTATATCCATTATGAGCTAAAAATAGTTGTTTCGACCTACAAATATGAACCATTTACGTTGAATATCATATGTCGGGTTCGTGAGTCGAGAAATCTGCACTTAGCGTTTATTTTTCCTGTTTCGATATTATTTCGTGCATTATTTGATGATTTTCAGGATACGAAATATTGGGCTGAGCATGATGGACGAATCTGGAGTGGACTGAATGAAAGGAATGGGCCTAGGGTATTCTAGAAGCATCCAAGTTAAGTCGGTTGAAGAAAAAAGACAAAAATACCCTCAGTAACCTGAAGGGCGGTCAAACTAGATGATTCTAAGTTGGTTTAGATAGCTATAAATAAGAGGCTTCGCCTCAGAACATAATGTACTCAAATTATTCAAGGAAATTATGCAATAAAAGTTCTTTGTTCTTTATTTATTTTATGAGTTCTGGTCGAGAGACAACGGAGTCGCCGCCTAGGAAGAGATCCGAAGGAGATCTATGCTCGTCTTCGAGGGTATGATTTTCTATCTTTTCCAAGATGTAGATCTATGATGGGAGTCAACTTTACGTGACTCCGGTGCATTATTTATCCCCGTTTACTGCATTTTCAGCACATTTTTGGGTGATTTAGACCGTTTTCGGGGTGTTATCGTGGGCTCATGGCACGGGGAGTGAATCCGTTACTTTGATGGATTATTACCCATTTTTGTTGATATTAACCCTATTCCCGAGCACTTTTACCCTCCGGAATTGTTTGGATGTTTTTGGTTGTATATGATGTTGAAGGGTATTGGTGTCTCGAGGACCCGAGAGGTGATGATTTGTGGCAAAAGGCATGATCGAGGCAAGAGGATAGATCAAAGAGGAAGAGAAGTGAAGTTTTGGGGCAACAGGGGTTCAAACGCGCGTTTGAACCCCCAAACGTGCGTTTCAGAAGTCATCAGTTGATTAAGAGTTCAAGCCCTCCAAACGCGCGTTTGAAACTACCTTAAACGCGCGTTCCAAGTTTTCCAAATGCACGTTTGAACCTTCTAAACGCGCGTTGCAGATGAAGATCAGTCAAGTCCCTGCCCAGAAATGAAGCAAAATGCGCGTTTGCACTAAGCCAAACGCGCGTTTGAAGATGTTAAACGCCGGTCTCAGCCTTCCAAACGTGCGTTTGGAGCCTTTTTCTACAGATTTCTTCCCCACCTATAAATACCCCCCTTAGACTATTTCTTGGACAACTATTCTCTTAGCAAAACTCTACATATTTCTTAGCTCGAATTTTGTAATAGCTTAGAATACATTCTCTTAGCTTAAATCAACACTATTTCAGCTTAGTCTTTCCATTTCTTAGCTTAGATTTCTATTCCAAACACTAAGAGACCATATTTTAATTAGTTTCCTATTTTGTACTTTTTGGATCTAATCTCGAATTTCTGCAAATTAATGGTATATTTCTTCTTTCTTTTACTTGTTATGTCTTTAATTTACAGTTTCTTCTATGTTTTAACTAGTATAATGAGTAGCTAATCCCTTTTCATAGTCGAATCATGTGCAATTTAGTGAAATCACCCTTTGGGTGATGAAATTGGGAGTGGGTAGTGCTTTTTATTGTTGTATCTTGCATGTTTCACGTCTTAGAACTTGTTATAACAGATTTGGGCTAGATTGATCACCTAGGTCAAAACCACACACTTCACTCTAAAGAGTTGTTCAGATGGAGGGATGTGGGAAAAGGGGTTCTAAGATCACGGCGTAGACTCGGCTTAGTTGTTAAGCCCGAGCCCAAAGTGATGTTTCTCGTTTTAACGTTTAAGCGGCTCTAGTGCATAAAGTCTTGTTAGTGAATCTTCTTTAGGGAAGGGTAGTTAACATGACATAAGGTGTTAGGAGAGAGTTGTTCAGACCTTAGCACCGGAATTAGGAGCTCGCACCCGTGAAATTGAATGCGAGAGTTCGTTTGTTATAATGCACACTCCCGGTTTTGTCTATCCTTGGGGTTGAAACTAGATATTTTGATCATGGTTCGGCTATGTCCCTTAATCTATCTTCAAAACCTAGTAGTTTAATCTTCTTTCTTTCTTTTTGTCTTTAGATTTGTTAGTAAGAATTACTTTAGTGTCGTGGTAGTATACAAACATTTTAAAAGGATTGTTCACCTAGACTAAGTAACATGTTCGCTTTGGTACTCACAAACACTTTTCCCTTGGGTTCGACCTCGTACTCCTGTAGCTATTCTAGCAATCAACCCGGTACACTTCCGGTTAGAGAGTTAGTTTGCCTACGGTTTCGAGTCTTTATAAATTGTTTTTGACGGGTGAATTTTAGCTCCAATCAAAATGGCGCCTTTGCCGGGGAATTGTGTGCTATTTGTGATATCTTGCAAGTGAACCGAAGGCTTGGGCCTAGGTTTTATTTTATTGTTGTTTGCTTTTTGTAGTGCATGACCCGGAGATCTCAAACACCACTCGAACCATACATAGACGGCATTGAGGCTTACGCAATGCGTAGAAATAGTCAAAGAAGAAGAGGTCCTCAAGTAGAGGAATCGATTCCGGTCTTTGGAGAAAGTAGTTTGGGTGAGTTGGAAGAAGGATCCGGTATGGAACAAAACGGCGGACAAGGATTGTAAGGTAATTTGGAGGACAATAATGGAGTCCCGAATCAAAACCCGCCTCTTGTCAACAACAATGGACAAGGAGGTGGGAATGGACAAGGACATAACTATGTGAATGCGAATGGGTCTATACCACAAAATGTTCAACATAAGGCCCAAGCGAATCAAATGGATCCCCTCGTTATGCAACAGTTCAATGCATGGATGTTGAATCAATTTCAACAAAACCAAAATCAAGCTCACAATCAAGGTGCAAATGCGATGCCTAATTGGTTTAACGGTCAACAAGAGCAAAATCAAGGCGGATTGACTTGTAGAGACTTTTTGATGGCTCCCACGGCAACCATGGGGCATAGTCCAATTCGAATGCCACCGGTGGCCGCCAATAATTTGGAGTTGAATAGAAACATCATACATTTGTTGGGAGAGAACACTATATTCAAGGGAACCGCTTTGGAAAATCCTCACTTGTTCATTGATCACTTTCTCCAAATAGTGAACTCAATGAAGATCAATGGAGTGAGTGAGGAAGCACTCAAACTTATGCTTTTTCCGTTCGCCTTGAAAGAGCAAGCTTAGCGGTGGTATGATTCGTTGCCCAATGATTCTTTACACACATGGGAGGAAGTGATTAAGACTTTTCTACTCAAGTATTACCCCCCATCGAAGACCATGGATATGAAAGAGGCCATAATGTCGTTCAATGCTTACGAAGGAGAGGAGTTACATGAGTCATGGGACCGGTTTAAGGCTTTGTTGAGGGAGTGCCCGGGGCACAGGTTGAGATCTTATGAGGTAGTTCATGCTTTCTTCTAGGGTTTGGATCAAGTTCATCAAAGTACCTTGCATGCTTCGTGCAACGGAGATATTATGAGTATGGTTCCCGAAGTAGCAATGAACCAAATAGAGAAAATTTCCGAGACCTCGAGGCAATACATATCGTCAAGTAGAAAGGGCACAAGGAGTAAGAAGCCCGGTTTGGTTGAAGTGAAAGAAATTGAGGCAAGTGATCAATATCATGCCCAAGTACAAGCTATGGAACAACAATTGGGGAGATTGCATGATGCACTCCAAGATGATCAGCCACGCATTCACAAGCCCAAGGATCCTATTATTGTTCGAGATGGACCTATTACACGTTTTCAAGAGAAGAAGGCTCGAGAAGCTTATGCAAAGCTGGTCCATGACGTTGGAAAGGAGAATGAGGCTTCGAGGATTGATGACCCAACGACTCTAAGCCTATTCATTGCGGATTGGGCTTAATGTGCAAAAGGCCCAAGTATGGGGCGTTTTATGCATCGTATTTGCTGAATATTTTTATGGACTTTTAATTATGCTATTTTTAATTAGGCCTTTTTATTAGGAAGTAATGTTCCGGCCCAACTGATAAAGTGGCGCCTTATTTCCTTAGGAATTAGGTTTTATATTTTTGCTATTTATAGTTGCCAAACATGAACGTATTATGCAGATTATTTTGGAGATTAAACCTTAGTTTTTAAATCGAGAAACATTTCAGAGATTGGAGTTTCTTTCAATTATTCTGAGATAGAATAGTTGTGTGGTTTTCCTGAGATAGGATTATCACGAGGCTATAATCAGAGATTGATTATTGTTGTTACTTTCGTTTTATTTCCAAATAGTCCACGTTTTATACAATCAGATCGAAAAACCCTAGCTCGAATTCGTATAAACTTTAGTCAATTGCTGAATCAATAAAAGTCGAAGCTTTGATCTAGATCCTACAATCAGTTTGCTATCAAGTGGTATCAGAGATTTAGGGATTAAAGCTTCATCGTCTGCTGCACTATTGTCCAATTTACTGCTGTTCTTTTCGTAACCCTAGACGTTCTTGCAATCCAAGAACCCTAATTTGTTCTCGGACGGCTTCTTTGGAAAATTCGCTGCTGCGTTTGATTTTTCATCGCATCCGGACAGAATTATTCCTACTATTTGCTGCATATTATCGCATCCGGATTCAGGTTTTTGGACTAATCGACTAATATTTCTGTTCAGCATTTACTTCTTGATTTGCTGTAAAGTCTTTAATTTATTGTAAGGCCGACTCTTTTACAACAAAAAAAAAAGAGGGCAGAACGAAGCACAAAATTACGGGATTTAATCAATACTGGTATCTTCCTCGTTCTTGATCGACACTCCAAAACCCGAATCAAGAACCTCAAGAATTATCAAGAATTTAAGGAAACCGGATTCTCGACTAATATTTCTGTTCAGCATTTACTTCTTGATTTGCTTTGTAAAGTCTTTAATTTATTGTAAGGCCGACTCTTTTACAAAAAAAAAAAAAAAAAAAAAAAAAGAGGCGTAACGAAGCACAAAATTACGGGATTTAATCAATACTGGTATCTTCCTCGTTCTTGATCGACACTCCAAAACCCGAATCAAGAACCTCAAGAATTATCAAGAATTTAAGGAAACCGGATTCTTGATTTTCGATCGAAAGAGTAGTACTCCGATCAATCTTGACGAAGCATTTCCATAAAATTTTACCAGGAAAATTTTTGCCTCATTTTCCACAAAATTTGGCGGGAAAAATAGATTTTTTTTTTCTCTTTGTGAGTTAAACACGAGTGAACGTGAGTTAAGTCACCATAAGCCTCACGCTATGGCTGATGATAAACTACTCCGGAAAGCTCTCGACGACAAAATTGCTCGTGCAAACGAAACCACGCGGCAAGATATTGCCGATGAACTTGAACGAGAACCGGCTCAAGCAAATGCTCAAATGTCCGGCAAAATTGAACGAGAAGTGGCTCAAGCAAATGCTCAAATGTCCGACAAAATTGAACGAGCACCGGCTCAAGCAAATGCTCAAATGTCCGATAAAATTGACACAGGTTCGTGACGAATCACAACGTCGCCATGCGTCGAATATGAACGTAAACATCGGGACGTTCGAATGCCATCCATGCACTTACACTCGAAATACGTCAACGGCCAACCGAGGTAACTCCCCCCCCACCTAACCGTGTTGTTGATGCAGTCGAGCTCTCATTCCCAACGATGCCGGGGTGTCCAAATTCCCCCACATGACGATTCACGTAATGTGAAATACAAAATTCCACCGTTTGATGGTAAGGCCGATCCAGACATGTGTATTTAGCTTGGGAGATGAAAGTTTCTCAAGTTTTCTCTTGCACAAATTTTAGTGATGCTAAACGGTACAACTTGCGACGATGGAGTTTACCGATACGGCCATGCATTGGTGGGACCAACTACGTGCCCAACGTCGAAGAAGACGTGATGGTGAGATCACTTCATGGGCGGTACTCAAAGAGATCATGAAGCAACAATGGGTCCCTACTCATTACTATGGGATCGGCTCCGCAAGTTGCAAATGTTACGTCAAGGAAATCGTATCGTAGAGGAGTTTGATGAAGATTTACGCCTCACTATGCTTAAAGCCAATGTCGAAGAGGATGATGAAGCGACAATGCAGCGTTTCCAATGTGGCCTTCGACCCGATATTGCTTGCCACGTCGAATTGCGTAATTATCGCACCAAAGCCGAGCTTCTACAAGGTGCAATCATGGTGCAAAAACGCTTGGCCGAACGGGCTGCATATAAAGCTTCTTATGGTAACACTCGCTCTACTTATTCTTCTTTTGGACGAGGTACTACATCTTCGTCTTCTAATGTTTCCAATCACCTAATACACGTCCTAAAGATGATTTTAAACCACGTAAATTGAATTATCCTTATTCTGATGCTAAGACGAAAGACATGCGTGAAAAGGGTACTCCTAGTGTTGAACGTGCACGTGATATGGCTTGTTTTAGGTGTCGTGGTAGAGGTCATTATGCTCGTGATTGTCCTAATAAGCGTGTTTTACGGGCTGTTGGTGTTGAGTTAGAACCTCAGGACTTTGAATCGGACTCCGACAAGGATGATAATAGCGCACATAGTGATAGCGATGATGATAATTTGCCTGCATGTTAGTGCTACTTCTTCTTATGGTTCGGGTGTATGTGGTGTTTTACAACGTGTATTGGCTGCACAAACTAAAATCGATGACAATATGCAGCGTGATAACATTTTTCAATCCACGTGTGGTATCGGGGGTAGAACTTGTAACTTGATTATTGATTCGGGTAGTTGCACTAATGTGGTTAGTACGTTACTTGTTGAGACTTTGCGTATTCCCACGTTACCACACCCCAAACCCTATCAACTACAATGGTTGAGTGATGAAGGGGAAACACGCGTCACATCACAAGCACTCATTAATTTTCGATTGGTAAATTTCATGATGAGGTCCTTTGTGATGTTCTTCCTATGCACGTCACACACCTACTTTTAGGTCGTCCATGGCAATTTGATAGACGTGTTTCTTATGATGGCTACCTAAACCGTTACTCACTGCCTTATAAAGGCAAGACCATTGTTTTGCACCCAATGACCCCTAAGGAAGCGCATGATGAACAACTTAAGATGACGGCTTTCCGGTTGCGTCACCAAGCATCACAAAATGCTAATAAAGCCGTGGGTAAGGAAGGGGTTGTAGCTAAGGTAGATCGGGCTGAATCGCTCCTAAAGTTAATAAACAAGGTACGCACGCCACCTCACACACTAGTAAGTTCAATCGGAATTTAATGATAAAGGCCGTAGGGCCGGAAATCCAATTTATATTCTTGTACTTAAAAATTCGACTCCCCTACCCCTTGTTTACTTTCTATATCCGATTTAACCAATTCTCTCCCTAGTGCGATTTATTCCGTTTTGCAGAATTCAAGGATGTCTTTCCGGAGGAGGAACCCAAGGGGCCGCCACCAATAAGAGGAGTGGAGCATCAAATCGACTTTATACCCGGTTCCGTGCTACCAAACCGGCCAGCCTATAGAGCCAACCCCACGGAGATCGGGAGATACAAAAGCAAGTTGAGGAGCTGTTAGAGAAGGGAAAGATTCGCGAGTCCATGAGCCCTTGTGCAGCCTCATTGTAGTCCCCAAGAAGACGGGAGAATGGCGTATGTGCACGATTGTCGCGCCATCAACCAAATAACGGTAAAGTATCGATATCCTATCCCTAGACTAGATGATATGCTTGATAATTTACATGGTAGTCGTTTCTTTACAAAAATTGATTTGAAGAGTGGCTACTATCAAGTACGTATTCGGGAGGGTGATGAGTGGAAAACGCTTTTAAAACCACTTTTGGCTTGTATGAGTGGCTTGTAATGCCATTTGGTTTAACTAATGCACCTTCCACGTTTATGAGACTTATGAATGAGGTCCTTAGGGAATTTATAAATCGGTTTGTAGTTGTGTACTTCGATGATATACTTATTTATAGCGCTACATTTGATGATCATGTTGAACATTTGAAGGTCGTTTTGCATACACTTAGGGAACACGAATTATATGCTAACCTCAAAAAGTGTAATTTTTGTTTGGAGAGTGTTGTCTTTCTTGGCTTTGTTATTAGTGCTAAAGGTGTGGAAGTGGACCAAGAAAAGATCAAGGCAATACAAGAGTGGCATGAACCTTCCATGGCTGCACAAGTACGTAGTTTCCATGGCCTTGCAAGCTTCTATAGACGTTTTGTGAAGGGATTCAGCTCCATTGCAGCTCCCCTCAATGAGCTCGTCAAAAAGAATGCACCATTTGTGTGGGAACAACGTCACAGGGAAGCTTTTGAAACTCTTAAATCTATGCTTATTTCTGCACCAATACTTGCATTACCTGATTTTAATAAGATATTCCAACTTGAATGTGATGCATCGGGTGTGGGGATTGGTGGTGTTTTAATACAAGAAAGTAGGCTCGTTGCGTACTTTAGTGAGAAACTAAAAGGGGCTGCACTTAATTATTCTACGTATGATAAAGAGTTGTATGCATTGGTTCGTTGTTTACAAACATGGCAAAGACTATTTACGGCCTAGAGAGTTCACCATCCACACCGATCACGAGTCTATCAAGTACTTAAAAGGGCAAGGGAAACCGAATAAGCGTCATATAAGATGGGTTGAGTTTATAGAGTCATTTCCTTATGTGATTAAGTATAAGAAGGGTAAGGATAACATAGTTGCCGATGCCTTATCTAGGCGTTATTCTTTTATCACTTCTATGCAAACCAAGTTGTTAGGATTTGAATCTATTAAGCATATGTATGAACATGACGTTGATTTTGGGAAAATATTTGCCGCGTGTCCTTCTCGTGATCAACCCGAATATTCTATTTTCGATGGATTCCTTTACAAGAATGCTAAGTTATGTGTACCTCGTTGTTCTATACGTGAGTTGTTTGTTAAGGAAACTCATTGGGGAGGTTTGATGGGACATTTTGGGGTAGATAAGACCTTAGACATGCTTAAGCAACATTTTTATTGGCCTAAGATGAAATCGATGTGGTTAAATATTGTTCTTCGTGTTTAGTTTGCAAGCATGCTAAGGCTAGGTCACAACCACATGGGTTATACACACCACTTCCTATTCCCACTTCACCTTTGACTGATCTTTCCATGGACTTTGTCTTAGGTTTACCACGAACTAGAATGGTCATGATTCGATTTTTGTGGTTGTTGATAGAATGTCTAAGATGGCACATTTCATTGCATGTAATAAGACTAATGATGCTTCGCTATTGCCGACTTGTTCTTTAAGGAAATAGTACGTTTGCATGGTGTGCCTAGATCCATAGTTAGTGACCGAGAAACCACGTTTATTAGCCACTTTTGGAGAGTGTTATGGAAGAAACTAGGTACATCCTTGTTATATTCCACTTCTTTTCACCCACAACCGATGGTCAAACGGAGGTCACCAACCGTACTTTGGGTCGTTACTTAGAACCGTGGTGGGTAAGAACCTTAGGACGTGGGAAACGTGTCTTCCATTTGTTGAATTTGCTTATAATCGTGCCCTCACTCGCCTACTAAGGCCGCACCGTTTGAAGTTGTTTATGGTTTTTTACCCTCTCGCTCCTTTCGAGTTTGTTCCTCTTCCTACAAAGCTAATAAAGGGCGCAAAGAAATGATCTTCAAACCGGGAGATTGGGTATGGCTATACCTACGCAAGGAGCGTTTTCCACATCAACGCAAGAGCAAGCCGAATTACCGAGGTGATGGACCATTTCAAGTGCTACGAAAGGTGAATGACAACGCCTATGTCATAGATTTGCCACCGGATTGGACTATGTCTTCCACAATCAACATCAAGGACTTGTCCCCGTTTGATGATCCTCATTATGATCCGAGGTCGATCCTTCCGAACCGGGAGGGAATGATGCACTCCAAGATGATCGCCCACGCATTCACAAGCCCAAGGATCCTATTATTCTTCGAGATGGACCTATTACACGTTTTCAAGAGAAGAAGGCTCGAGAAGCTTATGCAAAGCGGTCCATGACGTTGGAAAGGAGAATGAGACTTCGAGGATTGATGACCCAACGACTCTAAGCCTATTCATTGCGGATTGGGCTTAATGTGCAAAAGGCCCAAGTATGGGGCGTTTTATGCATCGTATTTGCCGAATATTTTTATGGACTTTTAATTATGCTATTTTTAATTAGGCCTTTTTATTAGGAAGTAATGTTCCGGCCCAACTGATAAAGTGGCGCCTTATTTCCTTAGGAATTAGGTTTTATATTTTTGCTATTTATAGTTGCCAAACATGAACGTATTATGCAGATTATTTTGGAGATTAAACATTAGTTTTTAAATCGAGAAACTTTTCAGAGATTGGAGTTTCTTTCAATTATTCTGAGATAGAATGGTTGGGTGGTTTTCCTGAGATAGGATTATCACGAGGCAATAATCAGAGATTGATTATTGTTGTTACTTTCGTTTTATTTCCAAATAGTCCACGTTTTATACAATCAGATCGAAAAACCCTAGCTCGAATTCGTATAAACTTTAGTCAATTGCTGAATCAATAAAAGTCGAAGCTTTGATCTAGATCCTACAATCAGTTTGCTATCATTGCAAAAGGAGAATGAGAGTGCTAGACTTTTCCAAATTTGTAGTGGATCACACTCGGCAAAAGATTGTAGGATGACTACCAAAGCTCAAAACATGGCTTATCTTCAATCCTCAACTCAAGGGCAACCTAGTACTCTATCTCAAGAGAACATGAATGAGTTGGCTAAGCGGATGATGAGTATTTGTTCGATGGAGCAATGGAATGCGGGGCCTCAATATCAAAATCAATTGCAAAGCGCCTATCAAGGCCAATACATGGTAGATCAACAAAGTGGCAACTGTATGAAGAATCTCAAGATATAAACTTTGTGGGACAAGGTCAATGAGGGAATTATGGAAATCAAGGTGATGGCTCTTGGAGGAATAACAACAATCAAGGTTGGAACCGAAATAAAAACCAAGGCCAAAACCAAGGTTATAGACAAGGCCAAAATCAAGGCCAATCTTCTCAAGGGCAATTCTATCAACCTCCATACCAAAGGCAACAACAAGGAGGGTACAATCAACAAGGCTCTAGCACTTATCAAAACCCTCCACCTTTGGCTCCTATACCTCAAAAGAGTGCAACCGATGTCATATTAGAGCAAATGAACAATTTTTTTGCGGAGATAAAGAATGACATGGTTGAGATGAACTACAAACATGGGTCCATGTTAAGGGTCAATTTGTAGTGTTTTATAAGGATATATTTTATATCAATATTCCCCATATATGGATGTTTTTCGTAGAATTCGAGCTTATAATCGATTAATTGAGCAAATGACGTTTTGAATAGTTAAAATGCAAAATCGAGTAAATATCGTGGTTTTATTATCTATTTTGTATGGTTTTACGTTTTGCTCGGTTTTGTCATCTTTTAGGTGCACAAATGTGGAATGGAAGAGGTCTAAATGATGTTTGATTGAAGATTAAAGTGGAAAGAAAGAGATACAAGAGGATGAAGATGAAATAAAGCTTGGGAAAATCCCGAAAACGACTCGTAATACGACGGGCTAATCAAAAAAGCGTTTTCTGAAGAAGAGTCCTTAATGAAAGTTGTAGAGTTTTCCGAGAGATTTTTTATGACATTCGGATCATAATTTTTGGAGGTCTACAACTCATGATATGAATTTTAGAAGTTTTATTCCAATAAATATTCCATGCAGAGAATCAATACGGGATGTATAGCTTGGCAAAGAACGGGCGTCCAACCCGGCCGACTTAAGCAAACCGACCTAAACCTCTATATAAACAAAGCCGCATGATCAACCCTAATGCTACACAATTCATTCGGCCGCAATTCTCACAAAGAAGAGCGGCGGCGCTTCCGAGGAGTTTCAAGGCCGGTCACCCGAGCCTTGTGCTCGGGTGATCCGGGTTAGATTAGGATGTCGTTTTTCTTCCGTTTTTGATTCATGGATTCAATCATGTACCAAACTACGTGAGTTTATTTATTTAATTTATTCAATCCTTATTCGTTTTTTATGATCTTTAATTTATTTTGTATCGTTCTATGATTTTGATGCTATGATGTGAATTAGATTGAGAGATCAGTTTGCTATTGATACGTTTACAACATATGGAAGTTGCGTAGACTAGATCACCATAGAAAGATAGGATCTTTAATCATTAATGATGACAAATTAATTGGTTAATTATCTAGGTTGTTAGATTCTAAAATACGAGAGTTAACCTGAATCTACACCTTCGTTTTGTATGGAATATTGATCTCAACATTCGGAAGATGAGAGATTGATAAATTGGATTCACTAAGGAATTAGGAATTTATATCTCGTGTAAAGGTGAAACCACAATTTGAATTAAAATCATGAGATGAACTAGGATTGAAATCACTTGGTTTGTATGATGTTTGATCCCATGTATCCTTAGTTTAGGTTTTTATTATTTGTTCTAGTTTAGATTTAGTTTACTTGTTCTATGAGTTTATTTGTTAGTTCTTCGTTTATTTGTTTTCGTTAGTAACAATTGAGAGGATTAATTAGGTTAGATTCAACATCCCTTTTCCCTGAGGATCGATACCCGTACTTATCCAACTTTACTAGCAACTACCCGGTATTCGGCCGGTTAGGAGGTAGTTTTGCATGGTAGTATAGGTTTATAAATTTTCTTTTGTTTAATGATGCAAAATCTCCCCAACAAAAGTGGCGCCGTTGCCGGGGAATAGGTGTCATGTTGAATCTGATCTTGTTATTTCTCGATTTTGTTACGTTTATTTTTCGTTTTAATAAAAGTAGCGTTTACCAAATCGAGAGTTTTTATTTTGCCGTGTTTTGATGACCATAAGGTTAAGAATGTGCAAAAGTTTTTTACTCGATTTGTTTAAACGTGAAGTATGTGTTTATGTGTTTTTCGATCTAACCTCTTTGTGCTTTAATTGAAAGTGGTCGCCGTGATCTCGTGTTAATATGTGTTTTAAGTTTTTAGGGTTTGTCCGCGTTTTCCCGCTCTCTCGCCGTGTATTCGTTGTATGGACGAGCGTTCAAGTTAGTGAACGCCCGTCCGTTCTTTAGCTGCGGGTAAACGAGCGTTTGAAAGTATTGGACGCTCGTCCGTTCAAATATTTTCGACTCGTTCGGTTTAAAGGACCGGACGAGCGTCTATGCTTTCGAACGTCCGTCCGGTTGGTTTTCAAGTCAAACGAGCGTTTGTTTTCGTCGAACGCTCGTCCAAAGCCGTATTTTGAGGTGAACGCCCGTCGTTGTGCCGAACGCCGCCCGTAGTCCAGGTTTTTCTTGATCTCATTCCTAATGCTTTTATTTAGTATGGATTGCTTACATTCGAGCATCTCGTGGCCTATTTATTTTTTACATAGATGTCCCGAATATGAATGTTATACCTTTCCATCTATGAATTCATGCTAAGTAAATGATCTTATTCCTTATACATGATTCATCTATGCAAGTTATAGTTACTCGTCGGTTCTCGTATGCTATAAGCGGTCTTCGTGTTAATTAGTAGCTAATGTCGGTTTCCGTATGCTACATACCGCCGTGATGAATCTTGTGAGCTTTGAGACTTATGTGCTTCCTTGTTATTTTTATAACTCATTTGGGTAGTAACTCGTCGGTTTTCCGTTGCTACGATGGAAACCTTATGAGTTATATCTCGTTTAGTATAGCTAATCTGTTGGTTTTCCATAATGCTATCACCTTTGACGAGTCTTAAAGCGCGTATACACCGCATGTAATGAACAGTACTGTCGTTTATCGTAACCTGTCATTATTTGGTAGACGTTTATTATATACATGTCATGTTGCAAATGAGTGGGCTAGTTTTCTTTCTTTTATTTTCTTTTATTTTTGCATATCACTTAGATGCATATCATTTAGTCGCATATCATCTAGTTGCATTGTTTTTCTATTTTTCTTTTATTTTTCTTGAGCGTAGTTAACTCGTCGGTTTCCGTAATACTACCTCGTTTTTATTTTAGTTTCGCATAGGCCGTAGTCACCGTAGAGTTGTCGGGTCAACTTGCTCAAATTTCGAGCCTCGTCGTAATTTATTTTTTTATTTATTTTATTTTTAGGATTGCATATCATGTAGGCCGCATTCTAGTATATTTTCATGTAGTTGCACCTAGCCTACTATTTTGTAATGTTCCATGTATATGTTCCATCTTTCTATGAGCTTAATCAAGAATCTCTATAACTTCTTTTCCATGTGTTTTACATGTATAATCCTTTTTCCCCGTAGACTCTTTTTGCACCGATCAAGTCCGCAGGATATTTTTGATAGCTATTGTGCACTTTCACGATGAATTCGGCTTTATCGTGATGCTCCACGAGCCTACCGAGCTATGCAAAGCAATTTTGGTTTTTACCGATTTTTCCGGAATTGCCGCATCCAATCGCCTAAGTTCTCTAATTTATTATTTACGCACAACTTGAGGACAAGTTGCAATCTAAGTGTGGGGGAGAGGATGGTTTATATGTATCTATGAGTCGTTTGCTCAATTTCGTTATATTTCTATGAAAAGTGCTTAATTTTAAAATTTTTGTTTTGTCCCGAGTGAGCATTGCATGTCTTTGTTCGATGTTTATAATCATTGATGCATTATTTTGCATATTTAGTAAATTTAGTTGTTTCACCCGACACTATTTTTCACGTGCCATAGTAGATGATGAGCTATGTTTTAAAGCTATGCCCATTTGATTAGAGATTTTTGATGATTATCGCATGATTCTTTGCTTCCATACGAATTTTGAAAATTTTAATAGGTTGTGTTTAGAATTAAAGTATGACATACTGTGAATATCTGAAGGTTTGAATGTGATAGGAGGGATATAATTTAAGGTTTGTTTACCAATCTAAGATGAATAATATGAATTATATATATATAAGTGTCGGAAGTAGCTGCCAATGATTTGAGTGCGGTGGGGCATTATCTCGAAATGTCCTATACCACTATGAGGTTAATAGCTCCCGACCGCCGATGATAGTAGTCCGGCCTAGTGGTGTTATCACGAAACATCCTATTGCCGGGAATGAGGGCATATGTGCTATACATGTGGAATTGATTGAACTTTAAGAAAAATTAGTGAATGGTATTGTGGAAAGATGGTTGGAAACCTTAGTTATCTGCTAACTATCCCCAGTATAAACTGAAAGATATGTTGTAGGGACTATCCTCTAAGTGTGTCGGAAATATTTTAAATGCTCCCTATTATCTTTTCGGAATAAGTATGTTTTGTGAGGTGCATGTTATAATCATTTTTATATTTCTAATTTAAATGGGATGTTGGCTAGTTTTGTTTGAATCAATTTCAAGTGTGGATTTAGTGGAAATTTACTATGGCTATGCACACACGCACTTGGGTGAACCTCTAAACTACTTGAATATGTTTTATATTTGCATAAGTGTTTATTTGTCTCGAGCTTGACTTTGTTTTGTTTTGCTCGGGACGAGCAAAAGATAAGTGTGGGGGAGTTGTTAAGGGTCAATTTCTAGTGTTTTATAAGGATATATTTTATATCAATATTCCCCATATATGGATGTTTTTCGTAGAATTCGAGCTTATAATCGATTAATTGAGCAAATGACGTTTTGAATAGTTAAAATGCAAAATCGAGTAAATATCGTGGTTTTATTATCTATTTTGTATGGTTTTACGTTTTGCTCGGTTTTGTCATCTTTTAGGTGCACAAATGTGGAATGGAAGAGGTCTAAATGATGTTTGATTGAAGATTAAAGTGGAAAGAAAGAGATACAAGAGGATGAAGATGAAATAAAGCTTGGGAAAATCCCGAAAACGACTCGTAATACGACGGGCTAATCAAAAAGGCGTTTTCTGAAGAAGAGTCCTTAATGAAAGTTGTAGAGTTTTCCGAGAGCTTTTTTATGACATTCGGATCATAATTTTTGGAGGTCTACAACTCAAGATATGAATTTTAGAAGTTTTATTCCAATAAATATTCCATGCAGAGAATCAATACAGGATGTATAGCTTGGCAGCAAACGGGCGTCCAACCCGGCCGACTTAAGCGTACCGACCTAAACCTCTATATAAACAGCCGCATGATCAACCCTAATGCTACACAATTCATTCAGCGGCAATTCTCACAGCAGCAGCGGCAGTTCTGAGGAGTTTCAAGGCCGGTCACCCGAGCCTTGTGCTCGGGTGATCCGGGTTAGATTAGGATGTCGTTTTTCTTCCGTTTTCGATTCATGGATTCAATCATGTACCAAACTACGTGAGTTTATTTATTTAATTTATTCAGTCCTTATTCGTTTTTTATGATCTTTAATTTATTTTGTATCGTTCTATGATTTTGATGCTATGATGTGAATTAGATCGAGAGATTGGTTTGCTATTGATACGTTTACAACATACGGAAGTTGCGTAGACTAGATCACCATAGAAAGATAGGATCTTTAATCATTAATGATGACAAATTAATTGGTTAATTATCTAGGTTGTTAGATTCTAAAATACGAGAGTTAACTCGAATCTACACCTTCGTTTTGTATGGAATATTGATCTCAACATTCGGAAGATGAGAGATTGATAAATTGGATTCACTAAGGAATTAGGAATTTGTATCTCGTGTAAAGGTGAAACCACAATTTGAATTAAAATCATGAGATGAACTAGGATTGAAATCACTTGGTTTGTATGATGTTTGATCCCATGTATCCTTAGTTTAGGTTTTTATTATTTGTTCTAGTTTAGATTTAGTTTACTTGTTCTATGAGTTTATTTGTTAGTTCTTCGTTTATTTGTTTTCGTTAGTAACAATTGAGAGGATTAATTAGGTTAGATTCAACATCCCTTTTCCCTGAGGATCGATACCCGTACTTATCCAACTTTACTAGCAACTACCCGGTATTCGGCCGGCTAGGAGGTAGTTTTGCATGGTAGTATAGGTTTATAAATTTTCTTTTGTTTAATGATGCAAAATCTCCCCAACAGTCCACCATAAAAAATCTTGAGACTCAATTTGGTCAAGTGGTGGAACATGTACAGTTGAAGGGCGGCTTACCGAGTAACACCGAGAAGAATCGAGAAATGTAAGCGCCATCTTAACTTGAAGTGGTAAAGTGTTAAGGACAAGTGTTAAGGGCTAATTTGTAGTGATTTTTATAGATATTTTCTATATTAATTTCCCCTACATTCGTATGATTTTCATAGATTTTGAGCTATATATGTAAATATTGAGTAAATGGGGTTTTTAATAGTTAAATATGAAAACGTATCGATTTATATGCTTATTTGGTGATTTTATGTTATTTTGGAAATACGTTACGCTTTGGTATATTTTGATCTTTGTGTAGATACACATTGATGATGGAAAAGATGATCCTAAAGAGCTAATTTCGAGATGAGAGAGGATCAATCAAAGATATGGAAGAATAAAAGAGATAAGGAAAGAAATCAATCAAGATAAAGATGGAAATATCAAGATTTCGACAGTGGACTGGCGTCCAGATAGGGTGGACGAGCGTCCAGATCAGAATGGGCGTCTGAAAAAGTAAACGAGCGTCCAGGGAAGAAAAGTTGAACAGAGAGTTTGGACGGCATCTGGACGAGCGTCTTGCTAGCGTCTAAGGCATATTGAACGGGCGTCCACATAAGCGGACGGGCATCCCACGCCGACCTAAGGCCGGCCCGACTTAAAACTCTATTTATGTAGCCGCGCCCCAACCCTAATTCATTCGAATTTCATACACGTAAAATTACTCAAGAGAGCACAAACCGCATCTTGGAGAGTTGAAGGCCGGTCACCCGAGCCTTGTGCTCGGGTGAATCGAGGTTAGATTAGGAGTAGATTATGTAGTTTTTCTTTTTCGTTTCCATGGAGTTCAACCATTGTATCAAGACTATGTGAGTTTGATTTCTTTCAATTAATTTAATTCCAGTTTTTCTTCATGATGGTTAATTTATTTTGTATCTTTCTTTGAGTTTATGATGCCATGAGAATAAATCGAAATGTTAGTTCACGATTGATGTTTATAATACGGAAGTTGCATAAACGCTAGATCACCATAGAAAGATAGGGTTTTTAGCCATTAATGATGACAAATTAATTGGTTAGATTCCTAGGTTGTTAGGTTCTTTAAAAACGAGAGTTAATTGAATCTACACCCGAGTTTTGTTTGGTAAATCAGTCTCAACACTCGAAAGATGAGAGATAGATAATTGAATTTGCTACGAAAGTAGGCTTTCATAGCTTGAGAGATAAGTTCACTAAGAGATTAGGGATTTGTGTCTCGTGAAAGGGTGAAACCACAAATCGAATTAAAATCATGAGATAACTAGAATTGAGATCACTAGGCTTGTTCAATGTTTGACCCCATGTCTTTAGGTTAGATTGTTTGTTTTTGTTTCTTTTCTGTTTTTAAGTTTTGTTGTTTCGTTTCTTTTGTTTATTCGTTCTTGAGTAACAATTGGTAGGATTAGTGAAATTAGATTCAACATCCCAATTCCCTGAGGATCGATACCCGTACTTATCCAACTTTACTAGCAACTACCCGGTATTCGGCCGGTTAGGAGGTAGTTTTGCATGGTAGTATAGGTTTATAAATTTTCTTTTGTTTTTATGATGCAAAATCTCCCCAACAAAAGTGGCGCCGTTGCCGGGGACTAGGTGTCATGTTGAATCTAGTCTTGTTATTTCTCGATTTTGTTACTTTTCGTTTTTCGTTTTTAATAAAAGTAGCGTTTACCAAATCGAGAGTTTTTATTTTGCCGTGTTTCGATGACCATAAGGTTAAGAATGTGCAAAAGTTTTTTACTCGATTTGTTTAAACGTGAAGTATGTGTTCATGTGCTTTCTGATCTAACCTCTTTGTGCTTTAATTGGAAGTGGCTGCTGTGATATTTGATGTGTGTTTTAAGTTTTTAGGGTTTATTTAGGGTTTGCTGTGTTTCCCTGCGTTTTCTGTGCATATTCGTCTTCTGGACGAGCGGTCGGTCTTTTGAACGCCCGTCCAGCCCCTAACTTGCAGGTGAACGAAAGGCTAGGTGTATGGACGCTCGTCCGTCCGAAATTTTCAATCCTGCTCTGATTTTGAGGGATCAGACGGGCGTCTGGAGTTCTGAACGCCCGTCTGGAGGTTTTCAAGAGCAAACGAGCGTTTGAAAAGATGAACGTTCGTCCAGTTCTGAACGCTAAGTGAACATTCATCCGGGGTTCAGTCCAGGTTCTAAATTTCTTGATTTGATTTTCAATGCTTTTATTTGATGTGGATTTTTCATTAGAGCTTCTGTGGCTAATTAATGTTTACATAGATGTCCTGAACTTACATGTTTATACCTTTCCATCTATGAATCCATGTTAGATAATTGATCAATTCTTTATATATGATTCATCTATGCAAGTTATAGTGACTGTCGGTTCTCGTAAGCTATAACTTGTCTTGTTTTCATAGTTTAAGTAGCTAATGTCGGTTTCCGTATGCTACATACCGTTGTGATGAATCTTGTTAGCTTTTAAGACTTATGTGCTTCCTTGTTGTTTATAACTCATATGGGTAGCTACTGTCGGTTTTCCGTATGCTACCATCGGTTACTTATAAGTTATATCCGTTTAGTATAGCTAATCGTTGGTTTCCATAATGCTATCACTTATGACGAGTCTTAAAGCGCGTCTACACTGCATGTATTGGACAGCACTGTCGTTTATCGTAACCTGTCATTATTTGGTAGACGTTTATTTTATACATGTCGTGTTGCTAATGAGTGGGCTAGTTTTCTTTCTTTTATTTTCTTTTATTTTTGCATATCACTTAGATGCATATCATTTAGTTGCATGTCATCTAGTTGCATTGTTTTCTATTTTCTTTTATTTTTCTTGAGCGTAGTTAACTGTCGGTTTCCGTGATACTACCTCATTTTTATTTTTAGGAATTTTCATGTAGATTGCATTGTATTTTATTTTCATGTAGTTGCACCTAGCCTACGAGTTTGTGATATTTTCATGTATATGTGTCCATCTTTATGTGAGCATAATTTGAATATCTCTATAAATTCTTTTCCTTATGTGCTTTATTTGTATAAGTCTAATCTTTTCCCCGTAGACTCTTTTTTGCACTGATCAAGTCTGCAGGGTACTTTCTATAGCTATTGTGCACTTTCACGATGAATTCAGTTTACCTGTGATGCTTCACGACTCTCATCGAGCTATGCAAGCAATCCCGGTTCTTGTTGGTTCTTCCGAATTGCCATTATTCGAAATACAATCGCCTAAGTTCCTTATTTCTTTTTATTTTTCGCACAACTTGAGGACAAGTTGTAATCTAAGTGTGGGGGAGGGGATAGATAATTTATGTATCTACTTTCGTTTGCTCATATTGTTAGTATTTCTATGAAAAGTGCTAAATTTTTTCGATTTTTTGTTTTGTCCCGAGTAGACAAAGGCATATCTTTGCTTGAGTTTATATCATTTTTTTGCTATATTCTGTATATTTAGTAATTTTAGTTGTTTCACCCGACACTCTTTTTCACATGCCATAGTAAATGATGAGCTAAATGTTGAAAGCCTACCCCATTTTAGTTGGAGATTTTTGATGATTATAGCATGTTTCTTTGCTTATGTACAATTCTTGAAAAGTTTAGTAGTTTGTATTCTAGGGTTAAAGTATGACATACTGTGAATATCTGTAAGTTTGAATGTGACAAGTGAAACGTGATTAAGTCTTTGCAATAGTAATAAATTGTTTACTTGAGGTGTTATGCTCAGTGGTCTGTGCTACTAGAAAATAATCTTTACCACTGCCAGCCAGAAATCTCTAAGTAAACATAATTTTAATTGGGTATGTCGGAAGCTGGTTTATGATTTGGGTGAGGTAGGGTGTACCACGTATGTCCCATTCCACTATGATGACCAAAAGCTCACGACAGTCAGTTTATAGCTGCCTTATGATTTGAGTAAGGTAGGGGATTATCTTGAAATGTCCTATTCTGCTATGAGGGCAATAACTCATTCTAATGTGTGTTTAAGTGAAATAATTAAATCAACTTATGAGAATAGTGTTATGAATTGAATGAAAGACTTAGTTATCGTTAATCTTATCCCCAGTATAAACTGAAGGATATGTTGTAGGGATTATCCTCTCCGAGTTTGTCGAAATGTTTTAGATATTCTCTACTATTTCTTTTTGGGATATGTATGTTTTGTAAAGTGCTCGTTATAATTTTTGAATATTTCTAACTTAGATGGGAAACCGGGCTAGTTTTGGTTTGAATAACTTTCAAATTGTGGAACTTAGTGGAAATTTATTATGGCTATGCACACACTACACGGGTGAACTTCTAAGTTATTGAATATACTTCATATTTGTATGGATGTTTATTTGTCTCGAGCTTGACTTTGTTCTGTTTTGCTCGAGGACGAGCAAAAAGATAAGTGTGGGGGTGTTGTTAAGGGCTAATTTGTAGTGATTTTTATAGATATTTTCTATATTAATTTCCCCTACATTCGTATGATTTTCATAGATTTTGAGCTATATATGTAAATATTGAGTAAATGGGGTTTTTAATAGTTAAATATGAAAACGTATCGATTTATATGCTTATTTGGTGATTTTATGTTATTTTGGAAATACGTTACGCTTTGGTATATTTTGATCTTTGTGTAGATACACATTGATGATGGAAAAGATGATCCTAAAGAGCTAATTTCGAGATGAGAGAGGATCAATCAAAGATATGGAAGAATAAAAGAGATAAGGAAAGAAATCAATCAAGATAAAGATGGAAATATCAAGATTTCGACAGTGGACTGGCGTCCAGATAGGGTGGACGAGCGTCCAGATCAGAATGGGCGTCTGAAAAAGTAAACGAGCGTCCAGGGAAGAAAAGTTGAACAGAGAGTTTGGACGGCATCTGGACGAGCGTCTTGCTAGCGTCTAAGGCATATTGAACGGGCGTCCACATAAGCGGACGGGCGTCCCACGCCGACCTAAGGCCAGCCGACTTAAAACTCTATTTATAGAGCTGCGCCCCAACCCTAATTCATTCAGAATTTCATACACGTAAAATTACTCAAGAGAGCACAGCCGCATCTTGGAGAGTTGAAGGCCGGTCACCCGAGCCTTGTGCTCGGGTGAATCGAGGTTAGATTAGGAGTAGATTATGTAGTTTTTCTTTTTCGTTTCCATGGAGTTCAACCATTGTATCAAGACTATGTGAGTTTGATTTCTTTCAATTAATTTAATTCCAGTTTTTCTTCATGATGGTTAATTTATTTTGTATCTTTCTTTGAGTTTATGATGCCATGAGAATAAATCGAAATGTTAGACAATTCCCCGGGGAGTACTTATCCAACTTTAAGAAAGTCCTAGTTTTGGGAAGATAAAGTTTTTATGATGAAAAGCTCCCCCAACAATGGGGAGAGACCGAAGGCTAGAAAAGGAGCCATGGATGGAGATATTGATGGGATTGAAGATGATGAAGATCATGGAGAGTATGTCAAGAAAAAGGAAGTGGAGAAGAAAGAAGTGCAAGCTAGGGGAGACTATGTGGTGATTGATGTGAAAGAGGAGGAACCAACTAGAAGAGAAGGGAAAGAGCCAATGAAAGAGCCGTCTTCCCCACACACCAAAGGTAAGAAAGGTATGATCCCTCCTCCTCCAAAAGATTTTTATTTGAGTACTCTCACTTATCCCCCTAAGAATCATAGACAAAGTTGCTTGAATAAAGCACAAACTCGATTTATTGAGATTTTGCGAAAAATTGACTTGAACATTCATTTTCTTGAAGCACTAGCAAACATGCCCTCTTATTGTAAGTTCTTAAAAGGATTGCTAACTAACAAAAGTAAAATGCAAGAGGTTGTTTGTTTGAATGAAGAGTGCTCCGCTATTTTTGATGTTAAGTCTAGAATTCCCCCGAAGGTTAGAGACAAGGGTAGTTTTACTATCCCGGTTACTATTGGTACGACTCATTTTCCTAGTGTTTTATGTGATTTGGGAGCTAGCGTAAGCTTAATGCCCCGTGCTGTGTATGAAAGCCTTGACCTAGGAGAGTTGGAGCCAACGGGGATGACCCTTCAAATGACGGATAGGTCAATTAGGGAGCCTATGGGAGTGATAGAGGATGTCATTGTGAAAGTGGATAAGTTTGCCTTCCCGGTAGATTTCATGGTATTAGATATGGAGATGGACTCCAAAACACCTTTGTTGTTAGGACGTCCCTTCTCAAACACCGGAAGGACCTTGATAGATGTTGCGAGCGGTGAGATTATTTTGCGAGTTGGTGAGGAAAGAGTCTCCGTCAATGTTTATAAGGCCATGAAACATCCTAAGGAAAGTACCGAGGATTGTTTTTCTGTTGATGCTATATATTCTTGTGTTTCGGAACATGTTGACATGCAGGAATATAAAGATAAGCCCGATGAGTGCATGACAAGAGTGAGCACGGAGCTTGATGAAGAGGAAGAGTTGGAAGGTGAAGCGATGGAACTAGAAGAGACGGCTTTCGTGGGTGAAAAATGGACCGAGAAGATTGATCTTGGTCTTGAAGAGGAACTAGAGAAGCCATCGATTGAAGACCCACCGAAAGACTTGAAAATGAAGCCGCTTCCACCTCATTTGAAGTATGTTTTTCTTGAGAATGATGATTTGCTTCCATTGATTATTTCTGCTACACTAACAGCCTTGCAGGAAGAGGAATTGGTGAAAATGCTTAAGAAGCACAAGCGTGCTTTTGGGTGGAAGATGTGTGACCTCAAGGGCATAAGTCCTACCATTTGTCAACACAAGATTATTCTAGAGGATGGAGCGAAGCCGGTGAGGCAACCTCAAAGAAGGCTCAATCCACACCTCCAAGAGGTTGTGAGAAAGGATGTTGTCACGATGTTAAAGCTTGAGATCATTTATGCCATCTCGGATAGCAAGTGGGTGAGCCCCACTCAAGTGGTACCAAAGAAGGGAGGCATGACCGTTGAAATCAATGACAAAGGTGAGGCGGTGCCTATGCGTTTGGTAAGTGGTCATAGAATTTGTATTGATTATCGTAAATTGAATGACCAAACCCGTAAAGATCATTGGCCTTAGAGGACCAAGAAAAGACTACCTACACTTGTCCCCCTCTTTCCCCTATTTTCATCTCAACTTGGGAGGCCGAGCATCTCAGCGGCGGGATTTAATACCCGTGAAAGCAAATGGCTACGTCCCGCGAAATTACATTGGTAGACAGGTTGGGACCAGCCTTATTTCTATCCCGGCGAGCAATGTTTAATACCACTATTCACATTCTCTGCAGCCTCATTAACAGAAATAGTAGGGGAAGTTTTTTTGACATGCTTCACTAGTGAGGCGAAATGGTTTGGTTGACTACTCACTAATTGTTGAGCCAAGTGTACAATTTCTTGAGCAATGTCTGTTGCGCATCTTCATGTCCAATGGTCAATGTCTCATCTGTGTCTTGCACAATGGGTGCATCTATATTCTTAGAGTGGGTGCATCTATATCTTGGGCATTTACTTTCCCGTACCATGCGGTAGTGAGTCATGACTGGTTCCTTTATTCTTTTTATGGTTTTGTTACCTTTGCGAGGAATGTTAGAATGTTTAATAAATACAAGATAGAGAGGTTCTCCTTCTAGCGCCAATTGACAATACCAGATATCGTTCAGAAATAAATTGAGTGTTGTATCGGGTAACTGGGCTTTTGAATGATGATCCAAGAAGCCTTTGGTACGGTCCTTCAAAACAAAGAAAGCTCATTTAAATAAAAAAACAAAGCTTTGAAAGGTCTTGGAGCATGCCTTCGGGGCGACACTCTGGCGCTCAAGTCAACATGAACATAAATAAATTTCTATATAACTATGAGCTTGGAATGTACAAGTATGTGTATTTCAATGTGTGTTCAACGTACCATCTGAATGAGGAGTATGACCCCTTTATATAGTGTTCCATCATGAGATGGTGCGTTACTGCGCATTGAAGTGGTGGAACGTATGTTTCGAGGTAGTTACGAGCCATTATGGAGCAGTTATAGCTAATGGAGTAATGTATGGAATACTCACTTAATGGTGGTAACGGTTGTCTAGGACCGATAACGACCTGCATCACGTCGGATATAAGGGATCATGGGTGACTTGCACCACGTCAGCCACGAGGAACACTTGATGACCAGCGTCACGCCATCCAAATGATATATAGGGGCGACCTGCTCCATGATGAGTCATGGTGATATATGCCTGATATTGAGTTGAGCCCTTAATGGTGTATGTGCTAAGGTGATCTTCATTATTTTCTGAGAACCGATGAGTGTCATGTGTAGGGTACCGATCTCACTTATGTCAGGAATATTTTTAGAATATTTTTTGTATAGGTTGTAGGATTGTTTAGTAAAAGAAAATTTCAAGAATATTCCTTGTAAGCATCTTAAGCATTTAACTAAAGAATTTTTCCTAAGACAATGTAAAAAATTATTATTGACCAATTAGATCAATGTTTTCTCCACCTTAATTTAGAAGGTGGAGAACTATTTATAGGTATACGGTCAATAGCCGGCGACGCAAGATCTTGACAATGAAAATTTTAACAATACAAAAAATTTTTAAGGGAGAAGTAAAATACATAGTAAATGTACGGAACATGATCTTTCAAGTAACTTAAGGAAGTATTCTCTCAAGTTGAATGATCTAACCACACATCTCAAATGTGAAAATCATATAATTATATATTTATTTTTTCAAAACTACGTCGTTTTTGTGATAATGTGTAAAAACAAATACACTTAACCGTTAAGTACTTGAGATGATCCAATCCCGTAAATGTACTAAGTGTATTTTTCGAATCGAGGGGCAATTTTCCCCTTTTAGTTGTAGCTATGTCTACATATATAAATGATGGTCATATTGAAGAAAACAATAGATATGATACTTCTTGAGAGCAAAGTGAAAGAGTCTCATCTCACTTGTATCTAATGTTCTTGATTTAATAAAATATATTTTGTTTATTTCGATCAATCATATTCTAAACAAAAAATGCTATTTGTGATTCTGGTCGATCATTATTTTTACTCCGGAACTCTCGTTGATTTTTTTAACTCGCCACTGGCTACATACCAATTAACATTTTCTTTAGAAGGCATACCAATTACCGTTTAAATTATTATTATTTTACTTGGAAGGAGGGCCGGCCCTATTTTTAAAGGCTGTCGAGATCCGGGTTTTAAGCTCAATATTGTCGGGAGGCCCAACGATAAATTTTTCGCTAATAGAAAAAAAAATCGTGTAGATTCATCTCCTGTAACTTAGACTTTGAATAAATACAGGAGAGCTCGATTGCTCAGCCTACCAATTCATCAATTAAAGCACCCTCAAATCACTTGTAAAAGAAAATTCTTTGCAAAAATGGCATCATCAGGTGAGGGGGGAGAGGTGGTGAGTAACAAGCAGGTGCTTTTCAAGAGTTATGTGAATGGTGTACCAAAGGAGACAGATATGTATCTAAACACATCCACCATAACCCTCATACTCCCACCTGCCTCCAAATCTGTTTTGGTCAAAAATCTCTACCTGTCTTGTGATCCTCTACAGCGCATGTTCATGGGCAGATCTGAGATTCATTTCATGGACGGTTACACCCTTGATAAAGTAGTATCCTATACTCTTCCTTTTTCTTTCCCATTGCCTTGCCTTTTCTCATGACTTAATTATGCTTCAATTGAATATTTTATACTTGATGGCCTTTAAGCTCGATCTGTTGTATTTTTCTGTGGGATCGTTTAGAATCAATCCTATTACATTAATTTAACATCATATGAAACCCTTTAATTTGTATTATTATTCGGAGTTTCGGGATCTTTGATTTGATTAGCATATTGATAAAAGTCGATTAATTACTTCAAGAACTCGAAACTTGTTTGTTTTAGCTGTTGATATGAAATTTTTATTTCTTGGGATATTGATGTTTTAGCTGGCTGCTAAAAGCTGTGTTGAATCTTGTTCAATGTTTTTTTCTTTTGGTAAATTACTTTTTGGTCCCCCTATTTTGCTTAACTCTACCAAAACTGACCATTATCTTTTTTCCAGGAAACAGTTATCTTTCGTAATCATATTTTTGGTCCCCCAACTGCGTATTTTTGTTACACATTTTAGTACGGTAAACAAATTGAGCCACCGTCTATCCGTTAAGTGTCCAGAAAATGTAACTAAAATATATAGTTACAGAACCAAAAATGTCATTATGAAAAAAAATGATGGCTAGTTCTCAAACAATAAAAAGGTATAAGGGATAAAATTAGCTTCATCTGAACTGTATATTCAATCATCCAGTTGTCCTTGGTTGAGTTTGAGTTTGTAAAAGTAATTCTAAAATCTACTAATGTTTGAGATGCAGCCGCTTTTCGGATATGGGGTGGCCAAGGTGATTGATTCTGGTAACCCGAAATTCAAGAAAGGTGACTTAGTTTGGGGTATGACAAATTGGGAAGAGTACACTTTATTGGAGAAGACACACTTCTGTTCAAAATTGAACACACTGATGTTCCCCTTTCTTACTATTGCGGACTTCTTGGTAAAATTTCTTTTATAATTTCCTTTGTATCCGTATTCTATATTTTTAGACAATCTTGCACCCAGATACTCGATACCCTATGCACATACGTATCCGTGCATGCAACCTAGCTCATATGCTCTTTAATTCCTCGGGCACAGAGTAATCTGTAACTGCATGTGAATTGTTTTCTAAAGATGGCTTCTTGTTGCATTCTTTTTAAGGTATGCCTGGTGTGACTGCCTATGCTGGATTCTATCGCATTTGCAATCCCAAGAAAGGCGATAAGGTATTCGTATCATCCGCTTTTGGTGCAGTTGGCCAGGTGGTAGGGCAATTCGCGAAATTGACCGGTTGTTATGTTGTTGGAAGTGCTGGTAGTAATGAAAAGGTGAGTGAATGCTACGCGCGTACATACTGTACTCTTTCGAATGAATGTCGTTTAATTATCTAGGTTTATTTAACATATATGACAGGTTGAGCTTTTGAAGAACACGTTTGGATACGATGAGGCGTTCAATTATAAGGAAGAGGAAGACTTAAGTGCTGCATTGCAAAGGTATTTCCCGGAGGGAATCGATATATACTTTGAAAACGTTGGAGGGAAAATGTTAGATGCTGTACTAGACAACATGGCACTTGGTTGTCGGATTTGTGTTTCCGGGATGCTTTCACAATACAATCGAACAGAGCCCGAGGGGGTGAAAAATATATTGCGTATTCTTCACAAGGCGGCGCGTATGGAAGGATTTCATGTTACAAATTACTATTCTGAGTACTCAAAGTTTTTGGATATTGTGGTGCCATACATTCGAGAGAAGAAGATAAAGTATGTTGAAGAGATTTTTGAAGGTATGGAGAATGGCCCTGCTGCGCTTGTTGGTGTACTAAATGGTAGCAATGTTGGGAAAAGGATGGTTTTTCTTGCTAGAGACTAAAATTACCTATGTAGATAATTGTGTTTTAGTTTCTTCTGTATTCCGGTTTTAGTTTGTTAAGAAAAAAAATAAGGAAGACTCTTTGTTGTTGTTGTTGTTGTTGTTTTAGTTTTTAGTCCATCACATTTCTTGCAAGGATTGTATGATTTTTTTTTTTGCCATTCCACACTATTATTGGCACCACAATCATTATATTTTTGGAGCTGAAATTTCTATTATTCCAGGGTCAAATTTATGCATAAATGTTGGACATATTTTAAGTTTTAGTGATAAGTGCCAGACTATCTGTTATAGAGCAAAGACAAAAAGGTGTCTAGATTAAATGTATATGCTTATTAGAGTTTGATCTTTGTATAGGTTTGATTAAACAAGCATTGTAAAAGGTCAGCTGACTTTCTTCAACAGATTTTGTCTAGGTCAGTAAGGTACCTGAGTCAGTAAACTAGTTTAGGAACCTGCTGAAGACTGAAGGCTGATGGCTCAAACTCAGTTATTGAAGGCTAAGGTTTAAACTTAGTATTTAAAGTCAAGGATATGAAATCAGAATTTAGGGAAGTCTGTGATGACCTAAACTGATTACATATACCTTGTGTTCAAGGTCTAAGTTTCACAAGTTTAGTGGTGATTGGAACTTAGTTATGTTCAAAATTGTGTAATCTAACTTCACAATCATAAGTTAGATAAAAGACAGTCAGCTGAAGTATTTTATAAACACAGCAAATTTCACACAGCTGACTGATAAGCATTTCAGGAGGCTTACATACACAGAAACCTGCTGAATGCATATTTCGATTTAATCAAAGGTTACACTGGAAGATTACAAAGAAAAGGACAGATAACAACTCTTGATTTTGTTAACAAATCAATGGTCAAGATTAAAAGAATGTTGGAAATAAACAGAGGTTTATTCAATGGATACAAGTCAAAGGGTGGACGATTCGAAAAGCGTCAAAAAGTAACCGACAAAGCGTCGTACTATGTACACGAACAGAAAGCAAGTCAAGGATTCTCACCTATAAATAGAAGACCCCTGATACAGAAACAAGTGATGAATTTTAAGAAGAAAATCAATCAGTCTCGAGCAATCACCCTGCTGACATTACTGAACTTAAAGCTACTGATCTAGTAAATTCTTCAAGTGTAACCTGCTATCAAGCTACATCAAGTTCACACACTTGAAGACATCAAGCTGCTGATCATTTCATCCTGATCAAGCTGTTGAAAGCTGAATCACTTACTTGATTCAAACTTTCTTTTACATGAAACTTGCTAAAGAAGACAGAGAAGCACTTAGGTGTCAATAACTGTTGTTTGTGGTGGATCTGGTGAAGAGGCAATCCTACCCTTCAAGGACCGGTGGAAGACTTTGGAGCAAAGCAATCCTACCCTGTTCCAAGTGTTCAGTTTGTAAAGCCATAGTTATTGGTGAAGGACAGACAACTTAGTGATTTTTGTAACTGCAACCTCAAAGATCTCTAGTGAATTTCCTCCAACATCACAGGAGAAGAGTGGACTGACAGGATTACACCACCTAGAACCACTATAAAATCTGCCCACTTACTTTCTGCATTTAGTATATTAAGCACATCAACCTACTGAAACAAGCAACTGAATTACACACTCACACTACTGAGTATCTAATACTTGGTATCATATTTTAACAACAAGTAATAAGGCTTAACTTGAATATATTCCGCTGCAACAAATTCAGTAAAATCAACAGTCAGCAAACTACTGAGCAGTCAACATGCTACTGAACTTGCTGAGTTTGTTAACTCCAAAAGTTTTAAGTGTTAAGTTTATTCACCCCTCCCCCCTTTAAACTTAACCAAAGCCTTTTCAAGGGACCAACAATTGGATCAGAGCAGTGTTTCTGTTCTGAAGTAATCCTACTTGTTGTGCTTGTGAAAATACTTTGAAAACTTTTTCAAGTTTCTAATTTTCAAAGCTTTGCATCATGGATAACAACCAGTATGCTAGAACAATGTTGATGTGTTCTTTAGATCGTTTTGATGAGTATAAACGTCGTATGCAAGTTTTTCTAGCAGCAACACATGATGAGATGATGGATGTCTTTGATCGATGGACCACTGGAAATCACAAAAGCTATAACTGTAGATGGTCAAATTCAGTACATTCCAAAGCCAAAAAGAGAATGGAATGCTGAAGATAGAAAAAGAGCAAACCTCAACAATATTGCTACTGATATCATATACAGAACCTTGGATAGCAATATGTACATGAAAGTGAAAGATTGCAAGACTGCAAAGGAACTTTGGGATAAGTTACAATTAATTTGTGAAGGCACAAATGCAATCAAGAAGAACAAAATCAGTGTGGCAAAGAAGAAGCTCCAGGATTTCAAATTGAAACCATTGAACAAATGGAATCAAGATTCAATGCCATCATGGATGAACTCACCCTACTGAGTGTAAACTACTCAAAAGAAGAAATCAACTCTAAAATCTTAGAAGCATTACATGCAAAGGAAGTTTGGGAAATGAAGGTGACTGCCATAGAAGAAATGAGAAGTCTACATGAAGAGGACACCTTAAAATTATTTTCAGATCTCAAGGCTTATGAATTCAGTAAGAAACTTGTACCTGAGACTGAAAAAGAAGAACCAATGACCACTGCATTGGCTGCTACACACCAAGAAAAAACATCAGGAGCTCAAGATGACCTACTGGATGAGATGCAAGAGCAAATTGCCCTACTGAGCAAGAAAATCAGAATGATGAAAACTGGAAGGGGTTCTCCAAGGAATTTCACAAAGAAATCTAGTGAAAAGAAGAAGGATGAATCCAAGAAAGACAATGATTACTTGTGCTATCAATGTAAAAAACCAGGACACTTCAAACTTGACTGTCCAAAACTAAAACTGAAAAAAAAGGAACATGATTATATGTGCTTCAACTGCAAGAAGCCTAGACATTTCAGACCTGATTGTCCAGACCTACTGAAGAGCAAAATCAGCAAAGAAGATCTGGCAAGAAAGCTATGGTTGCTGAAGATGAATCAGGATATGAAGTTGAATCAGAAAAAGGAAATGAATCTGATGATACTGCACTTGTTGCTGATATGAATGATTATGCTTTAATGGCAAATATGGATGAAACTGAGGAGGTATACAATTTTGTATCTATAAACACTCCTACTGAAAGTGATTGTGAATCAACTTGTGGTTCAAATCCTAAAAATTCTGACAATGAAGAAACTTTGGATGCCATCCTTAATCAACTGAGGATAATACAATCTGGTTATGAGATTGTGAAGGCTGAAAAAGAAGCTCTTCAAACAGAAGTTGAAAGGTTAAAAAGCTGAATTATGAATTCTCAAAGGAAAGGAAAAAGAGGTTGGACAGAATCAACATAAGTCTGCTGTACATTTAGTAGCTGTTGAATCTGTTGAACAATCTTGTTCCTCCACTGCATTCAAATCTGGAAAGCCTTATGGTGATAGAAATGGCCTTGGATTTGGGACTCAACAATCCAATAAGAGTGGATCCAGCAAGGTTACTGAACCTAGTACCAGAATTGGTCCTAAGTTTGTACCTACACAAGATCCAACTCCTAAAAAGATTGCTGGGGCAAGAAGCCTACTGAGAAGACTTCAAGGAAGCAAAATCAGAAGTCAAAATGGTCAACAAAACCTAACAAAAGGAATAAATCCAAAAGTAGGACTGCTGCACCTTCTAGACCTACTGATAGCAGACCTGCTACCAAGTCTGCTAGACCACAAAAGGGCAAAAATCAGAAATATTCCAAGGATAAGAATCGTAAACCTAAAAATGTCAATCATTCTAGGGATACTTATTTCGGGGGAAAGGTAGATTATTCCCTACTGATGATGATTGGAATATTCCTGCACCTAATGCTAGAAACAATAGATATAACCATACTGCTAGGGTAAAACCTCAGCAGATGACTTATACAAGACCTCAGCAGGGACCTCAACAGACTCCATATTACAGGGCTGTTCCTGACAGACAGCAAACCTATGGTTATGATAGTGTCTCTAACAACAAAAATCACTCCAAACAGCATTACATACCAAAAGGCCAGAAAGCATATGTAAGTCCTACACAACCAAATGTTAGACCTTATGGATGTGTAGAATACATGTATGAACCAAAATATAACACTTTTCAAAGAATACCTTATGGAAATTTGCAAGGGTCATGCTTACCACTGACCATTATAGTTTCGGGTACCTAAAATACATTAACTTTGTTTTGTAGGGTGTCTGGTACTTTGACAGTGGATGCTTCAGACATATGCAAAGAATAAGCACTGTCTGACAAACTATGTGGCAAAGGATGGTCCAAGAGTGAATTTTTTGGCAACAAGAACACACCAGGATACATAAGAGGATATGGCACACTTGTGAGAAATGGATTAACTATCAGGAATGTTGCATTTGTGGAAGGACTGAACTTGGAATTATAAAAGTTGACTGATACTTCTTTGATCAGAAGTGTACTGGAATTCACCAAGGGGATTAGTCTTTGCTATGTTGGGTGAGCTCACTTAGCAGACTAGTCGTTGGTATCAACAATTCCACGTACTTATTTATGTTTGGACAATTGAGCAAATGAAGTTGCCAAGGGAATTGGTCTTTGTCCTATTGGGTGAGCTCACTTGACAGATCAATCATTGGTGTTAAATTTCATCTTGTATTATCTGTTGGACAAAACAAGAGGAATTGAAGATCAGCAGAATTACTTTATCAACAGGCCGCTAAGTCATTCTTTATCAGCAGACTGCTGATCCAAGTCTACTGGACACCAAGGCTGCTGAACTATACATTACAAGACAGTCAAACTTAAATGAAGTCAACAGTAATTGGATATTACTCTTATCCTTTATAACCGCAGTTATAAATATCCAACGGTTACAACTATCATGGATTCAACTAGTGGGACACGTGGCAAAATCTCATTTATTCCAAATTTAATCGTGGTTAATGCTACAGTGCACGTATATCACTTTATCTGACAGTTACCATCCACTACTTTCTTTATATATACAGATATATGCACAGACATTACTTACAACTCTCAGATCGATATTTCTCTGCAAATACATTGTGTGAAGACAGATTTGAGAACTTTCTTCTTCATCTTTTTCATCTCTAATGGCGGACAAGGATGATATTCACATTGGAACAAGCCAAAGTGTCAAAGGATTTGTTGTTGATGCTAACAAAACCGAGTTAGCTATCAATATTGGTTGAAGAATCAGACGATACGAAGGACTGGAAGATGTTCTTAATCTGAGATTGGAAAGCATCTCCTACACGAATGTTGTAAATTTCTGGAGAAACATTGTGCTATGAGATAATAGAGAGGCATTCACTACCACAGTAAATGGCCAAGAGATTGAAGTTTCCTCAAACCTGCTGAGGGAAGCATTTGGTTTTGGACCTGAAAATAATACTCCAACCAATCCTGAAGAAATGGGGCTGTCAAGATTGGATTTTGTCAATAAAATAAAGACCAACAATACCATCAAATCATCACTGAGCATCAATGTGAAGCATATAAGGATGGAGTATAATATGCTGAGTAAGATTATAGCAAAGAATATCTTGGGATTCAGTGGAAGTGTTGACACACTGTCTGGACCCAAGATTGATTTATTGATCATCATCTGCAAAAGCATGAAGTTTGATTAGGCTGGTTTCTTCGTCCAATACATGAAGAAGGTGATAACAGAAGACAGAGAATGGACCAGGAAGTCCATGACTTTACCCTTGGGTTTGATGATTCAGGCCCTGCTGACTCATTTGAGGATTGCTGATGTTGCACCTGAGAAAATCAACAAGTCCAGATATAAGAAGGTGATCAACTATCTCATCCCTAGTTTGGATGATGATGAAGAGTTGGAAACAGAAAGGACTGAGAGTGACAATGGTGGAGATGATGATGCTGGTGATGAGCAGACTCAACAAGTTACTAAATCTGCTGCACCTAAGAAGGCTGCCGAGAAAAGAAAGGCTGCTGACACTAGAAAGATTACTGAGCTGCTTAAGCCTAAGAAGACGAAGCAGAAATCAGTAGACCCTGCAGAATCTACTGAGGTTCCGCTGAAGCCGAGGTCGCCGAACCGCCGAAATCGCAAAGAAGAAATCGTTGTCGAAATTTTAAAAGAGCAACTGAAGGAAGATAGAAGAAAGAGGAAAGCTGCTGAGAGTGAAGCTGAACAACCTTCAAAGATAATGAAGGAAATTGTGAAGAAAAAGAAACATGGAAAATGGAAAGAATTGAAGATTCTAGAAGATCAAAGGGGAGTAGAAGAAGAGGCTGTTGAGCCTATTGCTGATGCTATTGTTGTTGTTGAGCAACACAGTGAAGAACCATAGCAGACTGATGTACCTAAGCCTGCTGTAGAAGTAGTTGAACTTGTTCCTGACCCTGCTGTGGATGCTACAACTCAGGGGGAAGAACACATGGTTGCCGACCCCGCCGTAACACATACAAGTCAGGGGGAACCAAGTGTGTAACAATTGGAGGTGGTAGGTACAAATGTACAATCTGAGGTACCTACAGACTTGGTTTCATCTGCTAAGGAAACATTGAATCTGCTTGTTGAAACATTTGGAGGACAACAAGTTGAACAAACAGAACCTAGAAAGCCTTCAATGCCTTTTTAGAGGAAGGAGAAGAAAATGAAAGAAGGGTATGTTGATCCCAAACTTAAGCTGGTTGTTGATTACTTTCAATGGAAGTTTGGATATTATAAGAAACAAAAATCAGCTGCTGAGCCAATGACAGATTTTAAAGAATGGGCTTTTGAAAAGTTAGAGGTGGAAAACCTACTTGACCTGGTTAACACTTCCTTGCTGGAAATGAGGTTGATGGAACTTATTGAAGAAGAAAAGAAAGAAGGAGGTATCATGTTTAAGGCTCCTAGGGATGCACCAGATAGTGATGATTCATCATCATCTGATTCTGATGATGATCATCCTCCACATCAAGGAGAAGCCAGTGGAACTGCATTATCCACTGAACCAAGAGTAGAACAATCTACTAGTGCTGCCAAGTCTGCTGAGGGCCAGCAAAATGATCAAATGGATGAAGATCTAACTATAGATGATTTGAAGGCTCTAATCAATTATGGAATAAATCTTGGAGATAACAGGTTGGTTGGTACATCTGATACATTCTTGGTTATGGAGTCTGATGTGAATCCTGATGATCAGCAGACCGAAAATTTGGATAAGGAGAATATTATTGAACACAGTGAGCCTGATATCAGTTCTGAAGATTCAGCTCAGTATCAGGAGTGGATTGATACTCAGGACACCTTATCTAAATCTGCTGATACTCTACAGAAAATTACTGATGCTAGAGGATTTCTAGAGGAAAATATGGCTATTTTTCCTTTTATTTCTATAGAAGAAAGGGTCCTACTCACTGAGGAACAAACAGTGATTAGACAGAGATTGGACATGATGATGGGTTTTGAAGGATCACCCCTACTTCTTAAGGAGGTTCAGCTGTTGAGGAACAAACAGCACCTGGACAAAGGTCGGAACTGGAGGTATAAGTTGCCGAGGATCGACAAAGACTCGGACAAAGGTTGGAACTTACAATGGGATTGGAGGAATCCTCTGTAGTAAAGGCTACTGAAGGGAAGAATAGTCACAGACCGTCGTTATTGATCGGGATGAAAAAGCATTTGGACTATGACTTCAGGGATGAGGAGTTTCAAGTGCCTGAGGAAGAACTTGTTGCTGCTAAACCTCAACAGGCATATGTACCACTATTTGAAGAAGAACCTCTCTTGGAACCTCAACCAGCACAAGATCCAACTTTGGAAGATATTTTTGGTGCTATGGTTGAAGGAAGTCCTGACCCTGCTGGAAGGGATAGAAGTTGGGCCATGGTTGTCAGCAGACAGAGGGCACAATACAATGTTGAAGAGCCTGCTGATGATGCTGCTGGATATATGGCTGGAGGTGTGGCTAGTGCAGTACCAGCATATGTTTTGGATGAGTTGAGGGTATTCAGACATGACATTACACAGTTAAGAACTCAACTTGACAGACAAGGGCAAAGATTTGAAGATTTGATGAACCTGGTGGAAAATAGAGGGAGGACTACTGAAACAGTTGCTTCCAATATCACATACACTCAGTTTGCTCTTGCTGATCTAACCAAAGATGTGAGAGGCATAAAACAAGGCAATACACTCAAGGATCAGTTCTTGAAAGAACAATTTGCCTCCATTCACAAGAAGCTTGACAAATTTGCTGAATCACCCAAGTCTGCTGTACCTGACCCTGCTGGAACATCTCAACCTGCTGCATTAGATCCTAAGATCACTGAGAGGATAACTCTACTAGAGCAAACAATGGAAGGAAGGATCACTGCAGTTGACACTAGAACTGAAATTATGGAAGGTCAACTGAACAATTTAGTAATCACACAAGAGAGTGTTCATGGCCTGTTGTCCTATTTTGTTGACGATGAAAATAAGGGGGAAGAGAGCCAAACAATAGTAGCAAAAGTGGCTGCTATTATTTTTGCTCAAAAGAAATGGGAGGCTGATACAAATGCATTCAGAGAACTCCGCACTGCGTACTTCACCGACCGATGACCTCTTCAAAGAATACAAGAAGCAATACTACAATAAGAGGAGACCTTACCATGACAAGGTTTCCACGAGGGCTAAATTCCTTTTTGGGACTTAAGTTCTAGGAAGCTAGATTTAAAGCTTTAAGAGCTTCACACAGAGGTGGTAGAGGTGGAAGAAGTCTACCTACTACATCTGCAAGAGAATCTTTGGAAGAGTTCAAGCAATTGTACAAGCGTCTAGGATTCAGAGTACACCAAATCAATCTAACTCTACCTGAGGCATGGAAATGGTGGAAGGAAGTGAATCCTCATATTGATTTTTCCCTTATTGAAAATTAATGGATGAAAGACATGGTTAGAGACATAATGGAATATCAAGAGCAACAAGAAAGAGAGAGGAGGAACTAGTTCAGCAGACTTACATTATTCTTTATCTTTTGCTGAATCTAGTTTGTAACAATAATGAACAAATACGATTATAATGAGAATTGACTGAATTTTTTCTACATTTTTGTTTTTATCCTTTTTGCTTTGTTGTAAGGAGGGTATTGGTATCATCAACAAAAAGGGGGAATTGTTGGACATATTTTAAGTTTTAGTGATGAGTGTCGGACTAGCTGTTATAGAGCAAAAGCAAAAAGGTGTCTAGATTAAATGTATAGGCTTATTAGAGTTTGATCTTTGTATGGGTTTGATTAAACAAGAATTGTAAAAGGTCAGCTGACTTTCATCAGCAGACCTGTCTAAGTCAGTAAGGTACCTGAGTCAGTAAACTAGTTTATGAACCTGCTGAAGACTGAAGGCTGAGGGCTCAAACTCAGTTATTGAAGGCTAAGGGATCAAACTTAGTATTTAAAGTCAGGATATGGAATCAGAATTTAGGGAAGTCTGTGATGACCTAAACTGATTACATATACCTTGTGTTCAAGGTCTAAGTTCCAAAAGTTTAGTGGTGATTGAAACTTAGTTATGTTCAAAATGGTGTAATCTAACTTCACAATCATAAGTTAGATAAAAGACAGTCAGTTGAAGTATTTTATAAACACAACAAACTTCAGACAGCTGACTGATAAGCATTTCAGCAGGCTTACATACACACAAACCTGCTGAATGCATATTTCGATTTAATCAAAGGTTACATTGGAAGATTACAAGGAAAATGACAGATAACAACTCTTGATTTTTTCAACAAATCAATGGTCAAGATTAAAAGAACACTGGAAAGAAACAAAGGTTTATCCAATGGATACAAGTCAAATGGTGGATAGTCTGAAAACTATCAAAAAGTAAACTGACAGTGTCAGTACTATGTACAGGGACAGAAAGCAAGTCAAGATGGGGAAAAATCTGAAACGGATATTTTTCAATTTCAAACATAAGTCACAAGGATTCTCACCTATAAATAGAAGACCCCTGATATAGAAACAAGTGATGAATTTTAAGAAGAAAAACAATCAGTCTTGAGCTATCAGATTCTTATCAAGAAATCACCCTGCTGACATTACTGAACTTAAAGCTACTGATCTAGTAAATTCTTCAAGTGTAACCTGCTATCAAGCTACATCAAGTTCACACACTTGAAGACATCAAGCTGCTGATCATTTCATCCTGATCAAGCTGCTGAAAGCTGAATCACTTACTTGATTCAAACTTTCTTTTACAAGAAACATGCTGAAGACAGAGAAGCACTTAGGTGTCAAGAACTGTTGTTTGTGGTGGAGTTGGTGAAGAGGAAATCCTACCCTTCAAGGACCAGTGGAAGACTTTGGAGCAGCAATCCTACCTATTCCAAGTGTTCAGTTTGTGAAGCCATAGTTATTGGTGAAAGACGGACAACTTAGGGATTTTTGTAATCGCAACCTCAAAGATCTCTAGTGAATTTCCTCCAACATCACGGGAGAAGAGTGGACCGACAGGATTACACCACCCGGAACCACTATAAAAATCGTCCACTTACTTTCGCATTGACTTTCGCATTTAGTATATTAGGCACATCAACCTACTGAAACTAGCAACTGAATCACACACTCACACTACTGAGTATCTAATACTTGGTATCATATTTTAACAACAATTAATAAGGCATAACTTGAATATATTCCGCTGCAATAAATTCAGTAAAATCAACAAGTCAACAGACTACTGAGCTGTCAGTATACTACAGAGTAGTCAGTAGGCTACTGAACTTGCTGAGTTTGTTAACTCCAAAAGTTTTAAGTGTTAAGTTTATTCACCCCCCCTTAAACTTAACCAAAGCCTTTTCAAGGGACCAACAATAAAACTCGATTTTGGAAAGGTCGAAAACAAATTTCTACTTCTGTCAAATCAAAAAAATTCGAAGTGTGGTGTCAGAGTAGGTTTACTGTAGTGTCATTAACAGTTTTTTTTATTTTATTTTAAGAAATGGATGGGGTATAAATAATTCTAACTCTTTAGGTTTGCCCAATAATATAAGTCATTTTACATTATCAATTAAATATCTATTAGTGTTTTTTTCTTTTAACCCTAATTTATTATTAGTTCAATCACATAAATTACGATGTAATCATTGCATTAATGATTGACCAATCACACTTTAGTAATTTCTTCTTAGAATTTATGATATTCAATAACTTTACTAATCCGTGTCAAAACTTCTTGATATGAGTATGCCCTGACCTAATACACGCGGCACTCAAAAGTCTATTTCGGATCTTCTCAACAAACGGTCAAAGAGGAATCACCCATTCATTATAACTTACATTCCAAAATACTACAATCCAGTTCATCGACAATACGCACGTCGTCCTTTGTCTTATGCAAACCGACCTATGGGATGTCTCTCAGCTCGTTTAGCCGTCATGGAGCAGATTCATCTCGGCCTTGGATTCTTAGTTCAGAGAAGATCGACGTCGACCTCTGATGTCTGTAATGGGCAACCCAATCATTTAGCAGACCCATAATAATGGTTTCGTGATTTCCGACCCATTATGATATGAGCTACAAATCGCTTCATGATCTCTGCCATTTCTTTAACACGTATGCCAAAACACTACCTCCTACAACGAAGTCTTATAAAAAGATGTCATCACCTGCAAAATAAGAACTATGTGTTTAAATCGATCTCATGCATTTGGATACATAGGCGGTCAATCACATTGGCTCAGCAAATTATCATCAAACAAATCCACCAAATTAGTGTTGTGTTATCCTCATGAAGCCCAATTACCCAATTCATAATCCAATTTCAGGACTGACAATTTTGAGCATTGTCATTTTGGCTCTAGGAGGATGTCTTGAGATTAATCTTTCGAAGGCTCTTGTGATAATTCGCAACAAAACAATATGAGCCCAACAAATTGAGATGATGGAAAACCCTCATATGTTGGACACGGAGGAAGGAGGCATTCAAACACTTCCTGAATTAATTGGGCTAAAAGCAACATTGTTCTAATGATTGCAGATGGACACACATCATCATCTGGTTGTCAAAAAAAAAGGGGGAAGATTCATCACAAATCCCATCCAATACAGAAAATGATAAAATTAATGGGGAGAAGTTTCATTTGGACCGGCAGATTCATTGCCTTTATTGATTGGAAACGAAGTTGTTAGAAATAATTTAAGTTTTAATGATGAGTGCTAGACTAGCTGTTATAGGGCAAGAAAAAAGATGTCTAGAATTAATGTATATGTTTACTAGAGTTTGATCATTGTATAGGTTTGATCAAACAAGCACTGAATGTGGTCAGCTGATTAGATCAACAAACCTGCTTAGGTTTTAAACTCAATTGAGTGTCTAGGACCTGCAGTGCTGAATGATAAGGGTTCAAACTTAGTAATGAAGGCTGAGGTTTCAAACTCAGTAGAGAATACTGAAGGGTGAGGGTTCAAACTCAGTATTGAAGATTTAAGCCAAGACTATAAGGGTAGAATTCAGGTAAGTCTGTGGTTGAAGCTAAAATCAACAGAGATGTCTTTTATCGATTGTGGTTGTCAAATCCAGTCTTGGTTCCAAATCCAGACAATTGCATGTGTATATATTTCAACGACCGTAATAAAGCTTGTCCAAAAGATTTTTACCTCCTGCCAAGGATAGACAATCTGGTAGATTCAACCGTGTGTGAAATCTATAATTTTTTTGGATGCATATAAAACAAATCATCAAGTCAATGGTGGAGGAGGATGCAGAGAAAACTTCCTTCATCATGAAACTGGAACCTTCTACTACATTACCATGCCTTTTGGTTTAAAGAATGCAGGTGCCTCATACCAAAGATTGGTCAACACAACTTTTACAGATCATATCGGAAAAAACATGGCAGTATATTTAGACGATTTGCTAGTCAAATCATGTCGTTTATTGAATACATAACAAAATTGAGAGAAGTGTTCGAGGTGCTTTGGAAAACCGACGTGAGATTAAATCCAAAGAAGGGTACTTTCAGAGTCCGTTCGGGGATATTCCTAAGATATATGGTATCTAAAGAAGGAATGAGGGTGAATCCAGATAAAGTTGACGTATTACGGAATATACCACAACCTAAGAATATGAAAGATGTGTAGAGGTAAAATGGAAGAATGACGGCAATGAGTGGGTTTCTGTCCAGGTCGACAAAACGCTCTCTACCTTTCTTTTGAATCCTAAAAAAGAATAGTGTGTTTCGATGGGATGAAGAGTGTCAAAAAGATTTTGATGACCTCAAAGCTTACCTGACCAAGCCACCAACACCGACGTCTCCTAAGGTTGGGGAACAATTGTTCGTATACTTAGCCATATGTAATGAACCCATTAGTGAAGTACTCCTAAAGAAAGATAATGGGTTATAGAAACCCATCTTTTATGTAATCAAAGTGTTACATGGACTCAAAGTCAGATATACATAGACATAGAAATTGGTTCTCTCTTTAGTCATGCTACCCAAAAGCTATGCCCATATTTCCAAGATCATCCCATAACGGTGATTACAAACTGATATGCCTAAATCGTAAACCGGCCCACGGATCCTCATTCGGGTAAGTCCGGTAGCCATAGCAAGGACAGGGCCTTCGGCCATGAAGTCCACATAAATATAAGCCTGAGCGGGACCGCAAGCAGTCGGCCCCTTCTCAAGCCCTCCGGACACCTCATGCGGTGCGGAGACTGGCTAAGGGGCCGGAAAGCCAGTTCCTAAGGCTATTAGATCCGCAAGCGACCTGAGCCTGCGATATCAAGAAAAGCAAGCTACAATCCAAGGGGGACAAGACAAAGACTCAACAAATAGCCAAGTGTCATCGGTCCACCCCATGTCGGCCCGCTAGATAGCTATTAGCTTAGTCGACACCGTATTGTATTTAATTATATCTTATTGTCATTAGTTAAACTCTAATATGTAGCTTGCCTATAAATAGAAGCTCAATGTACAATTCATAGATATGCATTAATAGAGAAACACATGCAAACTCTGTCAAGCTTCATACTCTCTTACATTTTATTTTGCAACCACCGTCAGTTCACTTCCACCGCCGTGCACCACCCGATCTCACACACTCTTCTAGCCATATATCCACCACAAAACACTGTACGTTAACACCTTGATAATTTTTACGTTATAAGTTGGCTCCGTTACCGGGAAAGTGCAAGCTTTATAGTCCATTCAGGTGTACGGATCTGCTCCGAGTTCATCTTTTACCAAGGCACTACGAAGACCTTCATTGTCTTCTCTAGGTTTTCAAATCTTCTTCACCTGAGAAGCTCTCAGAATCCTCTCAGTCGTCAAGAAAGCTTCATCCCAACACTAAAAAAAGGTAAACTCTACGAATATTGTACGAAATCCATGAGTTAGCGCTTGAATTATCGCCTCCTCATTGAGTTTTTGTCTAAGACCTCGTCGGAGTCGTGTTCTTTTTTTTGTTCAGAGCTTTCATCTTTTGAGCAAGATTTTTGTTCTTTTGAGCCTTCCATTTGTGTATGTGTGCTAGAATACGTGATCTACTGAGTTTGCACTTGAGAAATGATCACTCTCAGTTGATTCTCATCAAGATTTTCATCAAAGACTCGCCAGAGCTCTCTCCATCACTTGTTAGCTCACTTTTCTGGTGAAAAACTTGTACTTGGAATGGTTTTCAGCTTGTTTTCGGAGTTTGTGTGTGTTTTGAAGAGAAAACACACATTCTAAAGATTTTGCGTTTGACTCATCACTACTCTCTTTGGAGTTTTTGGATTTCCGGCCACCACCTCTCCGGAGACGTCCTTTTCGACAAAATACCCAGTGCGCCTCCTGCAAATCGGATAGTACGAGTTGTTAGGTGTCAGGAGATAGATATTTGGTTAGTTTTCAGAGTACCTTTTTTTTATTTTAGCACGAGCATTAAGTGGAGATAGTAGAATGGCTGGTAGTAAGGACAGGCAGTTGGTACCACATACTCTAGCTAAAGGGATCACATAGAATCATCCACATGGAGAGCACGTGGAGGAAACACTTGAGAATCAAACTGCCGATTGGGACCGATCCCAGCAAGAAGATAGGCTAAGGTTCACTGATGCCCGGGCATCAAAACTCAAAGTTCTAAGTCTAGGGAAGCTGCTGCAGCCATAGAACAGGTCCGCACCGGACATGCCCACGAGAAGGCGGCTATCGGAACATCAAGATTGCTGCGGAGTCATTGAGGTGATTCTAGAAAAGATACCAGGATTTCAGGAGGACCCTAAAATAACGGCAGCAAGGGTATACGCCGAATATGTACAAAAGCTGTACTTAACCAACGCTCGTCTGGCCGCACTGGGCCAACCTCTCATGCCAATCCTGGATCAACTCCCATTAACTGCCAACGCTGATGTTGGGATCCCGCCCAAAAGTCATTGCAGCCAATCCAAACCCATTGAGATAGAAGAAAGTATCCACTCATCGGCCGGTCAGCGCCGCAAGAAAGCTCCTGAGAAGATCAACGAAAGAAGGTCAGTTCTGGAACGTCTGGGAAACAATGAAAAGAGGCCGATCCTATAGTGTCTAGGTCCTAATCATTCGAGAGGGAATGTTGTGCCGCAACGAGAGGGCCGGGACAACCAAGCTATCCACTAAGACATAAGAGATAGGCGGAGTGAATAATAGGGAGAATCTCGCAATCACGCGGACTCAGAGTACATTCCAAAAAGAGCTGTTGATCCCATTATGGAAAGTTAGATAGAGCAAATTCAAAGAGAAATCGATGATCTGAAAAGAATGAGGCCGACTGAAAAGGCTAAACAGACCTGGGGAGTTGATATCCTATCTGATAAGATTTTGAGCTCACTACCAAAATAAAATGTCCATTCTCCGGCCTACATTTACTATCAAGGAATGACCTTCCCCTACGATTGGATTACGTCCTTTCAGAGCCGCGTCATACTGGTGACTCAAAACAGATCTGCCTGGTGTGTAGGCTTTGTAGGGAGCATGTAGGAACGGGCAGGATCTTGGATCCGCAACCTACCTCGGGGGTCGATTCAAAGTTGGGAAGATTTGAGGAGCAAATTTTTGGCAGAATTCGAGTTGGCAGACAGGCCAAAAAAGACAATTGAGGATTTATATGATGTCCTCCAATGAGAAGGTGAGTCGAGCCGAAGTTATTATGATAGATTCATCAGTGTGCAAGATCAAACAAAGAATATTCTGGACAACGACATCATGACATGTTTCCTCACTGGGATAGCTAAGGTCCTATGAAAACTCATTTTACCCTACACCCCCCAAAGAGCCTGCATGATCTATTTGATAGAGCTTGAAAACATGGGTTAACTGAAGCTGCACCTTCACCTTCAGGATAGAGTAAAGTGAAGAGCGATCCCAACCCTCTGAGAGAGTATCGCAAGGAGTACCATAAGGAAGACTGCAACAAGAATCAGGAAAGGGAAACCAAAAACCTGTAAAGTTCAATGAGGCGGAATACACTCCACTGAACACTCTTGTGAGACAGATCATGTCTGAGATTCATGACCATCTGCCGCCACCGAGGCCTATGAAGGTCGATCCCCAGCTTTGTGATAAGACAAAATATTGTGACTTTCACAAAGATCATGGTCATATAACCGATGAATGCATCACATTGAGGAAAGCTATTGAGAAGTTGATCCAAGAGGGAGTTGCGAGCATATTTAAAAGAGAAGGCGGCGGGGCCGCCAGCAGAGATAATCGACAACCCTGCCGGTATCAGAATGAAGTTCAAATCATCCATGAGGATTTTCCAAGTAATACTCAGCTAAAATCACAGATAAATTTGTTGAATTCTCGAAGCTATGAGAAGCCAATTGTGTTAGGTGAATCTGAGAAATGTATCACATTCACGGGGAGTGAATTAGCAAGTTCATAGGGTGCAATGGAAGTCCTTATCGTTATAAAAGTTGGCATAGGAAGTTGGGGAATTAATCGAGTCTTGGTAGACACAAGTGTGGGCAGAGACATCATGTACTACGACTGTCTGAAAACGGTCGGATACGGTGAGGCCAGACTAAATGCCTTTGTTGGCTCTCTTGAAGGGTTTTCCAATGATAAAGTCTGAGTCAAAGGCACAATTGATCTAGACGTTCCGATCAGAGACTTTGAGCCCTGTCGAATCGAAAAGGAAACCTTTTTAGTTGTTGATCTCCCTTCACATTACAATATGATTTAGTATGGATGAATGAGAATGTGTTATGTTGCATGAAATAGTGACTTATTAATTGTTATTTTACCATTGCATTCAGTTTTTGAGCACGTAATCTGAGTGGGAAGTATTTGGATAAGATGAAGAGTTATCTTAGACCAAAAATTGATACTTGTCGGTGGATATACTTTAACTAATTGTTGTTGAATGCCACAAAAGGTAAAATGGGACAAAAAAACGGGCTTGTGAGAGAGTGAGGAAAAAGAAAAAACTGGCAAAAAAAATAAAAGAAAAATAAATGAAATGCAAAAATCATAATGGCTAGAGGGAAGAAAATTCAGAACGTAAGACGCACGACCTTCGCATAAAAATAAAAACAAAAGAGGACAATCGAGTAGTACTCGGTCCCCAAGTCTGCCTGGCCTGATTTAAGTTTCTTGTTGATTTCCTAAGTCTAAAAGTGAGAAGAGTGAGTATGACACTGACAATTTAAGATTGTGAGGTCACTATAACTTGATTCTCTTCATGAATACACTATCATGAAAGATTTATCACACGACACATTGATGCAGTGGTAGATATTGATTAATGGGAAGCTTATGAATTGTTTCTTGACATAAGTTTTGCTTGAACTCTTACTCCTTGATACTCTGCTCGAGGATGAGCAAAAGGCTGGTGGGGGTAGTTGATGATTCTTAAAATGATACATCTCACGGTATCAACATTTCACCAATTCTAAACTAAAAGTAGTTGTTTTCAGCCATTTATATGAACAATTTTTGTTGAATGATCTCTGTCGGGTTCATGAGTCGATTATTTTGCATTTCACATTTATATTCCCTGAATTGGTATTATTTTGTGTGTTATTGGACTATTTTCAGGTAACGAGATTTGGGCCAAGTGTTAGAGACGGATTCTGCAGCGGACTGGATAAAGAGTTGGGCCTAAGGTGTTCTAGAACATTCAATTAATTTGGCAAAGCAGAAAAGTATGAAAATGCCCTCGCAACTGCGAGATGGGCCGCCACAAAATCAAGCATCCGAGAAGCTTCGGGAAACGCATTTTCTTGGACGGGTAGTTTTTAGGGTTAAGCTAAGAAGGTTACTCAGCTATAAATATGGGGCACCAGGCCTCAGTTTCATTGTACAATTTTCTCAAGGTAAATACACAATGCAATAAAAGTTCTTTTATTCTTTTCTTTAGTTATTTATTTTCTATGAGTTCTAGTCACAGATCCGATGGATTCGCCTTCTAGGGAGAGACCTGCAAAGGATCTACGCTCATAATTGAGGGTATGACTCTTTGGTTTTTTCAAGATGTAGATTTGTCGTTGTTCTTGTGTGATTAGAATAATTTGATTGTTTGATTAAGTTCTTCTATGTTGTAGTTAGTTTATTTACCCAAGTATGTATAGATCTGAATCGTTGGTGAACAAATCATGGAATAGAGGTTGCGCTCTCTCGCAAGGGCGACAGTCTTTATCGCAATTGCGAGATACCGGGTAAAACCTAATTCATGATAATCGGCGCCAGCTACGTCTGATTGACAGATTTAATGTACATATTAATATCCTAATCAACTATTTGCATGTTTTCGTAAAATAGCATGAATGACATACAAGATGAAGTGTTAGTTTGGACATGGTCTTGATCGATCCATAGGAACGTGCGAGTCAATCCACGATAGCTGCTTAGGAAGGTCCTCGGTCTTGAGCCGGCTAGCACGAGATCTTATTGCATGTGAATTAATACAACCAATGTAGGAGGTTAACTGTATATAGGCGCCTACTGTCCATCCCATGGAAGTAGCGTAATATTAGGGGTTAGCACTCATATCTGTTATAGATCTAAAATTCACCATTGGGTAGATAAATGCATAGATTGGGGGAAATAACTAATAACTCATAGTTAGAACTAATTCATATGAAACTCATAGCTTTGCGTTTGTGTTTGTTCTTGTGATCCATTGTTACCATTGTTTCTTCTTTTCAATGTCGTTGGTCGTTGACCATTGTAATTGTTCTTGATCTTGATTAATTCATGTTTTTATTAGTCTCTGTGGATTCGACACCCTTGCTATGCCGTTCACTATATTGCGATATACCTAGTATTATTGCTAGTAGTTCGTGATTGCACATCCACAACGCATCAAAATATTCCCCAATGCACACCCATAATATGGGGCTAAAAATTGCAGAGAAGTAGGATTTGAAGCGGTGGCTGCTACAAGAATTGAATATTCTAAAGCATTCGCTTCTGAAATAAATGTTATTTTCTTTTGGGAGTCAAATACCTAGCAATTCTTATGCAATTCTAAGAGCTAGATCTGCATTAAAGTTTTTGTGATGTTTTATTCGTGTTATAGTCATCTGATAGTTTTTCAGTAGACTAGGACAATGAGAATCTTCTATGTCAAAAAAATTCAATAGAGACTAAGACCAAAGCTGAAGATTGAAGGCGTAGAGGTCAAACTCAATATTTATGACTGAAGATGGAAGGTTGAGGGTTCAAACTCAAATGAGAAGACTAAACATTGAGATTAAAAATTTATAATTCAAGTAAGTGTGTGATGCCTGGAATAACATTATAAGTCTTGTTATGAAGGCTTGAAGTTAAGTGATTGTGATGGAAACTTCAAGTATATGTGATAAAAAAAATGTGTACTCTAATCTCACAATCAAATATGAGAGAGATTAAGAAAATTTAGATAAAGTTGAATCATGATTCATATGAGCTGATAATTAAGTCCAGCTGAGCTAATAATTCAGACGAGAAGACAATTCAACTAAGAAGAATCAAAATTGAAGAATACAACAGTGAACTAATTCAAATAAGTTGGATCATAATTCAAAGCTGAAAAGTACAAGTTATATAAAATATCTTGGTAATTAAATTCAAGGATATTATTCAAGATATGGATGAATTTTTGGAGCGTTGGTCAAGATAAGACAAGCTTAAGTTATGAAGAACATATCAGTGTCCATAAATTAAGGTAATCTGATTGGATGATAGGCTGGCACTGTCAGAAGGACAATGTTTACTGAAACAAAATTATCAAGGATTATCCAAAAAATGCTAAAATTCAAACATGAAAATTCAAATTCGAACGTTGTGATAACATCACTGTAAATAGAGGACTCCATCATATCGAATCAAGAAGAATTACGAAGTTAGCTGTTACTCTGCTAAAATCCATTCACTCAAGAATCTCTAAAACTTTCCTAAGGCATTTCAAAGAAACATCAAGATCTTCGAGTGTTGCATCATTAAGAAATTCAAATTATCAATCTAGTAGCAGCACTTGTAGAAATATATTTTGATCTTATAAATCCAAATCCAGAATACAGCTTACAGAATCTGAAGATTCAGAACACTTTGTTCACACAAAGTTATTGCACCTGTGAAACAGATGATCAGTTGTGAAGAACAAAGGATCAGTGAAGCACTTGAGGGCGTGAAGGACAAAGATTATCTGAATCAGGCAACTAGGATAGATTTGAGTTTGTGTGGAGATGTTGAAGAAGTGTTACTTCCAAGGAGCATTAGAGATATTTCAGTGAAGCAGCTGAGTCAAGTTGTCCGAGACTGATAGTTCAAAATGTAAATCTAAGGGTTCAGTGGGGGACAATCAATCACTATTGTAATAGTACAAAACAAATTAGTGAATTCCTCCAACATCACAGGAGAAGAAGAGATGTAGAGGATTACACCACCTCAAACTTCCATCAACAAATTGCACTGTGTCTATACTTTCTGCATTTAATTTTTTTTCTAATTTACTTTACTGCAATTTACAATCATATGAGGAGTATAAATCACTTAATCTGCATAACATTTAGGTTTTTAACAAGGCTTTTTCCTCTGCACACAAGATTCAACTGAGATTAATTAATCTCATATCATCTGAGTTAAAATATTACAAAGATAACAAGTTCATTCAAACCCCCCTCTGATCTTGTTCAAGCGTTTTCAAGTGACCAACATCATGTCATGTCTCCCGGAATCTAACATACATGAATCACTCTATGGATCCTCTTTCTGCTTACTAAGCATACAATTAGTGCTCAGTCTTTTTTTGGAATAAGATGATCTTCAGGTTAAAGACGAGTTGGATGGTGAGGATGAAGAACAATCTTAGGAGTGGAGTCATGGACTATTTTTTGTATCAGGAGTTTCTTTTTCAGTCAAGTTGAGTTGTAATAAATGTGTACTTTTTTATGATTTAGTTTGACAGTAGTTGTAATTCATTGAGGTTGTTAATGGAAGGTCTTATATGTCACTTTCATGACCTAATATGACATGAGGTTTATGTGGATTTAGGGTTTACTGACCACATGTAAGAACCGTATACTAGCAAGAAAACTAGGTCAATCTCAATGTAGTGTAGCAAGCAAGAGTTGACCCCACAGAGAACAAAGGCTAGTTTAACTACCTACCCAGAATGAATTATTAAGGCTCTAAGGATGGTCTTTGACCAAAGTTTCACTTAAAGACTCATAAAACTAACTACCAATACAAAATAAAAGTGGTTTGTGGATACAAATAACCGATACAATTCTTATTCACAATTTTGATATTAAATCTATCTAAGGAATGCATAGGTTTAATCTCTTTTAATCCAGTAATTATGAAGCTCATGTTTTATTCAAACCCTAATTCAATTTATATTAATGGTTAAACTTCTCAAATGTTTCACACTACTCCGTGAACAGGACGAAGAACAAGCTATGTTGCACTGCTAAACCTATCGTGAACAGACTCGGTCTAACTAGCGAACATGCATAAAATTGGGATCTATGGAGTTCCATATCCAACAAAGTAGAAATATTCGACCTGGAACCCTATGCATACGAAAACCTCTCTAAGGCACTTATCTTGAACATAATCAATGACTTTTATTGATCTAAAAACTCTTGTCCTATCCAATTATTTAACCTTGAACGGGTCCTTGAGAAATATTTTATGAAGACGTACATGGAGATGGCCAGTCTATCAAATATATAAATTAATCCAAGCATTCGGAATTAATACAAAATTAGGACCATATCAGCTCAGAACTGTCGACCCATCGATGGCAAGACATGCCGAGGGTTCGTGATGACGGTCGATTGGTGTTATATTTCATATCCGGTTTGCCCTTGAATTATGATAATTTGAAAAGGTTTGGTCTAATTATTGTATGATTCATGAGTCAATTGCATAGTGAGTAGTTCTTGGATGATGATTCAGTATTTGCATGTTTTACCTTTGGAATCGGTATTGTTTTGCTTTGTTTTATATGATTTTCAGGAAATACCATTTCCTAGAGAAATGAGGAATTGGATTAAGGCCGAAGATAAGAGATTTTGAGAGAAGAGGTCCAAGAGAAGAATCTGCTGAAATCCGGCATGTTCGGCCCAGCCGCGGCGGAAGTCCAGTGGGTTGCGGCGAGCTTTGGTAAGCACTACACCGCCTTACGAGAATAACTTAAGTTGTATAGGGTTTTCTTTAGTGTCTAAGTCGGCTACAACATGTATATAGGGCATGTAGCAGTCTATTATTATGTATGCTCTCATATTGAATTCCAGAATCGTATGAAATAAAGATCTTTTGCTTTTCTTGTTGGTTTTTGGTTCCCTTCTTCCCCCAAGCCATCAACTAGCTAGAGTTGATCAAGCAAGGCATCTATTGTTAAGGTATGAAGCTTTGAACGTTCTTTCATATCATTAATATGGTTGTTTGGATATGTTTCAGCGTGTTGGTAATTAATCTGCATGTTTAAGTTCACTGTAGTTCACCAGTAATATCCAGAATCATAATATGTAACCCAAAAATAGGATTCGCCGCACTCGTTGTAGCGACTCTCTTTCCCACCACGGTGAGGCAACTCTAGAAGCACTAATTCTGAGGGTCCTACGCTAGCGACATCTGATTAACAGTATTAACTTACGTATATTTAGATCCGGCCAGTCTAGTATTCGATTTCGTAAATTATCATGATGGAACTTAGTTGAAGTTTTAGTTAGGACACAATATGATCGCTTTCTAGGTACTCCCAGTCATTGTCGATGGCTACTTAGAAAGGTTCTCAGTTTTATGCCGGAAATCCCTAATACTTAATGCATGTGATGTTAATACAACCTAAGGTAGGTTAAATGCACATAGATGTATGTTGTCTGATCAATGAGAGGTAAGATGAGTTTAGGAGACTACACCTGTAGCTTAATTAATATAAAAGTTGTGAATCTGGTATTCTGGAGAATTACAGGTGGTTAATCATGATAGGTTTATTAACGCCAAGTTAGGAGATTGGTGGGGAGTGGAGAGGGCAACTGTTTTTATTTATTTTTAATCATGTTGGTCCATGACCATTATATGTTTTCTTAGCCATAGTTTAGTACGTTTATTAGAAGAACTTGCCATGTCTATGTGGGATCGACCCTTGGTCGTTTGCTATGCTACGTTGGACCAAGTCCTCTTGCTAGTAGAAGTGACTTACATGCGATGAAAAGTTTTTGGTGCCGTTGCCGGGGACATGTGCCAAATTATTTTATAAATTTGCTAAATTATGATCAATAAGTGTTTCTGTTTTCATTTTTATTTTATTTTCAGAGTCTTGAGTCGTTTCTACAGAGCCTGTGTTGTTGTAAACCTAGAAAACATAATCTGAGCCTCGCCGAAGTGAAAGCGTTGTCGCCGCAGTGAAAGCTTGGAAACTATTTTTTGGGAACTTCGACGTGTTTCTGTGTTCATCTCTGTTTTTTTAGTTATTAGGTCTGGAGCAGTTGGGTTGAAACCCAATTGAGGCAAAAATCTAACCGTGCTTTTGTATCTCCATTTCTTTATATTGCAGGCTTTGCAGAAACAACTTTTGACTTCGATACAATTAGGTATTCTACATATAGAGGACTATCAGAATGAAATCTGAGAAGAAGTTCATATTCAATGCTAAGCCAACTTCAGTTCATTTTGGTTCATCTCGAAGAAGGTCAGGTAGGATCGAAAAGATGAGAAAAATGGCAAGGAATGATTCTGATGCAGCCTAAATGTCTAGAGAGGGTAACCTAGAGAAGTACGAGAAATAGAGGCGAGGTAAGTCTGATATTCGGAATATTGTCCGGCTTCTAAACCTTCGAAGCCTGAGGAGTTCTCAGAACCTGAAGAGGTTGAGAAACTAAGTGATCCTGGTAGTTTCAGGTTAGCCGTGACCATTAATGACCAACCCTTAGGCCCTGCCGTGTGTGACTCTGGTGCAGGAATTAATGTGATTCCTCTATCATTTTGCCTGAAGAAAGGTTTTCACGTTGAGATGAACCACCGTGCAAACATGCGGTTAATCGACCAATGTGTTGACATGATCACTGGTAGGTTGAATGATTGTACTGTCAACATATGAGGGTTTATTTACCCAGTTGACTTTATAGTCATGGATGTTCTTAGGGATCCTAGTGCCCGTATCATCCTTGGATGTCCATTCTTAGCCACCATCGAGCATTGTTGGACATGGATAATAGGGAGATAATCTTGAGAGCGAATAATGATTGCATATCCTATAAGATCATAAACCCTATAAAGAATCGACATTGAGACTTCCTTGTGGTGAGCTCTCTTCTTGAGGGCATTCCGAACTCGAGTTGGCAAGGTATTGAAGGAGTTCAGAAGCATGCTGCGATACTAGGATCCGGTAAGCAAGAGTTCCTGATAGTTCTTCTTAGAGAAAGAAATAAGAGGTTCCACTTGCAAGCACCATGGGAGGACAGTCTGCCCAATCCTATGAAATAGATGAGCCCAACCCGTGCAGTGTCAGAGAGATCTTAAACGTTAAAAAAGTGGAATCTCATAGCATAAAGGGCAAGAAGCAAAGCAGAAGAGGGAAGCATAGTGCACGGTCCAAGCCGGCCAAGCATGTCAGGAGAAAAGCATCGGGACCTTATAGGGACCGAATCCGAGAAAAGCGCACTCATTCATGGTAAGGAAGAATGCTTCTTCCTGAGCCTTAATAGAAATGGATGAGCATGGAGTGATAAAGGATGGGGCGCCTTTCTATGAAGGCTTCCCGAGTGAGACTCTAGCGGGCGCAAGTCTAGAAAGCTGACTGAGGAGGGTTAGAAAAAAATCGATCTGAAGACTATAAATTCAGAAATACTTCTTATCCCTTGGGTTTATTTTTCTCTTTTCTTTTGAGTCAATAAAAGTAACTTGAATGAACATCAACATTTTTTCATCCTACCGCATCTCAAGGCCACAAGCCAATGGATGGTGGGAAGTTTTTTTTTTACTTGATGGGCATTCAAGTGAAGTAAGTTAAGTTTGAGTTGGAGAAGGCAACAAGAGTTAAAGAGGATCGTATGGAGTTAAGGTCAAGTGTTCGAATTGTGAAGTCCAGTGAGAGGTAAGATGGAGTGAAGTTGTAATGAATTCTGGAAAAAGTCGGTCCCGCCGTGACGGAACCCTATTTCGACGCAGCAAGACCAAGAAAACTTGATTCTAGGTTCGGGAACAGGCGTTGATGATGCCCAAAATGATACATCCTACGGCATCAACATTTCATCCATTCAAAGCTAAAAGTGAAGTGTCATCGTAAATTAACATGAAGGACGATAAAGTGAAGTGTTAGTTCGGACATAGTCTTGATCAATCCTTAAGAACGTGCTAGTCAATCCATGATAGCTACTTAGGGAGGTCTTCGATCTTTAGCCAGATAGTCTTAATTCTTATTGCTTGTGAATTAATACAACAAATGTCGTATGTTGTCATGAGTCAAGTAATTTGCATTTAACGTTTATATTCCGTGATTCGATATTATTCTGTGTATTATTTGACTATTTTCAGGTTACGAAATTTGGGCCAAGCGCTTGGATGGATTATAGGATGGGTTGGATAAAAGAATTGGGCCTAGGGTGCTCCAGAACCTTTATTTAATTCGGCAGAGCAGAAAAGGATGAAAATGCCCCCGTAGTTGTGTAAGGTGCTGCCACAGTTGCAAGATCCAGAAGCTTTGAAATACGCATTTTCTTGGACGATGGGGTAGTTCCCAGGGTTAGTTAAGTCGGTAGGTAGTTTAAGAGGCATGCCTCCAATGCAATTTTCTACAAGATAAACATGAATCGATTTCACGGACGGAGGATTCGCCGCATAGGAATCGATTTATGGAGGATCTGTGCTCGTCTTCGAGGGTATGATTTTCCGGCTTTCTAGATGTAGATCTGTCATTCTTTTGTTGTGATTAGTATGATTTGATTGCTTATATTAGTTCTGTTATGTAGTGGTTACTTTATTATACCTCATATGTGTATAGATCTGAATCATTGGTGAAGAAATCATGGAATAGAGGTTGCATTATTCCGCAATTACGGCGGTCTATACCACAATTGCGGGATACCTAGTAAATCCTAATTCATGATAAGCGGTGCCAGCTATGTTTGATCGACAGATTTAATTTACATGTTTGTAGCCTGATCAAATATTTGCATGTCATCGTAAATTAACATGAAGGACGATAAAGTGAAGTGTTAGTTTGGACATAGTCTTGATCAATCCTTAAGAACGTGCTAATCACTCCACGATAGCTAGTTAAGGAGGTCTTCGGTCTTTAGCCGGATAGTCCTAATTCTTATTGCATGTGAATTAATACAACAAATGAAGGATGTTAATTGCATATTGACACCTACTGTCGTTTCAATGGAAGTAGCGTAACATTAGGGATTAGCACCCGTAGCTGACAAATGAATTAAAATTTACCAACGGGGATGATTGATGCATGATATGGGGGGAATAACTAATCACTCGTAGTTAGAACTAATCTTTATAAATTTATAGGAATATAATTGTGCTTGCTCTTGTTGATTATTTGTCACCACTTTTACTCTTCCTGCACCATTGTTGGTCGTAGACCATAATTGTGATACTCAATCTTAGTTTAACGTACCGTAAGAGTCTCTATGGGATTTGACCTTGACTCGTCAGTACTCTGCTACGATAGACTTTGTCCTATTACTATTAGTCCATGCTTACACCACGGTGATCAAGCTTTTTGGCGCCGTATCCGGGAACTCGTGTCAAAGATATTTTTAATATAAGATTGAGAGTCTTTATATATTTGTTTTTGTGAATTATTGAGTCTATTTCGTAGTCTGTGAATATTTGAGTTAGAACAGTTTCTGTTTCGTTCGGTTCTGAAGAAAATATTGTCCTGCAACTGCGAGAGATACTCCTACAATTGCGGTAGTTCCGGAATTAATAGAATCATTTCTATTCAGTCAGATTCGTGTTAGTAATCAGAGTCTTTATATTTCTGAGTCTGCCAGGCGAGTGTAACATCCGCCGAGTCAAGTAACTAACATTTTACTTACGCAATTAGAAGATCAACAGCCAAACTTGAGCAATTCCTACCAAAAATTGAAAATTTTGCAAGGCAAAAGCGAAAGGAGGCTCGAGAAAGGACTGAAAGGCTGGCTGACAAAGCAAGTTCGCAAGAAGGAGAAGCGAAAAAGATAGAGAGGAGGAGATTCCACCTCTAGAAGACCTAGAAGAAGTAATGGAGGAAAGAGACAAACCTAATGAAATAAATGGAGCATGAGCAGTGGTACAAGCAGATAGAAGGATGCTAAAGAGGTATGATATGCCAACGATTGAGCAATTCATGCCAGAAAGTGTTCAACCGAAGAATGCAAATGAAATCTTCTATCCGAAGCCAAATGTGATATAGATGGTGACAAACTACACTACGTTTCATGGAGTACCAAACGAAGACCCAAGTGTGCATGTCACCAACTTCTTCAAGATAGTCAGCACGGTCAATGTTGGTCCCTTGGAAAGGCTAACACAAGTTTAGAGGGGGGGGGTGAGTAAACTTGTCACAAAAAACTAATCCTGAGCTGGAAAAGTCCCAGGAACCGAGTTTCTCTCGAAACTTAAACCGATCTTCGCTTTGTTCCCGTCCCTTCAACTTATGCGGAGTTCGGTTAGCTCAACCAATATAAGTTATTACCGACTTATATTTAGTCTCGTTAATCGCGGCGGATAAAACTAGCCTTTAGTGCAATAGATGTGTAAAGAAAACTAGACCTTCTATGTATCGCTTTGTGTCGTCTCGTTGTCCGGTGTTTGCCGAGAGTTAATGCAATAAATAAAACAAACACAGATGCAAAAAGTAAATCAACACATGATTTGTTTATGGAAGTTCCGGGTGGTGTAATCCCGTACGTCTCCCCTTCTCCTGTGGCGTAGGAGGTATCACTAGAATAATGAGATACAAAATCCTAGCACTATGACAGTCCTTCACGACACCCTAGTTTCACTGTCTACACAAAATGAAGAAAGGTGAGATTGCTCCCTTCACTCTGCACACTGATCCTTTGGAGGTGGAATTGCTCCTTCACCGGCTCACCACTAATACCAACACACGGTCCTCGGTATCGCACCTTAACACCGTAGCAACACCGTATGAAGAAAGGTAGAATTGCTCCCTTCAAACTATGCACAGCCAACCCTTTTTCACAAAGGTTAGGTTTAGAATTAATCAAGAATTAATTCAGTGAGCTGTCTGATTCTTCTGGATCTGACTTGTAGCTCCAAGATGCCTTCTTTCCCCCTTGATGGGTTACTGGATCTTTCTTTGAAGTCTTCAAGGCAATTTCGTTGGCTTCCCCTTTTTCTGGATATATATGATCTGATTTTATAGATCTGGATTTGCATCTTTCAATATATGCGTGCAAAGCTCTTTTTCTGATCCTCCTCTCTCTCTTTCTTGAATGAATCTCTTGTGTATTTATAAACTGTAGAAATCTCTGATGCCATCTGGACACAAAGTAGTGACCTTTGTATCAATCAAATTTTCCAATCCTCGAATCTTTTTGATCTTCTTTGTAATTTGAATTGAAAGAGTGGAGTTTGAGAATTTTTGACAGAAGTTGTCCAGGCTGGTGGTGATTCCATCGTCTATGTTGTATCGCTCCATTGATTTTTGAGTTAAGGATGCTTGAATGCTTGATTTTGGATGAGCAGGATTTTGTCAAGATTTTGCAATCGTTTTCAAATGAGAGTCGTGTCACAATCAATGAGATTATGTAGGGATGTACATCTACTTTTTCTCCCAGATTGACACGTGGCTTCGAGTGATTTGCCATGTCAGTCCAAACGTCAGATGGTAGCTGGAAAGTTTTTACTTCTTTTGACCAATATGTCCTTCATCAGCCTTTGCCTTCTCATTTTCAAATATACATCAGTTTTCTGAGGATTTTGCAAAGTGAACTGACTTTTCCTGCAAAACAGTTTAAGTTTTCTTTGGTACCCATAGCTTTTTGGGTCCGGTTGAGTTAGTTACTGAAATATTATTTTCAGTTTCTTTGTTGAGAGAATTAAACCTTCTCAACTCTTTTCTGGATAAACCATTGCGCTCAATTTTAGTTGATTTCACAAGGATTCTTTTAGATTTAACATTTTTAGTTTCCTTGTGTAATCCACTAAATCTTCCAGTATCCTGATTTCTAGAGTTTATACTTTTTGAAGTCTCAAGAATGGGTAGGGGTGTGGGATTATCATTGCTTTTGTCAGATTTACTAGACATTAATCTTTCAGCTAGATTTGACATCTCAGTTTCAAGAAACTCATTCCAATCTTTTGCTTTGTCAAGTTCTCTTGTCTTTTAATTTTAGTTCCAACGTAAGTTTTTCGGTTAACTTGACAAGATCAGAGTTTTTCAGACTGAGTTCAGCAAATGATAACTAATTTGAAGAATGTACCTTTCCTTGATGATTTGATGCAGTTTTAGGATTCGAATGTACACTCTTTTGTTGCTGTGATGAATCTTCAATATCAACAACCACTTGTAACTCCTTTCCTTCTTCTTTTGAGAGGTCTCTTAGTGATGGAATTCCTCTGGATTTGTTAATATGAATATTGAAGTTTGTATCCACATCATCACTGAGTTGAGGTTCTGAATATGTATATAAATCTGTCGCACTGAACCTTTCGATCATTTGATCCTGAAAATCAGATATATTATGCAAGAAATTAGTCAGGGGGTGAATAAGCCAACTTCTAGCTTTAGATGTAGACATTGAAACTAAGTGAATTGATACAGTGAAGGGTCTTCAACAACTGGTTTAAAAAGGTATTCTTGGATCTTCTTTCAAATGAAAGAACTGGCTCCGATACCAATTGTTGGTCCCTTGGAAAGGCTAACACAAGTTTAGAGGGGGGTGAATAAACTTGTCACCAAAAACTAATCCTGAGCTGGAAAAGTCCCAGGAACTGAGTTTCTCTGAAACTTAAACTGATCTTCCGTTTTGTTCCTGTCCCTTCAACTTATGCGGAGTTCAGTTAGCTCAACTGAATATAAGTTATTACTGACTTATATTTAGTCTCGTTAACTGGCAGCAGATAAAACTAGCCTTTAGTGCAATAGATGTGTGAAGAAAACTAGACCTTCTATGTATCGCTTTGTGTCTTTGTCTCGTTGTCCGGTGTTTGCGAGAGTTAATGCAATAAATAAAACAAACACGATGCAAAAAGTAAATCAACACATGATTTGTTTATGGAAGTTCCGGGTGGTGTAATCCCGTACGTCTCCCCTTCTCCTGTGGCGAAGGAGGTATCACTAGAATAATGAGATACAAAATCCTAGCACTATGACAGTCCTTCACTACACCCTAGTTTCACTGTCTACACAAAATGAAGAAAGGTGAGATTGCTCCCTTCACTCTGCACACTGATCCTTTGGAGGTGGAATTGCTCCTTCACCAGCTCACCACTAATACCAACACACAGTCCTCAGACTGCACCAACAGCTGTAGCAACACCGTATGAAGAAAGGTAGAATTGCTCTCTTCAAACTATGCACAGCCAACCCTTTTTCACAAAGGTTAGGTTTAGAATTAATCAAGAATTAATTCAGTGAGCTGTCTGATTCTTTTGGATCTGACTTGTAGCTCCAAGATGCCTTCTTTCCCCCTTGATGGGTTACTGGATCTTTCTTTGAAGTCTTCAAGGCAATTTCGTTGGCTTCCCCTTTTTCTGGATATATATGATCTGATTTTATAGATCTGGATTTGGATCTTTGAATATATGCTTGCAAAGCTCTTTTTCTGATCCTCCTCTCTCTCTTTCTTGAATGAATCTCTTGTGTATTTATAGAGGTGATGTGACGGTTACTAGCTCTTGTAGCCGTTACACTTGTCATTTAGCCAACGTTCATATGTACGATCTTTTGTCGTATTGATAGTTTAAGTTCAATCAAGGCCTTAACTCAGTTTTCTACTCTTCTTCAAAACTGAGTACCTTGTTTACTTAATATCTGACTTTAATTGACTAAGTCAGAGTACACCATTCAGTTACTTCTTTTCGGGTAGCTGATAATCTTTGTCCTTAAGATTATTCAGTTTTACATGATCTATAACTCAGTTTCAGGTCACCACAGACTTGCCTGAATCCTGATTTATAGTCACGACTTAATCAGCTTCTATCTGAGTTTGCCACCTCAGTTCTTCAATCCTCAATAACTGAGTCTGTGTCCCTCAGTTCTTCAGTCTTCTAGATAACCCAACTGAGTCTTTGTCCCTCAACGAACTTATCTTCTTCAGTTTTAGCATAACTGAGTTTGAACCCTCAGTTCTTCAAGTGCATATACAGTTTTCTTGTTATAACTCAGTTTTCTTGTTGTGACTCACCTGTTCGCCTAGTTCCTATCCTATTACAATGCTTGTCTGAAACAGCCTATACAAGGTTCAGACTCTAGATAGAACTTATACATTTATTTCTAGACCATTTATTGCTTCTTCATTTATTATGCACTATAACAGTTAGTTACGACTTCATCATCATGGGTTGTAAGTGATTTGTCTAATTTCGTGACGAATCATCATCAAAACATAAATAATATTTCCAACAGTCAAACCAGCAGGAGTGCCTGAAGATAATATTAAGCTTAAATTGTTTCCTTTTACACTAAAGGATAAGGCAAAGATATGGTCGTTGTCTCTACCTGCAGGATCTATCCAATCTTGGACAGACCTACTGCAAAAATTTATGAAGAAGTACGGCCCACCTGGGAAGTAATTGCAGATGAGACAGGACATCATGGATTTCAAGAAGAAACTAGCCTAAACCTTTGAATATGCTTGGGAAAGATTTAAGGGAGCACAACGGAAATGCCCTCACAATGATATCACTTTGCCCATGCGAATGCATAGTTTCTACCTTGGATTAAGTCCGAGTGAACAAATAAATGAGAGTAGACGCGTCGAGCAGCAGGTGTTTCATGTTGTGATCACGAGAAGAAGCTGAAGAGAAGTTAGAACATATAGCACTTACAAGCTAGTGGGGAACACATCAAACCGAGATCGTGAAATAAACTGAAGGCGTATTTGGATAAGATACATCTCAACAGATCCATGCCTGTTTCTAGTGATAAATGAAAAGATGGACGGCATGCAGGATTGCATCGCCAAAGTGGAAAAGGTCCAAGGAATTGAGACATCCAACACCGAAGAAGTAAATTATCTAGGAAGGCAAGGAAATCCATATGGGGCGGATATCGCCCAGGTTCTCACGACCCCCCTGGTTTTAGATATAGCAATCTTGATGGTGGCGAGAGAGCTAAGAAAAGTGGAGGTTTTATGCCTCAATCAAATAAGTCCGGTGGATGGGAGGCAGCCACAGACAAGATGAGTTCAACCATGTCCGAGAGTGTCATTCAATTGATGAAGTCCATGAACGAGCTAAGTGCAAATTTTGCAACATATTGTCAGAAGAATGACATAAGACTGACTAATCAAGAAGATTTAGTGCGGAATTTGCCACACCAAGTGGGGCAGATAGCCGAACAAGTGTCAGCTCATCCTCCGGGAGGATTACCAAGCAATACTGAGAAAAACCTGAAGGACGTGAATTCTATTATGACAAGGAGCGGAAGGGAGTTTCCTGGACCGGTCATCAGAAAGGAACCGGAGAGCAGAAGTAAACAACATCCACCAGAGTCAGAAGAAATGGGGAGCCGCAATTGTAGAACGGCCACCTGCAACTGCGACAGTCTGCAGATCCAGCAGATGATCAGGGAACGCTGCAGCTGGCGAAGGTAAGCCTTCCCGAACTATAACTATTAATCCTGATTCTTTACCCTATCCCCTAGGAAATCAAAACCAAATCATGATGATGCTGGTTACAAAAAGTTTATTGAAATTTTCAAAAATCTGCAAGTTAACATTCCTTTGGTTGAACTCTGGCAGGAATGCCAGAGTATGCGAAGTTTTTAAAATAAGAAGTCTCTACCAAAAGGAAGTTACTAGACCTTGAGACTATATGCCGCAACGAGGAATTCTCGGCATTTTTGCAACACAAACTGCCACATAAATTCAAAGATCGTGGGAGCTTTCTCATACCATGTACTTTGGAGAAGTGTTCCTAAACAAAGCATTATGTGACTTATAAGCGAGCGTCATTCTGATACCACTCTCTATCTTTCATAAGTTGGGCATGAAAGAGCTGAATGAGACATCGATAACCCTCCACTTAGTTGATAGGTCTATGAAGCAACCCTTCGGAGTTGTAGAGGACGTTCTGGTCAAGGTTGACAAGTTTATATTCCTTGTGGATTTTGTTGTGCTAAACATGGAAGTTAATAGTGATGTTCAACTAATCCTAGGAAGACCTTTCATAGCAACCAGTAGGACCTTAATAGATGTCCAGAAAGGAGAATTGATTTTATGAGTGAATGAAGACAAAGCGGTCTTCAATGTTTTGAGAACGATGGGATACATACGAGATGAAGAGAAGCGTGTTATATGCTGGATGACATTGATGAGCTTGTGTTGAAGTTACAACAGAAAGTGGCAGTAGATCCTGAAGTGGTAGAGACATTGTTGTTGAAGGAAGAAGATGAGGAAAGTGAAGAAAATATTTGGCCGGGATGCAGCGAAGGTTGTGTGCAGGAAATAGAACCCTATATCCTCCGTGCATACAAGAGAACCATTCATAGACCTTCATGGCATAAGTTCTTCGATTTACAGTTGACTGGAAAGATACTGAAGTCTTCATTGTAAGAGCCACCAAGGAACTTAATGCTTAAACATTTGCCTTTTCACCTGAAGTACGTATATTTACAAGATGATACTCTCCCCCTGATTATATGAACATCACTATCACCTTTAAAGGATGAGAAGTTACTGAGAGTACTGAGGGAGCACAAAAGAGCATTTGGGTGGACTATTGTAGATATTCGAAGGATAATCCCCTATGTTTGTATGCACAAGATCTCTGTAGATCCGGAAAAGAAAGCAGTGGCTTAACCTCAGAGAAGGTTGAAGCCAAAATTAAAGGATGTTGCTAAAGAAGAAATAATAAGGATGCTGGAAATGGGAATCATTTTCCCGATTGTGGATAGTGAGTGGGTAAGCCCAATTCATGTGGTTCCAATAAAGGAGGATTAGCTTTCCAACCTAATGAGTTTCATGAGTTGATTCATGTTCGACTAATTATTGGACAACGAGTCTGCATTGATTTCAGGAAACTGAATGATACGACCCGGAAAGATCATTTTCCCCTACCTTTCATTGATCAGATGTTAGAGAGATTGAGTGATCATACATTTTACTGTTTTCTAGATGGGTACTCTGGTTATTACTAGATACATATTGCCCCTGAGGACCGTCAGAAAACCACTTTCACATGTCCATATGGAACATTTACGTATAATCGCATGCCCTTCGGATTATGTAATACACCAGCTACATTCCAGAGGTGCATGATGTCTTTATTTGCGGACATGGTGGAAGATTTTCTGGATATATTTATGGATGATTTTTCATTTTTCGGAGATAGCTATGATGTATGCTTGGATAACTTGAGTAGAGTGCTTAAGAGATGTGAAGAGACCAACCTTGTGCTTAATTATGAATAGTGCCATTTTATGGTCACTGAATGGATTGTGTTAGGTCATAACTTCTCAAAGAAAGGCATGGAAGTAGACAAAGCAAAGATTAAGTCATAGAGAAACTTCCACCTCCAACGAACCTAAAGACGTTGTGAGCCTTTCTTAGCCACGCAGGATTCTATAGGAGATTTATTAAGGACTTTTCCAAGATCTCTAGACCTTTGATTGAATTACTTGTGAAGGATGTACCTTTTGTCTTTGGAGAGGAATGCAAGGAGGCATTCAACGTACTAAAGAAACTGTTGATAACTGCCCTATTTCTAGTAGCCCCAATTGGAATAAACTTTTCGAGCTAATTTATGATGCAAGTGATACGGCGGTTGGAGCAGCCCTGGGACAAAGAGAGGATAAAATATTTAAATAAATTATTACATCAGTCGTACCCTCAATAGTGCCCAGAGGAACTATGTGACTACAGAAAATGAACTCTTAGATGTGATATTCACATTTGACAAGTTTAGATATTATCTAGCTGGATCTAAAGTCACTGTTTTCCAGTGATCACGCAGCTTTGAAGTATCTTCTAACCAAACAAGACTCCAAGCCACGATTATAAAGATGGATTCTACTCCTACAAGAGTGTTATGTAGAAATCAAGGATTAGAAAGGGTGTGAGAACCAAGTTCCTGACCACCTGTCGAGATTAACACTATTTGAAGAGGAGCAAACTGCTAAGATTCAGGAATCTTTTCTGGACGAACAAATTTTTGATGTCTCAGTAGTGACTCCAGTCGAGTCTCAGGCCAGACACAGTACATCAAGTGTGAGGAAGGTATACCATTGGTTTGCGAATATTGTGAGTTATCTTGCGGAGAGATACCTACCACCAAAATAAACAAGCATGGACAATAAGTAGTTATTTACGGACTTGAAGCATTATTATTGGGATGATCCTTATCTGTATAAGATGTGTCCTGATAACATTCCGAGGAGATGTGTTCATGATGATGAAATTCCAAGTATACTGAGCTATTGATGTTTGAGATAAGTTGGAGGCCATTATGGGTTCGATAAAACAACAGCAAAGGTACTGCAGTGTGGATTTTATTGGCCGACGATATTTAAATCTGCTTATGAATTTACTAGAGCCTGTCATTCCTGTCATATGACTGGTAACATTTCATAGCGGAATGAGATGCCACTGCATAGTACCCTTAAGGTAGAGCTATTTGACGTGTGGGGAATTGATTTTGTTGGACCTTTTACGTTGTCAAAATCTAATCGTTACATCCTGGTTGCAGTCAACTATGTTTCCAAATAAGTAGAGGCGGTGGCCTCACCTACAAACGATGCTAGGGTTGTTCTGAGATTCCTTAAGAAGATTATTTTGACAAGGTTTGGGGTGCCAAGAGCCATTATTAGTGATGGTGGGAGTCCCTTCTGTAAAAAGTTGTTTGAAAAGTTTATGATGAAGTATGGGGTGCGACATAAGATTGCAGCAGCATATCACCCCCAAACAAGTGGACAAGTGGAAGTTACGAATAGAGAGATCAAGAGAATTTCGGAAAATATTGTGAATCCCACGAGGAAGGACTGGTCTTTGAATTTAGATGACACTCCATGGGCGTATAGAACTGCTTACAAGACCATCATTGGGATGTCACCATATATGATAGTGTTTGGAAAATCATGTCATTACCGGTTGAACTAGAGCATCGTGCCCTTTGGGCTACTCGGTTCTTAAACATGGACGAAAGTTTAGCCGGAGAAAAGAGATTATTGGAGTTAAACAGATTGGAAGAATTTAGATTACAAGCATATGAAAATGCGAAATAAGGAAAGAAAAAAACGCCAACACGACAAAAGGATTCTGAGTCACACCTTCCAATTTGGAGATAAGGTGTTGGTATACAATTCACATCTTCGTCTTTTTCTCGGGAAGCTGAAAAGTAGATTGTTTGGACCATATGTCATCACAAAAGTCTTCAATTCGGGTACTTGTGAAGTGAAAGATGAACACTCTGGAAGGATGTACATAGTGAACGGACATAGGCTGAAGCATTACCTAGAGCGCACTTGACACCGAACTGGAAGTCTCTATGTTGGACGACCCGATTTACAAGTGATGGAGCTTTATTAGTATAGTCGAGATGGCGACTATAAACTCAGAACTACTTCTGATAAACCCTTATTTATTGTTTTTGTTTATTTTCGAGTTGTTGAGTCAATAAAGTAGCATGACAATCGTAAGGTTTTTTCCATCACATATATCTTTGTCACCTGACTCTGGATATATGTGGTTTTTTCCTTCACGATTCTCATGTGATACCATCGTAAAATTTTTCGTGTCAGCGGCGGTCCAAAAAGAATAAAGTGGCTCAAACTATTTTCGCGCATCCCTTGTGCATGCCCAATTACTGTCACCTTATTTTTTTATTGCCCTTTGCAGGTTACTCAAAGTTTTTTGGAGCATTTGCAATACAGCATATGGAGCAACTAGGAACCAATTGACGACAATCATGTTCCACGATTACCGAGACACTTGGACAGCCAATTCCAGAGCTAAGTACCTTCTCTCTTTTTCCATTATTAGTCATTGGGGACAATGCCTAAACTAGTGGGGGTAGGAACCGGTCTTAGCTTGTAATTGAAAATTGAAGGGGATGATTTTGAAATTTTTAACACTATTTTTAGCTTGTCAATTGCATGTCTTGAGTAAGGAATCAGTAGAAAGGGATCCCAAGAATGATTTGAAATTGATTATAGCATACTCAATTTAGTATAGAAGAATGAGCATGTGCTATGTTGCATGAAGTAGTGACTTATTAATTGATAGTTTGCCATTTGCATTCAATTATTTGAGCACATAATCTAAGTGAGAAGTATTTAAATGAGATGAAGAGTTATCTTAGACCAAGAATCAATACTTTTCGATGGATATACTTTAACCGATTGTTGTAGGATGATGGTAGCAATCATGATGCCGCAACATGTAAAACGGGATACAACGGGCTTGAGAGAGAGAGAGAGAGAGAGAGAGAGAGAGAGAGAGAGAGAGAGAAAGTGAGAAATCTGCCCAAAAAAAACAAGAAAAAAGAGAAAGAAAAAAATGCGACAAGCATAAACGGCAGTGAGGGAAGCAAACTCGGAGCGTAAGTCGCATGACCCTCGCATAAAAAGAAACAAACGAGGACATGAGTAGTACTTAGTCCCCAGGTCCACCCGGCCTCATTAAGGTTTCGTGTTGTATGTCTGAGTCTGAAATCAAGAAGAACGAGTGTGCACACTAGTAAGTTAATATTTTGGGGTCGCTAAACTCAGTCTCTTCAAGAATACTATCATGAAAGATTCATCACACGACACATTGATGCATTGGTAGGTATTGGTTAATGTGAAACTTATGAATTGTTTCATGATACATGTTCTGACTGAAATCTTCATTGAATATGTGGTAGTTAATAGGGATTACTCTTGGAGGTACATTCCACCTTGATACTTTGCTCGAGGACGAGCAGAAGGCTAGTGGGGGGGTAGTTGATGATGCCCAAAATGATACATGTTACGACATCAATATTTCACCCATTCTAAGCTAAAAGTAGTGGTTTTCGACCGTCTATATGAACCATTTGTATTGAATGTCGTATGTTGGGTTCATGAGTCGAGTAATTTGCATTTAACGTTTATATTCCCTGATTCGATATTATTCCGTGTATTATTTGACTATTTTCAGGTTACGAGATTTGGGCCAAGTGATTGGATGGATTATATGATGGGTGGATAAAAGAATTGGGCCTAGGGTGTATCAGAACCTTCAGTTAAGTCGGCAGAGCATAAAAGGACAAAAATGCCTCCACAGTTGCATGAGGTGCTGCCGCAGTTGTGAGATCCAGGAGCTTCGGAATATGCGTTTTCTTGGACGAGGGGTAGTTCCTAGGGTTAGCTAAGTCGGTTAGGTAGCTATAAACAAGAGGCATCAGGCCTCGAATTCAATACACAATTTTCTACAAGACAAACACGTTATATTCAGTAAAAGTTCTTTCTCTTATTTTCCTATGAGTTCTAGTCACGGATTTGACGGATTCACCGCCTCGGGAGCAATCTACGGAGGATCTGCGCTCGTCTTAAAGGGTACAATTTTCTAGCTTTCTAGATGTAGATCTGTCGTTCTTTTGTTATGATTAGTATGACTTGATTGCATATATTAGTTCTTCTATGTAGTAGTTAGTTTATTTTACCCCATATGTATATAGATCTGAATTGTTGGTGAACAAATCATGGAATAGAGGTTGCATTCTTCCGCAATTACGGCGGTCTATACCGCAATTGCGGGATACCTAGTGATCCCTAATTCATGATAATCGGCACCAGCTACGTCTGATCGATAGATTTAATCTACATGTTTGTAGCCTAATCAACCATTTGCATGTCATTGTAAATTAACATGAAGGATGATAAAGTGAAGTGTTAGTCCATACATAGTCTTGATTGATCCTTAGAAACGTGCTAGTCAATCCACGATAGCTGCTTAGGGAGGTCTTCGGTCTTGAGCCGGCTAGTCCTAATTCTTATTGCATGTGAATTAATACAACCATCGAAGGAGGTTAATTGCACATAGGCACCTACTGTCCTTTCAATGGAAGTAGCGTAACATTAAGGATTAGCACCCGTAGCTGACAATGAATTAAAATTTACCAACGGGGATGATTGATGCATGGTATGGGGGGAATAACTAATCACTCGTAGTTAGAACTAATCTTTATAACTGTGCTTGCTCTTGTTGATTATTTGTCACCACTTTTACTCTTCCTGCACCATAGTTGGTCGTAGACCATAATTGTGATACTCAATCTTAGTTAAACGTACCTTACAAGTCTCTGTGGGATTCGACCTTGACTCGCCAGTAATCTGCTACGATAGACCTAGTTCTATTTCTAGTAGTCCCTGCTTACACCATGGCGTGATCAGGTGTCTTGAAACCCTCGCCGGCGCGTGAAGCCATGCACTGCGACTGGAGCGTGCAAAGAAACTGCATGCCGCAACATTGATTCTTTCATCATTTCCCATAAACCTTTTCCAGCTTCCCACTCATCTATCCCTCAATCACCTCCTCAATCCCTTCCCACATTCATTTCCCACAATTAAACCTCCCCAACCACCAACTCAACCATCCAACATTTCCTTCCTCCTATATAAACCAACCTTCTTCACTCCCATCTCCTCCGTTTTCATTTCTGCCACCAAAACTTCATCTTCTTCATTCTTTTTCATTAATTTTCGGCCCCAATTTCACCCCACCACCAAACGCCACCACCAAACCATCCAATCTACCATTTCCCAAACCCAATCTTTCATTTCCCTTAACCAAGTCCACCCATAATCGAGTTGATGTGTTAAAGGTTGATGTTCTTCAAGTTCATCCTTTTCTGCACCCAGATTTGTAGAAAACTCCATTTCTGTAGCTTCAGCCAAGAAAAAATCTCATTCCGCCGCTATAGTGAATCTCTACCCAGTTCTACAATCTACCTTTCTGTTCTTAGATACTGCAGAATCAACCGCACCGAAGCGAAAATCACTTACACCGCGGTGATACTCTGTAGGTTTTCTAAACCTATTTAAAAGCATCTCCTTATGCAACCATGGTTAAGAGAGCCCATACAATGAAACTCCCCAATGGACAACAGTCACTTAGCAGTGACAGAAATTCGCTAATCAACAGGGTTGACCAGTTCAGTTCCCTAGAGGATTACGAAGCCTTCCGATCCATGTGGGATAACCATCCATTGGCCTGGGAACATGGAGTGGATCTCGAGGCATGTGGCGGTGACATCAAGGCGACCTTGAGGTACTATAGTTGGTTGGACATAGCTACACCACCCGCCATGTTCAATGGCACAATCGTTCGTGAGTTCTACGCATATGTGGCATGCCATCCGATGACCATGTTTGATGTAGTCCGTGGAGTTCCCATTGACTTATCTACGGAGAAAATCAATAAGTACTTTGGGATTAAAGTTATCCTTATGCCTGAGGACAAGTTCTATGCAGTTACCGCTCAACCTAGTGAGGAGCGGTTGTAGATGGTTGCAGACACTTTCAAAGTTCACTAGGAGTGGAATGATCAAGGGTTTCCTACACTGTTCAGGGAGTCGGAGTTGACTTGGGAGCAGAAGTTTTTGCATAGGTTCATTTGTGCAAATCTTTTGTGGACGGAGCATGTCTCTGAGGTGACTCTTGAGCTAGCAGAGCTCCTTTTCTAGATAGAGCAGCAGGGTGTAGTGAACGTGGGCTTACTGATGCATTCTCTTATTTGCAATGTTTCTTAGAATATGGGAAGGGATTTACTGCCGTTTGGACCTATGATATATGATTTTGCGGCAAGAGCTGAGTGTCCGGTGTTGGCCGGTGATGTTTGGGACAGGCCCAAGCCTATCCTCTCTCCGAGATCAGTTTCTGGTTCTACCGCGTAGTGTAGACCTCCATCCATTGGTTAGCGGGAGTGCATCCCAGTGAATGGTGGCTACTCATGCGCATTTTCACATCCCACCAGTTGCCACTCCACCCGAGCTCCCCTCTGCACGTAGAACAGCTGGCACTTCACGTTCTTCTCCACCTTCTCCAGGCTTCGGTTTTGCTGATGATGTAGAGGAGGAGGATAGTTGATGTTAAGTTTGGCTTCCGGTGAAGCTTAGTTTTAAGTAATTGTTGTTTTTTCTTCATTTTTATTGAAATTTTCTTTTCTTTAGTTTTTCCCGACTTGTTTTAGTTTTGTAAGGATATTATTATTAATATATAACTCTTTTTCCGGATTAATTCGTTTGGGGTATTTCTTTTGCTTTCTTACTTCCGCTTTAGCAGTTATATCGGTGCTTGTAATCCTTGTTTTCCGGGAATGGTTTTTGTTTCTCTATTTATTGCAGATTTTTCCTCATGATTTCTTCTTTCTGGCCTAAGATTTTGTTCGTCTCTGATTCGATTTTGAGCTCCGCCTTTAATTGAAGCTAAGTTCCTTTTTGATTTTACTTCTTTCAAACATTAGGGACAATGTTTAGGTTGAGTGGGGGTAGGATGTCACTTAGATTTTTGCCTCATTATTTCATCATTTTTAGACACGTTTCGAATCTTTTTCGGGGTAATTGCCCCAATAGTCTTTTTTTAACTTGTCTTGCCTATATAATCTTTGACTATTTGGCTATATAAATAAAAAAGGAAAAAGCCTAAAATTTTGTTTTACCCCTTTTGCCCTTGTTGAATAATCCCCAAATCTCCCCACTCCCTTTCAAAATTCGAATTTTCAATATTATTTTCAATTCCCTCCTATCTTTCATAATCTATTTTCATCTTCTTCTTCTCTTTCTCTTCATTTTCCTCTTCCTCTTCTTCTTCTTCTTCTTTTTCTTCTTCTCATTCTTCTTCTTCTTCTTCTTCTTCTTCTTCTTCTTCCATTCCAAACCCGTTTTCTTCTTCTTCTTCTTCATTCTTCCTTCTTCTTCTTCTTCCTTCTTTTTTCTTCTTCTTCCTCTTTTTTAAACATGTTTTATTCATGCTCGAACGGCTTTCGATTTCATGTAACTCATGTCAATGGGTGTTCGAATGGGTGTTCCGGCGAGCTCGTTTGAATGGGTGTTCTGGTGAGCTCGTTTGAATGGGTGTTCCGGCGAGATTCTGGTTGAGTGATTTGGGTTTGAATGTGTGTGATTTGAGTTTGAATGTGTGTCGTTTTGGTTCGAATGGGTGTGATATGAGTGATTAAGGTTTGAATGGGTGTGATTTGGGGTGTGAATGAGTGTGTTTTGGGTGTGAATGGGTGTTCCGGCGGGATTCCGACTTGGTTCCGGCGAGTGATTTTGGGAGTTGAAGAAGATGGGTGAGGAGACTATCTAAGCAACATTTACAGGGGTATTTTGGGCAAGTAAGGAGAAAAAATATGGAAAATACTATCTAAGCAAATTTTGTTTTCCAAAAAAATATTTGAGCAACAATTTTGGTCCAAAAGACTAAATAGCCGTCGGCCCCTTCTTTTTCGATGCATTTTTCACCACTTTTCTTTTGCCACTCTTTGTGCAAACTTAAAGGCATGAATTCCTTGAACTTTTGAAGTTAATTAATCACAACTTTGATTCACAAACAAATGAATAAGAGTCATGTCAACTTTTTGAAGTAGTTGCGTATTAACCTTCTATTCTTTTCGTGAGCCAACCTTTTTAAGCACGCATAACTCAATTGCACCAGTGAGTAGTGTAGATGATGCATTATGTTGACTCAAGTTGACATTAGTTGTCCGAGTTTGTTTTACTTCAGTTCATTTAGGGTAAGTTGAGGATCTCGTAAAGACGTAGGATACACGGATTTGGTAGTTTATGCAAAATGAGTGAAAAAAGTGAGTTATCTTTAGAAAAAATAGGAGTGACTGCCAGAAAAAACATTATCAATTGGCATGAGGGTAGGAAGTCCAGTAGTTCGTTTGACTAGAAGTTGCTTGCTAAGCTCCCACCATTGCAAGTTTCTTTCTTGAGAACGTACACAGTAGGTTTGTTAGGGTTTCTTGTTAGGCTCCCACCATTGCAAGTTTCTTTTTTGAGAATCTAAACGCCCTCGAATAAAAAATTGTCTAAATAAATGCGATCTTTGAGTAGTACTCGGTTCTCGATCCACCTAGCCCAATTGGCTTGTTCTACTATAATGAAAGGTAATTTTCAAAAATGACGAGACGGAACAAGTAGGCTTGAGACTAACTAAGTAGACCCTAGGTTGGTATATTGTGATATCATTGATATTTTGAGAACTATCCCCACACACACACCAGTTCATAAATTGAATAGTGTTTAATGCGTGACTGTTGAATAAAGGTTTGTGTATTTCTTATTTTGACTTTTTGAATGAGGTTTTTTTAATTAACTTGTATATTGCTCAAGGAATTCAATCTTTATTTTTACTCAGTACGATCAAAAGCTAAGTGGGAGGGGGTAGTTGATGACGGTCAATTTGGTGTTATATTTCATATCCGGTTCGCTCCTAATTATGCTCATTTGAGAAGAAACAGTTTAATTATTGAATGATTTATAAGTCAATTGCATAGTGAGCAGTTCCTGGATCGTGATTTTGCATTTGCATGTTTTACCTTTGGAATAGGTTTTTTTTTTTTTTTTTTTGCTTTGTTTTATATGATTTTCGGGCAATGACATTTTCGGGAGCAATGAGGAATTTGATTAGGGCTGAAGATAAGAGATTGGGCTTGATAGAAGAGGTCCAAGAGAAGAAGCTGCTGAAATCCTGCATGTTCGGATTAGCCGCGGCAGTAGTCCAGTGGGCCACTGCGAGCCTTAGAAAGCACTGCACCGTCTTACGAGATTAACTTATGTCGGCTAGGGTTTTATTTCGTGTCTAAGTCTATATAAGGCATGTAGAGTCTATTATTATGTATGCTCTCATATTGAATTTAAGAAATGTATGAAATATATAAATTAAAAAAAAATTACTTTTCTTATGAGTTTGGGGTTCTCTTATTCCCCCAAGACATCAACTAGATTGAGTTGATCAAACTAGGCTTCCATTGTTAAGGTATGAAGCTTTGAACATTCTTTCATATCGTTAATATGGTTGTTTAGAAATGCTTCAGCGTGTTGGTAATTAATATGCATATTTAACTTCACTGTAATTCACCAGTAATATCCATAATCATAATATGTAACCCAGAAATAGAATTCACCGCACTCGCTACATTGGCGGTCTTTACCGCCGCAGCGAGGCAACTCTAGAACCCCTAATTTTGAGGGTTTTGCGCCAGCTACGTCTTATTAATAGGTTTAACTTACGCATATTTAGATCTGGCCAGTCTAGTATTCGTTTTGGTAAATTAGCATGATGGAACGTGATTGAAGTGTTAGTTAGGTGACAGTTTGATCGATTTCAAGATACTTCCAGTCATTGTCGATGGCGGCCTTGGAAGGTTCTCGATTTTACGCCAGCAATCCCTTATACTTAATGCATGTAATGTTAACACAACCTAAGTTAGGTTAACTGTACATAGACGTCTATTGTCTAATCAATGCGTTATAAGATGAGTTTAAGGGACTACACCCGTAGCTTAATTAATATAAAACTTACGAATCCGGTATTCTAGAGAATTACAGGTGGTTATCACAGTAGATTGATTAACATCAAGTTAGGATATAGGCGGGGAGTGGATAATTCAACTTCGAAACTGCTGCAGAATATGGAAATACTTCGTAGTGGAGACTCTGGTGTGTGCAGAAACGAACCAAAAACGATCAAACGAGCCAGAAACCTAACCCAGGTGCACTTTATCAAGAGTACTTCTTGGTTCAGCGTGTTAGGCTTGTCCTACATTGCCCAAAACTCGTGTTGGACACAAAATATTATGGTTTGTTTATGTATTACTCCCGGGGGGATCAGAAACGCAAATTTATGTATTTTGGGCTGTTTGAGAGCCTTTTTATATGTCCTTGACAACCTTAAGTCGATTTCCGCTAACTTAGAGGAAATGAAAACTTAAAAAATAAAAATATATAAAAAGAAAATAAAAATAAAATAAATTCCGACTTGATTCAAATTTCCTTAGAAAAAGACGAGAGGTTTTACTATTAACGCACGAGAGTAATAGAAAGTCTTGGCATGTATATATTTAAAGAAATGAACGTCAATTATTTATCTTAAAGCAGCCACTCTCATGGCCATGGGGCATGGAGTAGATGGCGATGTAAAGCAGCCACTCACATGGATATTCTTTCCAATGCTGAAGTATGCCGTGACGTTACTGCCATTAGAGGTGATTAAATATAACTAAATAACTAATGATTGCTTAAAAAAATATAAATAATGATCAAAGCATTATAAAATAATTGCGAGGTTACGGCTAATATGAAAAAAAGGAATCTATTGGGGCACACCAATATTTACTAGGCACTACATTATTTTCGGTATTACAAAAAATTACTTCAGATCGTGATGATTTTGTTTAACGTCGATGCTTACAAGACTGACGTTGAATTGAAAACCTGTCATTCAGCGTTGGTGTTCAACAACGAAATTTAGTGACACCAACGTTTACGTTATAAAAGTGTCACAACTTAAAAACATCATTCACTAACTTTCCACTAACGTTGGTGTTTTACTAGCACTGACGCTGGTGTTTCAATATCAACGTCAGTGACACTGACGTTATTTTGATCAGAAAAAATAATTAAAAAATAAGTGTCAATACTAAAAAATGATGTGTCAATAAAACCACCCAAAAAATTTATAAAAAGGCGAATCGAAAGAGGGGAATTTCTTACATGGGGCAAAGAAGGAAGAAAGGCAAAGAAGGAAGAAAGCACCACAAATATATCTTTAACTTTATCACCTTTTTTAAGCTGATTATGCGATGAATTAATTAATATTCCAATATATATTGACATGTTGATATCGGTCAGTATTCATCACACCTCAAAAAATTATATAAGGCTACAACTGTGTTATCCCGTATCTTCGCGAAAGGTATAATTGTCATCAGGTGCCTCTAGCAAGGATCGAATAATGGTTCAAATTATATCATACTGTTCACCATTAAGACGATACCTTATTCATATTTAAATATACATGCAAAATTTATCCTGGATCTGGACCGAGTATGACTTGGTGATCCATGACCAATATGAAATCAGAATAACACGCGGGGCCCAACCATGTAAAATATAAATGCCATAATTTTACAATTTTACTCCTCTTTTAAAATTTCCCATTCGAGGAACAACTATGACACGGTGGTCTAAGAAACCACAAAACTGCTGAAAAATACAATATAGATACATATATAAACATAAACATTTCACGGGCCCTTAAATTCGTATATTTTAGGGGGGCTCTGGAACCCCCAAGGGGCGCCCTGATTGTCATTTCGGGGGATTTAATGTGTATCATTATAATTCTCTATCATTTAACTTAAAAGAATGGGGTTTGGGGTATTGGAGGCCATCTTTGGAAATGCCAAAAAGCAACATAACAAACACCCCCCACCCCCACCCCCCCCCCCCCCCCCCCTCAAACCCCAAACTCTATCTTCGTTTCTTTCATTCTTCAATTTGAAAGTGTAGAGAAAGAAAAAGAAGTGCGTTGAAGTTGTAAACAGAACGAAACTAAAGGAAAAACGCAGAAGTATTATTATTCAGAGAATAATCGAAGAGTTAAGTTACACCGATGTTGATGATCATGGGGTTTTTATAGCATCATACACCTCATGACTCAGTTAGGAGAAGTTACAAAGTAGTTATAATAGAATACAACATGATAACCATTCTAACTACAAATACAACAAACTACTCTGCTGACTAGCTTAGCACTCTACTGAGTCTTCAGTAGTCAGCTGGATAAACTCAGTTGTATGCTGATTGCACTCAAAACATCCTTCGGCCACCTCATATATTGTAACACCCCCTTAAGCTGAGAATGGTACATGAAGAACCTTGCACTCAGCACTTCCTTCAGCCACTTGAACTAGGTTGAAATATATCCCCAACTTGTCCAGTATATAAGAGAAGATTGGTGCACCTAAAGCTTTGGTAAGAATGTCAGCAATCTGCTCTTTAGTGTTGACATTAAGCAGTTTGACACGACCATGTTTAACTTTGTCCCTTACAACATGACAATCAATTTCAGTGTGCTTTGTTCTTTAATAAAACACAAGATTATGAGCAATATGCATAGCACTGGCACTGTCACAGAATAGCAGAGCAGGAAACTGGATAGGAATCTTCGGATCTTGTAGGATATAGACTAGCCACTGAAGTTCACAAACTACATTGGCCATAGTCTTGTACTCAGACTCTGAAGAGCTTCTTGCTATAGTTGTCTACTTCTTTGCCTTCCAAGAAATAGGAGCATCCTCTAAGAACATTATGTATCATAAAACTGACTTTCTGGTTCCAAGACAACCAGCCCAATCACTATCAGTGAAACCTTTCAAAACAATATTGTTCTCTGTTGGAAACAAAATACATTGTCCTGGATTAGCCTTCAAATATCTCAGTAGTTTGTGAGCAGCCTTCATGTGATTCTGCGTAGGGGTGTCTAAAAATTGACTCAGCTGCTAAACTGCAAAAGCTATATCTGGTCAGGTGAAACTAAGATACATAAGTTTACCCATCAGTGATCTATATGCAGTACTATCATTTAACAAAATTGAATCCTCCATCTTGTAGAGTCTTCTTGGATTCCATAAGTGTTTTGGAAGGTTTAGCCCCAAAAACTCATACTCCGATAGAGAATTGAGAGTATACATTCTTTGAGAAATAGAAATGCCTTCAGGGGTTCTTGCGGCATCAATGCCCAAAAAATACCTCAATATTCCAGGATTTTTAATGGTAAACTGCTGATGCAGGGCATCTTTGACTTGATGGATTAATCAGGACTAGCTGTTATTATGCCATCTAAATAGACTAAAAGAGCAATGAAAGATTGTCCCGACCCTTTGGTGAAAAAACTATGATAATTCTTTGATTGGACAAACTCTTGTCCTTCTAAAGATTCAGTCAGCTTACAATTCCATTATTTATTGTCTTGCTTCAGACCATACAGTGTCTTGGTTAATTTGCAAACTTGATTTATTTTGTCTGTCTTGAAGTCTGGAGGAAGCTGCATATACACTTCTTCATGCAGATCTACATGCAAAAAAGCTGTGTTTACATCCATCTGACGAAGGTGCCAATTATTAGCTGTTGCTACAGCCAGTAATTAAAGTTCTGACTGTGGTGACAACAGGAGAAAATGTCTCTTGATAATCAATACTAGGCCTGTAAACGAGCCGAACCCTGGAGTAGTTCGGCTCGGCTCGAACATGTTCGAATACATGGCTCGATTCGGCTCGAAATTTTCGAGCCTAAAATATCAGGATTCGGTTCGGTTCGGCTCGAACTTAAAAAAAAAAGGAAAAATATTCGGTACTATTCGGCTTGAACAGTTCGAATAGTTCGAACATTTCGGTCCGAAAATTCAAAAATACCCAATAAATAATTCTAGTTCAAAAATACATGTCCAAAACCAAAATAATACATTACATGTCCCAAAATATAACATAACATGTCCAAAATGTTCAAGGCCATATTCCAAAATATAACATAACATGTCCAAAAACACCCTGCAACTCTACGAGCCGAACATGTTCGAACATGTTCGGCTCGTTTGTCCGAATACCAATTTCCAAGGCCCTATTCTACGTTTGATGATACGAGCCGAGCCCCGAACCGAACTTTTTCGAGCCGAACACGCCGAATCGAATCGAACTTTAAGGCTCACTTACAGGCCTAAATTCAATACCATATGTCTGAGTATAGCCTTTTGCAACTATTTTGGCCTTGTATCTTTCTATAGCCATCATGATTATATTTGATTTTACACACCCATTTGCCTTCAATGAGCTTCTTTCCAGTAGGTAGATCAACAACCTCCCAAGTGTGAGTAGTCTTTAAAGCTTCAATATCCTTTTGCATAGCTTCTTTCCACTCATCATGTTTTATTGCTTGGTGTATGTATTTGGTTCTTTAACAGCATCAATTGCATTGATATATCTGGCATACTCAACTGAGCGTTTTTCTAGATTCATTACTTCACTTAATAATGTGGGGTATGTTGTACTGTGTGAGCACCTCATTAATTAAAAAAAATTGTGCATTTCTTGTCCTTTCTGATATCCTCAACTGAATATGTGCATATGTCTGACTGACTAGAGCATTTCTTTTATTAGAATTCTCACCGCAACGGTCGATCCAAGATTCTGATTTGCTCGGTCGACTCACTCAGCGATCATCAAATTATCCTTGACTAGAAATGGTACTGGAATTTCAGAGGTATACCTGGATTTGCCTAAGACTAGCTGAAAGAGGAAAATAAATTTCATGAAATTGAGTGTTTCTAGAAACAAAGATGTCTTTGTTGGTGATATCCAAGAGTATGACACCCTTGGAAGTGTTTGAATTTCCAAGATAGACACAAGTCCTGCATCCGGAATCAAACTTTGTCATGTACTACTAAAGTGTGCAAGAAAAAACTAAGCAACCAAACACTTTGAAGACAGAGTAATCTGGTTTAATGCCATATAACACCTTATGAGGTGTGTCTTCCTTCAGCAGTGGTGTAGGTGTTGCCTTAATTACTTTTCCAGCATGCAAAAGATAGAAACCCCAATGCTCAATGGGTACATTAATCTGGAATCTTAGACCCTTTACAACATTTAACAGATGATGATGTTTCCTCTCCACAACACAATTTTGTTCTGGTGCTAACACATGAGGTCTGATGTATAATGTCATGCTGATCATAGAAAACTTTGAGTTGAAACTCAGCACCATTGTCAGATCTAATCACTATAATAATATTGTGAAACTAAGTAGATACAAATTTAACAAATGATTTAACAAGATCAGAAGCTTCAGATTTATGCGTCATTAAAAACACCCAAATAAATCTAGAGAAATCATCCACAATAGTCAGAAAATATTTTTGTCGATTCACAATATGCTGCCTCCAAGGGCCCCAAATATCCATACGAACAAGATAAAAAACAACATTCTCATTAGTAGTACTTAAAGTTTAATGATTTTTCTTTAACTTTACCATAGGACAATAATAGCACAAATCATGTTCACAATACTTTACATCAGTGGATTTAGAACTAATGACTTGCAATCTTTTATTTGGCATATGTCCTAATCTATAATGCCATAAAAAAAAGCATCATATAGCCTATCAGACAAAGTATTATTATGTACAACATTAATAGCATAAATCTTGACTGATTTCTCCGGCACATATAATCATTTGTGCAACTCAGTTGAACCAATCACTTTCTTGTTCTTGTCCTGTAGAACACACTTGTTTGCAGAAAAAACAGCTGCACATGCAATTTGGAAGAATCTTGTTGCAAGATTTTCTAATGTTGATGCCTTAAGACTTTCAGATCTTCTAGAAGATATGCATCTGCTGAAGCAAGATATAGATTATGTCAATCAATATTTTACAAAATTAAAGGTTCTTTGGTAAGAAATCATGACCATCAGGCCTATGCCACTTTTTTCTTGTGATCCTCAATGCCACTGCAATGCTATTAGCACTCTGATGGATCATAAGGAGGTTAAACGTGTCATGAAGTTCCTAAAAGGTTTAAGGGATGAGTTTGAGCCAATGGTTTCACAGGCAATGCCGATGGTACCTTTTCCAGAAATCCAATGCTTTTGCAATGGTCATTAAGTTTGAACGACCGAAGTTATATGTGGCTAACAAGGCCAAGAATCAAGATTCTATGGTTCTCTTGTCTCGGAAGAATGGACAGGAGCAAAGTCAATCAGTCAGCAGACCAAGTTCTGTGACTGCTGCAAATGCCAGACCCAAAAATCCCAAGAAGGTACAATGTAGTTTTTGTGGATTCAGAGGTCATACTTAAGAGGCTTATTATAAGAAACATGGATATCCACCTGGTTTCAAGTCAAAGAGGTCTAATATGGTAGAAGAGGAACAACCAGCAGAAGAAGATCAAGCCCAAAATAGGTCTGCTGGACCAAGTGTCCAAACCTTACTGAACAACATTGATAAGTTCATGGCTCTACTGAGTTCTGATCCTCCTAGACATATAGGATTTGTTGTTGGCCAGCCTGCTGACATTGTCACACACTACTCACCTGCTACAGGAACATGTGATCTGAATTTACTACGAATTATACAATGGATCTTGGACTTTGGTGCCACAAATCATATTGTAGGATCATTAGATCTACTAAGAAATCCCAAACCTTCATCTGGTATAACAATGGGATTACCGAATGGACATAATATTTCTGTTACACATATAGGACAAGTAAGGGTCAACCCTCAGCTGGTCCTACATAATGTATTTTGCGTACCTAGTTTTAAGTAAAATCTTTTAACCTGACCTTCTTTTATTAATCATACAAAAGGTGCAGCTGTCTTTTCTGCTAATTGCTAACAAGTGTGTTTTGCAGGACAAGAACAAGAAAGTGATTGGTTCAGCTGAGTTACATAGAGGACCATATGTCATGGATCAGCAAATCAGAATTTCTACTGTTAATGCTTTAGAAAATATCACTTTGTCTTATAGATTCGATGATGCTCTTTTATGGCACTACAGACTATAACACTTGTTAGATGAGAGACTGCAAGTCATTAGTTCACAGTCTGCTAATGTCAAATTCTGTAATCATGATCTTTGTTATGTTTGTCTTATGGCAAAATTAAAGGAAAAATCATTTTCCATTAAGTACCACTGATGTAAATGCTATTTTTGATCTTGTTCATATGGATATTTGAGGTCCATTGAAACAACATATTGTGAATGGAGAGCAATATTTTCTTACTATTGTTGATGATTTTTCTAGATTTACTTGGGTTTTTCTTATGAGGCATAAATCTAAGATTTCATATCTTGTTAAGTCTTTTATTAAATTTGTTTCTGCTCAGTTTCATAAATTCATCGAAGTAATTAGATCTGACAATAGAGCTGAGTTTCAGCTCACTGAATTTTATGCTCAACAGGGCATAATTCATCAGACATCATGTGTTAGCACACCAGAGCAAAATGGTATTGCTGAAAGGAAACATCAGCATCTGCTGAATGTTACCAGGAGTTTTAGGTTCTGAAGTAATTTACCCATTGGGTATTGGGGTTTCTGCCTTTTACATGCTGTAAAATTGATTAATGTCACACCTACACTACTGTTGAAGGAAAACAATCCACATGAAGTGCTTTATGGCACCAAACTAGATTATTCTGTGTTTAAAGTGTTTGGTTGCTTGGTTTTTTCATGCATACTTCAGCAGTATAGGACAAAGTTTGATTCCAGATGTAGGACTTGTTGCTAGAAATACTCAATTCCATATGACTTATTTTCCTTTATTTCAACAGGTATTAGGTAGGGCCAGATATCTTGCTGATATGCCAGTACCATTACCAGTAATGAATAATTTTGATGATATGCTACAAGAGTCAGCTGACCAACCAAACATAAGGATAGCTGCAGCTGAGGCATCTAATGAAGAGAATGATCCTATCATCCAAACACCCGAACCTACACAATTGAGAAGATCCACAAGGATAAGGAAGTCACCAGCCTTTTATCAAGGGGGTTCTCATAAAGTTCAGCAGACTCCACACCTGCTGAGTGAAGTATTGAATCTGGAAAGCCTATCAGCAGAGTATGTCAGATTCATCAATGTCATTGATGCTATTAAAGAAGCTAATACATACAATCAAACATGTGAGTGGAAAGAAGCAGTACAAAAAGAGATTGAAGCTCGACAAAAGACTCACACCTGGGAAATAGTTGATTTGCCTCCAGGAAAGAAACCTATTGGATGCAAATAGGTTTATAGAATCAAATACAATCCTGGTGGTTCAGTAGAGAGATACAAATCTAGATTGGTGGCAAAAGGATACACTCAAACATATGGCATTAATTATCAAGAAACCTTTTCCCATGTTGTCAAAATCACCACATTCAGGGCCTTACTTGCAGCAGCAGCAGCCAACAATTGGCATCTCCATCAGATGGATGTTAACACAGCCTTCTTATATGGAGATCTACATGAAGAAGTGTGTATGCAGCCGCCTCAAGGATTTATAGCAACCAAACCAAATCAAGTTTGCAGACTCACAAAATCATTGTATGGCTTAAAGCAAGCCAGCAGCCAGTGGAATTGCAAGTTAACTAAATCCCTGGAAACCCAAGGATTTAATCGGTCCAAAAAAGACCAGTGTTTATTCACCAAAGTGTCCGGAGAGTCTTTTATCGCTTTGTTGGTATATGTGGATGACATAATAGCATCAAGTCCTAGTGAGCAACTGATTCAGCGTGTCAATGATACCCTATATCAGCAGTTCACCATCAAAGACCTTGGAAAATTAAGATATTTTCTAGGTATTGAAGCTGCTATCCATTTTGCAAAGAAAATACACACTAAACCTCCTAGAAGATTATGAATTTTTTGGGGCAATACCAGCTAAGACGCCTATGGAGTCCAATCATACTTTGCAGCATGGTGATTCACCACTTTTGGAAGATAATACTACATACAAATCTTTAGTGGGTAAACTAATCTACCTTACGTTTACTAGACCAGACATAGCCTTTGTCGTTCAGCAACTAAGTCATTTCATGGACACCCACATGAAATTAGCACATAGACAGCTGAGGTATTTAAAGGCCAACACAGGCAAGGAATCTTGTTTCCAACAGAAAATGACCTTGTCTTATAAGGTTTTACAGACAGGGATTGGGCTGGTTGCCTTGAAACAAGAAAATCAGTATCAGGCTACATGATGTTTCAAGAAGAGGCTCCCATCTCTTGGAAGGCTAAGAAACAAACTACTATAGAAAAAAGTTCATCAGAGGCTGAGTACAGGGCTATGGAAAATGCAGTTTGTGAACTCTAATGGTTGATTTACATACTACAAGATTGGAAGGTTCCTGTGAAGATGTCTGTTGTGCTATTCTATGACAATGCAAGTGCAATGCCATTGCTTATAATCCTATGCTTCATGAAAGAACAAAGCACATTGAGATTGACTGTCATGTTGCGAGGGAAAAAGTCATGTCTGGACTTGACAAACTTCTTCTAGACAACACAAAAGAACAAATAGCTGACATTCTCATTAAGGCCTTAGATGTACCTATTTTCTCCTATCCACTCGACAAGTTGGGACTTTCAAAGATATTTCAGAGTTCAAGTAGCTGAAGGGAATGTTGAGTGCAAGTTGTTCATGTACCACTCTTAGCTTGAGGGGGTGTTACAATATAAGGGCTTAAGGGAATGCTTAGTGCAATCTGCCGATGAACTCAACAAAACAAATGAACACTGAGCAGACTGCTGAGTAGTTTAGTAAATAAAACTGTTATTCAGTTGTAGTTTGTTGTAACTGTTTGTAACTTACTCTTAACTAATTCATGAGGTGTATAAAGCTATAAATGCCCCATGATCAGTAGCATCGTAAATTAACTTGTTGATTTTAGTTCATCAATAATAATTCCTCATTTATATTACTTTCACTTTATATTCATAAACTTCAGCACAAAAAGGGAGTAATAGGCCCTAAGTCTTCTAAGGCAAACATAGAATTCAACATATTAATAAACTTATGCATCAAACTTTGTGAGTTACCTGTGACAGTGATATCATCAACATAAATTAACACATACAGTAAGTCAGTATCAATCTGTAGAACAAACAATCAAGTATCAGCTTTGGATTGTTGGAATCCCTACAGTAGCATTTGGTTTCTCAAGGATCCAAACCAGGATCTTGGGGCTTAGTTGAGCCCATAGAGTGCCTTGTTCAACTTGCACACAAAGTGAGGTCTCTTAGATCCTCAAACACTTCAGGTTGTGGCATGTAAATAGACTAACTGATACGACCATTTAGGAAGGCATTGTTGATGTCTACTTGTCTGATATGCCAATTTTGAGTCAAACTTACAGTAAGAACCACTCTGATAGTTGAAGCCTTTGCTACTGGGCTAAAAGTATCAGTGAAATCAACACCATAGGTCAAGTGAAAGCCCTTTGCCACCAGCCTAGCCTTGTGTTTAAGAACGGAACCATCTGGTTTCAGTTTCAGTTTGAAGATCCACCTATTACCCACCAGATTATAGTTTGTGGAAAGGGGAACCAGATCCCAAGTGTGGATCCTTTTTAAGGTATCAAATTATTCAATCATAGAAGTCTTCCATTCAGGAGTACCCAGAGCATTTGATACTCTAACTTGTTCAGAAAGGTGAGCAGGGAGATTAGAATTAGTGATGGAAGTGTGATAGACTTTAGGCTTGAATATTCCACTCTTAGATCTGGTTTGCATATGATGGACAAGTTGTTTGGGAGGTGATGGAGAAGAAGAGGATTCAGAACTGACAAATACTTGTGGAGAAGATGGTGTATCAAGACCAGAATGTTATGTTGTCTTGTCAGCAGTGGAAGGAAAGATAAGGGAAGCTAGACAAGATTCAGATGAGTGATTTGCAGGAGCAGGACTAGAAGGAAAAGAATGGTTCATAATGTATTACAGGATGCGATTGACTTAAGTCAGGATCAGTAGATGCAATAAGAGGAAAATCACATGTAATGTTCTACATACATGGTATATCACTAAGATTAGGGGCTATTTGGACAATCGTATATGGGCCTAGTTTGAAACCCTCTTTGAAAAGAAACCTTTGTTCATTAAATACAACATCTATGTTGATGTATACTCTCCCTGAGGAATCAAGACTCATATACCCCTTATGCTGAATACTTAATCCCAGATTGACACACTTGGTGGAATGATAACTGAATTTGTGATTTGTCTAGGGCCTAAGATTAGGAAAGCAGGAACATCCAAAAACCTTGTATTTGGACAAGTCTAGTTTTGTTTGACAAAGGACTTAGGTAGGAGAAAGATTGATAAAGACATGTGTAAGAAGATGATTGATAATTTGAACAGATTGTTGAAACTATCCAACCAGAGTTTTAAGGGCATAGATGCTTGTGCTATCAAGGTCAGTCAAATTTATGTTATATGTCTATGTTTAGTTTCAACTCTACCTTGTTGACCATGAGCATAAAGGCATGGATGCCTAAAACCGATCCTATTTTCTCTAAGATAAGTTTTGAATTTCTATATTCTCTAGCCCAATCAGACTGCATGCATTTAAGAGTGGTGTGAAACTGAGTTCCAGTCGTCTTCTTAAAGTTAATGAAGGTAGATAAGGCTTCTGATTTGTGTTATAAAGGAAAAATCCAGGTAAATCTGGAGTGGTCATCTAGGAAATGAATGTAATACATGTAACCAAACCCAGTCTTAGTTGGGGCAAGTCCCCACACATCCGTATACACAACATCAAGCATACATTTAGCATGGAAATCAGATTTATGATAAGGTAAGGCATCTTGCCATATTGACAGGCCTTACAAAAGGACAAATTATCATTAACAGACAAACCACACATATCAATAACAGAATTCAAAACATGTGTGGATGGATGACCAAGTCTCTTATGCCAGACATTCATGTTTTTATCAAGATTCAGAGAGCCAACTAGGGCTTCACAATTATTAAAAACTGAAATTAAGATCAAAAGACAGCTTGGAGTGAAGGAAGATCATATGGGAAACAGGACTACAAAGTTCCTCAGAGTTGGCTCCATCAATGACAGAGATTTGATAGAGGCATTGCTTAAGGATTCCTATTCGGAGCTGTTTCTTGTTGCCTTGTACTTGACATAACAACATTTATCATCAAATTCTACTATAACAGGATAATCATAGGTTAATTGAGACACACTAACAAGATTTTTTGGTCATAGAAAGTACATGAAGAGAGTGTTTAACATTACTGTGTTTTGAGAGTGCAAGAACCAGTGTGTGTTATGGGGAGAAGATCACCATTCCCAACAGCAAGAGTATCAGATCCTGTGTAGTATGATGTCTGATGTCAGAGGTGGTGTGGTCTATAGCTCGACTATCAATATACCAAGATGAATCCATAACAGTCTTTGGAGATGCAAGAAAAGAAGAGTTATGTCTAGGTCCATGATTGTTTGCCACAAAGTCTTGCTCAATCCTATGCCAACAAGCAATGACAGTGTGGCCACTTTTCCAACAGAGTTAGCACACAAGTAAATTGGAATTTGAAGGGCTTCTACCTCCTCTGCCTCTATTCCTACCTCATCTACCCCTATTACCAGAATTTTGAGATGTATTGGTAGGTCTAGGTCCTTGTCTTGCTGCTCTGGGTCTAAAGTTGCTGCTGTTAGCAAATTGAGCTCTGAGATTCATAGAACTCATATTCATGTCTAGGCTGTTGTTGAACCTAGCCAGAAGTCTTTCATGCGTGATTAGTTAGAACTACACCTCCTGCCATGATAGAGATCCAACCCTAGCTGATAAATTCACTATTACATTTTCATACTCTCTTTTCAGACCTCCTGAGGTGGCCAAAATCAGTTCATATCTTGGAAATAGGATAGCCTGCATCAACTTGGTTATCTCCATAAGACTTCATATGTGCCAGTTATTCAGCCATAGATTTGCTCCATTTGGTAGCCTTGGTAAGAGTTGAATTGTATACCAACATTCTTAATTCAGATTGGATATTGAAAAGTGCTTCTAGAGTTGGCCAGATCTTTCAAGCAGTACTTCATCCCACTACTTCAAGTAAAGCTTGCTCTATCATAGATCCCATGAGCCCACCTATCAACGGTTGATTAGTAATACTCCATTCTTCTGGGGTTTGAGGTCTCTGGTATGGTGATCCAGAGGCTCCTAGTGGTCATAAAATAGTTCTTCTCAAACCTTCATCTCCCAAAACATGACTCTCGAGCCTTGGCCTCTAATGATGGGTAGAACCATGGATTTCCATAATAGATACTTATTCCGGTCTAATTCCACAGAACACACCTGATTTAGATTGTTTTTGAAGGGCAAATTAGGAAGATTTCCAGTACCAATAGTCCCAATCGAAGGAATAGTGGGTAGAAAGGAGTAGATCGGACAAGTGCTAGAGGAAAATATATCCGGTCGTCCAAGGTTGAGCCCGGATGGTACCGGTATCCTAGTTGCCAGAATGAATCCACCTCGCATGAACATGGATGACATGCTTCCAGCTCCAATTGGGTTGCCCCTGATTGTTGGTGGAATTATTCCAATGTTTTGCGTAGCTGTAGCTCCATTTCCTCCTGTTGTATGCTTTCGTCCGGCTGTGGAGGTACTACCGGTAGCTCCGACGACTAGTGCATCAATTCTAGTGGTTTCCTTACGTTTAAACGTAAGGAATTCACATATCCCTCTGACACAACCTCATAGCTGTAAACGTAGGTTCCTTACGTTTAAACGTAAGGATCCTTATGTTTAAACAAAAGGAACCTACGTTTAAACGTTGGGTATTTCAATAAATTAGGAAGTTACGATAAATGTCTATTTCTCTATGTTTAAACGTAAGGAATCTGTAAAGTTTTGAATTATCAGGTAACCCTACGTTTCATTATCAGGTAATCTCTTCTATCTTCTTTCAAACGTTCATTATCAGTAACCCTACATTTAAACGGCGATTTAGCAAGAAAAGTTTACATTTGCCACAATCTCTCAAGTTCAATGGATCAACTCAATACAGAAAGGGTATGTATTTCCCATAATCTTCTATTTACAACGATTTAGGCTGTAATTTTTATTCCCTTTATCTGATATGTATTTCCCAATTTTTAGTGGTTTGTAGTGGTTTAGTTATGTTGGCATGATATTGTTCAGCATGATTTTGTTGGTTTAGCCTGATTTTTCGTTTTCTGGGTTTAAGAAGGGTGTATTTTTTTTGAAGATCGTATTTTCTACGTTTGGACGTAGAGAACTGCAGATTTCCAGTTTAGGGTGCTTGATGGTGAGATTGATGGTTTGATCGTGCATAAGGGTGCTGTTCCTACCCAAAATGGTACTGAAAATGGCTCTGTTTTTCAGAGACCATTGTCATTGGAGATATTGATCACACTTACTATGCATTTTTTCATGTATATGTTCATGTTGAGATTGATTGAGGCTTGATGGTGAGATTGATGGTTTGATCGTGCATAAGGGTGTTGTTCCTACCCAAAATGGTACTGAAAATGGCTCTGTTTCAGAGACCATTGTTATTGGAAATATTGATCACACTTACACTTACATTAATCATTTAGGTATTGGTAGCTATGTTATTTCTTCTTTGGTTGTAGATGTACTATATAGTTGATTTACTTCACAATGTTAGTGTATAAAGCTTGTGATTGACTAGTATATGTGTGTGATTGACTTGAAACAATGCTATTTGTTAACAGTTGATTGGCCCTCATGGAACTGATGTCTACAAAGTAAAGGAAAATTTGACATGGACTTTTAGAGGGGCTCCGGGATCTTCTTGACATTCACATGAGAAGGATCGGATTTGAGGGAACATTGAGAGGTGGGGTTTTTCGACAATTTATTGAAATGTACGAGCACTGGCAGTTTTCCCCCAAAGTTTTGCAATATGTATGTTTCAGTGCCGTTTATCCGAATGTGGCCGGTGAGCTTCATTTTAGATTTGGTGAGACGACCGCGAAGTTCGGTAGGCGGGAGTTTTGCATGATTACCGGTTTTAGGTTTGGTGATCTCCCGGAAGCTCCCGATAGTTATTCCAGGTGTTTTGCTGAGGGGACATACGGCCACATCCATCATCCTGACCCAAAACCGATCACATACCGGATATTGAGAGATGGTTATTGGATGAGGGTGAGCATCCTGAAGTTCTCTACCGTGTAGGTTTAGTCTACCTTATTCACGGGATTATGATGGGTCATGATGAGACTACTAAGGTACCTCGTGAGACCTTCTATTTGGTCGAGAATGTAGGAGGCGTAAATGACTTTCCATGGGGTACTTGGTTGTGGGATCAGACTTATAGAAAGATCTGTCACATGATGAATACATACAAGGAAAGTCCAGAAGGCAGGGTGACGATACAAGGGGTTATACATGCCTTACAGTTTTGGGCTTACGAGACCCTCCAGGACATTGTTGTTCCGACTATTGCTGCCACCCTCGAGCTCCCGATGCGGCTCCTCGGATGATGAGATGGAGTTGCAAGACCGCCCCTCCGCGGTGGAAGGGGTTGTTGGCGAAGGCAAGTAAGGTAATAAGCTTAATAAACATTTTCTTTTAATTATATCCGGTATGGTTAAACATTTTGTTATTGTTAATTCTAATGAAATATACATTGTTTGCAGAGCCGTGTTATAGGATATCTGGCTGCAAGGGAAGTTGATAGGGAGTTTATGTTAGATAGGGGCATCCCTGATGCGGAGATTAATGAGCCGCCACGTGTGATCACTCGGCCTGTACCAATTGCATGGCCACCTCCTAGACGTCTATCTACTACACAGTAGCCACGCTCTACTACACAACAGTCAGCCTCTACTTCACATCCCTCTACTTCACAGCAGTCAACCCCTTTACCTCCTCATTCACGACGTGTGCCGCACAGTTCATACACTGAGATGCTAGAGGCGGAAGAAGATGAATCTGATGAAGAAGATGAAGCTGATGGGCTTTATAGGGCTGTGAAGAGAAGGATAGATAATGGGCTGAATGACATTCGGGAGGAAATTCGCTGGCGGAATGACGAGAACCGGCAAGTAATTCGAGAGGTTATACAACGGCAGAATGAGCATGGGGCGATACTTCTTGAACTTAAGGGGTTGATGCAAACGCTATCATCCAGAGATCAGGTAAAAAATTATTTCATTGTCCATTTCTGTATACGATAAATTTAGTTGTATGTATTATGATACTAACCGGGCAACATCTTTTCAGTTTACCCATCATCGGCCTCCACCTCCACCTCCTCCACCTCCTCCACATGATACTGACCGGGCCACATCTTCTCAGTTTGACCCTGATCAGTCTACACAGGGTCATCATCATGCGATCGGCATGCGATCGGTCTACCCCCTGGTCAGCATACTCATCAGCCTCCACCTGGTCAGCATACGCATCAGCATACTCATCAATCTCCTACCCCGTCCGACGACCCGATGATGATGTTCAGGTATGATAAGATTCTTGAAGGAATTTCCCAACCCGGGCAAGAGGGAGTGCAGCTGGAGGGAGTTAGAAGGAGGGAGTCGAGAAGGATTTCGTCGACGAATTATTCGTGGAGAAACCTTATATGGAGACTACGTTTGATTCGGGTAAGCATTATGTTATTTATATATAATTATTGTTTAGTAGGTTTATTTATATTGAAATTTGTATTATTAACATAGATATTGTTTGTTATCGTGAATTGATGAGAGTTCCTATTTTGATGCAGATACTGGCGATGCTACTACCGAGGCTACGACCCCTCCCGAGGCTACGACCCCTACCGAGGCTACGACCCCTACCCCTCCCGAGGCTATGACCCCTACCCCTCCCGAGGCTACGACCCATGCCCCTTCCGAGGCTACGCCCCCTCCCCCCCCCCTCCCGAGGCTACGACCAGCCAGACATCGGTTGTGGAGCCTGAGATGGATTATAGTAAGTTATTTGATTTTTAATTTTGAAACTATAAATTATATTGTGAAAAACTATCTAACTTGATCATGTATTGAAATTTGTTTAGCTGGTGGTCCAAATGTTGTACAATTGGGTAAACGAAAGGCGGATGATGCAATTGACAGAAGATTGATGACCCGTCAGACTACTAGCCGACCACGGTATTTAACTGATGGGTCGCACATAGTCAGTCTGCCCGGTGATAACGTTGTGAGATGGACACCGTTGAAAAAGTTTCCGGACGAGCTGGAAAATAATTTCAACACGTGGTACCAACAAGAACATCCGCCCCTAATTGAGATTCCGACGGGGTAGGCAGCTGGTTTCCGCCTTACAGAACCGATGGGCAAGGCGTGGTTCACACGTCTCCATGACCCTCTTAAAGAGTTAGACAGAGAAGTATATTCTTGTGACTTCATTTTCATAGTTATGAAATTTCCATATTTCTGATTTCATTATCTCTAACTTATTTTTGCATGCGTACAGCATGTCGATGCGTATCTGGACCTGATACAACGGCAAATGGAAGCACATCCAGGATGCTTTCAACCGCATACGGCCATTGCATACTCTGAATTAGCCGCCTTTTGCGCCCAAGGTCATGTAGATCAGGGAAAGCCGCTAGACACAACGGACATTCCAGACTTTGTGGATCGGTACGCCAAGCAATAGGATGAAAACACCGTGATATACATTCCCTGGTCCATTAGTCATGCTCACTGGGCAGCTGTCCAAGTGTCTATTCCCGACTCAAAGATTAGGGTGTGGGATTGTCTGTCGGGGAAGCCGTATAAGGCTGATGTGAAGAGCAACATCAAAGCGTGGGGTGTTTCGTTTAGGAGAGTGTTGGAGACGGATGCTCGTCTACGTCAACTCCCACAAATGGTTGATCCAGAGAAGCCTCTTTTTGATGTCAGAGTAGTAAAACCTGAATTCGTACCACAAATGCCAATTCCGTAAGTGTTATAAACTTCAAACTATTTATTATATTATACAGTTTACACTATTCTTACACTATTCATATTATACATGGGTGAGTGTGGGGTATACACGGTCAAGTTCATTGAGCATTTGATGCACAACGAAAGGTTTACTCTGATCCATCATGACAATATGCCGTTGCTAAGAAAGAAACTTTGTGTGCAGCTATTTAATCAAATAGTAGATATATAGGTATTTTCGTGTATGTTGTTTTGACAAACTTTGTGTAGGAATTTTTGGTGTATGTTATTTTTGGTATTTTGTTGTATGTTGGTAGCCAATTATATTTTGGGTGTATGTTGTTTTGGTGTTTTGATGAGTATTCAATCTGTTTAAAAAACAACTCAACTTAAAATGCAACATTCAATGTGAATTTCTCTACGTCCAAACGTAGAGAATGTATGTCCAAACGTAGGGAATGCAACATTCTCTACGTCGGAACGTAGAGAGCCTAGTCCAAATGTATGGCTGCAACATTCTCTGTGTTTGAACGTAGAGAACCTACATCCAAACATAGGGAATGCAATATTCTCTACGTCCAAACGTAGGGAATGCAAGTACTAGTGTTGGAAGTGGTACATGGCAATTATTGTTGTTGTACAAGTACGAGCCATTTCTCTCATTTCTTCAAACTCTTTTAAGTTCATCTGAATTTTCTAACCACTTCATCTTTCAAGTCCATTTCTTCATCATTCAAGTAGTCAATTTAAACTAACCACTTCTTCACCTTTCAATTTATAATCTACACTGAAGCAAATGGATAATGATCGTTTCTTTAAAGTTCTTGATGGCGGTTTCGCAACAAGTTTGGTATGTCATTATTAATTAACTTACATTTATATCACTTGTATTATGATTGAACAAACGTGAAATTTCTCTTTTTTCATAGACACTACCTCCAGCATACGTTAATAGGTTGAACGACACGCTGAGGAACCTAGATAGGGCCGTTCTCAAAAGCCGATTAAGGACATGGGAAGTGAGGGTTGGAGCCACGGACAATGGAATTCTTTGTTTCTTTGGGGAAGGTTGGGAGGAGTATGTGGCGGCTCATTACTTGAATGAGAGGGAGTTTATAGTGTTTGAACACAGGGAGGGTTTCACTTTCGACACTATTGTGATGGATCACACTTATTGTTAGAAGACTTTTTCTGAGTCCGAGAGTGAAGAAGATGATGCAGATGATGATGCAGGTGCATGTAACCAAAATCCCCATTTTCAGACGACGCTGGCAAACTGGGTATTTTCACATGGTTGTTATTATATGGTGAGATATTTAAAATATTTTTAGTTGTTTTCTTGTTTGATCTTTTTTCCCCATTTTGAAACAATATTTAAATTTGTTTGTGATTTGTAGAATATTCCAAAGGCATTTGCTAGAACAAACGACATGTTGCGAAACAAGACCGTGGAACTGCGAATTGCCACAGGGGAATCATGGCCTGCTAGAATTGTCTATATGGTAAATCAAAAAGTTCGTTTAAGCGGGTTGAATGATTTCATTACGGACAATGACCTAAATGCGGGAGATGAATGCAGCTTTGAAGTCATTGATCAACCTATAGAAAATCACGTCGTGTTTAAAGTGGTAATTACTAAATATTGAAGATCATTTATTTAGGCGTCATCCTATCGTATTTAATGATCACCCTTAGTTTATTTAAGCGTCATCTTATTGTTATCTCAATGTATCATTACTCTTTGTTTTTATGTTTGTAAGCCATGTATGTAAGCCAACGTATCATTACTCTTTTTTCTTGTGTGTAAGCCCCGTAATAATTACTATTAGTTTTTCAGAGGTAGTGTAATACAAGACAAACTTGATTCCGATTAATAACTGAATATAATCATTACTACAATCCATTAATAAAATACTACATTCTATTAATACGTTACACAATAACGATCCATTCTAATATCACCATAACAAAAACAATGACTTCCTACCGGTATTGCGTGCAACTGGCTCTGTTATGTCCTGGATGTTTGCAGTTACTACACACATTCTGTTGGCTTGGACGTTCCCATTTAGAAGGGATTCTAGTGGTATTAATTCTACCTCTTCTTGGAGCTCCACTGGCATCAGGCGCGTATCTCATATTAGGCACTCCGACTTTCATGTTTCTTACCGCCTCCGGAACATCCAATCCTCCCTGTTAGAAACTGGATATATGCTACCCATGTAAATCTCCTTGAAACATTCAGCTCTATAATACCATGAACGAGTTCGGGTGGACTAATTCTACGCGTGTTGCCGCGGGTTGTTATAGCATGCGTACATGGTATTTCCATTTTCTCAAAATAACCACAATAACACTTCCTCTCTCGTAGATTTACCACCCCATGAAGCAAGTTATTTCCATGAACCTCAAACTCATCGGGGTTAATAGGATTAACCCTGAACTTCCTTTCTAGCAGTAATATTCGAAGCCACTATTGTATCGATCTCTGGTGCTAACACAGTCGCACAATCAAGGGCCTTCTGTTGTCTATCATTATACCTTCTCTGCAGTGTAGCTCTAATGAATTCCAAGAGGCTAGGAACAGGCCAATAACGAGCTCCTCTAATCGCACAGTTGAAACTTTCAGCGTAATTGCTTGTCATTAAGGTGTATCTTTTCCCAGAAAATTTGGCACGCGCCCACCGTTCAACACCTATTTCTTCTAGTTTTAGATATGCGCCAAGACATTGTGCCTTGATCAGGGCGTACTTTCGGAGAAAATCGGCCTCCGAGAATGCATAGGCTGTTTGATAGAATGTGTCTTCACAAAAACCGTAATCCTTCCATTTTTTGTTAGATTGCCCTTTAAATGATGATAGCAAACACCGTGATATGCATTGGGAAATACCTAACCAACCGCATTTCTAATAGTATTGTGTCTGTCAGATATAAAGCTCAAATTTTCAGCATGGATACCTCCAATGGCCACCATCAATTGTCTCATGAAATACCCCCATGAATCGTTGCATTCTTTTTTAGCAATACCGAAGGCTACAGGGAATAGGTGGTCACCGGCATCTACAGCAACAACAATAAATAGTTGCCCTAAGAAACGGGTTTTTAGATGAGTGGCATCCACACACAAAATAGGTCGACAATACTTGAAACCACGACGACTTGCTCCCAAACCCATGAAACAACTACCGAACCTTCCCAGATTATCAAGCTAAAAGTCAACATAGGCCCCTTCATTGGCCTCACGCACCATCCACAGGTACGAGGGTATCGCATTGTAGCACTCCGTCGGTGAACCTCTAACCAGCATTCTCATCATCTCGTGAGCTCGGTATGCTTGGTCATAAGTCAACTATACACTGTAAGTTGTGAGCATGTCCTCCATAATATGTCTGGGTTTATACTCATTGCCGAGTTCTTCCATTTTCTGACTTAGCGGACTCGCAATAACAATAGGTGTTGCTTGTCGATTGTCATTATCCGCATTCTGAGAGGCACAAGTATGCACATCATTCAACGTTGTGCTCTCAAATGTATGTGAGACATCTGTATTCGTCTTCACCCTTTTCGCCCTTACATGCCATTTACATGTATCGTTTAGACATGTGTAATACAAGCAACGTGCGTCCGACCTACCCAAGATCATCGGAAAATTATTGGCAACCACATACGATTTTATTTTCAAATTAAAATCTTCTTTCGAATCATATTTCTTCCCAATGAATAATTCGTTCACGTCATTCATATGTAACGTACCGGTAGATAGACACTGCGGTAAATCATCATCTTCAAATGTGGGAATCCTCCATGAATAATCTTCTCGTACACTTGCCCTAGCATTGGCACCCTGATTATTGTTGTCATCCCTGCCCGTTTGATCGGTTTGAATATGAGGTATAAACGGAGAAGCCAAAAAACTAGTGACTGATCAACCAAACAAATTATATGGCTGTTGGATAGGTTGAGCACGACTACTTGAAGGTTGGTTAGGAGGATACTGAAACGGATTATGTGATTGGCTATTTATAAAATTATAACTTGGAGGACCGAATTCAAACGGAGCAGTGTATTCACCAACCATTTCAACACGAACATGACTACTTGAAGGTTGATTTGAAAGATTATGACTTGGTCGGCGGTTGATACGAAAGCTGTTGGTCCGAAGCTTCACCAAGCCTTTGTGTAGAAACATGGTTTTTGTCTCGGATTTTATGCAAAGCGAAATATAACAAGTAATAAAATAAATCCGGTTTACCCCAAGTGCAGGGATCGTAGTATAGCGATTAAAAACCGGAGTCGATCCACGGGGAATCGGGGTTGGTCTAGTTCTTAATTTTTCGAAAGTTTGTCACGGAAAATAAAACAAAACGAAATTAAAAACGAAAGCAAATAACCTGGACGAGAGGGTTGTCAATCCAAAGCCGGGAAAGATAATTACGAACCGAGCTAACTAAGTTGTTTCTATTTTATACTAAAACTAAAATAAGCTTACTACGATTAATACGATGAAAACGAAGCAAAAAAAGCACAAACGATTTTTCTCAATTAATTTAACAACGAACAAGCAATGATCCACCGATTCCCGCAATCCTCAATTTCGACTCTAGATTATCTTGTGGTGATTTAACGAAAATTGTGATTCACCTATCGAAGGTATGAACTCCTAATCTCTTAGAAAAGTTCGCCTATCAATCTTTTATCTTTCGATTTTAAAGATTAACGCTTTCATAACAAAGGTGTGAAATCTCTCAATTTCGCAATCTAGATATTCAACCTAACAACTCTCGTTAATTAGATTAAAAATCCAATCTTTACTACGGTGATCTAAGGTTTAACAACGACTCTCGTCAAACGTTAAACATCAAATAGCAACCATCTCTCGATTTAAATTGCATAATCAATAATCAAAACATAGAAAAGATACAATTTTTATTAAAACTTACAAGATAATCCAAATTCGAAATCGAGATGTTGCTAAGAATCGGTTTCACAAAGCTTGTTCCAACGTGCTTTAGCCTCTCATCATCGTATGATTGCTTGAAATCATTTCAGATTTCAACTGTTGATTCGGAGACCGTATTCTCCGGAAACGATTACGATCTTGTAACAACAACGATCTTTTGATAATTTCCCGAGCATTACAACAATACTACGGTATTATTATTTTTTTATAAGTATATAAATCTATAGATATATAAAGATTGTTACTCAAAAGAAATAAAACAAGAAAAATTAAAGAAAAGAAATTAGATATATATATATATATATATTGTTACTAAAAAGAAATAAAACAAGAAAAATTAAAGGAAATTAAATTAGATATATATATATATATATATTACTACTACAACAACAAAATAAAAATAAGAACAAGAAAGGAAATTAGCTACTATATCCATGCGCCTATTTATAGAAATTAGCTAGGGCCGGACTGGTCCGGATGGGTGCCGGATCGGTCCGGTGTCATCATTGCAAATCCTAACTGATTCTATCCAAATCTTCGGATTATTTGATATAAATTGGATTAAAACTTCTAAAATTCATATCTTGAGTTGTAGACCTCCAAAAATTGCAAACGAAATGCCAAAATTACGGTCTCGAGAAACTCTACAACTTTCATGAAGGACTCTTCTTCCGAAAACGTCTTCTTGAGTACCTCGTGTTCCTCCGAGCGTTTTGCGACATTTTTTACGAAATTGAATCAATTAGCCACTTGACCACCGTTTGAGTTGTAGAAGTCCGATTGACTTGATTCAAAATCCATTCGAAAGCTTTCTTGAAGATATACAACTTTTATTAAGGAAACTTCTTCAGAAAATGTCGTTTTGATGAGCCATTTCCATTACGTGTCGTTTTACGACATTTTACTGATATGAATCGATTAGCCACTTTGACCATAACTTGAGTTGTAGAACTCCAATTTACGTGATTCAAAGTGCGTTGGAAAGCTTATGTGAAGATCTACAACTTTCATTAAGAAGTCATCCCCTGAAAATGCTTCTAAGCTAGGTCAAATCTCCGTCGAAAATATGTAACGATTTAAGTACTCAGGAAAAAACGACCCTTTTGAACTCGTAAGCTTGTGGCACCTTCTTCTAACCCTCTAAACACATCTTTTAGACTCAAAACATGTCGTTACGTGGAATCTTGGTCAATGTATAATCCTGCAATGAACCACCAAAATACCAAACGTAAATCCGACACGACACTCCGGTTACTAAACCGGTACAAAAACTAGTAAAAACACGATAAAAATACAATATTTTATATAATAACTACTACTAACATATTTAGATGAAACATAGGAACTAATGACTCGAACTGATATATCATCTTTTAATCATCTTTTAGATCGAAAATATGTATCTACAAGACATCCAAAACATTGCAAAGTGTAATCACATATAAAACCACCGATAAAACACATAAATCAACCACTTTTGCAATTAAACCGTTTAAAACCTCACTTGCTCAATAAATCGATTAAAAGCTCATTTTCTATGCAAATTATATAAATGTGGAGGAAATCATTATAAAATGTATCATTAGAAATCGTATAAAATCACCCTTAACAACTCCCCCACACTTAGCTTTTGCTCGTCCCGAGCAAAACAAAACAAGAATCAAGGCTAGAGAAAAGATAGACACCTCAGCAAATATAGCATATATTCAATAAATCAGAGGTTCACCCTGGTGTGTGTGCATAGCCATAGAAAACTTCCACTAAGTCCAAACTTGAAAAATTCAAAGCAAACTAGCTAATACCCCCTTTCAAGCTAGTAATAAATGATACTTATAAGATGCACCCTACAAAACGTGACATATCCCGAAAAGGATAATAGAATGTATCTAGGACCTTTCGATATACTCGGAGGATAATCCCTACAAAGATATCGTCGGTTTATGCGGGGATAAGGTATACGATAACTAAGCCTTTCCCCCATGTTCTATTTATTTTTTATTATTTTTTTTTCATAGAATACTAACATATCCGAACTCATTGCCAAAATCGACTATCTTGCAAGTGTCATGAGGTGAGATCGAATACATTAATACCAATCTAACTCTTCTTTTTTTTCTCTTTTTTTCAACACACATCAGAATGAGCTCTTGCCCGTCATAGCAGAATAGGATATTCGAGATATACCCTACCTTACTCAAATCATAAGGCAGCTTCTTCTGACTGTCGTGAGCTTTTGGTCATCATAGTGGTATAGGACATTCGAGATATGACCTACCGCACTCAAATCATCGACCAGCTTCCGACACACACAATTAATTCTATTAAATTCAACTTTTTTTTTTCAAAGCACAATAGTTATGCTTTACTTATCACATTCAAACCTAAGATATTCACAGTATAACATACTTTGGATCTAAACACAAACTATCATAATCGTCACGATATATACGTTAGCACTAAGCACATGACTTATAAGATAATCAACTATCACTAATCCAAAGGGGTATAGCTTTATATTTTAGCTCATCATTCACTATGGCTTGTGAAAAATATATCGGGTGAAACAACCAACTTACTGAACATACGGAATACAGCATCAATGACTATAAAGAACCGAACAAAGATATGCATTGCTTACTCGGAACTAAACAAAAAAAAACTAAAAATTTTGAAAAATTTAGCTCTTTTTTTTTTTTTTTTTTTAAAATGAGATTATAATGAATTAAGCAAATGGTAGATACACATAACCGACTATTCCCTCCCCCATACTTAAATCACAACGTGTCCTCAAGTTGTGCGAGAAAGTAAAAAGAAAAAGAACACTTAGGCGATTGTAGTCGAAAGAGGCAATTCGGAAGTGCTTCGAAATCGATCCGAAATGTCGACGAAAGCGAAGAGCGTGGACCATCCACCGGAAAAGCGACATCGTCCGAAAGCGCACAATCACTATCGCAAATATCCCGCACACTTGACAAACACGAAAATATCTCGGGGATACGGGGGAATATAACATGTTACACGTAAAAATCGATACAAGCACAGAAATAATCGCTCGGATGGAAAAATCACCATACGGGGAAAACATAGGACATCTAAGCATATACGTATCATAGAGAGTGTCACATGAGCATATATCATAATCAAGTCTAAATTCATTTTTATTACACACGGTTTATTAAGGCGGGAAACAAACTAGATCATGAAATGTATGAAAGAGTACCGAGTCTTTTATACCCAGATCCTCAAGGGTTCAACAACCTAAGTCTAAGAGATGATGCATTTGAACTTTTTCTTTGTTCTCCATCGGGATTTTCGGATAACCACCTAATCGTTCCCTCTTTAATGATATTCAAAACATTCATCCTGAGACTTAGTTGTACTTAGTGTAAATTTTTCATACAGATTCTACATTTCATTAAGACTAATCTTTATCCAAATTATTATTATTATTATATATAACTAGATATCTAGGATGCCCCCTAGTGGCGCTTTTGTTTTATGTCGTTGGCTCGACAAAACTTTCATTCAACCTGGGTCGGGCCATTTAACTTTCCTCCCGGCCATTACATCGTGTAAGCTCTGATTGTTGGTGTGGCTGCAGAAACAGCATCTAACACATGGGGTCAAGTTTCTGATTCCTTTCCAAACACTTTTAATCCTCCCCATTGTAGACTTCTTCTTTTTCAGCTTTCTCTTTAATTGTGCCTCCCTTTTAAGTTCTTCCATATCCCAACTATCAGCCATAACTTCCTTTAATGAACTACCGCCGTCATCCTCAGAAAACAAGTCGGGTGAAAATTCATCAAACTCAGTGACTTCAGTCATACCACACCCGAGGATGTCGAGGAAATGAACAATCAAAGGTTTCTCTTCGGTTTGTCCTATATAATGCTTGCACCTTTGACCATTCACTCTAAATGGCTGGTCACCATGACCTCTCAGCTCTAAAACACCTCCGGCAATAATTTGAAGAATTTCAAAGGGGCCGGACCAACGCGTCCTCAACTTTCCAGGAAACAGATGCAACCTGGAATTATAAAGTAAGACTTGCTCCCCAACTTGAAATTCTCGCTTCTTGATTTTAGCATCATGAAGGAGTTTCATTCTGTCCTTGCTAATCCTGGCACTCTCGTAGGCCCGGAGTCTAAACTCATCCAATTCATGCAAGCGCATCGTCGATGTTCACCACATGAGTTGGGCATTAAAGTTTAAGAACTTAATGGCCCAATATGCTTTATGCTCTAATTCGACCGGCAAATGGCATGGTTTTCCATACACCATCTGATAGGGAGATGTACCCATGGGGGTTTTATAGGCAGTACGGTATGCCCATAGCACATCATCCAGTTTGAGACTCCAATCCTTTCTATGATTTGTTTACAACTTTTTCCGGGATCCTTTTCAAACTCGATTACTTCTCTCGACCGGCCACTAGTCATAGGGTGATATGGTGTGCCAATTTTGTGCCGGACACCATATTTCTTAAGGACTTTTTCTAGTGGCACGTTGCGAAGTGCGTTCCCTCATCACTAATTAAGGCACGGGGACATCCAAATCTCACGAAGATATTTTTCTTAAGGAAGTTCATGACCGTTTTGTGGTCATTGCGAGAAGTGGCTTGAGCCTCCACCCATTTTGATACGTAGTCTACGCAGACTAAGATGTATTTGTTTCCACAGGAAGATGGAAATGGGCCCATAAAATCAATACCCCACACATCAAAGACCTCACATTCTAAAATGGGCTTTAATGGCATGTCAAAATGCCTAGTTAGAGCACCGGTTCGTTGGCACCTATCACAAGCCTTGCAGAAGGCTTCTGAATCCTTGAAGATCGTGGGCCAATAGAAACCGGACTGAAAGATTTTAGCAACGGTTTTCCAGGGACCAAAGTGGCCACCAGTGTTCAATGATATCACGTTGCTCGATTCGGGGACACATCTTCTCAACAATCCATCTTTACTGATTTTAAAGAGGTAAGGTTCATCCCACACGAAGGTTTTCAAATCGAGAAAAATTTCTTCTTCTCCCGATATGAAAATTTTGGATTTAAATGCGGGAATGCGAGGTAGTTGACGATAGAGGCAAACCATGGAACATCCGGAGTGCACTCGTCTATATGCATAACATGCTCGAGAGGAAAGTAAAGGTCTATCTCTTCGGGTTCTTTCTTTTCATCATTACGCATTCTAGAAACATGATCTGCTACTACGTTTTCACCGCCCTTTTTATCCTTAATTTGAACATCGAATTCTTGCGGGATCGGTATCCAACGTAGTAAGCGCGGTTTAGCATCTTTCTTTGTCATAAGATAGCGCGAAGCAAAGCATGGTCGGTCAAACAATGACCGAGGCGCCCAACAAGTAACTACGAAATTTGTCCATAGCAAAGATTACGGCCAATAATTCCTTTTCGGTAGTTGTGTAGTTCACTTGCGTGGGGTTCGGTGTGTGACCGGCGTAAGAGATGGGCTGGAATTTCCCTTAATTCGGCCGACCTAAGGCGCACCAACGGCGTAGTTGGATGCATCACACATGAGTTCAAAGGGTAGGTTCCAGTCAGGAGAGATAAGGATCGGGGCGGAAATCAATTGACTTTTAAGCTCATCAAACGCATGCTTGCAACTATCATCAAAATTGAAAACAACATCTTCTCTGAGTAAAGTGGAAAGGGGCTTAGCTATCTTGGAAAAATCCTTAATGAACCTCCTATAAAAACCAACGTGTCCAAGGAAACCTCTTACTTCACGCACATTTTTAGGGAATTTCATCTTCTCTATAGCCTCAACTTTTGCCCTATCTACTTCCATTCCTCTTTCGAATATCTTGGGGCCAAGAACTATTCCTTCGTCTACCATAAAATGGCATTTTTCCCAGTTTAGGACTAAGTTCTTCTCCACACAGCGGGATAATACTTGATCAAGATTATCAAGACAGTGATCAAAGGATTGACCAAAGACTGAGAAATCGTCCATGAATATCTCCATACACTTTTCAACAAGCCCATCAAAGATTGCTAGCATGCATCTTTGGAATGTAGCTGGGGCATTGCAAAGACCGAATGGCATTCGCCTATAAGCGAATGTACCATAAGGGCAGGTGAAAGTGGTCTTTTCTTGGTCGACTGGGTCTATGGGTATCTGGAAATATCCAGAATATCCATCAAGGAAACAGTAGAATGCATGTCCTGCCAGACGCTCAAGCATCTGGTCAATGAAAGGAAGGGGGAAATGATCTTTCATCGTGACTTCATTAAGTTTTATGTAGTCAATACAGACTCTATAACCAGTTACTAGTCTCAATGCTATTTCTTCACCCTTTTCATTCTTTTCTATAGTAATTCCTCCTTTCTTAGGAACTACTTGAGTAGGGGACACCCATTCACTGTCAGCAATTGCAAAAATAATACCCATGTCCAAAAGCTTGATAATCTCTTTCTTAATCACTTCTTGCATGTGAGGGTTGAGCCTCTCCGGGTCATGTCAACACACTTAGCACCCTCTTCAGCTTTGATCTTGTGCATGCATATGTCGGGAGATATCCCTCTAATGTCTCCCACTTGCCAACCGAAAGCCTTTTCATTCTTCCTTAACACATTCAACAACTTCATTTCTTCTAACCGGGATAACTTGGCGAGAGATAATTAAAGGAAGCTTGTCACCTTCTCTCAAGAAAACGTATTTCGAGTCTTGAGGCAAAGGCTTCGGTACCAAATCCGCGGTGGTTCTTCTAAACTAGATTTAAGCTCCCCACTTTTCAACTCAACATCACCGAGTTTACTCGGTGGTCCTCCGCCAAAGCTTCACCATTCAACGAACCTTCATCAACTTCGGCTCCTAGTTGTTCTAGATTAACCCAACCATGATTATTCGGATTCTCCACTAATCGCTCATATTTAGTCTCAATGACCCATGACTTGCTTTTCCATATAGTCGTTAAAGTCATCGACATGTCCTCAATGGAGAAGCCGAGTTGGATAATCGGAGGGTCTCTCGAATAGCTTTAGAGACATTGTAGCTCACCTCACGATCACCAACTCGTATAGTCACTTTGCCACCATCACAATCAATAAGGGCTGCGGTCGTAGAAAGAAAAGGTACGCCGAGTATTAAAGGAACATTCTCATCATTCTTGATGTCTAAGACGTACCGATCAAGCGGGAAAGTGAATCTATCAATTTGAACTAAAACATCCTTTAATATCCCGGCGGCTTTCTTGGAAGATTTATCGGCGAATTGAAGATTCATGGTTGTGGGTTCTAAAAGATTATCTAAACAAAGTTTGTTTACAAACGGACAATGGCATCGGACTAATGGATGCACCTAGGTCACATAAAGAATTTGGGAAGACTAAACCTCCCATCAACAACGTGAGCACAAATTTCCCGGGGTCACCCCTCTTGATTGGCAACTCATTATAACCAATCACGGAAGCGGTTCTCACCAATTAAGCTGATCCATGTCTTCGAGCTTCTTTTTGGAGGACACAACATCCTTAATGAACTTTGTATACTTAGGCATCTCAACTAAAACATCGAGATAATGGAAGATTTACCCGAGTATTCTTCGAAGATTAAGCACTTTCTCATACTTTTTGTCTTCATGCAAGGAGATGTTATTTTTTTTACGGGTGGAAATGGAAGTTTCTTTAAATCATTCTCGGCAAATACTTGCTTTGAGGATGAACTAACGACTTTATCTTCCAAATCTTTCCACCTCACCACCTTCTCACCTTTCTTGCCGGTCGGGGATCACCACGACTTTCACTAAACTCTTCATTTTTCGGGGGATCGACCACGAGTACTATCAAACTCTTTATTTCTCGGGGGATCGCCCACACGAGTACTATCATCTAGAACCGGGGGGCATGGATGTACGACTTCCCCCTCGCCTCATCATTGGCGGGGGAGGGGTTAGTGGTTTCCCGGTTCGGGGGACCACTAAGTTGAGTACCCGATCTTAAATTCATAGCACGGCTTCTTCTCTACCATAGGGAATTGTGGGAACTAGATCGGTGCATTGACTTTGATTTAACTCGGTCCGAGCCACTTGACCACCTTTGGGGTTCTTCTCGTAAAGCCGGGTAAGCGCACGAAGGTCAGAAGCTTTTTGGTCGGCCTACTTGCCCGAGTCGCCTTTCAAGATTCTTGATTGAAGCGAGAAGGAATTGGAAATTATTATTCGCTCCTTCGATAAGAATCCAATTTAGTGTCAAGATTACTAGATTGAGAGGGGCCTTGAGAATTCTGAAAGTTTTGTGGGAAAGATTGGATATACCGACTTTGAAACATAGGATTTGGATTGTTCGGCCAGTTCTGGTTGAACCTCTGATTTTGATTAGGAAAATTCATATTATGGTTCTGATTGAAGTTCGGATTTTGATTAAAACCCTGGTTTTGAAAATTGCTTTGGCCAGAGAACTGATTGTTGAATCTTTGATTTTGCTGGCCGTTGAAAGCATTAATTTCAGCGTTCTGTCCACCCATAGGACAGAAACGAGCGGTATGCCCCACATTATCACATGTCTGACATGTGACTGGACTGAACTGTCCCTGATTCTGGACAGTATTGACTTGATACGCAGGATGGGAAAGAAACTGACACCGACCAACCAAGTGGCCGCCGACAACAACTTTCACGAGAATAGAACTTGTGAGTTCCGAGGAAATGACCGGTTCGATTCGTAGGATTAGAGGATATTTTGAGAGCTTCCACCGCCGTTGCGGCATGGCGATACGATTTTGCATGTTCACCTCCTCGATCCTAGGTGGAGGAGGTGTCCGGATAGCGTGAGATGAAGGGGCGTAGTTGTACTTGGAAATATCTTCAAATAATCGCCATCCCTCTTCGGGCGTTTTTCTTAAAAATGCCCCTCCCGATGAACTATTGACCATACCCTTGGTGAGCTCGGTCGGTCCACCGAAGAAAGTGTTGACTTGCCTCGCAAGTCTAGACCATGATGAGGGCATTTCCGCGGGAGAGCCTTAAATCTCTTCCAAGCATCAAAGAAAGATTCATTTTCCTTTTGGAAAAATGTGAAGATTTCACTCAAGCACGGGTGTTTTGGATGGTGGAAAATATTGACTCGGGAACTCGTGCTCGAGTGCGGCCCAGGTTGTTATCGACTCGGCGGGCGAGAGAGTTGTACCACTCTTTCGCTTCCCTCTCAAGGAAAACGGGAACAATTTCAATTTAATTGCATCCTCATTAACCCCTTGTATGCGAGTTGTACCACATATTTCTAAAAATGTGTGTACGTGAGTGTGAGGATTCTCGATTGAAAACCATGAAAGATAGATGCGTGTTGCATCATTTGAATAAGACCTGGTTTAAGTTCAAAGGTTTTGCGGTAATAGCCGGTAAAATGACAATTTGGGTTGACTCGACTTCACCGGGCATGGCATAGTCACCAACGTGCGTCTTTCATTCGTTGACCATGATAATGATTTCTTCAATCTCCTCTCGCCAAATGTCGTTCGAAATCTTGATCGGCCGTGTTCCCCTTGTCGGAAGAGCCGAAGGACGGACTCTTCGTCCGTTTGGTCCGACTATGGTTCGTTCGAGGTCGGGGTGTAAAGCGGTGGACCTTTCGACTCCGAGTTTGCATAAACCGGAACCGAGAACCAAGTTCGTCCGTACGATTTTTTATTTTTTTTTTTTTTTTTTTTTTTTTTTTTTTTTATAACACTCGGTCGACCGAGTATCGTGGTTCGGTCGACCGAACGAAATTTTTTTTTTTTTTTTATTTTTATTTTATTTTATATTTTTTATTTTATTTTATATGTAAACGAGAAACCGAGAGCACCCGCCTACAAAAATCAAAACGAAACGGAAAAATTAATAAAAACTAGACAACCGTACCGGCTCCCCGGCAACGGCGCCAAAAACTTGTCTCGGATTTTATGCAAAGCGAAATATAACAAGTAATAAAATAAATCCGGTTTACCCCAAGTGCAGGGATCGTAGTATAGCGATTAAAAACCGGAGTCGATCCACGGGGAATCGGGGTTGGTCTAGTTCTTAATTTTTCGAAAGTTTGTCACGGAAAATAAAACAAAACGAATTAAAAACGAAAGCAAATAACCGAACGAGAGGGTTGTCAATCCAAAGCCAGGAAAGATAATTACGAACCGAGCTAACTAAGTTGTTTCTATTTTATACTAAAACTAAAATAAGCTTACTACGATTAATACGATGAAAACGAAGCAAAACAAAGACAAACGATTTTTCTCAATTAATTTAACAACGAACAAGCAATGATCCACCGATTCCCGCAACCCTCAATTTCGACTCTAGATTATCTTGTGGTGATTTAACGAAAATTGTGATTCACCTATCGAAGGTATGAACTCCTAATCTCTTAGAAAAGTTCGCCTATCAATCTTTTATCTTTCGATTTTAAAGATTAACGCTTTCATAACAAAGGTGTGAAATCTCTCAATTTCGCAATCTAGATATTCAACCTAACAACTCTCGTTAATTAGATTAAAAATCCAATCTTTACTACGGTGATCTAAGGTTTAACAACGACTCTCGTCAAACGTTAAACATCAAATAGCAACCATCTCTCGATTTAAATTGCATAATCAATAATCAAAACATAGAAAAGATACAATTTTTATTAAAACTTACAAGATAATCCAAATTCGAAATCGAGATGTTGCTAAGAATCGGTTTCACAAAGCTTGTTCCAACGTGCTTTAGCCTCTCATCATCGTATGATTGCTTGAAATCATTTCAGATTTCAACTGTTGATTCGGAGACCGTATTCTCCGGAAACAGTTACGACTGTAACAACAACGATCTTTTGATAATTTCCCGAGCATTACAACAATACTACGGTATTATTATTTTTTTATAAGTATATAAATCTATAGATATATAAAGATTGTTACTCAAAAGAAATAAAACAAGAAAAATTAAAGAAAAGAAATTAGATATATATATATATATATTGTTACTAAAAAGAAATAAAACAAGAAAAATTAAAGGAAATTAAATTAGATATATATATATATATATATTACTACTACAACAACAAAATAAAAATAAGAACAAGAAAGGAAAGAAAAGAATGGCCGAAGGCAAAGGGGCATCTTCATCTGTTGAGTCCATGCGCCTATTTATAGAAATTAGCTAGGGCCGGACTGGTCCGGATGGGTGCCGGATCGGTCCGGTGTCATCATTGCAAATCCTAACTGATTCTATCCAAATCTTCGGATTATTTGATATAAATGGATTAAAACTTCTAAAATTCATATCTTGAGTTGTAGACCTCCAAAAATTGCAAACGAAATGCCAAAATTACGGTCTCGAGAAACTCTACAACTTTCATGAAGGACTCTTCTTCAGAAAACGTCTTCTTGAGTACCTCGTGTTCCTCCGAGCGTTTTGCGACATTTTTTACGAAATTGAATCAATTAGCCACTTGACCACCGTTTGAGTTGTAGAAGTCCGATTGACTTGATTCAAAATCCATTCGAAAGCTTTCTTGAAGATATACAACTTTTATTAAGGAAACTTCTTCAGAAAATGTCGTTTTGATGAGCCATTTCCATTACGTGTCGTTTTACGACATTTTACTGATATGAATCGATTAGCCACTTTGACCATAACTTGAGTTGTAGAACTCCAATTTACGTGATTCAAAGTGCGTTGGAAAGCTTATGTGAAGATCTACAACTTTCATTAAGAAGTCATCCCTGAAAATGCCTCTAAGCTAGGTCAAATATCCGTCGAAAATATGTAACGATTTAAGTACTCAGGAAAAAACGACCATTTTGAACTCGTAAGCTTGTGGCACCTTCTTCTAACCCTCTAAACACATCTTTTAGACTCAAAACATGTCGTTACGTGGAATCTTGGTCAATGTATAATCCCGCAATGAACCACCAAAATACCAAACGTAAATCCGACACGACACTCCGGTTACTAAACCGGTACAAAAACTAGTAAAAACACGATAAAAATACAATATTTTATATAATAACTACTACTAACATATTTAGATGAAACATAGGAACTAATGACTCGAATCGATATATCATCTTTTAATCATCTTTTAGATCGAAAATATGTATCTACAAGACATCCAAAACATTGCAAAGTGTAATCACATATAAAACCACTGATAAAACACATAAATCAACCACTTTTGCAATTAAACCGTTTAAAACCTCACTTGCTCAATAAATCGATTAAAAGCTCATTTTCTATGCAAATTATATAAATGTGGAGGAAATCATTATAAAATGTATCATTAGAAATCGTATAAAATCACCCTTAACAGTTTTCAAACCCACTACATCCATACTGTTGCTCGAATGGATTAAAATTTGGATCTGTAGCAAGTTCTTGTACCGAAGAAGGGAAATTACCAAGACTATAATCCGAATTATTGTTATCATCCAGGGCATTGCAATCTTGATTTAAATCAATGCCATCATCCTCAAATATCGGATCATTGTTTGCCTCCACTGGTGTAGCATTCACGCAAAAAATTACATTTTTACCGTCGAGGCCGCTTCGATGTAACCATTTAGTGTCTCGTCGTCTAAGATATCATCAGGTGGTATATTCCCCACACTAGCATAAGTAAACAAAGCTTTTACGCCGAGCTTTGAATCAGACCGATCAATATCAAGCCTCACATGCAATTTATCCAACAACGCATTCAATCTTATGTTCTTTCGGACAAATAATGAGAACATCGATCCATTTACATGATTCCACCGGTTATAGGGAGGATCGTACGTAAATTCTCCGTTGAACGAGACAACAATCATAGTGTTGCGATTATCTGTGTTTTTTTTTTAAAACAATTCAAGTCATTATTAAATCATTCAATATCAACTTAGATAACAACTTAAAATGCATTATAGACATTCAATATAATAATTTAAAACCCTACCTAAGTAAATTTATCACAAATAGAAAACAAAATATACTTACACTAAAACCCTACTAATTAAACCCCAACAAGGAAACAATGAGTATTTTCCCATTTTAAGATGTTTCAAACAAGGAAACAAAGACTTTTAACACTTAAAACTCTTTCACTCTAAGTTTAAGTGTGATCAATATTTCCAATCAATGGCGGACCCAGAACTTTTTTTTAGCGGGGTCCGTAAATATTTAACACACTAAATAATTTTTTTCACGGGGTCCGAAATATTTTCTATAGGTAAAATGCAGAGTATTTTTAATTTTAGCCGGGTCCGTGGACCACCCTTTGAAGGCTCTAGATCCGCCCCTGTTTCCAATAACAATGGTCTCTGAAACAGAGCCATTTTCAGTACCATTTTGGGTAGGAACATCACCCTTATGCACGATCAAACCATCAATATGGACAATTCCATTACTACCAACAACAAATTTCCCAACTTCTCAAAACTACAATACCAAATCAACAATACCAAAGTTTACTACAATCGAAGAATACCAAAGACTTAAACACACTACTTAGATGTATAAACATTACATAAACAACCTACTTAAAACACATATTTCGGTTAAATACATATCATTACTACAATATAAATAACATAATCACTACTTAAAACACACATTTCAATAAATACATATCATTACTACAATATAAATAACATAATCACTACTTAAAACTCACATTTCGGTTAAATACATATCATTACTACAATATAAATAACATAATCACTACTTAAAACTCACATTTCGGTTAAATACATATCATTACTTACACTAAACCCTAGTAATTAAACCCTAAACAATAACACTAAGAAAAGACTTAAACATACTACTTAAATGTATAAACATTACATAAACAACCTACTAAAAACACACATTTCGTTTAAGTACATTTTATTACTAGCATAAATAACATAATCACATTGAGCACTTGAATTAAGACAAATTACATAGCAAAAACTTACTCATTTGAGCACTTGAATGATGAAGAAATGGACTTGAAAGATGAAGAAGTGGTTAGAAAATTTATATTAAAATGAAAGACTATGAAGGAATGAGAAAAATAGCCCGTTAATGTGGTGTATATTGAACAACTACCTTACAACAACATTAATTGTCATCTACAACTTCCAAACGTAGATAATTGCTTTGTAAACATAGAACAGTACGTTTAAACGTAAAGAAATGCGTTCTAACCTACGTTTAAACGTAGAGAAATAGACATTTATTGTAACTTCCTAATTTATTGAAATACCCTACGTTTAAACGTAAGGAATCTACGTTTACAGCTATGAGGTTGTGTCAGAGGGATATGTGAATTCATTACGTTTAAACGTAAAGAACCTTACGTTTACCTAATTTTTCATATCAGAAAAGGCATGACCTGATTTACAAGTCAAAGGTCTGACACAACCTGAATTTTCAATTTTGTTCATTATGTTGTATTGACTTTGGTCCTGATATATTAGTCCCTCTGTTTCACTTGACATTCACTCCTTCAACCCTTAATTAAAATCACTTATAGCTGAGAGAGATTCAAAAAGAATTCTCACTAGATCAATCCATCGAAATTTCTTGACAATTAATTAATGGCGGCTGCTGAAGGAGAGGTGGTGAGTAACAAGCAGGTGCTTTTCAAGAGTTATGTAAAGGATGTACCAAAGGAGACAGATATGTATCTAAACACATCCACCATAGCCCTCGTACTCCCACCTGCCTCCAAATCTGTTTTGGTAAAAAATCTCTACCTGTCTTGTGATCCTCTACAGCGCATGTTCATGGGCAGATCCGAGATTCACCTCTATGATGGCTACACCCTTGATAAAGTAACCTCTTTTCCACTTCCCCTTTGCTTTTTCTCATCATTTTTCTACTCTTATTAATGAATTAAGTTACTTCCAAAAAAAAAAAAAAAAAAATTTTACCTTGATCCCTAGTTGAATTAATGTGTATATACTGATTCTAAAGATTTGCTTTGAATCTTGTAATGTTTGGGATGCTGGATGCAGCCGATTTTCGGATTTGGGGTGGCGAAGGTGATTGATTCTGGTAACCCGAAATTCAAGAAAGGTGACTTAGTTTGGGGTATGACAAATTGGGAAGAGTACACTTTCATTGGAGAGGAGGGACTTCTGTTCAAAATTGAACACACTGATGTTCCACTTTCTTATTATTGTGGACTTCTTGGTAAATTTTCCTTCCCAAAACAAAGCATAATCTTTATAGCATCTTCACTCACTTTGTATTCCTCTGTGTACACTATACTTGTATAACAAATAACAATAATCTCTCACAAAAGCTTAAAGTACACATGTTATTTAGACAAGCAATCGTCAATATGCTCATATCGGTGACATTATTGTTGCTGTGATCAAAGACGCAGTACCAAATATCCGTGTCTAGAAAGATCAGAAGTTGTCAGAGCTGTAATTGTACGTATTTGTAAAGAACTCAAACGGATTGATCACTGTATGGTTTCTTGCACTTTTTTTAAGGTATGCCTGGTGTGACTGCCTATGGTGGATTCTATCGTGTTTGTAATCCTAAGAAAGGCGACAAGGTATACGTATCATCAGCATTTGGTGCAGTTGGGCAGTTAGTAGGGCAATTCGCGAAATTGGCCGGTTGCTATGTTGTTGGAAGTGCTGGTAGTAAAGAAAAGGTGAGCTCTAAAGGATAAATCTTTACATTATTTTTCTTGTAATGCCTTTTGTGTATCTATTTATCCTTCTTCTTGACAGGTTGAGCTCTTGAAAAACACGTTCGGATACGATGAAGCTTTCAATTATAAGGAAGAGCAAGACTTGAGTGCTGCATTGAAAAGGTATGTTATAAATGCATTATCTCCTCCTTAATACAGAATAGTTTTGCTGCAAATGACTTTATGTTGTATGTATAGGTACTTCCCAGACGGAATCGATATATACTTTGATAACGTCGGGGGCAAAATGCTAGAGGCGGTATTAGAGAACATGGCACTTGATTGCAGGATTGCTATTTGTGGGATGATTTCACAATACAATCGGACGGAACCCGAGGGAGTGAAGAATCTCATGCATGTTCTTCACAGGGCGGCACGTATGGAAGGAGTTCATGTTCACAAATACTATGCCGAGTACTCGCAGTTTTTGGATCTTGTGGTGCCAAACATTCATAATAAGAAGATAAAGTATGTGGAAAACATTGTACAAGGCATTGAAAACGGTCCAGCTGCGCTTATTGCTCTGCTAAACGGTCGCAGTGTTGGGAAACAACTCGTTTTTCTTGCTGATGAGTGACTTGTAGTTATCCCACGGTTTTTGTAAAGAATAAGTATGGTATTGTGTTTCAATTTTTGTTATAATTAAGACATCTTATCATGTCATCAAAACTAGCATCGAAAAATAAAGGTTGACGGTTGTTATCGTGATCCCCGGCCCGGAGAGATTTTCACCTTGTCTTACGTCATCTTAGGTCAATGCTACATCATAAATGTATACGTCGATATGTAACGGTATTTCTCACCAAGCGTAGGAAACATAATGAACTGTTTGTGGTTAGGTACTAGGTGTTTTAAGAAAGACAACAAATCCCCGATGTCCTCGGCATCACTCCTCGCTCATAGGCAAAAAGAGTAAGCATATGTCGGGTCGGTAAGCCTCTGTCCATGGGGAAGGACGTATGGTTTGTCTAAGATCCATGAATCTTAGTCTCTCCACATTCGTCATGATCTTTTAAACATGGCATTATACTCGAGAATCTTAAAAATAAGTAAATCGGGATAAAGTAAGTCAGGAACAATAAGAGAAAATTTTGAACAATAAGTACATAAAGAACATAAAAGAATGATCATGAATAATTAGTGTTAAACAAAAGCTTTGTGGTTCCCTGGTTCAAAGAATGTTCTGACGTCCCATTTCCAGACACCGAATCGTCTTTATCTTAAAAGAACGTCTGGCACGCATATCAGAGTAAGATATGTGTAACCCTCATATGACAACATTATCAGAGTAAAATAGAAATAAATGCTAATAACAACTCAGGAATGTCAAATGACAACAACGGATTAACATGTTCCACTCGACGTCTAAAAAAAACCAAAAGACAACAATATAATTTAATTGTTGTTTACCACTGTTACAATCCCAATGAGAAATGAACCACAAAGTACTAAAAGGAAATTAAGTCTAGAACTCTAAAATGATAACCGTTTACAATTCCGAAATAAAAATAATGAAAATGCGTAGTAATTAAAAAGATGCTTTTCATTTATCAACCCAAGCTCACATGTCAGCTCCTTCATTGCTATCATCATAGCCATAATCGTCTATATGCCAATCTTCTCGGGTGGAAACAATAATAAGGGTTAAACTACGTACTTAGAAAAGGTAGAAGTTCGGGTCAGATAATATATATATATATATATATATATATATAAAGGAAATTAAGTCTAGAACTCTAAAATGATAACCGTTTACAATTCCGAAATAAAAATAATGAAAATGCGTAGTAATTAAAAAGATGCTTTTCATTTATCAACCCAAGCTCACATGTCAGCTCCTTCATTGCTATCATCATAGCCATAATCGTCTATATGCCAATCTTCTCGGGTGGAAACAATAATAAGGGTTAAGTACTACGTACTTAGAAAGGGTAGAAGTTCGGGTACATATATATATATATATATATATATATATATATATATATATATATATATATATATATATATATATATATATATATATATATATATATAAAGTAAGGAATTACAATTGCTACCACATAGATTATTTGAAGAGCTCACTCTCTCTACTAGCTCGCTTAGTAAAACCTCGACCAAGCAATGACTTGTTACATTATGATCCAATGACACTTCTCCGGGTGACGGGTATGCACCAAGACATGTTCAGTACCTCATATGGCACGGGCTGTTACATATGGACTGTTCCATACTGTGAAAGAGAAACGTGTCTCACCATGAACCATAATGTTTTAGCTTTTAGATACATCACGTATGTTTGTTAGGAATTTAAACTAATAGTCTAGGTTCGTTCACGTATAGGCTTTCTAAAGACATCTAGTCCTAGACATTCTAAATTATTTACATAGCAAATAACAAAAAGATAATTGACTACTAAGACAATGTCCCGTAAGGTCTAGACAACCACCTTCCAGTGCTCCCACATTTTCCTCGTAGAGAGGCTTGGTTGTGGTGCAGAACCGATGCTACCATAAGTCAGTGTTAGACTTTGCCACGTTCCAAATAATGTCCCAAAGGCATACATAGCATATAGCAACATGTTATACAAGAGAAAACATCAAAATATAGTGAACGAGAATCCTTGAAACTTATCACTTCCTATGCGATTTGGATTGAGGAGTTGTTTATATGAAAACAATCACCGCGACGAGATGATCAACTTCCTCTATTATGGTCTGCACAATTGACCAACAGATTAGCTTGAAATTGGAAGATTCTCTTCTTCCTATTCATTTTCTCCCAGAAACTTGGAGCATTCAACTTCTCCGTCTTTTTTTGTTTATGCGCACAACTGATGGGGAGTAATGGGTGGGTTTTTCTTGAGGAAAATAGTTAATCCATAATCATAAATTCCCATAAATACTTTTCATCAAATTCTCTAATATAAATAATTAGATAAAATTATAATTTAGAATAATTAATCCGTAAATTACTCTTTTACCCTTATTCAAAATATTAGGGTGTTACATCTCTCTCCCTTAAAACAAGTTTTGTCTTCGAAACAATACATACCTGGGAGGTGTTTGAACTCCGAAAAATCACAAGTCATGTCGTCTTCCATCTCACTTGTCGCTTCAGATGGCGAGTGATTGATGCACTGAACCAAGACCAAAGGTACCTCTTCATTCTTGACCATTCTCACCTTCCATTCTAGGATGCAAACTGGCTCTTCGTCGCAGGTCAAATTCTCTTGGACCACTTCAAGGTCAATGTTTGCTTCCACATCAATGTCGGTTAAGCACTTCTTTAACATTGACACGTGAAAGACATTATCAGGGCCGGCCCTATAGTGAGGCCAGAGAGACCGCGGTCTTAAGCCCAACGGTGCCGGGAGGGCCCAATGGTACATGTTTCGCAAAATGAAAAAAAAAATCATTTAGATTCAATCCAATCCAACTTAATATAATATGTTAATTTTTTTTTATAAAGGCCCAATTTTTTGTTCTGATGATGCTTTCAAACTTGTGTGAAATTCATATGCATACTATATCTTTTTATAGGCTGAAGGAAGCCCAATTCGAACTGAGGTGTTCCTACACGAAAATGTAAAGGTTATCACCATTCGCATGCAGAGGTGCATCAGGTCGAACCCCGTTTCGTTGTGATAACATTAATTCGTACGGCAACTCGTATGCAAACAATAATCAAAACATTTATTTATGAAAAAATATCTAACAGTTTTGTGTATACGTATGAATTTGGTTTTTGTTTCTAAATATACTAGAAAAGACTACTTTGTAGGTATGTTTTAAGGCTATTAATATATTGAATTTTGTATTTACGGATGTTAAAAACACGATAAGTATGTTTTTATAATAAAATTAAAAAAATTTAACTAATAGGCCCAATTCGGGAACTGGCCTTAAGCCCAAAAAACGCCAGGGCCATAACTCTTGAATCTGACCGGTGGATTTGTTGTTCCAACGGTTCCATTGGCGGCAAAATTCTTCCGACTTGTCTGCTGACAATTAGGGTTCTGCTGTTTTCGGGGCTGGCAGTCACTTTCTTGGCAACAATCGGGCAATCAAACGAACTCTGATAGACCTGTAGTTTTGAGGGATTGTTCGTAACTCCTAATAATTGATTCTGACCGGTGGGATTGTTGATCCAACGGTTAAATCGGTGGCAAAAGGCTGCCGACCTGTCTACTCCCAATTAGGGTTCTGCTGCGTCTTTTGATACAGTAGCAGTTCCTTGGCGACGATCGGGCATCAAGACGGCCACCGATCGGCATGAAATTTTTAGAGATTGTTCTTTTCTCGGTATTATTTAATATGACAGGAGGAATTTTCATTCCAACGGTTGAATTGCTGGTAACAGGCCGCCGACCTGAAACTGCTGATTAGGGTTCTCCGCTGCGTTTCTATAATACAGCAACAACTTCTTTGCGACGATCGGGCAATTAAACGAACTCTGATTGGCCTGAAACTTTTAGTTCTTGTTCGTTCATGATAATCCTTGATTATGACCGGTGGAATTGTTTTTCCAACGGTTCAATTGGCGGCAATAGGTTGCCGACCTGTCTACTCCCAATTAGGGTTTTGCTGCATTTTTGATACAGCAGCAACTTCTTGGCGACGATCGGACTTTAAGACGCACTCCGATCGGTCTGGAATTTGGAGGGCTTGTTTTCCCCCCTTCTTCTTCAATTTGACCGGAGGAATTTTCATTCCAACGGTTCAAACTCCATAAATTGGCCGCCGATCTCGCTGCGTTTTTTGCCTTATTTTGCCATTAACATGATCAACATCACTCTTTGATCCATCATCGATAGAAGGCCCTCATTCTAGCGCCAATGACGATGCTGGATTTTGTCATGTATCATTTCGGGTCAATTTAATCTAGGGATGATTGAATCAAAGATGATTTTAGACTGAGCCTGAGAGTCTCTCTCAAGTTGCCTACGTAGGGGAAAGGGTAACAAAATATCAATTGAGTTTTGCGGCGGTGACTTGCCGGCGGTGGCTAGGTTTTGTTGTCCGACGGCCCGAGGTTTTTTCCAGCGTTCTTGCTGGTTGCTTTCCAGCGTCGTACTGCTTTTCTCCGGCGCCGATCGGTTTTTTGAGCAGGTTTTCAGCGTCGATCGGTGACTTGGTGATCGGCCCGTGGTTTTTGATCGGTGTTCTTGCTGGTTACCTCTTTCCAGCGTCTTACTGCTGTGGGCTCCATCGTGCCGAGGTTTTGGCTGCGCTGTGACCTTTGTTCAGGGGGCTGTGGCAGTGGCTTCTGACTGAGGCCGTGGGGTCGTTTCTGTGGCCTGTTCAGCCTTGCCGGTGACTGCTTTTGCTCCGGCTGTGGGCATTTAACGGCTGTGTTTTATCTTGCTCAACAAGTTACTCTTCTGCGTTTCTCCAGGCATGGTGGACCCACCGGGGGTCCAACCCGTGGTTGCGTCCCAACATGAGGATACCTTGCAGCCTCCCAAATCATATGCGGCTGCAACTGGAGGCAATAAGGTAGACATCCCTGACTTTGGTGTTTACGGTACGTGTAAGGGAGAACCGGCTTTTTTTGTTTCGAGAGCGGAGCTTGAAATTCTTGCACGTCCTTTTGAGAATGCTCTGGTTGCTCGTTTCCCTGATTATCGGCCGCGTATTGATGATATACGTAAGTTTTTCGTTCGGCTAGACTTAAAAGCTTCTTGTAAAATTGGTTTACTTGATACAAAGCACGTCCTTGTTCACCCTGGTTGTCAAGAGGACTATAATCGTCTATTTACACGCGAGAGAGTGGAATATGGGTCCTAATAGATTTGAGTTTTCCAAATGGACGGTTGATTTTCACTGCAATGCAGATTGTTCTATGGTTCCTATTTGGTTTGAATTCCCTGGATTGCCGTTGCCGTACTTTAACCCTCGATATGTAAGTAAAATTGGTGGCCTTATTGGCAGACCGCTTCAGACGGATGCGGCTACTTCAGATTTGAGAAGACCGTCTGTTGCGAGGGCATTGGTTGAAGTGGATATCCAGAAACCCCGTTGTACTAGAATCTGGTTAGGGGAAGATGTTCATAAGGGACACTGGCAGGAGGTTCATGCTGAATAATGGCCTGATTACTGCACTTTTTGTCAGAGGATTGGTCATTCTGAGGACAAATGTTTAAGGAAGAATCCTCCATCTGAAAGCTCACGCAAGAAACCCAACCCTAGTACGTCCCAGAATACTTCACAGGATACTGGCGGTGGACCGTTGACCTCAAATGGGAAGTGGAATAGTGGACCCAGTCGCAGACAACCTCAACAGGTTTATCAGGTTAAGCAAAATGGTACTTCACATAATGCTGTTCCTCTTGTCAATAGTGAGGGAGATTTGCCTACCAATACTGTTCCTACTGCAGTGAATCTTGCTCATAACCCGGTTTTGAGCCCTCGGACCAGAACCCTTAGAAAATTCTAACTCTTTCCATGCGTTGCAGTCGCTTCGATGAGGATATTGTTGAAACTGCACATCACTCACTTATGAAAGAGGATAGAACTAGGCAGGTGGAAAATAGGCCGCGATCAGCTGGATATGACGCTACACGTACTACGGTGCTCCCCGATTTGATGGACTTTCATACCACCTTAGATCAAAGGTTGATTAACTCTGGTATTGATGTAAATATGGGAAACGTGGAGGACAACCTTGCGCATAGACAGGAGGTTGATCGCGGTGTGATTCAGGTTGACGATGGTGGTAAAGGGAAAGACCCTCTTGGCTCTGTGAGTGACTTGGTGATAGATGATCTTACGTTGCGAAACGACCTTATGTTGACCAAGGGGATCATTGGCCATGAAAACTCAGCGTTGGATCCTTCAGTGACTCCGGCAGAGAACAGCGACAAGGCAGACGGACCTTCCAATATCCCTGGCACTTCCAATTACTCTACGAAGAAAAAAGGGAGGAAAAAAGGGAAGCTCTCGCTTGTGCCACAAGAGTCGGTACCTTCTCAAACTTATCATTTACGCTCTTCCGATGTATAGTCCTATAAATATTTTATTTTGGAATGTGCGTGGTGTTGGTAATGATAGGACTCGAACTTGCATTAAGAATATTTGCAGACAGAATAATGTTAGGATACTTGTGCTTATTGAACCTCTTTGTTCTGCAAAGTTCACTACTAGTATTCGTCTTAAACTGGGGTTTGATTTTTCTCAATCTGTTTTGCGAGGGAAAATTTGGTTCTTGTGGTCGGGGGTGGACTGTTCTATGGATATTGATTGCGATCAGATATGCACGGCAGACATTACCGATCAGAATGGGGATAAATTTTCTGTTTCGGGGATTTATGCAAAACACAGTAGGCATCCTAGAGAAGCGTTATGGCAAGCGATACAGGATCGGGCCCAGAATAACAATACACCTTGGATACTTGGGGGTGATTTCAACATTATTCGACAGGCTGATGAGAGGAAAGGGGGCCGCCCCCCAGGGTCAACGACATGCAGGACTTCAATGACTGTGTTCAGAGGGCTAGTCTCACTGAAGCTACTTTTGAGGGATCTCAATTCACATGGTATAGAAGCAAGACTTGGCAACGCTTGGATAGGGTTTTCTTTAATGATAAGTGGATGGAGCAATTTGATGTCACGAAAGTGTCTCACACCGCCCGGGTTCATTCGATCATTGCCCTCTTCGGCTTTGTGTGGTTCGAAGAGCCCGAGTAAATCCTCCTTTCGCTTCATAAATGTTTGGACTGAGGATACCACGTTCCTTGACCTTGTGAAGTCTGTTTGGGAGGAGCATGAGGAAGGTCAGGGTATGCGTCTTCTACATAGAAAGCTCAAAAAACTAGCTTACAAATTAACTGAGTGGAATCGTTTGGTTTTCGGGAATATTTTTGATAATACTAAGAAGGCGTTGTTTGCGGTTCATGAGAAGACCATTCGTCATGATCAGGAAGGGTCGACAATGGCTAAGGAAGATCTTGACCAGGCCATCTTAGAGTACGAGAGGTGTAATGATGTTGAGACTCGGTTCCTTAAGCAGAAAGCGTCTGTGAAATGGATTGAAGCTGGAGATGCCAATAGTAAGTATTTCCATGCTATTTGTAAACAGAGGAGGAATCAGAATTACATTCATAGAATTAAGGCGGATGACGGTAGTTGGATTGACAATCAGGAAGACATTCGTGCTTCCTCTGCTACTTTTTATGAGAAACTTTTCTCCGAGGATAGGGAAGGTATGGGCACTCCTCTTGTTAATTTCTCTCTCCCTCAAATATCCCATGCGCAGAATGCGGCCATCATGGCTACTCCGTCTGTTGAGGAGATTCATAATACAGTGCTATCCATGAGCTCAGATAGTGCTGCTGGCCTTGATGGTTACACCTCGCATTTCTTCAAAGTTTGCTGGCAGATTATTAAACAGGATATGGTGAATGCGATTGGTGATTTCTTCCTGGGTGGTCATCTTCCTCGTTACTTCTCCACCTCCACGATTATTCTGTTGCCCAAGAAGATAGGGGCGGATAAATGGAAGGACTTCCGGCCTATTAGTCTGTGCACGGTTTTCTCGAAAATTATAACCAAAATTATTACGCAGCGGATGAATTCTTTTCTTCCCATGCTGGTTGCGAACCAGCAAACTGGTTTTGTTCCTGGAAGATGCATTACAGATAATATCCTTCTGGCCCAGGAGCTTTGCAAAAATGTCAATAAACCACTCCGTAGCCCCAATATTATGCTTAAATTAGATATGGAGAAAGCATATGATCGTATGAATTGGGGTTTCATAATGAAGATGTTGAGGATGTTTGGCTTTCAAGAGCCTTTTGTTGACCTTATTTTCCGAACTCTCGCGATAGCGGTTTTGCGTCTGCTCAATGGTGTGCCTTCTACTCCCTTTCATGCGACTCGCGGAGTTAAACGGGGTGATCCCCTATCCCCCGCTCTATTTGTTTTAGCGGCGAGTATTTCGGGACCGATTAATGATTACATGTCTCGGAATCCTGGCATGCGGTTTCAATCTAAAGTTAAAGGCATCCACTACCGGCCTTTGCGGATGACACGATCCTCTTTACTCGATGTAATAGGAAAGGGCTACGGGGCCTCAAAGAGCTTCACCATTATGAGCTTGTGTACGGGCAACGTATCAACTCCACCAAAAGTACTTTCATTGGACATAGGTTGACGTCTATTAAAGCGGGATGGGTGCGTAATGTTACGGGCTTTACGCGCGAACACATGCCTTTCCGATACTTAGGGGCTCCCCTCTTCCGGGGACGGAATTGTACCATTTTCTATCGGGACATAATCGATAAGGTTCAAAGGAAGCTTCATCACCTGGGAAACGAGGCTATTGTCTTTTGGTGGGAAGCTAATTCTTCTCGGGCATGTCTTAACGTCCATCCCGATCTATACACTTCAAGTCTTTGGTTCCCCCTAAAAAAGTTATTCATCGTCTTCATCGCATTTTTAATAAATTCTTATGGGATAGTGGGCCGGATGGTAATCATATACACTGGCGATCGTGGGACAAATTGTGTACACCGATTGAGGAAGGTGGGCTGGGTGTGCGGAACCTCTTTGATGTCATCGACACTTTTGCGATCAAGTTGTGGGTTCGGTTACGTCAGAAACAGGGTATTTGGGCTAAGGCCATTTTCAATACCTACATCATTGACAAGTCTCCCTTGGATGTCCCTGAGCCCAGGGACAGTACGCCTATGCTAAGAAGAGTGTGGAGCATGAGAGACAAAGCAGAACAATTCATTTCATGGAGGCTAAATGCAGGGAACATTGACTTCTGGAGAGACAAGTGGACGACGGCTAATTTGGGTGAACCACCGGAAGATCGGTTTTGGAAGGTTAATGAGTTTTGGGTGAATGGCCAGTGGAATACACAGCTCCTTCGTTCTCACCTTCCCAGTCACATAGTGGAAGAGATCATTCTTATCCCTTTCATGCGGGAGAAGGATGATGAGCTTATCTGGACGCTGAGCCCTGATGGGCGGTTTAACACTCGGTCCACGTGGAACATGGTTCGTACTCCTCACCCCTCCAGTGTCATTTATAAGATAATTTGGAACAACCTTCTTCCTCTCAAGATCTCGTTCTTTTGTTGGCGGTTCTTTGCCGCATAACATTTCCCTACCGACCCGAATATTCGGCGACGCGGTATAACTCTAGTTTCTAAATGCTTTGCGTGCCAACATGGGGAGGACTGCGACACATGTTTATTGATTGCCATTTTGCAAAGCCTTGTTTGGAAGTACTTTATGAATCACTTCGGGTTGCGGTTTACCCCTACTTCGGGGATTGTGCCTATGCTTCACTTACGGCGAAACTCGGCTACTAGTATTTACTGACCTTCGGCTTATTGTCCCGATCATCGTTTCTTTGGGGCATTTGGCCGAGAGGAACAAGTGCCGGCATGATGCGGTCCAACCATCCATACGGCGGACCATCATACACATTGAGCGGGCTATTCGGCAACTTGCCTTTCGGAAGAATACGGAAGCTAAAGTCTTAGAGGCGATAGAGGAACTCCCTTCTTCCAACCCTTTCGGGTCAAACCTAACCCGATGAGGAGAGTGACTTCTACGAGATGGACGCCTCCGCCAACGGGCAATGTTAAATTAAATGTGGATGGGAGTGTCGGGAATGGCATTGCTTATGGTGGTGGTATCATCAGGGACTCTGATGGAGGGTTTATTTTGGCTTTCCACGCTTGCTTTGGGCAGGGGACTGTGGTGGATGCAGAGATTAAAGCTCTGCTGTTTGGTCTTCGCATGCGCACTCATGCACAAAATATGGATATCGAATCTGATTCTCTCTATGTTTATCGTATGATCTCTGGAGCTAGTGGTGGGGGCTGGCCCCTGTGTCTCTCCGTCACTCAGATATGTGCTATCCTTCGATCACTTCATTACACTATTTCGCATGTCTATAGGGAATGCAATAGGGTCGGCCGACGCGCTTGCGGCGTTGGGAGGGGATGATCGAGATTTTCACCCATCAAAGAGAAGTCCCGTCGCATATTCGGAATCTTATCCATGATGATTTATACGGCCCGGCTCATATCCATTTGTATCAGCGATAACCCGGGAAGCACTCTTCACTTGTGAAGGGTGCAAACCAGTCGTATTGCTTACCTCACCGATTTTCCCATTTTCATCCGGTTGTGTCCATATCTTGTGTGCTCCTCTTTGTGCGGATCGATGAAGCTAAGCGATTGTGGAGATGGTGGGAACCCGGTTGCGCGACACACTTATATCCACCACTACGGATTATTTGGACGCACCCCTCCATTTTTTGTTGGGGTGCAATTCGAGTGCTTTTGTTCCTTTTCTCTACTATTGTACGGAGTTTATATGTTGTTCACCATATTCTGGTGTGCTTTTGCTTTGCGGACGGATCACCACCTTGCGGCTTGTGCGGCGCTTACACATGGTTTGCGGCTTAGCGGATTGTGTTGACCTTTGGACGCACCCCTACGACATTGCTAGGGGTGCAACCCAGTGTTTTTGTTGCTTTTGCGGTCAACTTTTGTGCTCATACTTATTATGGTGTTTGATATTGCCCCTTATGTGTTTGGTTCGGCTTAGTATGGGTTTCGTAGCTCACTTTGCGGATGGGTCATGTCGAAGTTTCAAGAGGAAGGGCGCAAGCTTCTTCGAACCAAGAAAGTTCACACGGGGATGCGAATGGGTCTTCGGCATTTCATGCATAGAGGCGCATTTATTTCAATATGAATCCCACGATGTAATTATTTATAGGGCGGGGAATTTTTCGGGGGTGCATAGAGCGAGTACTCTTCCCTATGTGGTGGATTTTCCTACACTGGGTTTGCCACACATAGGGTTTAAGGAGGCCATGCTATGCACTCTGTCACGTAAACTTGGGGCGGGCCGGGATATGGCACTCAACTTTGTAGCTCTTTATTTCGTTTATTAATAAAATAAAGTTGCTTTAAAAATAAAAAATAAAAAGTTGCCTACGTATCCTGTTATGTTTCAGGAATCAAGTCACACGTAGTTCCTGGAAGTGTATATTTATAGGGAGTTCATTACCCTAACCCTAAACCATATCGGTTTGGGTAAAATACAGTATTAGCCCTCTGGGCTTTCATCAGCTTATATGGACTTTACCCACTTATGCAAGTAACCACCTGGATAATGGGTCTGCGTGTTTAGAGTGGACTTTGTCCGCACCCCGAGCTTTCCGACTTGCGGTATCGAGATGGGCTCATCGTCTCGGTTCTCTGATCATGTCGGTTGTCAATGTCTCAACCCGTGATTCGACCCTTGGGCTATCACTTATTCTTGTTCTGAAGGACCATCTCGTGACGCTACGTGGAGGTGCGAGATCCGATATCGTCATGCCAGAGCCCCATTTTCGGTAAAAGATGCCAACCACTCCAATATCTTTTTCAAGCCAAATATACTTCCCGCACATGTTACTTAATATATATATATATATACTAGTATCCGTACACCGTGCAAAATGCACGGTGCATGCCCATTCCAGATCGGTGGATGTAATTAGGGTCTTTTTTTGTGTGGTATATGTTGCGATCGAAATGAGTAAAGACTATAAGGAATCATAAAAGCTTTGAAACATTAACTATACATTATCATAAGGTGTTTTTTCAAAGCACATAAATAGAGCTGGGGACATGACATGGCATGTGTTGTGTTATACCGAATGTGATAAATATATTCCGTATAATATACTTAATACGTTGTATTATAACGTAGCATGAAGTATATTACGTTGTACTACACCGGAAGCAATATTAAACGGACACGACGAATGTGGAACACCGAATTTAAAAAACAGTATAACACGAAACGTCATTGTATAACAAAATAATTAAATGGCCAGACGGGAAAAAAAATTAACTAAAATCTACCACACGTCGTAATAAAATTAATGTAAATTTCTTACTATTGTCCCAACTAATAACAACAACCATTATTGTATCTTAAACATCTAAATAGACAAACCGCTTTTAATAACAATGTAACGAACTAAAGTAAGATAACATAAAATATCATTAAATTGTTTAAAAATATATTAAGTTATAATAACGTGTATACGTAAGTACGCAACGAGCCATACTACTAAAAAACCGAAATAATACTAAAATTTATGTAAATTTGTGAGTATTGTCCGAATTAATACAGAGAAAATAAATCCATAGAAATATGTCGTCCATCGTTAGACGGCACTAGTGAATCAGAGAATCCGGAAGGAAAAGAGGAATGAATACACTATATAGAAAAATTTCGCGTATAGCCGTAGACATCAACGGAAAAGTGATAGGAAACATCTACTAATAACAATAAACTCATTTTAACGTGTATACTAAAGTCCGACACTCCTAAAAAAACCGATATCATAATAAAATTGATGTGAATTTGTTACTATTGGCCGAACTAATAACAATAACCACTATCGTATCTTAAACATCTAAATAGACAAATCGTTTTTAATAACAATCTAACGAACTAAACTAAGATAACATAAAATATCATTAATCGTTTAAAATATATATTAACTATAATAACGTATATACGTAACGACTCACACTCCTAGAAAACCAGAATAATAATAATTAGAATCTGAAGGGGAAAGAAGCATAAATATATCATTGTATAATGCAAGGAACGGAAAAAAAAATAACACGTCATGAAGTCGATATTTATAATAATAAAAGTCTACAATGAAATAAAATCGAATACGAAACGATACAATGTAATACAATAAGATAAGAAATCGGATAAAAAAAACTCGAAAGCGTCGCAAAAAAAAGATTGGAGGAGGTGAATAAAAAGAAAAGATATATATATATATATATATATAGATACATAGATATGCATGTATAGGTGAAAAGGGAAAAGTTAGAGAAAAAAAAAATCGTAAATGTGGGAAAGTGTACCAGGAAAGAGAGGAAAAAACGTCGCTAGAAGTCTTAAAAGAGAGGGAAAAGCGTCGCTATAAGTCTTAAGAGAGAGAGGGGAAAAATATAGATACATATATATGCATGTATAGGTGAAAAGGGAAAAGTTATAGGTGAAAAGGGAAAAGTTAGAGGAAAAAATAAAAAAAAAATAGTAATGGTAGAGTGTACCGGAAAGAGAGGAAAAAGCGTCGCTAGAAGTCTTAAAAGAGAGGCAAAAGCGTCGGTATAAGTCTTAAGAGAGGAAAAAAAAAAAACAGAAAATGTCGGGCCAATCAGGGCCCGACACGTGGCAGCACCACAAGGAGCAGAAGAAGCGCCCTTGCTCCTTTATTATATATAAAGATATATATATATAATAAAATGTTTAGCCACCTCACCAAAAAATTTGTGTTTGTTTTTTCTTTCTTTTCCGAGAGAGAAACTGCGATTGTTGTTCACGATACGTTGTTGTTGTTGTTTTTTTTTTTTTTTTTTTTTTCCTTTGAGCGGAGTCACGACTATTCTATATCCGTTAAAATTCATAATAATACTGTCTTCATCCTAAAATGTAAATTTGTTTAGAGTTTTTTTTTCCACATATATTAAAAAATAGTTAAGTGCTATTAATTTTTTAGAGTAAAAATCTAGAATGCTCTTTGATCTCATTAATGTATAATAAGTTATGAGTAAAATGAATAAAAATGTCATAAATGTTCTATTGGTTTTTTAAATGAATTTATATTATGTGACAAATTTAAAAAGCTAAACGGATTTACATTTTTAGGACGGAAGTAGTAATAATTAAAAACGCGATTGTAACAGACACATGTCACAGATACAACAATTGTGTCACAAATACAATACACTTTTCTATCATTAACTACAATGGATTCACATCACGATAGGTATTATGTTACTTGTTGTGGCACAATACAGACACACCCGTGCCATTTCTCTACTTAAAATAAGATAAAAATAATCACAACAAAATATATTTTAACACATTTTCACACTATTAATTTTTATACGCTCTATAAAACTAATAGGTTTAATATCATAATCAATAATAAAAAATGTGTTAGTCATTTTTTTTTTTCAGAAACAAAAAAATAACACCACACATGACCCAAGCAGGAATCGAACCCTAAACTCCTCACTGGAAGCCACGTTACACCTGGATCACTCCTCTTTTTTAAATAATTTGTATTTGTATAATAAGTCGTCCTCGTTGTCTCCCACGTGTAAACGTAGACTTTTCAATAAATACACAAGAGGGGCATGTCGAGATGATGAATTCACTCATTCACTCACTAAAGCACCCTCGAATCTTTAAGCTAAGAGTACTGTCGAAAAGAGTATTTGCGGCGAGGTCAACCTCTCGAAATTTCATTTCCATGGCGGCGGCAGCAGGTTCTGGGGGAGAGATGGTGAGTAACAAGCAGGTGCTGTTCAAGAATTTTGTGAAGGATGTGCCGAAGGAGACAGATATGTATCTAAACACATCCACCATAGCCCTCAAAGCTCCATCTGGTTCCAAATCTGTTTTAGTGAAAAATCTCTACCTTTCTTGTGATCCTCTACAGCGCATGTTCATGGGAAGATCTGAGATTCATCCCATGGATGGCTACCTCCCTGATAAAGTAAGTATACATACAGTACTCTTTTAGTTCTTTTTCTTTTCTCTGTCTTTTTTCACCATTTATTTTCTAATTTCTTCTGAGCTGCTTGTCCAATTCAATTATATGAAGTCAACTTCAAGGATTAGTTTGTTTAGTGGTAGAAATGATTTGATTCAAAATTGCATGTGTTATGTCCATAAAAACTTGAATTTTGAAGCACAAACACTGAAGCTATGTATAAATAAAGCTGCTAAAAGGCGTTGCATAAGCTCAAGAAGATCTCTCTGTGTCCTTACTGGCGGATCTATGTGTTGAGGGGTGGGGTCACGTGATCCCATTGAGATCCGTATTTTTTTTTTTAGTATTAAAACGATATAGTTTTCATGTTAAAAAAATATCGATTTGTAGTTAAAAAATGTAGTTTTACCGGAACCCCAAAAGAACAAATTTTCGGATCCAAAATATAATTTTAGACTTCGATGTGACCCCGTTGAAATAATTTCCTGGATCCGCCGGTTAAATGTACTAATTCTAAGATTTGCTTTGAATCTTGTAATGTTTTGGGCTGTTGGATGCAGCCGATTTTCGGATTTGGGGTGGCCAAGGTGATTGATTCGGATAACCCGAAATTCAAGAAAGATGACTTGGTATGGGGTATGACTGGATGGGAAGAGTACAGTATCATTGGGGAAAGGAGACTTCTATTCAAGATTGAACACACTGATGTTCCCCTTTCTTACTATTGTGGGCTACTAGGTAACATTTCTTTCCTGGATGATAAATAACATATTTTTCATAGCAATTTCACTCATGAATCTGATTCCAATCGTCTATACGAAAGCAGAAACTTGACTTCCAGATCCGGAATTAGTTTTCTTTTGGATCTCAGTGTCCTTTGAGATCCTCTGTTACGATGAGGACTATGTAGTTAAGAAACTGAATCGATATATCTGAAAACTTGCCTGATTTGTTAAAACTAGACATTGAACATCTAATACCATAGAGTTAATGTCTGCATGGTTGTTTGAACGTGTTTAGGTATGCCCGGTGTGACTGCCTATGGTGGATTCTTTCGTATTTGCAATCCCAAGAAAGGAGATAAGGTATATGTATCGTCTGCATTCGGCGCAGTTGGGCAGATAGTAGGGCAGTTTGCAAAATTGGCTGGTTGTTATGTAGTTGGAAGTGCTGGTAGTAAAGAAAAGGTGAGTGAATTACCCTGCCCTACACTACATACAATCTGTGAAGGATAAATCTTTAGCATAAATTTCACTCTCCTTTGCTTAACTTTTACAGGTTGAGCTTTTGAAGAGCACGTTTGGATACGATGAGGCTTTCAACTATAAAGAAGAAGACGACCTGAGTGCAGCATTGAAAAGGTAATGTTAAATGCATCATTGCATTTCCTAACCTCATATATAATCTGATCTTATTCTTGTGACATTGTGTAATAGGTACTTCCCAGATGGAATCGATATCTACTACGAAAATGTGGGTGGGAAAATGTTGGATGCGGTACTTACAAACATGGCACACGGATGTAGGATTGCCGTGTGTGGGATGATATCACAATACAATCGAGCGAAACCAGAGGGAGTAGCGAATTTGATGAATCTTGTTCACAAGGAGGCAAAGATGGAAGGATTTGGTGTGACTAAATACTATGCTGAGTACTCAAAGTTTTTGGATATTGTACTGCCTAACATCCGAGAGAAGAAGATAAAGTACGTGGAAGACGTCGTTGAAGGTCTTGAGAATGGCCCTGCTGCACTTATTACTCTCCTACATGGTCGCAATGTCGGGAAACAGTTGGTTTTAGTTGCCAAGGAGTAAACCCCTGTTCTTTTCGTTCTTTTTTTCCCCAGAAAAATGAACAAAAACGCACTCTCTAGCTTTGCTATAGAGTTTGGTAATGTTTTCGCTCTTCAGCCTTCCTACGAGGATTGTATGTTCTGTTTTCTTGTAAGAAAATGGATAAGAATAAATGGGTGCTATTTGACACTAATTTTAAGTTGGTCAATTAAATAGAAACACAAAGCAGAATCAATATAAATTCTATCGTTTCGTGCTTGCACCTAAAAATCAGAAACAGATACATAACAAGCATACAGAAAAGAAAGAAAAGGAAAGAAAAAACTTGAACTAAACAACCGGGAAACTCTAATAATTTAGCATATCAAAAGATGAAACGTCTATAAATAACCTCTTAGAAAACGCAGAAAAAAAAAAAGAAAAAAAAAAATTCCTTTGGCAGTAGACACCTGCAACTCGATGACAGTAAGTGTCAAGAGGCGCCGGCAAGACACGATTATATATACTCATTTCAAATTGCTTTCCTCCTGCAAAAAAAACATGTCACAACTGGTGAGATGGCAATCCAAAGAAATTAATTGGATCACAATCGTACATATGGAGTTAAAAGGCAAAAACACATACATGTACTTTGCCTGGTGACTTCCTATGTGAAGTCATTAGGCAAAAATTCCTGACAATCTTGTATATATATATACACACACGCGCGCGCGCTGTAGAAAAGCAACTCTAGCTAATTACATTTACAGTATACAAAACCATATTCAAACCATATAGGAAGACGGGATCCAAGGAAACAAGGGCACGTATACTTAATGATGCGCAAATTAAAAAAAATCAATAAATATAGTTCATATCATGTCTTTTTCGGGAGCAAGAGGAAATGCATCTCAGGTACATCAATTAGTAGGTATGCGAGGGTTAATCTGCATTTGGTGATCAATTGCCAACAAAATGCATCCTTAAATTGACAAACAAATCGGCAAAGCTACAAAACTTTTTCTTGCATATCCAATATACTCAACACTATAAACAATAAACACTATATCCTCCTAAGAGACAACTCAACACTATATCCTAGCCCACATAATAAACAAGTAAACAAACTAAAACCTAACAATTACCACCAGACACACATAAATTAAAAACAAAAAAACCTGGTAGGTTTAACTAGCTAAACAATTAACTATTATGAATAGTTAAAGAACAAAGGAATATCTTTGATTCTTGCATAATTTTACATTGCTTTCCAGAAAAATGACCATAAAACCTTCGAATGGTAATGTATATTCATTTGTAGTATAAAGGGACATAAACACATCCATCCAGTGACTATATATTGGTTCAGTTGGATAAATTATTGTATAAAAAGTCCTTATTACACCATATCATCAAGTTCAAGTCTTTATTACACCACATCCTTGGATGGTAACATGTGCTGTCTTTTTGTACAAATGAAGCCAGCATGACGTTTGGGTGCCACACATACTCTCCATTCATGAAGAATCAGTCCACAAATTGGTAGTGTATATTCTTTTGTAGTATAAAGGGAAATCAACACATCCATCCAGTGTCTATATATCGGTTCAGTTGGAGAAATTCTTGCATAAAAAGTCTCGATTACACCGTATCATCAAGTCTATATTACACCACATCCTTGGTTGGTGACATGAGTTGTCTTTTTGTACAAATGACACTCACATGACGTCTGGGTGCCATACAGTGGCGGACCCAAAAACACCGGAGAAAAATTCGAAAATCCTAGTGGGTACATTAGTAGTGTTTTTACATTTTTTTTAAGAATCACTCCAGAGATTATAATGACAACAATAGTTATTTGTCACTGCTACTAGCTACTTACTGGAATTAGGCTTAAGACATTCTCCAGAACTTTTCTTAGATTCAAAACTCATAGCTGATGATAGAACTACTACAATAAATATATGAATTGCTTTTATTCAAAACCATTTTACTCTGAATTGATATATTTCAATGATAAAAAGAAAATACAAAAATTAAATCTATAACACACAATAACTTTTGAAATAATTGAAATTTGAAAATAAACGCACCTGCTGGAGTTTGAGATCAGGATTACTTTGATAAAACTGTTCCAAATTCTTGATTCTCGACTCCAGGGCGCCAAATCTTTCTTCCGCCTGGAGGTCAGCAATCAAATTACACCAAATCAATAACCCGCAATTGAAAGATAATATAAGATAAAGGTAGAAAAAACAACAACACAGAGAAGAAAAAAAATAGATTTGATGTAATACTTGAGAAGTGCGCCTTTTGCGGTCAAGCCAGAGGTCCCTGAAGATGAACTGACCCATTGCTGCAGAGGCAGCTGAGAACCCTAGCGTGAACCACAAAAATCTTGTTCGCATCATCTTCCCCCTTTCTGATTTCTAGGGTTTTATTAGACCAAGCAACTTAAAGTGTCTCCAACGGTGGCAGAGTGAAAACGATGCCGGTGATGGTAACCGGTTATGATTCTTATTTCTTTCGTGGGACAGAAGAAATTAGAATTACTTTTTTAAGTATTGTACTACTATAATATTCCACTCAAATTACAATTGACACCTTTTTTTTGAATATTTTTCGGATTAAAATCGTCGGTGCCACTAGTGTTCCTTGTTGAATACCAACGTCAATGACACTGGCGTTTGTTGAACACAAGTGTGACTGACGTCTCTTTATAAAAAATCATCGGGTGCCGAGTAATAGGTGTAAATAGTAAATTGGGGTGTGCCAATAGAACCTCCTGTATATATATCATCTCCCGAAATGTGTTTTTTGTGGTTCTGATTTTTTTTTTATTTGTTTTCTTTTTTTAACTGACAAAAGTGTATGGTGGTGATAAGGAAGTCGATGGACTTTTGTGCAGATAATGTCAGTACCCCTATCATTATCCTTTTGAGCAATGAAGCAATAGTCGTCCGAAAAATGATCACTATATTAACATAGCTAAAAAGACAACACAAAACAAGTGCACCGACAAAACAATTGAAAATTTAAGTTTTATTTTAAGGAAAACTTAAAGGCAATCTACTAAGAAATTACTCCTCGTCCCGCCAAGCAAGCCCGTTGTTTCTGGATGTTTCAACAACATGGACATATACATAGATGCTGAGATGCACGATGCCGTTCCTTCTCGTGGCTATGGAGTAACACGTTTTTCCAAACCCATATACCATACACAGCTTTCATCCAAATGTTACATGTAGTATATTTGTATCGTATTATTGATCATCATGAACTGAGTCATGAAAACGTATGCTTGGATATTAAACATGAAAATTATGTCTATATTGCAAGTCTTAATGAGACTTTGACATTAGCATATCATATATATAATATAAAACGAGTTTTATCTAAAAATAGATATTCTTTTGTATTCTTTTTACGAGACGAAGAACTCAGGTACTTTAAAGCTTCACATTTTTTTCAAGCTGCTCGAATTTGAAAGTGGTTCAAATTTTATCGAGCATAATTAAAACTTAATTGAGCCTATCTCAAGCAAAAATTTCCTTACTCGAACAAACTCGAGCCGAGTTCAAGTATCACTGTTTTAAATTATCGTTCAAATCGATAAGTAAATACTTGATTTGATTCAAATCGTTATCCTCTCCTAACCATCGCCACTCTTTATTTGCAACGTCAGAATACGAAAGACATAATCTGAAAGTCTGTAAATTATCGAATTTCTCTTAATTTCCTTTTTGTAAATCATTGTAGAAGATATTGGAACTCTACCAATACTTTTGCACAACATGTGGTCCTTATTTATTTTGAGCTGTATAAAAATATACATATAAATGCAGTAATTTAAGAATTTCTATACAACTAGTGTGGAGATCTTGTTCCAGTCAAATCCAAAATATATATATATATATATATATATGGTTAAACCCTAACAACAAGGGTTCTCATTCGTCTGTCCCACGGGATGAACGGAGATGTTAATCAGGTAACTTAGTGGCTCACAGTCATGGGTTTGTTAGTATACCAAACAAAACAACTGAAAGAAGTCTTATAGGTTCGAACCTCCACACTCCAGCTCCAGGTCCAGCTGCCCTTTTAAGGCACCCAAGCCCTTTTACCACAAGATCATTTCCCGGGGACCGTTCCAGTTAAATCCACAACCAATGCTCAGTGACACTAATAATCCAACTGTTGTCCAAAGAAGGTTTGAAATGGATTTTTTGCTGAATCAAATCCTGCATTTCTCAGCATCCATCCGTTCAATCACACGCTTAGCTTCTTCCTCGAAACCAGGAACAACATTCCTGATCTTCAAACCATTTCTCATGGCGTCTTGGTTGACGGTGAACGTGAAATAAAATTTGTTGGATACCTGAACAAATTGAATCACACGTTTACATGCCTGGTTTGAGCTTTGCGTTACCATAACCGGAAAGAACGAGGACCAAATATGTAACACTTTCAGATAACACACCATTTCCATCATTTACAAAATATCTGCGTGTGTAAATGACTAAATGCATGAAGTGATAGTTCAATCAAAGAATGAAATACTTACTTCACTCGATCTAAGCTCAGGCCGAGTGACATGAGCTACAACTTCCACGTTTATCAAAGGCTGAGTTGTATTGATATGTTCCGTGTACAAAACACAAGACTTGAAACGAAGAAAATTCCCTACATCCACCTGCACCACCAGAGTTCTGAATTTTGAGTCTCATTACAGTACAACATGTTGCGAAAAATTCGATGTGCATTAACAATACATAACCCCCAACATACAATTAAGGGCTTCTTTTAACTTTTCAACATTTGTACAAGATGTCACAGAACCTCTTTAGCCTGCCACTAACTAAATGTTACAGATTCAAACATCGCTTTTTCTCTATTTTAGAGAATCTGAATACAGGGTGAAATGCATCAGAATCTATCTTTACGAAGAAGTTTATCATATGCAGATCTGTATGAAATGCATTACAATTTACATGTAACGTAAAAATTTTACAAATCCTGTACTATAGAGATCAAGCAAGGATTTTTTTCTTTTTTTCTTTTTTTCTTTTTTTGCACTTGCATTTTTAGTTGATTTGAAGGGCTTGTGTATATAAAATGGGTGCCTTTAAAGGCACCACACATTTTTTACCTTAGGCACCACAACATTGTAAAAAGTAGATGCTTACCCAAGGCACCACATGTTAAATTTTTAAATGATTAATCTACCAAGGACACCACACCTATAAAATAAATCTAATTTACTATATCTAGATTATTTTTACTACTTTCAATTCTTTTATATTACAATAACATCCTTTCAACCATAAAATATTACATTTTTACCTCAACTTTCAACCCCATCTTCTCCACCTTCAACCACCCACCATCACCATTTCCACCATCTTTTATCATAAAAAAACAATTCATCATTCTTAAAAAAAAAAAACAATTCATCATTCTTTATCAACTCATTAATTAAATCTACCATCTCACCCAAATCCACCGGCGAAAAGGCCCCAAGAAGCATCTAGCAACAAAGGCAACTCGCACATAAGCTCTGGCAACCGGGGGCGTGCAAGTCAGCTCGCAACCGGGGTTATGATGCCTTTGTTTTAAAAAAAGATTGAGAAGGAGGTGTTTACCAAAATACGAATGCACTTTCCTGAAGCAGTGAAGCCAGTTGAGACATTCACCTTGTTAAGAAGTCCTACTTGTTCCATTCTTTAAAATAAATAAATAATTGATTTTGCTACTTCAAATTTAAGAGCTTGGTTTGAAAAAGGTGTTTGTGGGTCTCTAATTTCCTAATCGGTTTGTTTGTAGAACGAAAAAAAATTAGAGGAGATGGTTGGAAGGGGGTGGGGGAAATTTGGGTTAATGGTGGTCGAGAGGAATTGGGTTAGTTATGAAAGATGGAGGAGGGTGGCAAGAAATGGGGCGGCATGGTGGTGGGGGGTGGTGGGAAATTTGGTGGGGATTGGTGGGCGAAAAGAAATTAGGAAGAAAATAGGGTTATATGTGTAGTTATTTTTATGTGGTGGAACATTTTGAAATGTGTGGTGCCATAGGTAAAAGTGGCATAATTGTAATTACGTTGTGGTGGATTGAGTATATATAAAATTAAGTGTGGTGTTATGAGTAGATTAACATATAGAGGTGTGGTGCCTTTTAATTTGGGTGCTCAAGTAAGAAATGTGTGGTGCCTTTAAAGACACCCATATAAAATACAGATTTACCATCATTAGAGGATACTACAGCAATTTCTCAAACACTTTGGATCAAATGCATTTTACATAATAAGTTCGCAATGTAACTCCAGCAAAATGTCATAAAACAATTTGTTTGGGCAAACAATGACTAGAAAGATATACCCCGCTTAATTACTTTAAAAAATAAAATAAAAAAATACTTTTGGTCATCAGGATGATGAGGAAATATTCTGTTGAGAATCGGGCATGGTTTATAATTTTATTATGTTATTTTAGTATTAAGGGTAGTAATGGTAATTTACATGTTTTAGGGTGCCAATAATTCTATGAGCTGTCTAGGTTTTATTTCTTCTTGAATAAGTTGTATTGGGTGGTCAAGTCACTTTGTACCTGGTGTCAGTAATAAGATATCAAATAATTATTTCTCTTTACTCCAAAATTCTACATGGTATCAGAGTCATGCCGCTCTTAAATATAGGGTTCAGCCATGAATTATAAGGCTGCTATGACCGGCGTGAGGACGCCGCCATCCTCCGTGTCCGGCGTGAGTCAGTCGAACCTGGCTCTAGGAGGACTCAGCTCGGTTGAGACTCAGTCGCAGCAGTTCAGTACCGATGACAGCCAACTCCGGGTTGGTCCGACGTTACTTCTTGTGTCTAGGAAGCTCACCGGAAAAAACTATCTCGAATGGGCACAAACGGTGAAATTAGCCATCTATGGAAGAGGAAAGTTGGAGTGTCTCATAGGTGAATCATCCCAGCCGGCCCCTGAAGATCCGAATTTTAAGGTGTGAAAATCCGAAAACTCAATGGTAATGGCATGGTTGATCAATGCTATGGAACCGGCCATTGCCAGACCACACATGTTTCTTTTCCAACGCAAAGGATATATGGGAAGCTGTGAAGGAGATGTATTCCGACGTGGAGAATACATCCCAAATTTACGAAATTAAAGATCAAGTTGTGGAACATGAAGCATGACTCAAGAGATGTGACTATGTATTACATTGACATTGTGGCACTACGGCAGGAATTGGACCTATGTCATGATGATTCATGGGATTGTCCGAGGGATAGTGTGAAGTTTCGAAAAAGGGAAGAGAACGAGAGGGTTTACTCCTTGCCAGATCTAAATCATGATCTTGATGAGGTGAGGGGGAGGATACTCAGAAGAAAACCCCTACCGTCATTGAGAGAAGTTTTTTCTGAGGTTCGTAGAGAAGAAGCCACAAAGCAAGTGATGCAGAAAGGGCTATCTTTTGAGGCCGAAGGGTCAGCCCTAGCTGCTGGGAAACCCGAGGCCTGGAGGAAGACCGAGAAGGCGAAATCGAGATGTGATCATTGCAAAAAGAATGGTCACACAAGGGATACTTGTTGGGATTTGCATGGAAAACCAGCCTGGAAGTCGAAGCAAGGCAATGGAGGGCAAGGAAGGGCAAATCAAGCCTCATCTCAATCAGGGCAATCAAACCCTCCAGGATTGAGTCTCTTCAGTAAGGATCAATTAGAGCATATTAGTAAATTCCTGAACTCACAGAAATCTAATCCTTTTGGCACATTGGCCGACTCAGGTATCTACTCTCTAGTTTCATATAACACCAAAAATCCTTGGATTCTTGATTCTGGATTAACATACTTGAAGTGGTGAGGTCCCTAATGCTTAATGTTGGATGTCCGTGTTATCTAAGGGGGGAGGTGGTTTTAACTTCTGTTTATTTAATAAATAGACTTCCCTTCAAAGTGTTAAATTTCTGAACCCCTTTGGAAGTATTTTTAACTTGTTTTCCAAATTCTAGAATAATGAATGATCTTCCCTTAAAAGTTTTTGGGCGCACGGTTTTTATGCATGTTCAAAATCAAGGTAAATTGGAACCTAGGTCAAAGAAATGTGTCTTCCTGGGGTACTCTGCGAACCAGAAAGGATATAAGTGTCGTGATTTTGAAAATAGCAACGTTTATGTTTCCTTCGACGTGACTTTTGTTGAACAAGAAATGTTTTTTAATCATACACGGGAAGAAAGGAAGTCATATGAATAATTTTCAAACTCTAGTCGAACAAGTATGATAATCTTGAGACAATAACAGGTGGGGGGTTTCAAGATACTCCAGTAGTATTTCCTCCTGGAGATTCTATTGTGAGAAATCCTGAACCTCCCTTCGAAGGGAAAGGTTTATCACAGGAAAAGGTTCAGGCAAGCAGTTGAAGCTCATGCTTCTCTTGATGATCAACCCCTTCTTCAGGACCAATCCGAATCTCTGAGTACAGAAATTCAGCAGGAATCACTCTCAGAGTCGGAGCTTGTGACAGGTAAGAATGATCCTCTTCTTGACCTTCCTATTGCTCTCAGAAAACTAAAAAGAGCCTGCATTGATCGTCCATTATACCATATGTCTCATTATTTGAACTATGATAACTTATCATCAAATTATAAAGCCTTTCTGACCTTTGTTGTGTTCTCTGAGATACCTAGAAATATGCACGATTTTCTTGGTGATCCTGAGTGGAAGGTGCCAGTCAAGGATGAGATGGATGCTTTAGATTAGAATGGGACCTGGGTTCCTGTTGATATGCGAAGGATGCAAATGGGTGTTCACCAACAAATTTAACTCTAATGGATCTCTGTTGAGACGCAAAGCTAGATCGGTAGCTCGTGGGTTTTCACAAATACACGCGATCGACTATTCAGAGACATTCTCACCTGTGGTGAAACTTAATACTATCATGATCATTTTTTCTGTGGCGGTGAATTTAGATTGGGAGTTGAATCAGCTCGATGTGAAGATGCATTCCTTCACAGAGAGCTTGGGGAAGAGAATATATATATATATATATGTGAGGCCCCTCCCGGGTTTGAGGAGGCGTTTGGTGGAAAAGTGTGTAAGCTACAGAAGTCATTATATGGGCTCAAACAGAGTCTTAGAGCCTGGTTTGAGAGATTCATGAGGACCTTGGGTTACTCAGGGGCATTCTGATCACACTTTATTTGTTAAGTGTTCACATCCTGACAAGCCGATTGTTATTATTGTCTATGTTGATGATATTATTCTGACAGGGAATTATCTGGTTGGGGCAAATGAGGTCAAATGTAGCTTGGCTAAGGAGTTTGAAATTAAAGATTTAGGGCCTTTGAAATATTTCTTGGGCATGGAGGTGGCAGTGTCAAAGGAGAGGATGGTTGTGTCCTAGCAAAAATATATTCTTGATTTGCTAGAAGAAACTGGTATGTGTGCCTCTAAACCAGCTGGAACACTGATGGAGTGCAACTTGAAACTTGGAGACGTCGACGGATAGGAGGATGTTGATGTGGACAGATACCAAAGGCTAGTTGGTAAGCTGATCTATCTATCCCATACTCAGCCCGATATTTCATTTGCAGTTGGGGCGGTGAGACAGTTTATGCAAAAACCGAAGCAAAAGCATCTTGAGGCAGTACAGAGATTGCTGAAATTCTAGAAGTCACAACCCCCAGGAAAGGTTTATATTTTACGAAGACAGGGAAAAAGGATGTGGCAGTATATACAGATGTTGATTTAAGGCGTATGTACCAAAGACAAAAGGTTAGTCACGGGTTATTGTGCCTATGTTTGAGGGACCCTAGTCACTTGGAGAAGCAAGAAACAGAACGTAGTGGCTAGAAGTAGTGCTGAACCTGAGTTGACGGCTTTAGCACAAGGAATTTGAGAAGCGTTGTGGATAAAGATGGTCATGAAGGATTTGAAGATGGAAGTTACACCTCCTTTACGACTGTTTTGTGACAACAAGGCGGCTATTGACATTGCAAATGATCCGATACAAATGATCGTACCAAACATGTGGAGATAGACCGGCAGTTTACTAACGAGAAGTTAGAGAGCGGTGTAATCTAAATTCCGTTTTTACCCTCTTCGCGACAGTTGGCCGATGGCCTTACGAAAGCATTAACGAAGACAGAGTTTGATGTGTTTTGTAGCAAGTTGGGCATGATCAACATCTATGCTCTAACTTGAGGGGGGTGTTGGAATATGTCAGCTAGGGCCTCATTATTGTCTTCATTTCATTTTGTACCCTTACTATTGTGTTAATAAGCATGTGTTAAATGTGTTTAGTATTATGCACAAGTTAAATGTGTTTAAAATTAAAAGTGTTGAATAAGCTTGATCTCCAAGCCTCTGTGTCAGCTGATGTATTATTTAAGGCAAAGTGTCTGTAATGTTTTAATAATCTTGAATAAAAGTATTTCTCTTCCACTTTATATTTTTCTACAGTAACATACAACATAATTGGTGACTCCGAACTACTTCCCACTTACTTTCCGTGTGCAGGGAACCAGAAAGTCAAAACTACGGATGGTTCCCAATCTATAATTGGAAAATGAACCATTGAGATCAGTCCCAACTTATTTCAAGAAGGCGTTCTCCGTGTCCCTAAATTGACATGTAATTTACTGTGATGATAAGTGTATGGTTAACTTTGATATGAATGGTTGTGTATTTCAGGATTCAGGATTGAGGAGGATGATTGGCAGGTCTAAGTGAGTTGGCGACCTCTACATCCTAGAAGAGAAATCCAAGTCTGATGTTTTCTATTCTCAAAGTAGTAGTTTGCACTCAGTCTTATGTTGCTTAGAATAAAGTCCTGGACTTGCATAAGCGGTTAGGGCACCCTAGTTTGATATATATGAAAAAAGTGTTTCCAAGTTTATTTAATAATATGTCAACTTTTTTCAGTGTGAAGTGTGTGAGCTTGCTAAACAATGTAGTAAGACTTATTCTCCCCAAGAGTATAAACCATCTAAACAATTTAGTATGATTCACAGTGATGTTTGGGGACCATCCCACGTTAAAACTATGAATGGTAAAAGATGGTTTGTCACAATCATTGATGATCATTCTAGGTTGTCATGGGTGTATATTTTAAAGGAAAAGTTTGAAGTGGAACACGTGTTTAAAACCTTTTACGAAATGATTAACGCTCCTTTCCAAGAAAAAATCCAAATTGTTAGAAGTGATCATGGAACCGAGTATTTTAATCAATTTCTTGGAGGGTTTTTTTAAGGATAAAGGCATTGTCCACCAAAATTATAGTGTTCGAACTCCACAACAAAATGAAGTGGCCGAAAGGAAGAACATACATTTACTTGAAGTGGGTGGGGCTTAAATGATCAACTCAGGGTGTCCGGCATATTTGTGGGGTGAAGTTGTGTTAACAGCCGTCTATCTCATAAATAGGCTCCCATCCAGGGTCCTAGACTATTAGACCCCACTGAAGTGTTACTAAAGTCGTACCCTAAATCAAGGATTGTCAGTGATCTTCCCTTAAAGATCTTTGGATGCATTGCATTTGTTTATCTTCATAATAGTGGAAAGATTGAACCCAAGGTTAAAAAATGTGTTTTTGTTGGTTACTCCGTGAATAGTAAAGGTTATAAATGTCTAGATGTTGAGTCTGGTAAGATGTTTGTAACAATAGATCTTACATTTTTTGAGCAAGATATGTTTTTCAAGAGTAATCAAAGAAAAGGGGAGAGTACGACTTGTGAACAAGAAGGCATGTTTAATTGGCTTGATTTAGAAACAGACGGGGGTATCAAAGCTATAAATAATTTGCAGTCACGTATTTTGTCCGAGTCTGAACAACCTAAGACTACTGATGTACCTGATCAATCAGGTGATAACCAGGTTGAATTAGGTAAAGATTTGGCACTTTGGGAGAATAAGTATCAGAGGAAGAAAGTAACAAAAAGGACTGAGATCGAAACTCAGCCTAACCAACAAGCTCCTCCTTAAGCTGAAACCGAAATGACACAGAGTCATAAAGAGGTTAGCCAGAACACTGATTCAAAAGCCCCAGCTAGTGATAAGCCTAAGCCACCCGAACTAGACCCTCTCCTTGATGTTCATATTGCCGTTAAAAAAACCTCCTAGAGAGTGTACCAAAAGGCCTCTTTCCTTTATCTGATAATCTCAGCTACTCAAAAAATCACCAAGTCTCACAAGCCTTCATTTCTACTCTTTATAAAGAAAGTATTCCACATAATATCTATGAAGCTCTTAGGGATCCTAGTTGGAGGGAGGATGTGTTGGAGGATATGAGAGCCCTAAAACCGAATGGAACTTGGGAGATGTTTGAGTTGCATGTTGTAAGTGGGTGTTTACGGAGAAACATAATGCAGATGGTAACTTACAGAGGTACAAGGCTAGATTAGTGGCTAATGGGTTTTCCCAGGCATATGGGATAGACTATGCTATGACTTTTTCCCTGGTGGCGAACATGAACAATAATAGAGTTAGTTTATCGTTGGCGGTAAACTTAGATTGGCCCTTGAGTCAACTGGATGTCAAGAATGCCTTTCTCCAAGGTAATTTGAAAGAAGAAATTTATATGATTGCACCACCTCGATTCAAAAATAGGTTCGAGGGTGTGTAAACTGAAGAAATCTTTGTATACGTTGAAGCAAAGTCCTAAGGTTTGGTTCGATAGGTTTATAAGGTTTATTAAGACGTTGGGTTTCTCACATGGGCAGTCCCGATCACAGTCTAGCTGTCAAAGTTTCTAATTGTGGCAATCTAACCGTTCTCATTGTGTATGTGGGTGATATAATTTTGATAGGTAATGATTCGATGGAAGCTGGTCGGGTTAAACAGGAATTGGCTAAGGAATTTGGGATTAGGGAGCTAGGTTCTCTCAAGTGTTTCTTAGGGATGGAAGTTGTGAGATCAAAAGATGGCATTATGGTGTCGCAACGAAAATATATGTTGGACTTATTGGTGGAAACTGGCATGAGTTCGTGTAAGCCTGCGAAGACTTTGATGGAGCAAGATTTTAAACTTAGAGAGATTGTTGTTGAAGAACCGGTTGATTTGGAAGGATATCAAAGATTGGATGGAAGATTTATTTGGCCTGATATTGCGTTCGTGGTAGGTGTTGTCAGCCAGTTTATGCATTTGCTTACTCAAAGGCCCAAAGATGCGGTGTATATGATTCTGAGGTACTTGAAGTGAAGTCTTGGCAAAGGACTGTACTTTGGGAAGAGTGACAGAAGAGGAATCGAGGTTTTACTGATTCAGATTGGGGAGCATACTTAAGGACCGGAAGTCAGTGAATGGGTATTGTTCGTTTGTTAGGGAAAATATGGTCACTTGGAGGAGCAAATAGCAAAGTGTGGTGGCTTGTAGTAGTGCGGAGGCAAAGTTTCGATTAGTGCTTTAGAGTTGTGTGAGGGGTTGTGGTTGAAACGGGTGCTAAAGGATGTGAAGTTGCCGTTTCAATGGCCCATCAGATTGTTGTGACAGCAAAGCTGCCATAGATATTGCTAATGATCCTGTTCATCAACCAAGCACATGGAGATTGAACGTCATTTCATTAACGAGAAGATAGAAGATGGTTTGGTGTGCATTCCGTTCTTGCTATCAGCTAAGCGTAGCGGTCTAGCGGATGGGTTGACTAAGGCACACAGGAAGTCAAACTTCAAAGGATTCTCTAGCAAGTTGGGCATAATTGACATCTTTGTACCAACTTGAGGAGGAGTGTGCAGGCAAGCAGGGTCTTCCAAAAAAAAAAGTGATGGGCCTCTCAAAACTATATAATAGGGACCTTGATCCCTCCAATGCACTTGACCGTCAAGTGCAACATTACACACAAAAACGACGTCGTTTCATGAGTAAATTACACATAAAACGACGTCATTTTGTGTATTTTTTAGACTTGATGGTCAAGTGCATTGGAGAGGATCTTTTTCCTAGGCGTACACTTGAGGGGGGCAGGTTGAAATACATAAAATGTTAACTATCTACCTTCCCATCAGCTTAAACTTTTGAGAGAGATGGTGGTTTAACATATTCTATCAACACAATACCATGGTAAACCTTTTCCCGTTTAGTACTCATGCATTATTGAGTTTGACATAAGACCAATGCATTCTCTTCAATATATGTCTTCTTACTATATTGATATGCAATACTTACAAGAAACGTTTTAAGGTTAAAAAGTCATTATTTTATTTTACGCATTCAGTAGCAACATTGCACTTGAACAATTATCAGAAGTTAATTTTTGAAATTGAAAAACATCAAAAGTATAACTAAGCTTTGCAGAATCAAGGAACTGTAATCTAAATAAATGTATAGCACCCCTATTTTTTGTACAAGTTGAGAAAACAATGGAAGATAAATTACAGTAGCCACTTACAGGTTTAAGGAAATCGACATGGTCAACTTCATGAAACAGGGGTGCTGATCCAGCAAAGGAATAAGCTGTAGCATAGCCTAATTCAAAAGCCCTTCGCATTAAAAATCCTCCAAATATACGACCATGGATATTTCGTTGTTGTGGCTGGCAGATTAAAGAGTTCTGTAGGCAAGTATCCTTAATGAGTATGCTATCTCTATCAGCTAAAGCTGGCATGTCACTGAAAATTCGTCCTTCAGCCAGCAACTCGTTAAGCTTGTTTACTTCAACTTCATCAATCTCTCTTTTTTTGTCTGCCTTTTTCGTTTTCCTCATTCTGTTCCTTTCTTCTGCTTCCTTCCAAAGCAGCTGCTCCTTTTCAGTTTTGGGTGAGATCTGGTTAACAGGAGCTGATTTCCCGGTGGTAGAGTCTCGGGCCACAAATGTGAAAGTTGCAGTAAGAGCACATGAGTCTGATGGATCAGTTCTCTCTGCACGGCATTCAAATGAATTACCAATCCACTGGCATTATATAGTCAGATTATCTATGTGCCCTCCCCGGGCGTCATACAATACAGCTAAATGGTCAGGCCCTTCTGCAGACCCCACATAGGCGACGCACCGGACTGCCCTTTTAATCTATGTGCCCTCAAATTCTTGAGAGCTGCTTTTAAAGCTTATCCAATGAGTCTCATTTCTACACAAACTTAAGGACGAATAGGTAGTCTTGCCATACATTTCTATTAGAAACGGAAATTTATATTCTTTCTTTAACTGATGACATGTAGGTGATGGCTCTAACTAAACAAATAGGTGGTCTAACAAGAGCCAAGATACCAAAGGGGCTTTTGAATATAAAACAAGTACTCGGCTACTCGCGCACAGCTATTAGCAAATACCGTTTCCATGCAAAATAAATATAGACTGCAAACAATCTCAAGAGTCAAGATTACCTAAAACTAAGCAACACCTACTAATATATACCTTGTTGAGGTTGAGTCACTTCAATTTGAATCTCCAAAGATGATCGTCCAACCCAGGTTACAGCTCCCGTGATAGTCAGATCTGTGTCAACCCGTATTGGTTTCTTTAGGACAATCTTGTCCACAGATGCAGTAACTAATAGTAATGGCCTTGTCGTGCCATCGTTGGAACAATGCTGGCACAGAATGGTCATACATAAGGGGTGAGGCCTCCAAAAAGACGATTATAAGAAAAAAATACATGCAACGATAAAGGTTTTCCAAAATTATACAAATCATCATAAGAAAACAATGACGAGTTCTCTGAAAAGGGATACACCGGATCTTTAAAATGTATCAAAGTGAATAAAGAATCAAAGCAGCATCATCATGAGCTAAATGCACAGAAAGAAAATCTGGGGATTACCACAATTTATCACTGTAACCATTTGTAATGCTTAAACTTAAACCATTTCCCTATTATAATCTGAGCATATCTAATGAAACTAATTTTTCAGTATGCTAATATTCAACCAGTAAGTATTTTAGCAAAGGGTATGCCCAGTCTGCAAGACTCAAGAGACAATCCAACTAAAAAAAGATGTCAATCAGCAGTGAGAAATATATCTAATTCATGTGTTCATGAAAAAACAAAACATGCCAATTAAGTCGATCAAAATGCAAATTATTACCTTCATAGATATAGTTCCAGCCAAGGCATCAAGGTCCTCAAGAAACTTCCCCATTCTAATCTCGTTCCAAGGATTCCTATAATGCTCCCTAAGTACATAATCAGAGGAAAATTTGTACACGATACTGGTTCTGCTTTCTGATGGAGGCTTAGCAACTAACTCGCTCTGTGAAGGAGCATCACCCACACCACCATTATTAAGCCTTTCATAAATGCTCGACCTTGCTTCCCATAAGGCGTTTGTAACAGGTGAATGATACGTGCCAGGCCACAAACTAATAGGCTTTCTCATTGAACCAGCTGCGTCAATTGGAGAAGACACCCCAGACGGTAAATCCACAATGTTGGATTCTACTGATACGAAATTATCAGAAGCAGAAGTAGTAGCAGCTTCTTCAGAGAAGTGATCTGTTGGTGGGGAGACAGAAAATTGCCTTCTTTGAGAAAATGGAACCAAGAATGTATTTGAAAATTTGATTTTGCAAATGGGCATCGGATTTTCGGATGAATTAACCAATAGGGTGGACAAAGATTCATGCTTAAGTTGTTGATCTATGGGTTTACATCCACCTTTGTTGGAAGCAAATGCTTTTAAGAGGAGGGGATGAATTTTTTTGGTTGGGTCTTTCATGGATTCAGGATTCGGAGCAAAACGCAACAAGCTCATTCGCGGATGATTTGTATTGGTAGGGACTCCCGGAAATTTTTGAAAAAAAATCCGGAAACGTAAGAGGAAACGTGTTTTGTCCCACATTTTTATCCACATCATCACTTCCACACATTATTATCCACTATAGCCACTTTTTCACATTCACAAGAAAATATAAAATAAAGCACATTCTTCTCTCTCCCCTCCTCTACTCTCTCAGACTCATGAAAAACTCATCTGCTTGGTTCATGAATATCAGACAAAAAAATCTAGCTTTTCTCTTTGTTTTTTTCCCCTAGAAATTCAAATACCCAAATTCATATCAATTTCAATTGCCATAAATTCAGAATATGGCTAATACATAACTTGAAAAGAAAAAAGAAAAAAGAACACAAAAATAGTGGCATAAATTTTCATTCAAAGACCCATCTGGTGTTGGTTCATATAAATGAATCGATTGAGATTGATACATCTAAACTACCCACAATTCTTCAACAGGAAGAAATCGGAAAAGAAAATCGTTTTCGAAACCCATTCCTCCAATTTATTGAGAAAAAAAGAAAACTAAGAAAAATAATTGAATATTGTTGTAATAAAAGGGATCGTCTATCTCCAAACAAGAACAATGGAACAAAATGTAAACAAGAATCACAATACTAGAAGAATCTCTAGCCTTTCATTTCATTCCAATATCAATATATAATATATTGTTGTAATAAAAGGGATCGTGCATCTCCAAACAAGAACATGGAACAAAACAATTTTTATTTCGGTGTTCGACGGTGTTTTTGATTCACCGTTGATTTTTCGGATCAACGGTGAAAAATCACCGTTGTGTCACACCGTTGTGTACACGGATGTTTTGTTAACACCACTCTACGAAACAAAATGTAAACAAGAATCACAATACTAGAAGAATCTCTAGCCTTTCATTTCATTCCAATATCAAAATATAATATAGGTAGGTTCTATTAGCAATCCCGTTTTTATTTCTGGTATTCAGTTTTTGATTATTTTTTCGGATTAGAAAAACGTCGGTCGACGATGTTCTTTGTTTAAGTTTTAACACTTATTATACCGGTGGGAAGTCGTGGACTGACGTTTCTAGGTTTTAACACTTATTATATAGGGAACGTCAGTCACACTGGTGCCGAAGTAATTTTTTGTGGTGCCGGAAGTAATAGGGGTGTCAGTATTGTTTAAAAATATTCACTCCCCTTGAAGATAACAATCTTTCAAGCCTATGCATTTCAATTATATAACCAAGTTTCTCCAAAAGTATATATAGGAAAAGACTAGGTGAATAAATTTACTAGATTTTTACTCGAGCGAACTTTCTCAATGACAATCTCACCACCCTTTTGGAGCTCATGTGGATAAAACTATTTAGGTGCAATATGTTTAGCCAAATTTCCTTTAACATATCCATTGCTCTTTTGTGTAACACATGTTGCATTGTCCTCGTAAAGGAATGTGAAGGATAAATTCTTTGAATGATTTGAAGAAGTGATAACCATAGTCTATTTAACAAACCTCCATGAACTTGCAATGTTACCACATTGAAAAACATAACCAGTCTCGAGATCTGGCATTATGGGGATCAGACATATAGCTAGCATTTGTATAGCCCACCATTGTCATATCTTGATTTCTTGTATAAAGTAAACCCAAATCTAATGTGCTTTGAAGATAGCTAAAAACATGTTTAATTCCATTGCCAATGTCTCCTTGTATATGAAGCACTAAATCTTGCTAGCAAGTTTACTACGAAATGCAATACCAGGCCTGGTTCTATTTGCGATATAGAGTGTGCTTCAATGGCACTCATATAAGGAACGTCTGGTCCTAATATTTCCTCAGTATCTTCTTTGGGTTTAAATGGATCATTATCCACTTCAAGGGATTGGACAGCCATAGGTGTTTTAAGTGGATGAGATTGTCCATGATAAAACTCTCCAAAACCTTCTTCAAGTAGGTTGACTGGTGTATGAAAATTCCTTCGGTGAGATGCTCGATCTGCAGACCGAGACAGTACTTGGTTTTACCCAAATCTTTCATTCAAAACTCTGTTTTCAGCATGAGCTTGCTTCGTTAAGCTCCTTGTATGCAGGGACGGAATTGGCGCTATGCTGGGGGGTGCTAAGCCCACCCAGCATTTTTTTACTTTTTTTAGTGTATAGCATTAATTTAAAACCCAGACAACCCCAAAATATATTAGCTCAGCCCACCCTCTAAAATCCAGTCCATTTATTCAATTGTCCAACAAAACTAATAGTACTATTTATTCTTTGTATTTTGCACGCTATTTACTAGCTTATTACTTATCAATCTAAAAAAATTAGAAATAAATATATATATATATATATGTATTAAGAGGAAAAGAAAGAATAGGTTGATTCATGAATCTTATCGGCTTCTGTTTTTTATGGACTTAAAATGTTTTTTTGCTGAATTGTAGACTTTGAAAAAAAAACGCTATAAAGTAATATTTACCAAAAATTTTGTTCTAGCCACCCGAAAAAAAAAATCCTTGTTTCGTCCCTGCTTGTATGGTCCAATAATATTTATATTATAAACATAGATTGATATGATACAAAACCATCATTTGACTTCTTTATAATATAAACACACAATGACATACATCATTGTTTTTATATTCCTTCTCCAGGAGGAATTCACTTAGTAAGTTATACCACATTCTACACAACTTCTTAAACTATACAATGACCTTTATAACTTTATGCTATACATGTTGTGATTTTCATTTTCCTTTATATTAGGAACTTTAAATCCATCAAGGATTTTCATATGTATATCAACGTCTAATGACCCATATAAGTATGCAGTCACGATGTCCATTAACTGCATTTCCAAATTCATTTTTTTCTCTGCTAGGGATCTTAAGTAGCGGAACGTGATTTCATTCATAACAGGAGAGTATTTTGATCCAACTCAATACCGGGTCTTTGATAAAACCCCTGAGCTACTAATCCCACTTTATATCTCACCACCTCATTATTTTCATTTCTCTTTCATAAGAACACCCATTTATATCCTACTGGATAAATTGCAGTGGTGTTTACTACAGAGTAAAAAAGCTTATATTTTATTTAGCGAGTCAAGCTCAGCCTCAATTGTTTTATTCTATTTTAGCCAATTCGAGCGCTTCCGGCACTCTGTTATCGTTATTGTTCTGGATCCAGATTATCATTTGAAATAGTATGTGCAATTATAGAGGCAAATTCATCATCGACGTTTGTGATATTTCTATTATAATTTCTCCTGTATTTACAAAATTCATGGCAACTTCAACTTTTAGGGCATCAAGATCCTATTTATTTCCCAAAACATTATAATCTAGTTGTTCCACATTCCCAATGTTATGATTATTTGAAGCGCGTGCATTTTCACTGGATTCTTGTCTTCAGAACAATCTTCTTCTGGAGGTTTTAGGAGTGATAGAGATTCTTTATTCTTGCCTTAAGGACAAGTCTCTTCCGGAGGTTTTAGGATATTAATTTTTGTCTTCTGCGGATCTTTATCTTTTGCACCAATAAGTCTCTTACGCTTATGGCGTTAAGGAGCATCATCATGTAGTTCCCTTGGTAATCTCCGTTTTCTGTGGTGCATTTACTGCTGGTAAATGTGATTTAGTCACTTCTTTATGATCATCAAAAAACATCTGACAGGTTACTTGCTAAATGTTGCAAGTTAATTATCTTCTAAAATTCTGTTCAATTAGACTAGTGCGTGGGTCTAAATACTGAAGATCTGGTCATGCAATATACTCGGCATTCTTTTGATTTTTGGGCTTTTATCTCCCCCTAATGCCGGGAAATAATCTTCATCAAATTTGAAGTCAGCGTACCGAGCTATGAACTGGTCCGTGATATGGGCTCTAGGTATTTAAGAATAGACGGAGATTCGTATCAAAGTATATACCTAGATTACATTGAGGGCCCATACATGTACACTTTGGTGTTGATAAAGGAATATAGACTTCACAACCAAAATTCGTAAATGGAAAATGTTTAGTTATTGACCATGCATAAGCTGGTGGGGGAGTAATCATGATAAGCAGTTGGCCGAATTAAAGCAGCAATATGCAAAACCTCAAGTCCTCAACATAATGTGGGTGAGTTGGACTTTTGTAGCAATGGTATAGAATTAATGTAATACGCTTAATCAAAGATTTAGCTAGACCATTTTGAATATGTTCATAGGAAACTAGATGCTCCATTTTTATGCCTAATGCCACACAATAAATATAAAAATGCTCACATGTCAATTTTTTTTTGCTACTACACGTATAATGTCCAATAGATTTAGATAAAATTCTCCTTATCATCGTTTGCCCTGGATAACCCAATCGCTCATGCCATAATTTTAAAAAAAATTGGGTCTTTAAAGTTTAAATTCATCGTAACATGATAATTAGACGGGCGTATGTAAGTATAATACAACCTTGAAAAAAAGGATGGAAGCTTCTCAACAATTTACTTCCGGCATTGATGTCACGGTGGTACTGGTGCAATCACCAACCACGAGCAATAGGACAAGGTCTATCACAGTATAGTGAACGGTGAATCAAGGTGTTGAATCCACAGAGACTTGTAAGATATAATTAACCAAGATTGAGAACAAAAAGGCGATCAACGACCAACTACGGAGCAATGAATATAAACAATGGTAACAATGAATCAGACAAGATCAAACACAATTATATTTCTTTGAGTTTTCATAAAGATTAGTTCTCACTATGAGCGATTAGTTATTCTCCCATATCATGCATCAATCATCCCCGTTGGTTAATTGTAATTCTTTGTCAGCTACGGATGCTAATCCTTAATATTATGCGGTTAACCTCCGTACTTGGTTGTATTAACCCACTTGCAATAATATTTAGGACCAGCCGGCTCAATACAGAAGACATCCTTAAGTAGCTATCGACAATGACTAGCACATTCCTAAGGATCGATCTAGACTATGTCCGAACTAACACTTCACTAATAGTCTTTCATGCGAATTTACGATGACATGCAAATAGTTGATTGGGCTACTAGAATGTAAATTAAATATGTCGATCAGACATAGCTGGTGTCGACTATCATGAAACAAGATTTACTAGGTGTCTCGATTCGGTGATATAGACCATCACTGAATCGAGAGAATGCAAACTTTATTTCATGATTTCTTCACCAACAATTCAGATCCATACACATACGGGGTTTATTGTTTGGTGCTGCTATCGTCTCTTCAGGATTTTCTAGAGGTGGAATTTCCTCGTCCCTATCCCTTTCACTTCCTTCGTGCGAACTTACTGTTAGGTGCAGTGCCTAAAAGACAATTTCTATAATTGTTTTTGACAGGATTTATAATTCATCTTAATGTTTGCATTTATGCTTATATTAATACACTACTGAAAACCCTAAGTATATCGGTATGTAATCACATAACTTAGTGTATGGCATACACGCGAGGATTGAGTTAGTGGTGATATGCTTAAAACTAGTTAGTCCGTGGTGATTTAATCAGAGTATGGGTCTCATGATTAATATACCAATAATGCGCCCAGAACACTTAACGGTGTGACCATCTTATCCGGACCGTCGGTATAGGGTACCTAGTAGGGCATTTATATATGATGTCAATCATATAGGAGTGAACCGATTTGATTTGAGTTCTCGATATAATTTCGTGATCGAGAAATCTTATTGAATCACAAGATGATCATATATGGATTAATCTCAATCCGATGTGATCACGATCTCTTGCTTGGTTCAAAGTAGGGTATGATGTGTTAGTTAAGGATCACTTGGATACATGTGATCCGAACACTTCTCGTTGGCTCTATTCCGGAATGAGTGAGTAGTCTGTGACTTCACAGATATGGAATCCATTCCTTCCTGCGGGAAGTAGGCAGACAGTTCCCTTATTTGTTAATCCTAAAGCGATCGATGGGCCCAGTTCATATTATATTAGTTATGAACTAATTGATCAATAGGGGTTAATGGTAAATAATGATAAGATGTTTTGAGAAGGGTTTACGGAAATATCCCGAATCAAAACGAACAGTCTATGGAGGATTTATCCATATGTAATGGTTATATCAATGGACGATTTTACTCAATGATTAGAGTGTAAGTATATATATCTATAATCGATAGAGTTTAGTTTCGGGTTTATGGTGGCGTAATCCCGGAATTAATAGATTGAATAAGAATTGTTCTGTTCGATGAATAATTTTATTTAATTTATTGTAGCTACTGGTTATAGTTCCATGGTTCCCGATGTGGCTCCTAACATGCATGTGTTTATTGACGTTGGGCCTCAATGATAATTAAGTAGTTGGACTATTTAATTGATGTGCGAATAATTATTTAGTGGGCTAAATAATTAAATACATGGAAAATACATTTTTCGTGGACTCGGCTCATAATTAAGTGTGGCGTGTGAAACCCTAATTTTAGGGGTGAATGGCGTGTGGCTACATGTTGCAATTAGAAAGAAATTAGTTTTCTTGGATAATTACATGTCATGTGATTAATTGTTTATTTGTTAAATAATTAATCGGAAGATATTAGATATTATCTATTATATATATCTAAATTAGTTTTAGAATATATTAGATTTATCTTATATTTAATAAAGGATTATTATGATTGATTAATTAATTAATTATCAAATCCTTGGAGGACAATGATTTCTCTCCTATATAAAGAGAGTTCTCTTAAGCCTTTTAATAACACACATATACACGCATTATACACACAAAAACAAGCTAGGAATTTTCGGCCAAAGCTTGGGGTTTCGAGTTGGGAAAATCTTCGGGATTTTCCGGGTAGCATATCAAGGAGGTCAAGCATCAAGGATCAACATCCACCGGTTGTTGCTTGGAGATACACATCGGAAGATCGTGGCATCTCAAATTGGATCTCGACTTCATCAATCTTTTAGATCTCCCTTTTGATTGGTAAGTAGATCTAACCTTCTTGTAGTTTAGATCTATTTATTTATATGTTTTAATTTGTATTGATCGTGATCCTTGTTATTCCGCTGCGTAATCGGGCGGATCTAGATCCGTCCGGCGATATTACATCCAACAAGTGGTATCAGAGCCTCCGATCTATAAATCAAAGTATATAATTGATAGATCTAGGAGTGGAAATTGCATGTTTAGATTGCATTGTTTTTTCGTTTTTTTTTTTTTGAAAATCATGATGATGAATGCTTTGATATGTTGTGGTTGAAGAGATGGATTGGGGTTGGTATTGTTTACTCGTTAGATCTATTGTAAACTCATATAAATTCGTTTATATGAGTATAGGAAATTTTGTAATTTTAGTTTCCTAGAAGTAGATCTGTTTTGTTGCTGTTCGGTTTTTTATTTATTCCCGGAGATTGAGCCGTTGAAACGACAATCCCTCCGGTCAGAATGAAGAATAAAAGTTAAGAACAGGCCCTCAAAATTTCGTGTCGATCGGAGTCCATCTCGATGTCCAATCGTTGCAATAAAGTTGCTGCTGTGTCGTAAAAGCACTGCAGCCCCAGCTGTCAGTTCGTCGAATTTCTGGAAGAGATTGGACCGTTGAAACGAAGATCCAACCGTTCAGATTGAAGTAGGAGGAGTGAAGAACAGGTCCATAAAGTTTCGTGACGATCAAAGTTCGTTTGGATGTCCGATCATCGATAAAACGCAGAAGCAGCAGATTAGAAAATAGTAAACCCAAGTTAGGGTTTGTTTAATTTTTTTTAATAGGTTAGATACGGGGTACCAACGATCCATCTCGGTGTTTATTTTCCGTAATTGCGTGTATGATCGTATTTATGTGTATAACCGGAAAATTGCCATGACATGCATCATATCATGAATTCCACTCCATATGCATACATGTAGCTATTTAATTCTGGATAATTAATTAGGCATGTATTCAACTCGATTAATTAGTTTAATTTTTTAATTAATTGTTGTGGGAATTAATTAATTAGAAACTAATTAAAGAACCGAGGAACCGGGTTTTGTCAATCGTTAAGTTTTCGGTGATGGATTCTCGGTGAACCCCACCTTAAACCGGAATGAGATTGCGGGTTTGTTCCGTAGTGTCTACGGGAAAGTTTGACGATTTAAGAAATCGGAAAATCGTGATACATGGGTTCGGAAATGGTCTAACCATGGTTGGGTAAATTCAACTGAGTTACGGCTCGATCGACTCACCCTCCACGTGTGACGTTTGCACGGGGGTTCGACAAGACTTAGCATATCCGACAAGCCTTTACGGCTAAACGGGGCTTCTCTTAGCCGGATCCGACCGACAGTCACATATGTTCCAACGAATAAGACGGGTAGGCTTGCCTACATCACCGACACCATTCGGGTACATGATTTGTTGTTTCTTAAAATATTGTCAAGTCCAAAACCGCGATTAGTAAACCCACCACTTTTTCAAAATATTGAGTGGGAGCGGGGAAGGCGACAGCCGACCCCACGGCCTCTACTATAGATGCAAGCAAGTGAGAGAATGGTGACGCCTCGTGCCGCTTTGATTTCGGCCCCCTTCGGATGGTGTTCACCGCTATCAAAATTCAAGGCTTGGTCTCCGAAAGGATAGGATCTTGAGGACTCGCCGGGTCAGCGACGCCCCTACGTAGGCATACTCGGGGCGTACTTAAAGGTTCGATATAGTAGGTCACACTCATCAGGATATTTTAGGAAATATCTTGGTTGAAAAAGGAAGGTAATCGACGATTAAAGTATGGGATGTACGATTCCCATGAGATGTTTGATTCTCAAAGTTTAATCATCGAGAGAGATTGTCTCGGTTTAACCGTCATCGTGCGATACCGACCCCCTGGCGGTGGTACGATGCGAGGTTAAATCCTTGGAATGGTAGGATAGACTTTTACGGTTTATAATTCCTAAAATTTATCTAGTCGTGTATGTATGAATTTTTTTCGTCAATTTTATTTACAACAACTATCATCTCTAGGCTACTAAAGCTTGCTAGTGTAATGACTTCGTTAAAAGTGGAAAGTAACAAGAACGTTGAACTCATCGAAAAATGCAATTAAATTTCGGAAGAGATATTCCTCTTGAGCCTTTAAATCTTAAGTGACATAGTATATGTATGTCACTGCTGTCACTCGTGTTGAACGAGAGACGCACTTAGTTCAAAGATGATGTAGAACTATATAAAATTCTATTAGTGAATTTTAATTGTGTGAGTAATCACACAAGAAATTTCTAATTGAAAAATTGGAAAATCATAAATAAAGTGTTGCTAGTTAGACGGTATTTGGAACCGATAAACTAGTGGGAGCTTTATTCTTATGATTTGTTGTTTTTCTGAATCATTAGAAATGTGTAAGAGACTGCACAAGAGTTTTTTCCATTCCTGGAAAAACATGAACAAAGCATTACTAGTTAGACGGTATTTGGAACCGATAAACTAGTGGGAGCTTAGTTCTGGTGATTTTCTAATCTTTGAAAAATCATAAATAAAGTATTGCTAGTTAGACGGTATTTGGAACCGATAAACTAGTGGGAGCTTTAACCTTATGATTTGTTGATTTATTAGAAAAATCAAATAGTCCAAACGAGTAACACTATCATTAGACATCCCACAGTTCACGAGTAGTGTCTACTCAAATGAAGCTGCTAGTTCAAGACTTGTTTCCAAATAAGGAAAGTCAAGAATGGGAAAGAATGTCTATACGTGTTAGTCATCTAAACTAAGTAGTTTTAAGGCTAAACCGGAATATTAATAAATAGAAAATCAGAGGATAAGGAAAGTGATTTCGGATCACTGACCAATGCATCCTTAACGATTTCCTCGAAAGCTAAGTTCTTTGGAAGAACAAGGTAGCTATGCATTAAACGATAAATAGAGTAGACAACGGGCAGTTATTTCAGCTAGAATAGTGGGAGTGATATAAGGAAATGAATTTCGGATTCAATCCTTGAATATCACAAGAAAATTTATTTTCTGTTTTCAGATTCGTTGGAACGAATGGATTCACTTTCAATTCGATAATTTGTTTGTCTTATAGAAAGTGAATATGACATTTGTAGCACGAATCCAAGACTCGGACTTTTGTTTGATAAAGTCAGAACCACTAAGAAATCTTTGAAAAGGTATATGTAACACATCTTAAACTATTAAAGGCAAAAGGTTTCCGTATTTAGATAAACACTTCTTCATACTCTATTAATTAGTGCATATTTCCTAAAGACAAGATCGAAGGCGGCTTAGGGTGATTCTATCTCCCGGTCAAGGAACACTTTGTCTCAAAAGGAACAATGACTAAGCTACCTTTCAATCGGGAAAGGGTAATAGATTTAAAGAAGTAACATAGCTTGTTCATAATGACCTTCGGGGTCTTGTGAAAGATACAAGTTAGAAGGAGCTTCGAGTAGTGACATCTCTCGGACAACAACTACTCGAAACGCCGGTAAGATTATCTAAAATATTTGGAGGTATCTCGATTTCACCGAGAGATAGAGTATTCCATGCTCGGTAATAGGCCATAGCATAGTCTTGGGACCGATGCTCGGCTCCGCCTCCCGATGGAATTTATCCACCGAGGGATAACACCATAAATTTGCCTCATATAGTTATTAATGTGCTACAATACACTCGCTTTGCTTAACTCATTTAAGATATTGGTTGCGAAATAACGGTTTACACTATCATGTAAAACCGAGAAGTCTACCTAGAAGATGCTTACAAATTTGTGGATAAGGAGTGAATTCGGTTCACCCCACTTCCGTCAATATAGGCATTTAGCACTTAGTGCTTGAAGGTAGGGAAGGAAATTTTGCGTACACGTTCGGATGATGATTTGTTCGTGCAATATCTTATACGTTGAGTAAAGGTTGGTTATAAGATTCATAAGATCGAAAGTGACGGTTATCTTGTCAAAACCCCTTACGAAGAGTCTATGAATAACAACCTTGGACTTTGAAGTACGGTTACTCAAGGTAGTTACTAAGCGATTAGATCGGACCACGTCCAACATTGGTTGTTGGTGATAACACTAATAATTACTACTACTAGATCGAATATCGATCCACCAAGAACGCAATGGGAGTATGGTTTAACCATTACCTATTGTGGTTTTTCGAAGACTTTGAAGTTTACGAGAGGTGATTGATAACCTATGGTTTCTTGTGGGCTGTATAGGATTTTGATCATAGAGGTTGGTTTAAAAACCCAGTGAGTGGAGTTTTGGTACTCCAGTTATGTTCACACTCTAGTAGAACCACCTGAGTGTCTCAGGACCAGTGGGAATAATTGGATCTACATGATAAGAGTTGAATGAATAGAAAGTTTAACTTTCGTACAAAGCGAGTGGTCTAGGGGTGATTCCCTAACAAGTAGAGAGTTAACCGGACCGTGAACTCTCTCACCACTCGGTCTTGTTTGATTTCGTTAGAAAGCGAGAAAATAGGGTGATTCCCTGGGACTTTCTTGCCGAACAAACGGAATCGAATTCATTCGGAACGAAGGGTTTTAGCTAAGAACAAATGGCGATTCATTAGAAAGCGAGAAAATAGGGGTGATTCCACGAGACTTTTTTTTGAACAATCGGAATCGAATTTATTCGTAACCAAGGCTTATATCCTTTGTGGATTAAAGCAAACCTCTAGGTCATTTAAAAGTCACATATTTCAAGTATGTGGACTTGACCAGAATATTGATAAGTCTTTCATAGACTGGATGTCAGTATTGGTAAAGTAGTATATACATTAGTGTTCATGAATGGTAACATTGAAACATTTGGAAACAACATGGGTGTGTTATCTGAAGTCGGAAACTGACATGCCAAGGTTCTCTATAAAGGGAATCGGACTACATTCTAAAGGATTTGATTAGCTCAAATTCTCAAGAATAAGTCATTGGCAATCCGATTTGTCCTATTGGTTAAGATGATTTTGCATATCGGTATGCAACATTCAACGAAGTAGTCCTACCCTACCTCTCACGGAATGCTTCTCTAAACCTTCGAGGATGAATAGAAAATGGGATAGACTCTCTTTTGATAAGAGAAAGTCAGGAAATTACAAGTTAATCGAATCTTGGATTCGAGTATTAAATAGCAAGTTTAGTACGTCCTCAAGTATCTTTGGAGAACGAGGAATAATATGCTAGTATATTCGGGTGCGAACTTGGATATAAGTGATTACACTGATTCTGACTTTAAGTCAGATTAAGGATGATCGTTAAGTCGATCTCGGGCTCAGTGTTCACTCATGTGATTTTGAATTTAAGTCAGATTGAGGATTTCCTTCCAAATCTGGGAGTAATTCCATATCTGGTAAGCCGATACCATTTCATTGTGAAAACAGTGGAAAGGTAGCTTATGAGGATCTTCGTATTCACTAGAGGTCAAAAGCATATTGGGAGAGTACCACCAGATTAGATGGACCGGCAACGTTTCGATCCTAAAGATCGTCTCGAGCTGACAAACCAGGCGATCGGTGTACCAAGTCGCATGGCATTCGATTTTTAAGTGCTCGCCGGGTCACTACGACCTACCCTACGGCGGCACACTCCGGCCGTACTTTGAAATCGAAATACTTAGATGCGCTTGGCGGGTACAGAATTGATGGATATGTCTCATTTGCTTTTAGAGCAAGTGGGAGAATGTTGTGTATAAGGGGTATGCTCTAAAACAATTAATCACTTGCCTTTCGTGCAAGTGGGAGATTGTTAGGTGTAGTGCCCGAAAGACAATTTCTATAATTGTTTTTACAGGATTTATAATTCATCTTAATATTTGCATTTATGCTTATATTAATACACTGCTGAAAACCCTAAGTATATCGGTATGTAATCACATAACTCAGTGTATGGCATACACACGAGGATTGAGTTAGTGATGATATGCTTAAACTAGTTAGTCCGTGGTGAATTTAATCGAGTATGGGTCTCATGATTAATATACCAATAATGCGCCGAGAACACTTAACGGTGTGACCGTCTTATCCGGACCGTCGGTATAGGTACCTAGTGGGGCATTTATATATGATGTCTATCATATAGGATTTGGACCGATTTGATTTGAGTTCTCGATATAATTCCGTGATCGAGAAATCTTATCGAATCACAAGATGATCATATATGGATTAATCTCAATCCGATGTGATCACGATCTCTTGCTTGGTTCAAAGTAGGGTTTGATGTGTTAGTTAAGGATCACTTGGATACATGTGATCCGAACACTTCTCGTTGGCTCTATACCGGAATGAGTGAGTAGTACGTGACTTCACGGATATGGAATCCATTCCTTCCGCGGGAAGTAGACATACAGTTCCCTTATTTGTTAATCCTAGAAACTGATCGATGGGCCGAGTTCATATTATATTAGTTATGAACTAATTGATCACTAGGGGTTAATGGTAAATAAGGATAAGATGTTTTGAGAAGGGTTTACGGAGATATCCCGAATCAAAACGAACAGTCTATGGAGGATTTATCCGTATGTAATGATTATATCAATGGACGCTTTTACTCAATGATTAGAGTGTAAGTATATATCTATAATCGATAGAGTTCAGTTTCGGGTTTATGGTGGCGTAATCCCGGAATTAATAGATTGAATAAGAATTGTTCTGTTCGATGAATAATTTTATTTAATTTATTGTAGCTACTGGTTATAGGTCCATGGTTCCCGATGTGGCTCCTAACATGCATATGTTTCTTGACGTTGGGCCTCAATGATAATTAAGTAGTTGGACTATTTAATTGATGTGCGAATAATTATTTAGTGGGCTAAATAATTAAATACATGGAAAAGACATTTTTCGTGGACTCGGCCCATAATTAAGTGTGGCGTGTGAAACCCTAATTTTAGGGGTGAATGGCGTATGGCATACATGTTGTGATTAGAAAGAAATTAGTTTTCTTGGATAATTACATGTCATGTGATTAATTGTTTATTTGTTAAATAATTAATCGGAAGATATTAGATATTATCTATTATATATATCTAAATTAGTTTTAGAATATATTAGATTTATCTTATATTTAATAAATGATTATTATGATTCATTAATTAATTAATTATTAAATCCTTGGAGGACAAGGATTTCTCTCCTACATAAAGAGAGTTCTCCTAAGACTTTTGTAACACAAAAAAAAACACGCCATATACACAAACAAAATAAGCTTGGAATTTTAGGCCAAGCTTAGGGTTTCGAGTTGGGAAAATCTTCGGGATTTTCCGGGTAGCATATCAAGGAGGTCAAGCATCAAAGATCAACATCCACCGGTTGTTGCTTGGAGATACACATTGGAAGATCGTGGCATCTCAAATTGGATCTCGACTTCATCAATCTTTTGGATCTCGCTTTTGATTGGTAAGTAGATCTCACCTTCTTGTACTTTAGATCTTAATTTATGTATATGTTTTAATTTATATTGATCATGATTCTTGTTATTCCGTTGCGTAATCGGGCGGATCTAGATCCGTCCGGCGATATTACATCCAAGAGTTTTCCGAGAGCTTTTTTATGACATTCGGATCATAATTTTTGGAGGTCTACAACTCAAGATATGAATTTTAGAAGTTTGAGTTCGGCCTACATGCAAGCGGCGTCCGGAGCCGCATTCGACAAAACCGACTTAAACACGTAGCAACCGACTTATGTTTCTTATAAATAGCAATTGCGATCTCAAACCTTAAAAAATATCAATACAATTATTCCAGCCGCATAAAATCAGACAGCAGCGGCAGTTCTGAGGGGCAGCAAGGCCGGTCACCCGAGCCTTGTGCTCGGGTGATCCGGGTTAGATTAGGATGTCGTTTTTCTTCCGTTTTCGATTCATGGATTCAATCATGTACCAAACTACATGAGTTTATTTATTTAATTTATTCAGTCCTTATTCGTTTTTTATGATCTTTAATTTATTTTGTATCGTTCTATGATTTTGATGCTATGATGTGAATTAGATCGAGAGATCGTTTGCTATTGATGTTTACAACATACGGAAGTTGCGTAGACTAGATCACCATAGAAAGATAGGATTTTTAATCATTAATTATGTGACAAATTAATTGGTTAATTATCTAGGTTGTTAGATTCTAAAATACGAGAGTTAACCTGAATCTACACCGAGTTTTGTTTGGTAAATCGATCTCAACATTCGGAAGATGAGAGATTGATAAATTGGACTCACTAAGGAATTAGGAATCCATAGCTTGAGATTAAATTCACTAAGGAATTAGGGATTTGTATCTCGTGTAAAGGTGAAACCACAATTTAAATTAAAATCATGAGATGAACTAGGATTGAAATCACTTGGTTTGTATGATGTTTGATCCCATGTATCCTTAGTTTAGGTTTTTATTATTTGTTCTAGTTTAGATTTAGTTTACTTGTTCTATGAGTTTATTTGTTAGTTCTTCGTTTATTTGTTTTCGTTAGTAACAATTGAGAGGATTAATTAGATTAGATTCAACATCCCTTTTCCCTGAGGATCGATACCCGTACTTATCCAACTTTACTAGCAACTACCCGGTATTCGGCCGGTTAGGAGGTAGTTTTGCATGGTAGTATAGGTTTATAAATTTTCTTTTGTTTTAATGATGCAAAATCTCCCCACCAAAAGTGGCGCCGTTGCCGGGGAATCGGTGTCATGTTGAATCTGGTTTTGTTAATTTCTCGATTTTGTTACGTTTATTTTTCGTTTTAATAAAAGTAGCGTTTACCAAATCGAGAGTTTTTATTTTGCCGTGTTTCGATGACCATAAGGTTAAGAATGTGCAAAAGTTTTTTACTCGATTTGTTTAAACGTGAAGTATGTGTTTATGTGTTTTCTGATCTAACCTCTTTGTGCTTTAATTGAAAGTGGGCGATGTGATCTGTGTTAATATGTGTTTTAAGTTTTTAGGGTTTGTCGCGTTTTTCTGCTCTGCTTGTGTATTCGTTGTATGGACGAGCGTTCAAGTTAGTGAACGCCCGTCCGATTCTTTTTTGCGGAGTAAACGAGCGTTTGAAAGTATTGGACGCTCGTCCGTTCAAATATTTTCGACTGCGTTACGGTTTAAAGGACCGGACGAGCGTCTATGCTTTACGAACGTCCGTCCGGTTGGTTTTCAAGTCAAACGAGCGTTTGTTTTGCCGAACGCTCGTCCAAAGCCGTATTTTGAGGTGAACGCCCGTACGCATTTGTCTTTGAACGCCGGTTCAGTAGTCCAGTTTTTCTTGATCTCATTCCTAATGCTTTTATTTAGTATGGATTGCTTACATTCGAGCATACGTGGCCTATTTATTTTTTACATAGATGTCCCGAATATGAATGTTATACCTTTCCATCTATGAATTCATGCTAAGTAAATGATCTTATTCCTTATACATGATTCATCTATGCAAGTTATAGTTCTTGTCGGTTCTCGTATGCTATAAGCGGTCTTATTGTTATTTAGTAGCTAATGTCGGTTTCCGTATGCTACATACCATTTGTGATGAATCTTGTGAGCTTTGAGACTTATGTGCTTCCTTGTTATTTTTATAACTCATTTGGGTAATGCTTGTCGGTTTTCCGTTGCTACGATGGAAACCTTATGAGTTATATCTCGTTTAGTATAGCTAGCTTGTTGGTTTCCATAATGCTATCACCTTCAATGAGTCTTAAAGCGCGTCTACATTGCATGTAATGAACAAGACTGCTTGTCGTTTATCGTAACTTTGTCATTATTTGGTAGACGTTTATTATATATATGTCGTGTTGCAAATGAGTGGGCTAGTTTTCTTCCTTTTATTTTCTTTTATTTTTGCATATCACTTAGATGCATATCATTTAGTTGCATGTCATCTAGTTGCATTGTTTTCCTATTTTTCTTTTATTTTTCTTGAGCGTAGTTAACTGTCGGTTTCCGTAATACTACCTCGTTTTTATTTTGTTTCTGCACGGGCCGTAGTCACTGTAGAGTTGTCAGGGGTCAACTTGCTCAGCCTGAGCCTGTCAGAATTTATTTTTTTTATTTATTTTATTTTTAGGATTGCATATCATGTAGGCTGCATTGTAGTATATATTCATGTAGTTGCACCTAGCCTACTATTTTGTAATGTTCCATGTATATGTTCCATCTTTCTATGAGCTTAATCTGAAGAATCTCTATAACTTCTTTTCCATGTGTTTTACATGTATAATCCTTTTTCCCCGTAGACTCTTTTTGCACCGATCAAGTACGGGACATTTTTGATAGGTTGTTGTGCACTTTCACGATGAATTCGGTTTTCTGTGATGCTCCACAGTCTACTGAGCTATGCAAGCAATCCTGGTTCTTGTCGATTTTTCCGGAATTGCCAGCATCCAATCAGCTAAGTTCTCTAATTTATTATTTCTGTATAACTTGAGGACAAGTTGCAATCTAAGTGTGGGGGAAGGGATAGATGATTTATGTGTCTACTTTCGTTTGCTCATATTTTTAGTATTTCTATGAAAAGTGCTTAATTTTCAATTTTTTTTGTTATATCCCGAGTAGACAAAGGCATATCTTTGCTTGAGTTTATATCATTTTTGCTATATTCTGTATATTTAGTAATTTTAGTTGTTTCACCCGACACTCTTTTTCACATGCCATAGTAAATGATGAGCTAAATGTTGAAAGCCTACCCCATTTTAGTTGGAGATTTTTGATGATTATAGCATGTTTCTTTGCTTATGTATAATTCTTGAAAAGTTTAGTAGTTTGTATTCTAGGATTAAAGTATGACATACTTGTGAATATCCGTAAGTTTGAATGTGATAAGTGAAACGTGATTAAGTCTTTGCAATAGTAATAAATTGTTTACTTGAGGTGTTATGCTCGGTGGTCCGTGCTACTAGAAAATAATCTTTTCCACTGCCAGCCAGAAATCTCTAAGTAAACATAATTGTAATTGTGTGTGTCGGAAGCTGGTTTATGATTTGGGTGAGATAGGGTATACCACGTATGTCCTATTCCACTATGATGACCAAAAGCTCACGACAGTCAGTTTATAGCTGCCTTATGATTGGAGTAAGGTAGGGGATTATCTTGAAATGTCTTATTCTGCTATGAGGGCAAAAGCTTATTCTGATGTGTGTTAGAAAAGTGTGAAAAAAGTGAAAATATTGAAATATATTATTATGAATAAGTAAGGACTTAGTTATCGTTAATCTTATACCCAGTATAAACTGAAGGATATGTTGTAGGGATTATCCTCTGAGTTTGTCAGAAATGTTTTAGATATTCTCTACTATTTCTTTTTGGGATATGTATGTTTTGTAAAGTGCCTGTTATAATTTTTGAATATTTCTAATTTAGATGGGAAACCGGGCTAGTTTTGGTTTGAATAACTTTCAAATTGTGGAACTTAGTGGAAGTTTATTATGACTATGCACACACTACACGGGTGAACTTCTAAGTTATTGAATATACTTCATATTTGTATGGATGTTTATTTGTCTCGAGCTTGACTTTGTTTTGTTTTGCTCGGGACGAGCAAAAGATAAGTGTGGGGGAGTTGTTAAGGGTCAATTTGTAGTGTTTTATAAGGATATATTTTATATCAATATTCCCCATATATGGATGTTTTTCGTAGAATTCGAGCTTATAATCGATTAATTGAGCAAATGATGTTTTGAATAGTTAAAATGCAAAATCGAGTAAATATCGTGGTTTTATTATCTATTTTGTATGGTTTTACGTTTTGCTCGGTTTTGTCATCTTTTAGGTGCACAAATGTGGAATGGAAGAGGTCTAAATGATGTTTGATTGAAGATTAAAGTGGAAAGAAAGAGATACAAGAGGATGAAGATGAAATAAAGTTTGGGAAAATCCCGAAAACGACTCGTAATACGACGGGCTAATCAAAAAGGCGTTTTCTGAAGAAGAGTCCTTAATGAAAGTTGTAGAGTTTTCCGAGAGCTTTTTTATGACATTCGGATCATAATTTTTGGAGGCCTACAACTCAAGATATGAATTTTAGAAGTTTGAGTTCAGCCTCTATGCAAACTGGCGTCCGGAGCCGCATTCAGCAAAACCGACTTAAACACTGTAGCAACCGACTTATGTTTCTTATAAATAGCAGCTGCGATCTCAAACCCTAAAAAATATCAATACAATTATTCCAGCCGTATAAAATCGACGGCGCGGCGGTTCGAGGGCGTAAAGAGGCCGGTCACCCGAGCCTTGTGCTCGGGTGATCCGGGTTAGATTAGGATGTCGTTTTTCTTCCGTTTTCGATTCATGGATTCAATCATGTACCAAACTACGTGAGTTTATTTATTTAATTTATTCGGTCCTTATTCGTTTTTTATGATCTTTAATTTATTTTGTATCGTTCTATGATTTTGATGCTATGATGTGAATTAGATCGAGAGATCGTTTGCTATTGATGTTTACAACATACGGAAGTTGCGTAGACTAGATCACCATAGAAAGATAGGATTTTTAATCATTAATTATGTGACAAATTAATTGGTTAATTATCTAGGTTGTTAGATTCTAAAATACGAGAGTTAACCGAATTACACCGAGTTTTGTTTGGTAAATCGATCTCAACATTCGGAAGATGAGAGATTGATAAATTGGACTCACTAAGGAATTAGGAATCCATAGCTTGAGATTAAATTCACTAAGGAATTAGGGATTTGTATCTCGTGTAAAGGTGAAACCACAATTTGAATTAAAATCATGATATGAACTAGGATTGAAATCACTTGGTTTGTATGATGTTTGATCCCATGTATCCTTAGTTTAGGTTTTTATTATTTGTTCTAGTTTAGATTTAGTTTACTTGTTCTATGAGTTTATTTGTTAGTTCTTCGTTTATTTGTTTTCGTTAGTAACAATTGAGAGGATTAATTAGATTAGATTCAACATCCCTTTTCCCTGAGGATCGATACCCGTACTTATCCAACTTTACTAGCAACTACCCGGTATTCGGCCGGTTAGGAGGTAGTTTTGCATGGTAGTATAGGTTTATAAATTTTCTTTTGTTTTAATGATGCAAAATCTCCCCAACAATCAGCCAGCCTTTCAGTCCTCTCTTGAGTTTCCTTTAACTTTTTTTTTAATCCAAGTTTCCTTTAACTCTTGTTTCACAAACTTTTCAATTTTAGGTATGAATCGCTCAAGTTTAGCTGCTGAACTCATTGTTGCGTACCGCAAGACACATAAAGAAAATAAAAAAGTTAGTTACTTGCCTTGGCGGCTGTTACACTCGCCCGGAAGACTCAAAAATAAAAGTCTCTGACTACTGACTCGACACTGAACCAACATATATGATTTTCGTTGTTTCTGGAACGCTCGATATACCGTCGGCGTACCGCGCTGAATCGGGTGTATTTTTCCAGAACCGAACAGAACATACACTGTTATTGTTGGAAAGGTGTCCTAAACCCAATCGGGTTGGACCGGATCCGACGGGGTCGAGTCATTTACAGTCTATTTAGTTCATGTAATAACTTTATTATGATTAATAAAAGCACTTATGTTATTATATATTGTTTATCTTCATATTATTTGTTGTATATATATATATATAGTAACGTCCCTAGTATCAATCTGTGATAGAGAAACCATTATAGTGATTATGGTTGATGAGATCTCTAATCACTATAACAAGGTTGGTACTTAAATGTCTCTAGTCTTACATATTATCAAACGGGACATTGATAGTATAATCAGACTAGCACGTATTGGATGTCTTCTATCTTTTAGAAGATAGGGATAGATCTCATCTATCGAAGTGTAGGGACACTTGGACTGTACGTGGACGTGTATTAGAGAATGCGTACGTTAGACTGACCCACTTACATTAATGAAGAGGACAGATGAAATTGTATTTATGAAGAGGATGTCCATGTGGCACCAGAGGAAATTGATCCAGAAAGAGTCTTCAATCTGGACATTCAACCCCTCATTGTGGACATGGAAAGGCAGTACTACAGCAGGCAAAATCTGAAGAATGCCTTAAGGAGTGAAGCAACCTCCTTCAACCACAAGATTGAGGCCCTCATCAACCATATCAAAATCCAAGATGAGGTCATGGAGAGACAAGTAAATTTACTTTGCAATCTACACCAACTCATTCCTCATCATGTCCAAACCAATCTTGAGTTCCTTGCTGAGACGACTGACAACAATCTCAAGCCATTGGTGGACACCCTCAATGCTCACACTCAACAAATTCAACATATGGATGAGGTCATGGAGCATTCTGGCAAGCAACTGGACTTTCTAATCAAAGTTGGTGAGGCCAACAACAAGATATTGGAAAGGAGGTATGGTCCACTCCCTGATTCGGACACAGCAACGACAAATCTTGAAGCACTTTTTAGTGTTGCCAAAAAGGGGGAAGGAAGCTCTAAGCCTGAAAGCTCCAGTGAAAAGAAGGCAAGCCCAACGGAGAAGGGAAAGGGCAACAAAGGCAAGGACAGCAAAGGCAAAGGCATTAGGTTTGAAGAAATGAAGAAGTAAACCTTTTGCGAAGTAAACCTTTTGCTTAATTCAATTTGATTTTATCATTTGCCTTTGTCGTTTAAATAAAAAGATGCAATATCTTATTGCCCTATGATGGATGAATAAAATTGTTGAAATATACTCTGTTGATTATCATTGAAAAATTTGGATTACTTAAATTCAGGCTTATGAGGGTTTTGGCATCATCAAAAAGGGGGAAATTGTTAGGAACATTTTATTAAGTTTTGATGATGGCCATACTAGCTGTTATAGCAAGCCTGAAATAAGTTAGAATTCTCTGTATAAGTCTTTACTTAGAGTCTGACATGTTGTATAAGTTGAGTCAGACAAGTATTGTACTAGTTGGTAGGACGGCAAAGTAAAAACAGACTTTCGATAGAGTGAAGCCAGCCAAGCACCAGCAGAGAAGCAATGGAGATATTATGGTCTGACTTATAACCAAGGAAGTCTGTGATGACCTTGGATAAGTCCAAGTTATGTTTCAAGTGATGAAACTTAATATTCAAATATGGTGTACACTGATCTCACCTCAATCAAAGGATCATTGAAGTACAAAGATTCTCCTTTAAAACGAAGCAAAGAAGGAAACAGTGAATCGGCTGAGTAAACTGACTTTCGGCTTAGTGAAGACAAAACGGTGAAGGAAGATCTAAAACGGCTAAGTCAGAAGGATCACTCAACCGTTCATAATACGGCGAAGTAACACTTTCTAGATCAGATTTGATATATGTTGAAGATACAGAAGATCATGCATTAAATGCACAATCAATAGAGGATCAATCAAGGACGGATTTTCTGCTATATGTTTGAAAGAAAAATCCGATCACTGAAATCAATGAGAATGCAATTAAGGGGGAATAAAAAATACAATCAAGGATTATTCCCTCATTAATATAGCCAACGGACGGAATTTCAAAATCAAGGTTATTCAAGGCTATAAATAGAAGGCATTGACAGACAAAGAAATACAACGATTGAAAAAGAAAGATCAAGCAAAAACTCTGTCAATTTAAAAAGCCTTCTCTCTGAACTTAAAAAGAGACATCTAGTGATCAATTCAGACTACAGAACTACAAAGTCATATTCAGCACTGAGATTGATCAAGCAAGTTTGTGAATCACATTCACATCAAATTGAAGCAACTGAATCAGAGGCAATCTGAGAAGGAGTTGAGTCTGTGATAGCTGCTGAAGGATTTTGATCTCAAGGAGCAGCAAGAGAGACTGAATCACTGAAGCTGTTGCAGTCAAGGAGTGATAGTCTTGCAGATTGTGAAGCTTGGGAAGCCAAGGACGATCATACTATTGTATCTGTGAAAACAATAGTGAATTCCTCCAATCATCACAGGAGAAGAGTGGATTAAGGGATTACACCACCCTGAACCACTATAAACCTTGTGTCAATTTACTTTCTGCAATTTACTCTACTGCATCCATTTAAATTGCCTAAGTCATAATCTATATCTGTGACAAACAAAACTACTTTGAAACAACAAATTAAGAAGGTACTTATCCGCAGCCCAAAAGCTTTTGAACATAAGAAAAGTTTTTGAAACTCCACTATAGTCATTCACCCCCCCTCTGACTATAGTTTTACCCTTCTTTGGGACCAACAACGGCATACTTAGCAATGGTCTCTACATATTAGATATGAATGTTGACGTACTTAATATAAATAACAAGAAAGCCAAAACAAATGACTTGAATGAATCATACTTATGGCATTGTAGACTTGGCCATATAAATAAGAATCGCATTTCCAAACTCCATAAAGATGGAATGTTGGATCAATTCGATTACGAATCGTTTGACACATGTGAAGTATGTTTACTTGGCAAGATGACAAAGTCACCTTTTAGTGGCAAAGGGATAAGATCCAATGAATTGCTTGAGCTCATACATACTGATGTGTGTGGCCCAATGTCGATTCAAGCCAAAGGAGGGTACTCTTATTTTATCACTTTCACTGATAACCATTCTCGCTATGGTTATATATACTTAATGAAGTATAAGTCTGAAGCCTTCGAAAAGTTCAAAGAATTCAGAAGTGAAGTGGAGAAACAACTAGGTAAAGAAATCAAAACACTTCAATCAGATCTAGGTGGAGAATATCTAGATGGAGAGTTTCAAGACTATTTGAGGGAGAATGGGATTCTACCTGAATGGACCCCTCCCGGGACGCCGCAAATGAATGGCGTGTCTGAGAGGAGGAACCGCACCTTGTTAGACATGGTGCGATCCATGATGAGCTACGCAGTTCTTCCAAAATCGTTTTGGGGGTATACTCTAGAAACCGCATCCTATACACTGAACCGAGTTCCATCAAAGACGGTTGATTCCACACCATACGAGGTATGGCATAAGAGGAAACCGAGTCTAGCATATCTTAAACCTTAGGGTTGTCCCACTTATGTGAAGCGGATGATGCCTGACAAATTAAAAGCTAGATCTGACAAATGTCTATTTGTGGGATATCCTAGAGAAACTAGAGGATACCAATTTTACCATCCCGAGGAACAAAATGTGTTTGTTGCCGGGGATCGGCCACTTTCAGAGAAAGAGTTTATTACGGATAGGGTCGGTGGGAGTAAAATTGATCTTGAAGAAATTCGAGAACCACTTACGGATAACGGTCGGTTGATGGAAGTAGAGGACTTGCCGCATAGTGATGTGACGCCGGCCTCTACCGTGGACACACTAGCACCTCGAAGATCCACCGGGGAACGCCGTGAACCCGAAAGGTATGCGGCGTGTATCTCATGGAAGATGAGGACCCTAGAACTTATGAGGAAGTGCTATTAAGGCATGACAAAGAGAAATGGTGGAAGCCATGAATTCGAAATGGAATCCATGAAAGACAACCAAGTTTGGAACTTGGTTGATCCACCTGAAGGAATAGTTCCTATTGGGTGTAAAATGGGTCTTCAAGAGAAAGACTGACATGGACGGTAACGTGACTACCTACAAGGCTAGGTTAGTGGCAAAAGGTTATAAGCAAAGACAAGGAGTTGACTATGACGAAACCTTTTATCCTGTTGCCATGTTAAAATCCATTAGAATTTTGCTCGCTATTGCAGCATACCATGATTACGAAATCTGGCAGATGGATGTGAAAATAGCTTTCCTTAATGGGAACTGTCTGAGGAAGTGTATATGACACGGCTGAGGGTTTGACAACCAATGACGCCGGGATGGTGTGTAAAAGCGCAAAGATCCATTTATGGATTAAAGCAAGCTTCTCGGAGTTGGAATCTTCGCTTTGGTGAGATAATCAAACAGTTTGATTTCATCAAGAACGAAGATGAGCCCTGTGTTTACAAGAAGGTTAGTGGGAGTGCCATTGTGTTCCTAGTGCTTTATGTAGATGACATATTGCTCATAGGGAATGATGTGCCTATGTTACAATCAGTCAAAGCTTGGTTATCCAAGAACTTCTCAATGAAGGACTTGGGTGAGCCACCTATATTCTAGGAATAAAGATCTATAGAGATAGATCTAAAAGGTTGCTTGGTCCGTCGCGGTCCACCTATATAGATTCGGCATGGAGCGGTCAATAGAGGATTGCCGCCCATGTCACATGGGGTCTACATGTCAAAGGGAATGAGTCCTAAGACAGAGGAGGAAATGGCACAAATGAGTAAGATCCCTTATGCTTCGGCAATCGGGTCTATCATGTATGCCATGTTATTCACAAGACCGGATGTCTCGTACCCTCTTAGTATGACTAGTAGGTACCGGTCCAATCCAGGTGATGGTCACCTGGATTCTTTGTAAAAAATATCCCTGAAGTACTTGAGACGTACTTAGGGATATGTTCCTGGTTTTCGGTAATGATGATTTAGTATTACGAGGTTATACGGATGCCGGTTTCAAAGCGCAGGGACGACTATAAGTCGCAATCTGGATTTGTTTTCACGCTTAACGGCGGAGAGCGGTGGTGGAAGAGTTTCAAGCGAGGAGACTACTGCAGACTCTACAACGGAAGCGAATACATAGCGGCCTCGGAGGCGGCAAAGGAAGCGATTTGGATGAAGAAGTTCATTGCGAACTTGGTGTGGTTCCCTCGTTGAAGGTCCAGTGCCTCTGTACTGTGATAATAATGGAGCGATATCTCAATCGAAGGAACCAAGGTCTCATAAGAAATCCAAACATGTGCTACGACGCTATCACTTGATTAGAGGGATAGTAGATAGAGGAGATGTAAAGATAGAGAAAGTCCACACGGATGATAACATAGTTGATCCGTTAACCAAGGCATTGTCTCAAGCTAAGCATGAGAAATATGTTCACTTGCACGGGCTTAGGCATATGGGTGATTGGCTTTAGGCCAAGTGGGAGATTGTTGGATATGTGTCCTAAACCCAATCGGGTTGGACCGGATCCGACAAGGTCGGGTCATTTACAGTCTATTTAGTTCATGTAATAACTTTATTATGATTAATAAAAGCACTTATGTTATTATATATTGTTTATCTTCATATTATTTGTTGTATATATATATATATAGTAACGTCCCTAGCATCAATCTGTGATAGAGAAACCATGATAGTGATTATGGTTGATGAGATCTCTAATCACTATAACAATGTTGGTACTTAAATGTCTCTAGTCTTATATATTATCAAACGGGACATTGATAGTATAATCAGACTAGCACGTATTGGATGTCTTCTATCTTTTAGAAGATAGGGATAGATCTCGTCTATCGAAGTGTAGGGACACTTGGACTGTACGTGGACGTGTATTAGAGAATGCGTACGTTAGACTAACCCACTTACATTAAGTGTCACACTATGTGGCGGTTGTGTAATTATCCTTTTGATCGGAGTCTTCATGGCATCACGGTGTGGATTTTCATGCTTTGACACTATTGAGATTTCTCCTAACCACGGGGCGATCATGCGGTAGTGATTGGGTATGATATTGAAGCATGCGGAGTATACATGATTGGTCGTCCGGGAATCACGTATCCTATGATTGGGATCGAATATCCGAAATGGCCTTCTTATAAGGAATGTCTAGCTCTCGAGAATCTTTGCAAAGTGGGGAGTAAATGTGTTATTCCGAGAGAGCATGATATCCAGATTATAAGATATGATCGTCAATGTATTGACACTCGATATACGATCGTATGGATATTAATTCAGCGGTAGGATTGTAAGTTACACGGTAACCGCTTAACATGAAATGTAGTAGTCATTGCTTTTGACTTTTCCGATGATTGGGGGTCACGGTGTGTTGCTAGACGCTATCCCGTGATCGTTAGGTATGAAGGGCATTTTAGTAAATTGCACTTTGTGTCTACGGCCAACATATTCGGAAGTCTATCGGGTCACACACATATGAACATCGAGTCGGATTAAAATGCGGTTATAGTTGATAACCAAATAAGGAAAGTTTATCTCTAGACTATAAAGGTTATTGTGGTAAATTAATATGGTGGTATTTATTTATTATGAATAAATAAAATACAAGATATTAATTATATATAAATTATATTAATTAAAGAATATTCCGGAAGCCAATTATTTGGCACATGGGGCGTCACATTTAAATGTATGAGATACACTTGGATTGTGCACTTTAATTAATTAGATTGCCATAATATTAATATAATATATTAATTGATTTTGGAAAAATAGATTTATGGTAATAAGATAATTATATTCAATATAAGATATTGACAAAATAAATTATAATTAAAGAGATAAATCAATCTAGTTGATTTTCCTTATTTTATTGGGAAAATGTTTTCTTCTCCTTCACACATATGGGGCGCCACTTTTAACTATAAATAAGAGGTGGGTGTCAAAATTTCTTTTGTACATCACAATTGCAAGAAAGCTCATAGTTCTTGTATAAAATAGAGAGCAATCTATAGTGAGTTTGTGAGGGAGGAAAAATGCCGGTCTAGCAACCGGAGTTTTCCGATAGCAATCCAAGGAGGATTCCGGCAAGGGGTTCGTGTGGATTAGCGATAGAGGCCGGACACGTGGACGGCTTGCGTCTATCGAACTACTCTCCGTTGACGGTCAAAGCGACGATCTTAATTTTTGGTTTCAACAGAGCTTTTTCTCTACTGTTGATGATTTTGTATACTATGCGCTGTGTCTTTACTGGGATATGCTCTGTGAGGTTTCTCATATGACCCCAGGTTTTTCTTTATTGTTTAGGATAATAATCTTGTACTATTACGTACCTTTGTATATATTTTTACATTTTACCGACAAAAAAAAAAAAATCATGTAAACCGGTGAGGTAAGTGACACAAGAAAAACCTCCGTGTGTCGGATACGGATACGGCCACCAAAATGGTGTGTCCGTGAATCATAGACTAAAAGCCCTACAATAATATCTTAGCTGTGATTTGGTTTCAAAAGAGCCACTAGTATTCGCTCGGGTTTCAAGAGGTACATCGGTACTTAGCTGATTCACCTATGAATTTTCTTGCTTGTCAAAACGTAAGATCTTCCTTCCAGAAAAAAAAAAAAAAAAAAAAAAAACCAACAACGTTGAGATTTTCTTGACTTCGTGCGTATTAAGATCAAACGTTTACCATTGTACTAAAACCAATTGGTGTTAATAAAGACGCTACTTTATTTTCTTATAATTTAAAAGTGCGGGTAATCCGTCCCATCACCCCCCTCAAGTGTTGGCAATCTGTCCAACGCTGCACCATTTTTTCAGTTAAGAGTGTGGACAATCTGTTCCAACACTCCCTTCAAATGTGAGAATTCTCTCCCAAACACTTCATTTTTTTTAAAATAATGTTCCAACCAAGGTTCGATCTCATAACCTCTGGCTCCGATACCATGTTAAGATCAAGCGCCTTACAGTTGTACTAAAACCACTTGGTGTTAATAAATACGCTACTTTATTTCCTTATCATTTAAGAGTGTGAGCAATCTGTCCCAACTGTCCGAAGCATAGTACAACAATTTAACACATTACAAGAAGCAACAAACACTAATGCAACATTCTGTTGATTAAGACGTAGCACAATAACTAGTGAAAACATATAAGCAAATATATATAAACAACTCATGAATCAAAAACAGAAATTTATGCTTTTCGTCTCATGAATCAAAAACAGAAATTTATGCTTTTCGTCCAGGGCAGCAGGAGGAGCAGAGATGCATTGATAAAATCCTCCTTTACAAATTGCGGCGGGCGCACCTATATTCCCAATATGGTCCGAATATGGTCAGGTGGGTGCCTTGCAAGTGACTTAGGATCAGGATATCGATTCGTTGGTTCCACGAGTGCACTATATATGAGGTCATAGGCTTCAGCTAGTGATCTAGCAACCAGAACACAGGCTTGAGATCGTAAGCTTGGGACTTGCATCTCCTCAAATTCTGGCAAGGGGCTTTCACTACCCAAAATGATACCAAAGAAAGCCTTCAACCCTTCCGATAGAGAAGCTGGACAAGTGTCCTCCAACTCTGCCAATGGCGTTGGCGGCCCCCCTGAAATGTTTCCATCATTGCTTGATAATTTACGGAAATATGACATCTTGTTTGCCAAGCCACACTTTCTCAGTATCATATCAACCTCATTTTCTACCAAAGAATTTATGTGACTTTCTATCATTGCACCAAGTTTATTTGCATAATCAGATGCCGCTGGATATTCTAACAATGCTTGTTGAATTGCACTTAAGCAGTTGATGAGAAAGATCTTTGCAGGTGTTTCATTTGTCTGAATCAAATAGGCACACACTTCATCAGCATAAGTGGTTTATCATGAGCATAAGTGCAACTATCATAATGGAGATCATACACCCAAATAAGAAAAAAAAAAAAAAAAATCAGCAATGAAAATAGCACCAAACACTTAAAAAAGAGCTTCCATCAGAATGACATGAAACATACCTTTGCGTCAATCCATTCACTTTCAAGACATGAAAAAAAAAAAAAAAAAAAAAAAAAAAACCAGTCGGTTGCATACTTGCATGGAAGCGCCACAACTTGTAAAATACCCGCCATACGCAATATAAAACACTTGTAGTTTAACACTTTTTGTATGAAATGGAAAGATGAAGTTGGGGGAGGGGTGTGTTTTGTCTGGTGTAATATACATGATTTATATGATAAATGATTTACACACAAAAAAAAAAGCATCTATTTGAAGGAAATAGCTAAACATGTGATTTATATTATATGTAGCTTTATGTGAGAGAAAAGAAGTAAGAACTCTTATTCAAAATAGGGATATAACCCATGCTTATATAGGATACAATGAATGGGCAACAGTTAGGGATATGTAATACATGTATCCATAATCATGTCCCCTAAACACGGCTAATTAGTGTATTAGCTAGGAGTACATACAACTAACACCACTAAGCCATAAAGGCAGCAGACAAAGATAATAAAGGGCAACAGAGTATATACACACTTATATTAGAGATATAAGTAATGTATATCATATGTAAATCAATATTATAAAATGACTACATATCTTGAATCTTGAATTCACATTCAAGATACGTGAACACATAAAACAGAAAATGAGAAATATATAGGTAATGGATTTACTAGACCAAACAATACACTCTTCAAGATATGCAAACACGTAAATTCACATACACAATTAGAAATATACGAATAAATGGACTCACAACACCAAACAATATTCCTAAACTCTGATCATGCCATATAATACAAATGACCATTCACTTCCATACATTAGCCCTATTACAACACCGTCGCTTCCCTTTATTAACCGCTTGATCCCATCACCAGAAATATTGCAAGCTTTTCCCAGTTTTTTTTTTTTTACCCCGCAAGCTTTTCCCAGATATTGTTGGCTAAAGCACTATTGAATAAGAGCTTTTAATTTGTTTATTTAAGAAATGATAGTGATCACTTTAAATATCAACAAATATGCTAAGCTATGTCCATAGTTCTTTATTTGTGTATGTATTTTTTGCAAAATGAAAATGAAATACAATAGTTTCTGTAGAAAGATATGTTTTATTGTCATTTATGTAGGAAGATCTTTATTTATTTTCGTGTCAGTGCACATGTAAACAGGGTAATTTATAGTAGGGAAATAACTGTACAGTAGATATACAGTTCCATTTCGTTATGAAATTTGATTAGATATTTTATAATTAGTATCTTTCCTAAATTAGGCCAATTATTAGGCTGGTTTCATTGGATTCTAGCATTAAGATTTCTCTGCATATAAATAAGAGGGAATATACAGCAATCACATTCAATGAAAAAGATACTATTTCATCTCATTCCTTACTGTTTTTTTCATATCAGAACCTAATTAACAGCCTTAAAATTTTATGATGGCTGATTCTGCCGCACACCCCTGCCACTCAATCCACCATCAGCAACACAGCCCGTTCATCCGACTGATCCATGGCTATTCCTTTATGCATCAGCCAACTGAGACACATGAATGTTGCCTAAAATATTCTAAGGTATTTGAAGAAAACCTCTGGACAATGTCCAACTTCAGAAAGAAAGTGTGCAGAGAAGTGAAAGTCTATACAGATGTTGTTTGGGTAGGGTCCGAATCTGAAAGAAGATTAATATCTGGTTACTGAACTCTTATCTGGGGGAACCTAGTTACTTGGAGAAATTAAATGCAAACCTTGGTGTCAAGGACTTCTGTAACAACTTGTCAATAATAAGGGCACTCTTATCAGAGGCCCTAAAATTTATCCCTAAAATAATATAAAATAATACATATCTCTATTTTACAACATCTCAATTCAAAAACCTCCACAACATAATCCCTATCCTTATCCCTATAACATTTCAAATAATATTAAATAATACATATTCTACCTCACAACCCTATTCATACACATTAAATATTTATTATTTCACTCCAGCAGCATCCCTATCCCTATCCCTATAATTTTTAATAATTAAATATATTTAGGGACGTGAATAGTGCATCCCCACAAGTAACCTAAAAATAAATAGGGATAGGGACTCTGCTGTAAAAGCTATTTTGGGGTAAACTCTATTTTTTATCTTCATTTAAGGATAGGGCACCGTATAGGGCTTCTGCTACTAGTGCCCTAAGTAATCGCATAATATCCAATACAACATGATAAGACCAAACATATAGATATTGATTGGCATTTTCTGAAGGAATTTTTTTTGAAGACAGGGTCATATCCTTAAATCACATTACTACCGAGGACCAACAAGCATATATATTAAATAAAGTTCTCTGTCATAGTGTTTCAAGACATGAGCTCCAAGCTTAGTATACCAATATATAGAATCAAGCTTGAGGGGAAGTGTTGCTAAATTAAATTATTTACGTGTTTCACAGCTGTAGGATAATTGTTTCTTTCCTTTTTTAGAGCCTTAATTAGGCAGATTTGAGGCTTTATTTCGATATCAATCAGGCTAGTCAATGTCTTGCTGTCCTACTATACATTAAGATTATCTCCAAGTTATTGAGAATATCCTAGTAAATGAGAATATCTCTAAAGGCTCCTAGCCGTTATAAGTTTAGGTTTTACACTGCTAATACTTGTAAAATGCTTACAAGTTGAATACAAGAAATTATTCTCTCTATCTTTTTTTCTATAGTAGCATCCAACAACTCACATTGTGTGAGAGTTTGAATCAACTAGAATATTTTCCACTTGAATATTATTCGTACAATTAACAAGCAGCTGCATCTTTTCAAGAGTTGCTAGGTGTAAACAACTTAAGCCACAGCAACATGTCTCACCAAACTGAAATGCAGTGAAATAAAATGATAAAGAGCATTGATAAACCTGAGATATAGGGATGGAACTTCTGTGCTCCAATATAGCATCTATTGATGATTTGCGGAGTTGGCTTGGGTCAGAATTCATCCTACTTCTTCTAGATAAGCCCCCCTTGGATTTGTGTGCCTCTGCAGCTTGCTCACACATCTTCATATTTGAGTAAAAGTATAATCAGACAAAACCATATGTTTTTCAAAAGTTCATTTGTCAACCACATCTCTATCATGGCATGCATAAAATACCACTCTTTTTATTTTCAAAACAACTTCCACGAAGGAAAGTTAGAACTCCTTAACAGAATCAAAAAGCATAAGGTCAAGTTCACATGTGCATCGATATAGGGTTCTTCCCTTTAATTGCCTTGATTATTATCTCATCCAAAAGCTTAACTGATGGTGAGGTGACTAATTAAACTATTTTAAATAATAAATACTTCAGTGCAGCCCTTCATATGTGGGCATAAGACAGATAGCTTGGCCAATAAAGGGCACATGTACAAACAAATGTATTCAGGTCAACATGAGGAGATTAAGCAAACGAAGAGGTCAACACATAGACAATACAAATAAGGTGGCAGTCTCATCTCTGTGTCTCTTGATCTGATATCTTTGTAAATTACCATCTCAAACAAAAATCTTAAGTTGAAGCGAGCAATTCAATGTTGAAATTCTTTTGCCTTGTCAAAAATGAAATTTCCCGGCTGAAATTGATAAGTAATCCCTAGAAATAAGGATATTTATAGTAGGAAAAAGAAAACACTTGTATTCTTTTTGTGCAATAAAATAACCAATGAAAATGAACTAAAGGGCTCTAGGATCCAATTTTCCTCTATTAGGTGAATTAATATGAGCAAAAGCAAGCATCCAAATACCCAAGAACCCATCTGAAATATGAAAAGAAAAGAAGCAATCAGAAAGTATCCAGATTATGTTTTTGTCATCAAGATACTTTGATGGACGTATATTATCAAATGTCTGTAGTAAGTGCTGCTTTCACCCCAATAGTTTTTTAGGGCATTCATTTGGAAAAGTAATGCTCTAGTTCTAATGCTTTACTAAATTGTCCTCACTAACAGTGCCTTGTTCAAAAACAAAAACTCCTAAATGAGAAGTACAACAAGTAAAGGGCCATTTAACTAACTTCAAAGAGTTGTTACCACTATGACATGGGCAGCCATTGAAGTACGAAGGGATTGGAGTTTAGATTTAGAAAACAATGGAAGTCCACTTTCCATAAACCACCAAATGCAAAAAGGCACACCTGGATAATAGGATCAAGAAAGCAGATAGCACTGGAGTAAAGTCTGGCTTCGGTCCTGACACCGGAACCATCATGCTGTTGTGTGTGTCAACTATTTCACATAGCAATGAGATTCCTTCCCTTACTGCAGGCGGAGGAGAAAGATCAACAGCGACAGGAAGAGGATATCTTAAAAGCTTCTCTCCTCGAGTTTTCAGGATGTCATAAAATGTTCCCTGGGAAGCATCTTTGAGCAACCAAAGAGTATTGCAAAGAGCGGTTTCACTCCCAAGCAAATCTGACATCTATAAAGGAGTAGCAGTTAAGGTATAAAGCAAACAACAAAAGGAAAATAAGGTGTACTTGAATATAAGTGGAGCCGAACTTACAGTATAGCTGTAGAATTCCAGTGTATTACTTAGCTTGTAAGAAACTATAAGACTCGGATGAGACTGCAATACTTGTTCAACCCTAATTTTAAAAGGTCGGCAAACTCCCTCAAAAATTCGGTCCAGAACAAACGTCAAATCTGGCTCTGCCTTTACAGAATCATTTTCAGAGCATTTCGGTAGTGATGCAGCCTTAGATCCTGTATCAGTGGGCTCATCCGGATCAAGCAGAGAAAGTACAAGTTCTTTTTCAGATGCCACGGCCTTCATTTAGCAATACAAAATAGTGGCTTAACAATACCAATCATAATCTTGATTAAGTAATGTACACAAGTAAACAAAAGCAAATAAACCCTTTTTCCCCAGAAACCCACCTGGTGCAGCCATCCCAACATGTCACCTACATATCTTAAAGGATCATGGGCATGAACTTCAATTGGCCTGGGTAGTCCACCAGGTCCTCCACGTGTGAGAGCACTAATAAATCTCCTAAATAATGCATTATGCCTCATATTTGCGACCTGCCGATTGGGTGGCCTTGTGTGAATAAAAGCTTTAAAATAAACCAACGTCTAATGCACTTTTGTTGGGCATGGATTTCCAATTCATTTACCTCTTCTGCACAATACTTGAAAAGCACTGGCCTTTCTCTGAGGCAACGCACTGCTATTTTCAGAAGATCGCTAACTTCAGGGTTGTCTATGTCTCCCAGCCTTCTACATTCTGTTTGGACCCACCTACACGAAAAAGAATGATCAGAGGTCAACAATACTCAAAAACTGAAGTTGTAATGTCACCTATAACTCATTGCTAGACAAAATGCGGAATAAAATGTCGTAGGGGTGGGAAAGAGGCCTAATCCCATTGTGATTTGTGGAATCAGGAGAAGGTGATTTAGGCAGCGTTGTATTATTATATGTGAAATTCAGAGTAAAGAAATGAAAATTTTCTTATTATGCTAAACAAGGGAGAATACAATAATTTGTATAGCTGTTTGACCTCTATAACTATGTGTTAAGAATTACAATGTATTTTATTAAGTTTTATTAGGGTGATTCCAAACAATTGCAGCTCACCAAATATCCCAGTTACTTTATCTCATTATCACCAATGCAATGTCCATTGATATTATCCTCTTTCCCTCCCTCTCAAAAACATCATTGTCCCAAAAAATGAGAAAGTAACAAACGTAAAGACCTGGATCCCATGTAAAGTTCTCAAACAACAATGGAAAACCAATCAGCAATATAATTGAGAGATGAGAACATTTTCTCTTGCCACATATGTATGATGCCATCCACCTCACTAATGATGGTTGGTTTGAGCAAGTATCCCTCTCCCAAATGCTGAAAATAACCCCTGCTACACTGTTTTGCTACTTCTTCATCATTAGCAATTGTCTTGAAACTCCATATCAAACCATTCATGTCTTAACCACATTCCCCTTGCCGAATAAACCCTTTTTTTTTATCATTTCAGTCATTCCAAGGATTGTCAACACTAATATGTGAAATCCACCGGTCTCTGTAAAATTAAATGTCGGCAGGGGGAAAAAAGTTCTACTACACAATCCATTTGGCTAGATGCAAAGTCGAAATCAAAATCAATGTTCAAGGCATATACGACATTAAAGCAAGAGCAGTCTGGCCTCGATCTCCGGCATATAAACCGCACAAGAACAATAATCGATTGTTTCAACTAGGAGATCTATACAAAGTAGTCCCCTTTTCTGTTTGTCTAATCCCACAAGAAGAATACCAGCCATCCATGAAACTAACAATTTAGCACACATAATAAGCTTTATAGACTCCAAAACGAATAGATCATCACCTTCAAATTTCCTCTGGAACTTGGAGCCAAAGGCTGGAATCAGGGCATTAAGGCTTCCATTCAGGGACTTGATATTGCTGGCTTTCGGAGGCTCATGTTGAGGAGATTCTATTGACACAAGGTAGAAAAATTGAATGGGATGATGAACCCTTGAGAGTAGATCTAGAAGTTGGATAAGTTTCAGCCAGACCAATTCTTTTGCTGCATTAATATTGGAAGCCAGGGGAATTCCACTGAAAACATCACATGAGCATTCAATCGATAATTCGAGCGGAATGGAGGATGTAACAGAGAAAAAACATAGAATGTGATTTTCATTCTCCTCCCACGGGTTGAAAATGTTAGCTGTATAATCTTCTATGGTTCCAGAAACTGAAATCAACTTGTATAGAAGCATTCGATCTCCAAAAAATATTGCAGCAACTAGGCTAATCCAGGGAGCAAGGTCAAGTTTGTTATGATATCCCTCAATTTCAACAAGCACAATAAACCATGTTAGTGTGTTTGAAGCTACTGATTCATCTAAGCTTCTTCCTGTGTGAGACCGGATGTAAGGAACCTAAGGTTCCGAAGCTAACTTTGATAGAATTTAGGGGAAGAAAGAACAGAAAGAGATCTAGAAGAGAAGAGATAAACAGGTAGAGATTACATTAATGTTCCAAAACTTGTCATTTACAATCTAAAAGCTGAGCAATCATAGTAGCTGACTCAATTGAAGCTAATTACACATCATTAGGTGACCTAACTCAGATCAGAGTACTCAGCTCGAAACACTCTGTTTGGTTTCAGGTTAGGTTAAAATTGAATGGATTCAAGAGAGAGAAAGTGAAATAATGATTATAAAGCTGAAATCTTGTATTGAAATTTGTGTAGATGAACAAATGATTGGTAAGAGAAATTTTAATGAAATAAATTAAAGTGAAATAATGATTACAAAGTTGAAATCTTGTATTGAAATTTGTGTAGATGAAGAAATAATAGGTGAGAGAAATTTTAATAAAGTATAAAGTAATGGTTAAATAGTGTATAGTGGGTGAATAAAGTGAATTGCTTAATATTATTTTATTTGTTGACTGTGAAATGATTGGTGAGAGAAATTATAATAAAATAATGATAAATAAGATAGTGGAGTGAACAAAGTATCGAGTTGGATCCAACCTAAACCGAAACCAAACAGAGCTAGGGTCCTGACAGACAGCTGTTGGTGGATCTTCCTCAACCTTAACGATCTTAGTGAACCCCTTTGCAACCAGCCTTCACTTAAGCATTTCCATTGTTTCATCCTTCATGTGCTTAACTGTGAAAACCCACTTACAGCCTACTAATCTTAAATCAGTAGGTAAAATGACGGTCATGCAGGTGTTGTTCATTAGAAGGGCAGATATTTCTTCTTGCAATGCAGCCTTCTAATAAGGCTACAGAGATATTCTTATGGGCAGACACAGATTCATGATTAGTAACAGAACTCTTATAGAGTGATGTTGGGGCACAATAGGAATCAAACTTATGTATTGGATGCAAAGTACATGAACGAGTGCCTTTTGTGGAGAGCAATAGGAAGATATGTAATACATGTATCTATGTAATTGGACTGAGAACTTGGATTTGTCTCTTGAACTTTAGACTGTGGCTCAAGATCTGGATAACGGCGGCTAGGTTAAGTGTTGAGGGGTGTGTTAAGTTATAATCGGAAGCCCTAGTTTAATGGCGGCAAGGTTGAGTGGAGGCTAAGTAGTTGAGTTATACTAGTAATCTACTTTCCGTTTAAATAGGATGTAATTTTTCTATGTAACGGATACAATATTGCAAATCCTACATTATTAAATATCACTTTCCAAGGGCCCTTTATTAAATATCACCTCCCTCCACTTAAAAACATTAAGAGCTTCTTTGATGTTTTTTGGTACGGTGTCTTCAGAAAGAGCTGTGAGAGGCTTTGTTGGAAAATGACATGTTTATGTAGGAAATGAAGTTGGATATGGGGTATTTTGTGCATGCTTTGGGTTGTTTTTATTGCTATCGGTACATCAAAAAGGAAATATTCCTCCTTTTCAAATTGTGATGTATGCTCAACATACTGAGTGAAAGGAGAACTTATACTAGAATGAATTTCGATTATTGGACTTGCCTGAGAGGCAGTTAGCATGTGAGGACTCTTGTCTCACGAAGGTTTTTCCTTTGAAACTTATGGTTGGCTCCAGAGATGCTATATCCTTTTTTTTATCAGAATCATATTCTCCTTGAGCAGTTTCATAGGCTTTAATGAGTTCATAGCTTAGACTCAAATGTTCATTAAGAAGCCTTGCAGGCCTGAAATATTGTGATCCAGTTCATAGACTCCCCTGAAACTGAACCATTTCAAAAAGTATAGTGTTTCCAAAAAAAAAAAGCTATCTCCAATTAAATTCTTACTAACAACCATCACAGACACTTACACCCCATTTTTGTTGACGAATATCCTGTGAAAATGCATTCATTTGATAGGTTCTAATGTCCCTTTATTATGGAAATGAACATACACACAGCAGCCATAAACCCTCAGAAGATGGTTTTTTACGATTCTAGACTCAGGGTATTCCTTCCCAAGTATATTTAACGGGGTCTGACAAAGTATTCAAAGGGTAACCTATCTAGCTGATAGGTAGTTGTCAAAACAGCTTCATCCAAGAGATTCTTAAGACTTCTAGAAGTAATCAACAGAGCTCTTGCCACTTCAAGCATGAGTCAGTTCTTCTCAGCTTACACCATTCTGTTGAGAGTTATCAACACAGGAGCTTTGGTACATAATCCTTTATTCATCAAAAACGTTTTGAAGAACTTGATAAAAGTATTCAGACTGGTAAATCTCAGCAGAAAACTAAGTTTTTATCATTTCATTGATGATTTTGAAGGCTCTTTCAAGTTCCAACATCTGATTTTTCTTTTAGCAAATATATTCATGTCACCTTTGGATGATCATCAATTAGAGTAACAAGCCAGCGCAATTTAGTGACAATTTTTACCCTTGCAGCGACCCATACATCATTTTGGATCATATGAAAGGTTTTGAGGCCTTGTAAATAAGTCTTCCTACACTGTCTTGCAATTTCACAATGAAAATTAGAAATGCTTTTCCTAATAAACAACTCTGCACATATTTTTGTGTATAACGGAGACTGGGGTGACCTAATCTATTATGCATTAGGAAAAAAAAATCTGAGCAGATATAGCATCTATGAATTTACAGCCTTTTAAAAGAGCATCCCTAGATGTTTGAGGCCACCCTCAAAAAGATGCTTGAGGCCTATGATAAAAAAGACAGGGTCCTCCCAACAGCCTACACTTGTCAATCATCCTTTCCCCAGCCAATCCTGAAATACACAACTATTCTTAATGAAGAAAAGTGCAATTTTTAATCCAAGTATATAGGCTGACAGTAGGTTTTGCATGATGATCTGTTTATTAGAACATTTTTTGCAGTCAAATTTGGAGAAAACATTATTGACCCTAACCAGCAGTAGCTAAAAAAGAAACATTAAACAACCTGATCTTCTAGCTTCCAGCACAGATTACATTAAAGTAAAAACTGAAATAACCCAGTCATATAGTCTATTGCACCTAAGTCAATGACCCAGGAGACTTTTTGACTGATCATTCAAGTGAGAAGACAGAAATAACCAAGTCCACAAATGGGCAAGTTGGATTAGATGAGTTGTTTGGTAAGATGCTTACTTAGTTGTTGAATACGTTGTGAAGGGTAGTTGTCCAACAGAAGGTGAGGGATCTTGCTCAGAAGCTACTTGGTTTGCTCTGGCTTCTTTTGGATTGCACCTTTAGGCTTCCATGGAGGTTTCCCATTGACTTCCCACCAAGTACCTCTAGTGTGACCCACATTTTTTACATTAAATCCCTTCAATTTTTACTGATTGTTGTTGTTCTTCCAAGTTTCAACTTTCCTAGCTACAAGTGTAGATCCCTCCACTGTAGTATGAGCAGATTTGGAAATAGCCCTTCTCAGGCCTTTCTCCCACCTTACCTTAGAAAATAGTTCTCTCAAGAAAGGTACAAGCTTTCTGCCAAGAATCCCTCTGACTTCATCTAATTCCTGATTTACACCTGCAACCTGCAAGGAATGAGTATACCTACTCATTTTCTTCTTTTTTTGAAACATAACACCATCACCAGGGCACTCCAAGGAATCATCGTGGCACATGTCAAGTTCTTGACACAATGTTACAATTTCTTTTTAATACATTATGACATCCTTTGAATCTTGTTTCATATGCCACGGTCTTGTCTTTACTCAGATTTGAAAGGAGTTCTCAATGTATAAGTACGTGTTGTGGACTGCCTCCCAGCTTTCGTTGCAGTAGCACGGAACATATAAGGTTTGGATATGGAGGTTTCCATAGAGTTTATGAGTCACGCCATAATCAGAGAGCTTTCATACTTCTGAAGATGGTGTTTAAGATCCTCAAAAGGGGGTGTTTGACATTCCCATGTCACAATTGCCATCCATTACCAACTTCACCAATTAGGACCATCCCAAATAATTTTTTCAAGTGGCTAATAGAGCAAATGATGGATCTGCAGAAGAGGTTTCATCTCTAGCAGGGAGATAAACTAGTTCAGGGTTATTAGTGGAGGCTGCCTAAGTTGAAGCGAGCTTAGGAGTGTTTCTTGTTTCAAGCCTGGATCTAGGTTTTTGTTGCTAAGCGTATGGCTTTGATACTATGTAGAAATTAAAAGAACTCTTATTATTTGTTTAAATACAATGAAGGAAAAGCCTTTTAAATAGCAACACCAAGCTAGGTACACGCCCTACCGCCTTTCCTGATTTAATCATACACCAAACCCTACAAATGCTTCCTAAATTTACCAGAAAAGATACTCCTAAGTAACACAAATATAACCACGAATAAATCAGCCAAACAAACAGCATACACAAACATAAACAGGAAACATAGCTAGAGCCCTAATTACTCATTCTTCTACATTAAGTAATGCATGCAGCAACCTTGTTCGCAATTTCAAGCATTAGCAAGGAAAAGAACACATGAATGTAGTGATCAGGATCCTATGATACATAAAGTCAACCCCTGGGAATGGTTTTCACTAATAGAAAAACACCAATAGAGATATAAAAGTGTTCACAAATGTTTGATTGGGCTGGATCTGTCATTGACGTAAGATCCATCACTGGTATGTGTAGGTGTAAATAATTTAGAGAAAGAGTACAGATAAGAAAATGTGTTTCTTATTATTCAGAGGCTGCAGCACAGGCCTTTTTAAATAGTTGCAAGGAATCAACACGAAACCTACCTTACCTTATTTAACACACACCTGCCGTACAAGGTCTCTTCTAATCATACAACTAAGAGATCTTCCTCTACACAACAGAAACATAATTACACAAAGTAAAGACCATAAAAAATTGACAATAAAAGACTCCCACATTAAACAGACTCTAAGCCCTAAAAACACATCTGTTCTTACCTTATTTCTTCTACAGTTCCTTCTACCGTAGGGAAATTTTGTTACATGGAGAAGCAAGAAGCAGCCTATTGTGTCCATAAGTAGTGCTGAAGCCTAGCACAAGGCTCTCGCCCTGCGAATTTATGAGGAGATTTGGCTATGAGAATTCTATCAGGATTGGCTCTACACTTAAAAAGATCAATCGGGATAGTATGTGATTACATATCTGCAATAACTATTCATGTCCATCATGACAAGACTAAACACTGAAAAGTTGATAGACACGTCATCACTGAGAAGATTGAAGACAAGACCGACTAGGGTATGTTCCATCCAAATATCAAATTGCTGATACTATACCGAGAATTCCCTAGATGTATGTTCCAAGCTTGATTGTATAAACATTTATAGACCAAAATTGAGGGAGAGCATAGGAACATGTAAGGTAATTATGTATTTTAATTAGCTTTAGCCTTGTTATATGTTTCTTATCATTCGGATTATTTGTCACTAGTTTAGGGCTTTACATTCTTAATAGCCGTTGATAATTACTTGGGTAGGCGTCTCCTGCACATTGATAAGGTTGTATACATTTAAACTCGTTGTACATATACCCTTAACAGGATCCTCATCCGAACAAAGTGATATACTTCACATTTCATTCTCTTTCACACAAATCCTATAAGAAACTGATTCAGTGACTCAAACTCGTGACAAATAGCCAGATGAGTGGGAAAAAAACTAGTCATTAAAAACGGTGAATTATTTCTCAAAAAGTGAATTAATTGTACTTTTTGAAAGCTGGCAAACCACCGCCATAAATATTTATTCCAGGGAGAAGTAGAGATGTTGACACTCTGAACAATCAATATTCAGAGGTATGTTACCTGCATAGGCGTTCATAGGCACCCTCTTGATAAACGGCCATCATATCCATTAGCTCCAAACCAGCACGCTGTACAAGGCTTCATGTCAGTTCCACTTACTGGCATTTGTTTTTGTAAGACAATGTCACTTTTTGTAAAAGAACACCGGCTAAATAAATATAAGATGATTAAAGATTGATCATAACCTGTACCATAGGGGGCTAACACAGAAGTATTGAGCAGCTAGACTCACGTAAGAGTTAATTACTTACTCAAGCAATCAGATAATGCACAAAACTTTGGGCATTGAATACTGTGTTAATCCATGGAACAAAATGGTTTTGATAACAATTATGCTACAGGATCCAGGACCAAGATCTGAAAACAGTATGTTATAAGGGTAATTACAGTGCATCGGCAAAATTGCAATAGCAGAACTAACCAAGGAATCAAAACGGACATGAAAAACGTATAACCCCATTTTGAACTGAAGATATTACACTTTTAGAATAACCCCATGATTTTGCTTCTTAGACAGCTACACGGTCCATGCTAAAAGAGGACATTGTAAGAATGCACATTTTATAGAAACATTAGTCGCATACACCTCAGTCCCAAATTATAGGTTTTTTAGCTTATTTAATCGTCCCATAATATATTGATTTCTCAAGAACGAATGCAGTTTATAATGCACTTTATCCTATTCTACAGCTTTTGGGTTCTTAACGTATTTAAAATCAAAGTGAAGTGGAAAGTCAATTTTTTCCTAGTACACTAAAAATTGGATCATTGATTAGCTTTCTAATTTGAGTAAAAATGTCCAAAAAAAACCTATATAATTTGGGAAGGTGGGAGTAAAAAACTATATATTAGCAATTGCTCAAGACAGATTCAGATTTAATAATAAAATAAAGTTAAACTTTAACGAAATTGAACTGTGCATCTGTCAGGAGTGATCCTCCAGCAGTCCTTAGGACCTTAGTCTTAAAAAAATCTACGTTTCCGTCCTTAATCCAAGGAATACGACCAATCAACAATTCAGGCAACTCGTTTGGAGACTTGAAAAACGAAACAATACATAAAAGCAGGCTGCAATAAAAAGGATTTAAAATATACTCCCTCCGTTTTTTTTACTGTCACATTTGAGAACTTGTCTTGTTTCTATTTATCTGTCATTTTAGAATTTCAATATACAACAATTATTTATTTTTTCCACCTGTACCCTCATTTTAATTAAACAAGGTTTATACTTCCCATGTCACAAAGAATGAATCAAAAAATGTCATTCCCAATGCCAATATAAATGCAACAGCCAGGGAAGTACCATGCGTTGCTTTTCTTTTCTGTTTGACATGGCTTTTCATAAGTAAACTATTGGTGGGAACTGGGAAGCATTGAAAAATAAGCCCCGGTCAAAAAAAAAGTCGAAAGAAACAAGTCACAATTTACTATGACAAGATGAGGGGTCCTTTTAATGCTTACAAAGCACAATATTTTGTGGGAGATAATATAAAGCAAAAATAGAAGGATAACTTTGTCATCTAACAATCTATTGCAGACACATTAATCACTTTCTTAATATGTGTGATTATACCTTAAGCGACAGTTATAAAAGACACCAACAAAAAAATGAATGAATCTGACTGAGAAAGCAATCAGGACAGAATATAACTCATTGCCATATCTTGTAGTCCGGAAAAGAAAAATGGGAACAATAATCAATCCACATAATAATCCAACATCACAAGAAAATGGTAAGCCACTGAATCATATCCAAGGTGTATGGCACAGAAAATTAGGGACACAATTTTGAAGTGTTGAACAAGGTCCCGTGGTAAAATGGATTGTTCTTTTAGTTGAAAATTTATGGTGAACTGATTTCAAATTGCATATAATTTTAGCAACAAAATGGCGAAGAGCTCTCTCATTCTTCATTTATTGCAAGATTCTTGGCAGTTCAAATGCTCTTACCTATGGTTTGTTTGTTTTGATGGAATGGAATGTTAATTGAGTAGAATGAAATGGAATGGAAAAAAAAGGCATTTCATTCTTGCATTTGGCCCGTGAAAAAACAAAATGGATCAGATTCCATAACGGTGACACACTAGATGGTGGTGGGTGGTGGGGTAGGTTTGGGTAATGTAAGGGGTAGGGACGGGGTGGGGTAAGGAGGTAAGGAAGGGTGGGGTGGAGTAAGATATTGTAGGGTGAGATGGGTGTGAAATAAGGAGGGGTGGAGACACATGGTAAGGTAGGGGAAGGTTGGGGTAGGGTACGGTCAATAATGGGGGGTATTTGGTAAGGAAACGATCTCAAATCTTTCGCTTGGGTTCATATAACTTCTCGACGCACTTTTCATACAGGTGCTGCATGGCTGTCGTCAGCTCGTGTCGTGAGATATTTGGTCAAGTCCAAAAAATACCCCCCATTATTGCCGACGTCGGCAATAATGGGGGGTATTTTTTAGGGTAGGGTAGAGGGCAGGTAAGGTAGGGTAGGGTTAGCGTCGTAGGATGAGGTGGGGTAGGGTAGGGTAGGGTAGGGCAGGGTAGGGTTAGGGTGGGGTAAGGGCATATGGTAAGGCAGGGGCATATGATAGGGTGGGGTGAAGTGAGAGTGTGAGTGGGTGGGGTAGCGTGGGAGTGGGGTGGAGTGGGGTGGGGGTAACATGGTTAGGGCAGGATGGGGGTAGTAGGGGCAGTGTGTTTTATCAATTTACATTCCATCCCTATCGATCCATTTTTGGAGGTGTAATTATTTGAAAGAAGAATAATCTTATTATTTGAAAAGGAATAATCACATGAATATATAGCAAAGAAAAGACTAACGGCTAGGAAAAGAAATAAATCCACCCTTGACAAAAAAAAAACAGAATGGAAGACCCTTCGTAACCCTAGAGAGACTAAGACAGTTAAGACAGCTGGATAAAATAAGAATATTAAACTCTGATGTATTTTCCAACACTCCCCCTCAAGGTGGTGAATGGATATAAAAAGTTCCCAGATCTTTGAAGATTTTGTTAAGTAATCCTTTAGTAAGAACATCAGCCACCTGTCCACCAGAGGGAACAAAGATGGTATACATAAGGCCACTATCCGGTTTTTTTATAATGAATTGCCTATATACTTCAATGTGCTTCGTTTTGCCATGTTGGACTGGGTTATGAGCAATATTGATAGAGGATTTGTTGTCATAATAGAGCTTCATGGGCTTTGCCAAGCAATTTTTAAATCATCAAGTATAATATTGACCCATACGAGCTCACGGATTGCCAATGCCATAGATCTAAACTCAACTTCAGCACTTGACCTTGCTACCACATATTGTTTCTTGCTTCTATATAATAAGGCTTCCACCTAAGTAGACACAGTAACTAGAGGTGGAACTTCTATCTTCAATAACTCCTGCATAGTCAGTATCAGTAAAGGCCTCAAGGATTATCTCATTTCCCCTTTTGAACGAGATTCCTTTCCCTGGGCATCTTTTTACATAATGTTTAATCCTCTCCACAACTTTAAGATGCACTTCTCTGGGGTCTTGCATGAACTTGCTCACAACATTCACAACAAAAGTTATATTTGGTCTAGTATGAGCCAGTAATATTATTTTACCAGCCAATTTCTGATAATAATGTTTATCAACAGGTTTATCTTCACGGGCATTAATCCTAAGATAATACTCAATAGGTGTTTCAGCAGGCTTGCATCCCAATTTTCATGTTTCAGCAAGTAAATCTAGAACATATTTTTTGTTGTGATATAAAGATACTTTGTTTAGAATGAACAAACTCAATTCCTAGGAAATATTTTAGTTTTCCTAAGGATGTAATATCGAATTCTTTAAACAGACAAAGCTTTAGTTTATCAATTTCTTCCAAATAACTTTTAGTGATAATCATATCATCAACATTCACCAGAAGAACAGATATCCGATTATCAGAAGAATTTTTAATAAATAAAGTACGGTCTCATGAGTTTGTGTATATCAAAAAAAAAAAAAAAATCATAGCCTTGGTTAATCTCCCAAACCATGCCCTAGAGGATTGTTTGAGGCCATAAAAGACCTTTTTTAAATTACAGATCTTCCCTTTTTCAGTTTCAAAACCAGGTGGGACTTGCATATATATTTCTTCTCCACGTCCCCTACGATTAAGGATAAGCTGCTAGAGAGAGGAGAATTCTAACATTATTCATTTTGGCTACTGGTGCAAAAGTATCAAAGTGGTCTCCCAAAAGTATGAGTGAATCCCTTGGCAACTAACTTAGCTTGATATCTTTCAATGGATCCATCTGAGTTTTACTTAACAGTGAATACCCATCTACAACCAACAGGTTTGACCCCTTTGGGAGGAGATACAATCTCCCCTTGATATTGTGCTAAAGAATGTATTACATGTTCCAAGGATTACCACCAATCTTATATCAATTCAGATATTATCCTCTGATTCCAAATGTTTTGTTGTGTTCTCTACCAATTTACATGTAAATATTAATTATAATGTTTTTATAGATGTTTTGATGTTTTCGCACCAAATGAGGACTCCACTTAAAAATTTCTTGAAGATCGAAGGCCGGGGTTGTGATTGGTTTTTTCGGGGATTCAAATTATGTAGCATTCATTCCCCTACAATCTGAGGAATGAGCCCAATTACAGAATTAGAACTCAGGTAGTTTAATCAAACAATCAGAATACTACAATCAGGTACTACTTTGATTGTTTGAGTCTAATCAAACAATCAGGTAGAAAACTACTTAGAACTCACACAATAAATAAAGAAACACAATGTTTTGTTTTCAATCTTTAATGAGAGGTTATCTTATCTCTCATGAATTGAACCATATATAGAAAACTTTTAACTGGCAAGGATATGATGTTGCCAGACACAAAACCAAAAAAAAAAAAAAAAAAAAAGATAAATAAACACTAAAGAATGTATTACATGTTCCAAAGATTACCACCAATCTTATATCAATTCAGATATTATCCTCTGATTCCAAATGTTTTGTTGTGTTCTCTACCAACTACTATTTGATTCAGGAACAAATAACTAAGAGGAAGATTGAAATTGCTAAAATTGGAGAGGGCCTTTACTTTCTTGATATACAAGGCCAAGAGGCTAGTCTGCTCACTAGGGTGTCCACTAAGGGTGTACATGGTCTGATTTTCCGTTTTTTTAGCATTTTTAAAACCAAACCATTTTGTTATGGTGTCAAATTTGCAAACTGAAACCGAACCATAACTGAGTAAAACCATTTTACTCGGTCTAGTTTGGTTTGGCTTGGTTTTACTTTTTTCTGGTTTTTTGGCTTCTCCATTTTTTTCCATAATCTAGTCATATACACACACATTATGATATTGTCATATGTTTCAATTAGGGTGATCATATAAAACTATGTTAACGTTTTACATGATCTTGTCATATGTTCCTATTAGGTTGGACCACAACCTACGTGTGTGAGGTTGTTGGTTAAATTATTAATAGATAGTGGACTGGGGCATTGGGGTATTACTGTCCACTACCTTTTTGTCTATGTCTGTAAATGATAAGATATGGCTGTATCATCGTACAATGGGCCATCCCTCTTTTATTGTACATCAAAAGATGTTTCCTGAATTATTTAATGGTTTGAAACCTGAATCTCTTAATTGTCAAGAATGTGAGTTAGCTAAGCATAAGAGACATTCTTTTTCTTCTATCAACACAAGAATTGTTAATCCATTTACCTTGATCCATAGTGATATTTGGGGTCCATTTAAGATTCCAAATATCACAGGAAGTAAATGGTTTATAACTTTTATTGATGACTTCACTAAGGCAACTTGGATATATATCTTGCAAAGAATAAATCTGATGTTGCTTTTATTTTCCCTCAATTTCATCATATGATTGAAACTCAATTTGATACAAGAACTAAATGCATCAGAAATGACATTGTACATGATTATTTGGATCAAATCCGGGATCCCTGCTTTCTTAAGGAAGGAATCATTCATGAGTCATCTTACACTCCACAACAAAACGAAGTGGCTGAACGCTAGAATAGACATTTATTAGAAATGACTAAGGCTATCTTATGTTAAACGCATTTCCCTAAGAATTATTGGAGGAGGCTGTCCTTACCTCTGCACATCTTATTAATCGTCTCCCTTCCAAACATCTTGAAAACAAGAGTCCCATTGAATTTCTCTTTATCCTCTTCCCTTCATTTCATGTATCTAAGATTCTAAGTTAGAACCTAGAGCTTTCGGATATGTTGCTTTTGGCCACATTCACCTAATAAAGGGAAACTTTACCCTAGAGCTGTTAAGTGCATCTTTATAGGGTACTCTGACACTTAATAGGGGTACAGGTGTTGCAGTAGATTGCAGTAGATTGCTGAACCATAAGCTACTGTGATTTTCTTATTACTAGGAGTGGCCTTGTAAATAGCCCCTAAATCAACGACCCAGTCATCAGAGGCACAGATAACTTGATTACAGGAAACCATACCTGAGAAAGCAAGAGAGCAGCAGAATTTTCAAGAGTTGCTAAGAATTTCTTTAGCGTTTAAATCTCAAATGCTCCAAGACCTGCAACTTGTTCTTTTGATATTCCTTCAGCCTTAGAATTAGCGATTTGGGCTGAGTTTCAACCAATCTCTTTTCTTGGTTTGCCATGCAAATTCCAAAAGTTTTCGTTAGTGTGGCGATTCCCCTTGCAGTAGGTGCAAAACATGGAGTCTTTATCACTTGTTTTCGAATGAGCTTTCTGTTTTTGAGTGACTTTTTCAGAGTCTCCAGCCTGATTCCTTATAAAACTTGCAGTCATGGTATTTTTAGACAGTAGAGTTGATGCTTCCTTACGAGTAGTACAAGCATACCCCCCCTACAGCTTTCCTCAGCTCTAACAATGGTAACAAGGGTAAGTCCTCTTTTCCTATAATTTGAACACGAACTGCATCAAGATCTGAGTTCAGGCCTGCAAAGAAGGAGAAAATCCTATGCTTTTCAAAGACCCTTTTGATACCAGCAGCATCAGACTTGTTTCTTGGAGTGATACATTGGTAGTGATCCAACCCTTGCCGCATGTTTGGCAGTTGGCTGGAGTACTCAGTGATGGATCGATTACCTCTTGAAAGAGGAGATTTTCGTCTTTATCTTGTGATCTTGGGTAGCATCATTAACCTTAAAGTAGGTTTGCTTCATACTGTCTCAAATTTTCTTAGTTGATCCAAGAAACATGCAGGAGTCACTAATTTGTTGAATCATTGAATTCCATAGCCATGACATGACCATAGAATCTTGTTTGTCCCACGTAGAGAACTTAGGATTATCTTCAGCAGGGCCAGTGCCCATTAAGTGGCTCAGCTTCCCTTTTCCTTTAAGAAAGGTACAGACCAGCTGGGACCATTTCAAATAATTCTTTCCATTCAATCGATATGCAGCCTGAATATGCTGCAAATCTCCTGAGCTAGACTCGAAAAGAGAACTTGTCTCAGATTGACTCGTCATGATCGCGATAATGAAGAATACGAAGCGTAGGAAGGAGCCTTACAGCTCTGATATATAATTATTTGAGAGAAAAGAATAATCTTATTATTCGAAAAGGAATGGTTACATGAACATATAGCAAAGAAAAGACTACCTCTACGAAAAGAAATTGTTATGAAAGTAGAAGGAAGGAAATTATTTTATTATTTCTTAGACGAAGTATTTTACAATGATAGGAGACTTGATTTAAATAGGTAGAGGACCTAGAGCCTTCTATGAATTGAATTCCTTGATTTTAGGAATCAATTAAGATTGGCTGTTACAATCACAATAATATAAAATCAAGACAGAATATTCTAATAAAGGAAACAGCGGCTACTAGTCCTAACAAACCCTACCGCACTCATTTTAAACAAGTAAAAAGGCCAAAGCGCCCTTTTTCTCAACACTCCCCCTCAAGTTGAGCATAGATGTTGATCATGCCCAACTTGCTCATAAACTCTTCGAAGTTCGCTTCATTAGGGCCTTAGTCGGTCCATCCGTGTTTGTTGAACCGATGGCATGAAGGGAATGCATATAACACCATTTTCCAGCTTTTCTTTTATGAAATGTCCGTCCACCTCAACATGTTTGGTTCTATCATGTTGAAGCTGGATCATTTGCAATGTCAATTGCGGCTTTATTATCACAAGTACAATTTTAGAGGTAGTTCGGGATCGAAGTTCAAGTCTTCTAACACCCTTTTTACCCATAGTTCTTCATGATTCCATGTGCCATGGCTCTAAACTCGCTTCGCCGTACTTCTTGCAACTACCGTCTCGTTTTTTGCTTCTCCAAGTTACAAGATTACCCCGTACAAATGTGCGGTACCACTCGTAGTTGACTCCGTCGTCCTTTGCTCTCGGCCCGTCCGAATCGTAAACACTTCTACCCCTCTTTTTTTGGTTTTTTTGAACATTAGCCCCTTTCCAACAGTCCCTTTCAGATACTTGATAATTTTGATGACTGCCTGATAATGAGACTGACTAGGGGAATGCATAAACCGGCCGACCACCCCCACAAGCATATGATATGTCGTGCCTAGTGTGAGCTAGATATATCGGCCTTTCCCACAAGCCTCGGAATTGTTCTCTCGTCCACTTCTTCCTCATTATCCGTCCTTTTTGTAAGTTTCAGATTAGCCTCCATAGGTGTACTAGCAGGTTTACATCCCAACAATCTTGTTTCAGTTAGTAAGTCCAAAACATACTTTCTTTGAGATACCACCATTCCCTGTTCTGATCTAGCCACCTCCATTCCTAAGAAGTACTTCAGTCTTCCTAGGTCTTTGATTTCAAATTCTTCTTTCATCTCTTTCTTCACTTGTTCAATCCCGCTCTATCATCCCCCGTGAGTATAATGTCATCCACATACACCACAAGCACAGTCACCTTGTTCCTGCTCCTTTCTTTACAAACAAGGTGTGATCAGAATGTCCTTGTTTGAATCCCACCTTTAGAAGGAACTGCCTGAATCTATCAAACCAGGCTCTGGGACTTTGTTTCAAACCATACAGTGATTTTCTCAGTTTGCACACCTTCCCAGGATTTTTAAGATCAAACCCTGGGGGCAAGTCCATGTACACTTCCTCCTTCAGATTCCTATGGAGGAAGGCATTCTTCACATCCAATCCAAATTTACTGCCACAGAGAAAACAATTCTTACAGTATTTAGCTTAGCCACTGGAGAGAATGTCTCAGAGTAGTCAATTCCATAAGTCTGACTGTATCCCTTGGCCACCAACCTAGCCTTGTATATTTCAATCTCACCATTAGCCTTGTGCTTGATGGTAAATATCCATCTACAACCCACTGGTTTTTTTCCGGTGGTTTCTCCACCAATTCCCTGTGTGTCATTTTTCACCAATGCTTTAAGTTCTTCATGCACGGTGTCCTCCACTCGGGAACTTCTGTAGAGCCTCATGTATGTTGGAAGGAATTTTGTGTTCTAAAATGCTAGAGATAAAGGCTTTATGTGTGGGAGAGAGATTTTTGTAGGTTAGGTAGTTTTGGATAGTGGTACCTAGGGTGTTTAGTACATTCCCTAGTTGGTTTTCGATGGCTATTGGGACATCAAGCATGAGTTCTTCATTTTGGTTTTGTAGAGTAGTGTCCGGATTTGGGTTGGTACTTGGTGTGTTGGATTATGGATTCGAGAACCGTTTTGGGAGTTTTTTTGTTTTCTTTGTGTGGAAGGTGAAGGTGAGTCAAGTGTTGTATTCCTGCCACTGTTGTCCATTTGCTCAAATGGTAGCTCTGGTTCTGGATCTTGAGCAGTCTGAACTTCAGTATCTCTCCCCATTTTGGACTTAGGATACCTCCTGAAGTAAGTGAGACCTTGGAATTTTGTTGCCTGATCGGGTGTCCTTGGGGTTGAGTTGTCCCCAGGCTGCCCGGTACTGCCCTCATCATTGTGTCTATCCATTACTTCTTCATGATGTGATATACTAGGTAAGTCAACACCAAATTGGTTGTATTGAAAGTCGACCTTTGTATTGAAAATCGCACTATCTTCTTGGTTCATTAAATACTCCCCAAGAAGATGATCGATTGCAATACATTTTATTTTCAAAAAAGGTGACATCCATTGTTTCAATAACCTTTTGTTTTTGGAAATCAAAGACCCTATATCCCTTCTTGTTAGAGGAATATCCTACAAACATACATTTTGTGGACCTTGGGTCAAGTTTACCCCGATCGTATGTGTGAGCAAAAGTAATGCGACCAAATTTTTTTAAAGGAAGTTCTTGGATCGTCTAGTTTCGGGAAAGCTCTTTTTTAGCTTTTCCAATGGCTTTTCGAAACCAATGCTCCTCGAGGGGAGTCTATTGATCGATACACCGCCGTGAGCGAGCTTGCTCTCCCCAAAGGTACTTAGGGCACCTTGAAGCAAGAAGAAGGGATCTAACCACCTCAAGCAAGTGTCTATTTTTCCTTTCGATACACCATTTTGTTGTGGTGTATTGACACATGAGCTTTAATGGATAATTCCCTTTTCTCGAAAAAAAAACTCTTTTAAAACTTTATTATAGTACTCTGTTCCATTGTCTGTTCTGAGGATCTCTATTTTAGTGTGGAACTGAGTGTTAACCATGTTATAAAAGATTTTAAAAGCCTGTTCAACCTCAAATTTTTCTTTTAACAAATAAACCCAGGATACACGAGTATGATCATCAATAAAAGACACAAACCACCTCTTACCATTCACAGTGGACTGCTTGGATGGACCCCAAACATCACTGTGTATGAGTGTGAAGGGTTTGGTTGGTATGTATGGTTGAGAAACATAGACACTCCTTTTATGCTTAGATAATTCACAGATTTCACAATGAAATTCAGAAATCTTTTTATTTAAAAAAATGTTAGGAAACAGTTTTTTCATATAACTAAAGCCAAGGTGTCCTAATCTAGCATGCCACATCATGATTTCATTATTGGACACAATGGATGAGTGGTAACAAGCACTCCTTAGTTCTTCCTTATTCCTGGCATGAACTTTTTCCTCCAAAATGTAGAGACCATTCTGGACTTCAGCACTGCCAATCTTCTTCCTCAAAGTCACATCATGCAACTTACAGTCAATGGCAGAAAACATCACTCTACAATTGGTCTCTGAGACCAATTTATTAACAGAAATCAGATTGCAGGATAATTTAGGGATATGAAGCACATTATGTAGGGTTAAATTTGGTGAGATAGTAATGGATCCCTTGCCTGCAATGACAGCATAGGATCCATCTGCTATCTTAACCCTTTGATTTCCCCCACATGGAAAATAGGAGTCAAATTTTTCAGAGGCATGTGTCATGTGATCTGTTGCACCTGAATCAATGATCCAGTGTGTATCAGGGTGAGATTTATGAATGGAAAGGGCAAAGACATTACCAGATTCAGTGAGGTTGTATTGAGGTTTGTTGTGATTGGCTAGGAGTTGGCTTAGATGGTCTAATTGCTCCTTTGTGAAAGACAGCTGTCTAGAGACCTTTTCACTTGGTTCTGATGACCCCTGATTTGCCCTGCTGTTGTCTCTTCCACCATTGTACTGATTCCCTGGTTTCCAGTTTGGGGGTTTTCCATGTATTCCCCAACAGATATCCCTTGTGTGACCTTGTTTTTTACAATGATCACACCACATCTTTTGCTTCCTGCCTTTCTGGTCATTTCCTGTGGCTGCAACTAAAGCTGATGCTTCATTAAACCTTTGAGATACAAGAATCGTAGGTGAGATATTGGTGGAATTTCCATCATCTCCTACTCCTCCTGGAGTTGTGACTCCAGATGACTGATTTGAAGAGCCGGAACTCAGTTCGCTGGTCATTGCGGCTCGGAGATACATTTTGATCTAGGATTCTTGATTGAACCTAGGCTCCGATACCATGTTATGAAAGTAGAAGGAAGGAAATTATTTTATTATTTCTTAGACGAAGTATTTTACAATGATAGGAGACTTGATTTAAATAGGTAGATGACCTAGAGCCTTCTCTGAATTGAATTCCTTGATTTTAGGAATCAATTAAGATTGACTGTTACAATCACAATAATATAAAATCAAGACAGAATATTCTAATAAAGGAAACAACGGCTACTAGTCCTAACAAACCCTACTGCACTCATTTTAAACAGTAAAAAGACCAAACTGCCCTTTTTCTCAACACAAAAAAATCCAGCCGACAAAAAATAAACATAATGTAAGACCCTTCGTTACCCTGGAGAGGCTAAGACAGCTAAGACAATTGGATAACATAAGACTAAATATAATGAAGACTAAATAGTTAACTCGGATGGAAGTTGCAACAGGAGGTAATGAATTTTCTCCATTCCGTTGGAATGAAATTGTATTCCGCTATTACCTTACAATCATACACAAACAATAGATGAAATGAAAATCATTCAATTATTCATTCCATTCCGTCCAAACAAACGAACAAAGAGTTCAGCTTGGCAGAAGAAAATACAGCTACACACCCATGCTTCACAAACAAACAACAATAAATAAAACGAAGGCATTCTATGGCTATAATTATTGACAGAAGTTCAGATAAAAAAATTTCCACGAGGTTGGATCTTTGTAGACAATAGAATTTCTACCCTCCTACCCCACTTGGACGCGGAAAAAGTTGGAGAGAATATCACCTGGTGATGTGTCCTCAGAAGAACTTTGCAGTTACTGTGGATCTCTTGAACATGACCAAGCGCCTTGAAAAAAATTTCATTCAGATCTTCTTCTCTAAGTGCATTTATCTAGCAAAATAATAAGCATTAAGGAGCACATACACCATTTCAGCCATATGTTTTAAAGCCACCACAAAAAAAAGGAAACAAGTTCAAAGAAAAAGCTGATACCTCTTCTTCAGTTAACTGATAATCACGTAGAAAGCATGATACAATCTCCTGCTTCTGTGTGTTGTTTGCAAGGTCCTGTTTAAGCCTTTCTGTGATACTAAAGATATCACCTGTGCTTGCAGTAAAACTACTTAAAGCATTTGAAATTCTGCAAGTTACAAGCGTAGGGTACAAAGGTTATCAATGCATTCCTAGTGAATCAAAACCCAAAAGCAACAAACATACTAATGAAGTCGAACTTGTATAAGTGATTTGTAAGATCATAGAAGTGATTTATCCTGCAACTAAGAAACCTTATAAAATCGAGTTAAAAAGCATTTTATCAGCTTAAAGCTTCTGACTCTCAAAAGCTCACAATAATCGGCATAATAAAGCATGGGTCCAGAACTAGACTTATGCAATCAAGTTCAATCGCTGAATCAGGCATGAAAAATTACCGAGCACTCAAACACTTCATGGACATTCTCTTGTCAATCATTGCCTCTCATTCACACTTCCGGAACTATAAATTCAAGTCTATTATTAGCCAAAAAAAGTGTACAAGTGTCTTTAGATGGAAAATTGAGGAAAACGAATTTAGTTGGATCATCCATTTAAAGAGACGACCTTTACATGCACCAGTTATGCATTGTAAAATCACAAAAAAAACACACACTAGCAGGAGGAGAGGAAGACTATAAAAGATGCTCAGACATTAACGGAGAGGAATTGCTCAACAGGCATTTGAGACGATGCAGTATCCAATATAGGCAATTATGACAAAGAATCCATATAGATGACAGCCAGAATAAGACAAGATTATTATACTAACTAACATCTAGACGCACAACATACACAAGCATACAATTCAGAAAGACAAAAAAAGGAAAATAAGAGTTTTTCCGAGAGCCAGACAAAACCATTAACTTAAGGGCATATAAGACGGTAGAATTTTCAAAACAAAATCCCAAAGACAAGACACGTAAAAGATCCACCAACAATATGAAGAACATGGGAAAAGCAAATTCAAACTGTCAGAGGGAAGAAGTTTATGCAAACAGACAATGAGTCCATGGCTAAATACTCACTTTTTAGAGAGAATTTTTATGGTGCAACGGTTGTATGAAGGTTGTATCAAGTGGATTACATTAGAGCCTTTTATTTTTACTCTCTTTCACATAATACGCTTATATCGTGTGTGAGAGGTTAGAAATGAATTGTTGGTCTTTGGAAGGAGTTGGACTTATCATATAACAACTCCTGGGATTAACCATCTGATGGGAGTCAAATTCCATAAAAGAGAAGAGAATGAGAGGGTGTACACCTTTCTGGCAGGCCTGAACCAAGATTTGGATGAAAACAGAGGAAGAATCCTAGGAAGGAATCCCTTCCCATCGCTCAGAGAAGTTTTTTCTAAAGTCATAAGGGAAGAGTCCAGGAGAATAGTCATGCACAGGGGTGGTTCCTCTGGGTAGAGACCACCATTTGCTTAGATGGAGATTCTGGTCCAGGATCCTAAGCAGCCTGAGTCCCTGTCTCTCTGCCCATTTTGGATTTAGGATACTTCCTGAAGTAGGTGATTCCTTGGGGATGATGTGTCGCTTAGTGACTTTTCCCCAAGTTGGCCATGACTGTTCTCAGCATTGTGTCCATTAAATCCATCCTTATGGTGTGGTAAAATAGATAAGTCAACATATTGTTAGTCTTGGGGTTTCTTGGGGATGATGTGCCACTTAGTGACTTTTCCCCAAGTTGGCCATGACTGTTCTCAGCATTGTCCATTAAATCCATCCTTATGGTGTTGTATACTAGATAAGTCAACATATTGATTGTACTGGAAAAAGTTGGCCATTGACTTTTCCCCATATTGATTGTCCTGGAAAAAAAATTGACATCCATTGTTTCAATAATTTTTTGTTTTTGAAAATCAAAACACCTATAACCCTTCTTGTTGGAAGAATACCCTACATGCATTTTGTGGATCCGGGGTCAGGTTTACCTTGACCATATGTGTGAGCAAATGCAATGCATCCAAAGTTTTAAAGGGGTAAATCTTGGATCAGTCTGGTCTCCCGGAAAGAACTTTTTGAGTTCCTCCAAGGGTTTTTTGAACCCAATACTCCTTGAGGGGAGTCTGTTGATCAAATAGACTGATGTGAGCAGTGCCTCTCCCCACAATTACTTAGGACATCTAGATCCCAGAAAGAGGGATCTGACCACCTCAAGTAAGTTTCTATTCTTTCTTTCAGCCACCCCATTTTGTTGTGGTGTGTTGACACATGAGGTTTGGTGGATGATCCTTTTTTCTGAGAAAAAAATCTTTTAAAACCTTATTGTAGTACTCTGTCCCATTGTCTGTCCTTAAAATCTCAATTTTAGTGTGGAACTGAGTGTTATTCATGTTTCCACATGAGATTTTTCTTTCAACAAATAAGTCTCAGTTACACGTGTGTGGTCATCCATAAAAGACACAAACCACCTCTTACCATTTATAGTGACATGCTTGGAGGGACCCCAAACATCACTATGAATGATTGTGAAGGGTTTTGTAGGTTTATAGGGTTGTGGAACATAGACACTACGCTTATGCTTGGACAGTCCACATATTTCACAATGAAAATCAGAAAGTTTTTTATTCATAAATAGTTTAGGAAACAGCTTTCTTAAATACCCAAAACCAGGGTGTCCCAATTTACCATGACATATCATTGCTTCATTATTGGACACAATGGATGAGTGGTAACAAAAATTCCTTGGTTTTTCCTCATTTCTGGCAGTATTTTTTCCTTCGAAAATGTAGAGACCATTCTTAAATTCAGCACGACAGCACTGCCAATCTTCTTCCCCAAAATCACATCCTGCAACTTACAGTCAACAGCAGAAAACATCACTTTATAGTCGGCCTCAAAGACCAACTTATAACAGAAATCAGATTACAAGACAGTTTTGGAATACAGAGAACATTGTGTAGAGTCAGATGGGGAGAAATAGTGATGGATCCCTTGCTAGCAATGACAGCATAGGATCCATCTGCTATTTTAACCCACTGATTTCCTCCACATTGGAAGTAAGAATCAAAATTTTCAGAAGCATGTGTCATATGATCTGTTGCACCCGAATAATGATCCAGAGTGTATCAGATCTACACTTGTGCATGGACAGAGCAAAAATATTACCGGATTCAACAAGGTTGCATTGGGATTTGGTATGGTTGGCTAGGAGTTGGCTCAGGTGGTCTAGTTGTTCTTTTGTGAAGGAAACGGGTCCAGTTGACCTCTCACTTGATTCAGATGACACCTGGTTGGCTCTGCTGGTGTCTCACCCTCCACCATTGTTCTAAATCCTTGGCTTCCAATTTAGGGGTTTCCCATGTATCCCCCAACAGTTCTCCCTGGTGTGGCCTTGTTTCTTACAATAGTCACACCACAACTTCTTCTTTCTGCCTTTGTTTTCATTCCCCTTGGCAGCAACCAAGGCAGATACTTCAAGATTGGATTATGCGCACTTTTAGGGGCTTGTCCATGAGCAGAGTCCCTATACATAACCTTCCTATTGTTATGTGTTATGTGTTTATTCTACTATGTAATACATATTTTATACTAATATATAAAGTATAAAATATGTACTAAAACCCCCGCTTTTACCCGCCGTCTAAACTCTTGGGATTCTGTCCGGACAAGAATACAAATTTCGCATTAAATGCACCGTCTTCTAGCCGTTTGTAATCTCCTTTATATTCCGCATTGTACTCTGTTGCTTAGTAAGAAGAATACTTTTATTCTATTCTCAAAAACTACATGGTATCGAGCAAAAGTCTTGAAACTTACTTTCAAGCATCCTTTCATCTTCTTCTTAAAATCCATGGCCGAAGCTTCGATAATTCCGGAGTTACTTCCGAAACAAAAACAATCCTCTTCATGCCCATGGAAGCGACAATCCTAATATCCAAATCACAACATTAAGGCTAAATGACTCCAACTACATTCAAGTGGGCTCAATCGGTGAAAATGTATGTGACAGAAAGAGAAAAATCGGGTATCTTACCGGTTCTATCACCGAACCCGATGCCGATGATGAAGAGGCGTATGAAACATGGCTCGTTGAAAATGCCATGATTATGTCATGGTTAATCAACTCCATGGAACCCGAAATTGGGCAAGTTAACATGTTCTTCAATACAAAAAAGGAAGTCGGGAGAATGTTGCCAACTCCTACTCAAATAAAGTGGAACTATGCTCGAGCTTTTGGGGTCAAAACCAAGTCAAGGATATAAAACAAGGCACCAACACTGTCACCAGGTACTTCAACTCCTTGAAGATATTATGGCGGGAATATGACCTCTTAATGACCAATGTTTGGGAGTGTACCACCGATGCAAAGTCCTTCCGAGTATCATTGAAAGAGAAAGGGTTTTTGAGTTTCTAGGTGGACTCAACTCGCCTATGAAGCCGCAAAAGAAAGTGGTACCGGCTCATGATCCTTTACCCATCGTTTCCGGAGGCTTTCAACTCCATTAGAAAGGAAGAAAGCAGGAGGGAAACCATGATTGGATCGTCCAACTCAACCAAACAAGCATGAGCGCGCATACCGCCTTTCCACCCAAACCGCCTATGCCGGAAATTACCGAGAAGAAAAATGAGCGAAAAACCAAATTTCATTTGTGAGAATTGCAAGAAAAAGTGGCCATCTAAAGGGACCGATTTCGGTTCCTACATGGCAAGCCGAGTGGTGATAGGAATCGAATCAAAAGAAATACGCCAGTGGAATAATCGAAGCATGCTCACTCGCAAACACAAGTGGAAGATGCAATGCCTTTCACCAAGGAGCGAGATAGACATGTTAAAACAGCTTCTCTCAAATGATAAAAGCACCCCTACCGGTAATACCGCCACCGCTTCACAAGAAGGTAATCTCTCATGGATTATTGACTGCGGAGCCTCCAAATCACATGACGGGTAACTTTAAACTTTTCTCTACTTACTATCCATCTAATGGACAAGACAAGGTGAGAATAGCAGATGGATCCCTTTCTACCGTGGCCGGAACTCTGGACATGTTCGTATATCTAAGGACTTAAAACTTATATCCGTCCTTCATGTTCCTAACCTATCATGCAACCTCCTCTCTCGTTAGTCGCTTTGTTCATGAAAATAAGTGTATTGCAAATTTTTTCGACTCCCAACGTGTCTTTCGTGCTCGGATTCGAGAGATGAGGATTGGCGTGCTAGAAAGCAAGCGGGGCCTATATTACCTTCAAGAAATACGAGGAGAAAGCTTTAAGCATATCCAAGTACTAATGACAATGATGAGGAAATTCGAATTTTGCATTGTAGACTAGGACATCCTAGTTTCTTTTATTTACAAAAATTGTTTCCTAAGTTATTTATGCATAAGAAACCTTCTTCATTTCAATGTGAAGTGTGTATTTTGTCTAAACAAACAAGGAATGTGTTTAAAGCAAAACCTTACAAGGCATCTCTCCCTTTTTCCCTTATACATAGTGATGTGTGGGGTCCATCTAGAATACCAAACCTATCTTGTCAAAGGTGGTTTGTAACATTCATAGATGATCACACAAGACTATGTTGGGTGTATCTATTGAAACATAAGTCCGATGTGAGTCAAGTCTTTAAAGCTTTTCATAATATGGTTAAAACTCAATTTCAAACCTCCATCAAAGTGATTAGGACGGATAATGGGACCGAATATTTCAACACTATCCTAGGAACCTACCTCACCGAAGAGGGCATTGTTCATCAATCCTCTTGCCCTAATACCTCACAAAGAAAATGGTGTTGCGGAGAGGAAAAATAGGCACCTTCTGAAGTGGCTGTGGCTCTTCTCTTTACCTCGTCCCTACCCAATTACCACCGGGGTGATGCTATTTTAACCTTCATTTCGATAAACAGAATGCCTTCAAGAGTTTTACAATATCAATCACCCATCTCTATGTTTACTAAGTGCTATCCCTCTAACAGACTTGTTACCTTGACATTCCCTTAAAAGTCTTTGGTCGTACCACCTTTGTACATATTCATGATCACTTAAGACACAAACCGGAACCAAAGGTCGTCAAAACCGTTTTCCTTGGTTACTCGTCCACACTGTAAGGGTTATAAATGCTTTGACCCCGTCAACGGGAAAGTATATATTTCATGTGATGTCACTTTCTTTGAAAACTCACCTTACTACTCTAAATCTTCTATGGCAGTGTACCGATCTAATTGACTTTGATGAAGGAGTCCCTCTCCCACAAATCATTGAAGCTACTAGTCTACCAACCAAAAATCCTTATCCTAATAAGGAACAAGGGAAGAGTGCACCGGGGACAATGAGATAATTATCTATACTAGGAACAAAGGAAAGAAAGGACCAGAGTCGTGAGAACACACCTCCTATTCCGGTCTCCACAGATCGCAATTCATCACCCGATCCTATGGATAAGAGTGCTCATGAAACCGAAAATGGTCCCATTGATGAAATCACGTAAAGTAGAACAGAGCCTTCTAATCGGGGAGGTGAGAACATTCGACTACAAATTCCACAACAGTACTACTAGTCCCGATACTAGACCTATTGCTCAAAGAAAAGGTACTAGACTTTGCACTCAACATCCTATTCAAAGATTTGTTTCCTATGGCTCGTTTCGACAAATATAAGGCCTTTGTTACTAATCTTGATAGTGTCAAGATCCCGAAAAATATCTATGAAGCTCTTGAAAGCCCCGATCGGAAATCATTTGTTCTTGCCGAGATTAATGCCTTGCAATCCAATAAGACTTGGATTCCCGTCATTAAACCTCAAAACAAGAGACCGTTAGGGTGTAAATGGGTGTTTAATGTTAAACAAAATCCCGATGGTACTATTGAAAGATATAAAGCTCGTTTAGTGGCTAAAGGGTTTTCTCGTACCTATGGGATCAACTACAATGAGACATTTGCTCCCGTAGCAAAACTTAATACCGTCGAATCCTTATCTCTCTTGTCGCTATTAAGGATTGGCCCTTGCATCAACTTGATGTAAAAAATGCCTTCCTTAATGGTGACCTTAAGGAGGATGTTTATATGTACCCTCCTCCCGGATTTGAAAATATAATTGGTAAAGGAAAGGTTTGCAAACTCCAAAAATCTCTATATGGCCTCAAACGGTCCCAGGGCTTGGTTTGAGAAGTTCTCTAAGGTCATACAAAAGGGTGGCTATAAACAGCCAATGCCGACCACACTTTATTCATCAAACATAACACCTGGAGGGGAGTCACCGCCCTTGTAAGTGTATGTTGATGATATGATCATTACCGGCAATGATGATAATGAAATTAAACGGTTGAAATCTTTCCTAAAGTCCGAATTTGAAATTAAAGATTTGGGAAACTTAAGGTACTTTCTAGGTATGGAAGTGGCTAGGTCCTCTAACGGGATCCTTGTTACACAAAGGAAATACACTATTGATCTTCTCAAGGATTATGGTCTTCTTGGTTGTAAACCTATTGGAACTCCCGTTGATTACAATCGAAACTTGATAATGATCCAGAAAGTGAACTTTGTCAACCAAGAGGCCTATCAAAGGCTTGTTGGTAGGTTAATCTACCTAACACATACTAGACCGATATCTCTTTTGCCGTTGGACAAAGTTAGTCGGTTTATGCACATGCCAAGAAGGATTCATCCGGATCGCCCTAAGGATTCTCAAATATCTAAAGAATGAACCCGGCCTTGGCATTTTATACAAAAGGAGGAAGTCTCACTTGTTGAAGGGTTTGTTGATGCAGATTGGGCAAGTTCGGTTGTGGATAGGAAATCAACCTCTCGGATGGTGCATGTTCGTAGGAGGAAACCTAGTATCATGGAGAAGCAAGAAACAAGTCGTGGTTGCAAGAAGTAGTGCGAAGCGAGAATTCGAGCCGTTGCCCTTGGCATTTGTGAATTAATGTGGATCGGAAGGGTTCTCAATGAACTTAAACTACCCCTTGCTCCTATAAGGTTCTTGTGATAGCAAATCTGCTATCGTATTGCTAATAATCTGTTCAACATGATCGTACAAAACATGTTGAAATTGACAAACACTTCATCAAAGAGAAGTTTGGAAAATGAGGACTTGTGCCTAATATATGTTCCTTCTAAACTTCAAGTTGCCGATGTCTTCACCAAAGGTCTTCCTAAAACACAATCCAAGTTCGTATCTCCAAGCTTGGTTTATTGGACATCTACAAACCCGGCTTGAGGGGAGTATTGTTATGTGTTATGTGTTTATTCTACTATGTAATACATATTTTATACTAATATATAAAGTATAAAATATGTACTAAAACCCCTGCTTTACCCATTGTCTAAACTCTTGGGATTCTGTCCGGACAAGAATACAAGTGCATTAAATGCACTTGTCTTCTAGCCGTTTGTAATCTCCTTTATATTCCGCATTGTACTCTGTTGCTTAGTAAGAAGAATACTTTTATTCTATTCTCAAAAACTACACTTCCTCCTGGATTCCTCCCTCCTAACTTCTAGAAAAAAACCTCCCTCAAGGATGGTAGAGGCTTCCTTTCAAGAATCCTCCCTCTGACTTCATCAAGGGTTGGATTTAGACCGGCTAGAAATGAGTAAACTCTCTCATTTTCTTCCATATTCTTGAACTTGGTAATGTCTCCAGGGACAGTTCCAACTATCCTCAAAACAAATGTCCAACTCTTGCCACAAACTTACAATCTCCTTGTAGTAAGATGTGCCATCTTTGGTTTCTTGTTTTAGGTTCCACAGTCTTGTCTTCAACTCATAGATCTATGAAGAATTCTCTAGATCTGAATACATTTCCTTCACAGCTTCCCAAATATCTTTTGCTATTGGCAGGAACATATGGGGCCTAGCAATGTTTGGCTGCATTGAGTTGATAAGCCATGCCATTGTCATTGAGTTTTCAGACATCCAGGATCCAAGTTTAGGATCATTTGGTCCTGGCATCTTGGTTTCTCCTGTGAAAACTCCAAGTTTTCCTCTGCCATCAATGCCCAATCTCATTGTCTAGGACCATTCCAGATAATTGGCCCCATTTAGCCTTCGTGAAACCAGTAGAGCGGATGAGGGATTGGTGGCGTTTCCCTCTTCTCCAGTGATAGATCCTCCAGGTCCAGTGACTCCAGATGGTTGATTAGATGAGCCACTATTCAGATCACTAGCCATGGTGGCACTGAGATACATTTGATCAAGATCTAGGTTTTTAGGGAAACCTCGCTCTGATACCATGTTAACAGCAATAAGAAAAGGCTTTTTTATTATTATTAGAATTGTGTTTAACAATGATAGTCAACCATTTCTTAAATAAGAAAACTGGAGTCTTGACTGATTAAGATTCCTAGATTTTAGGAATCAATCACAATCAATCATTTACAATATCAAATAACAGAAAATCAAAACTATATAATTTAAATATTGAAAGTCAATTCTTAGGCTGATCAACCCTTATACGCTGTAATTCTGAAAAAGGACCAAAGCATCCTTATTTCTCAACACCTTGACTGCCTCCAAGATATCTTTAGCAGTTGGAAGGAACATATGTGGCCCAACGGGTATAACACCTGGCAGAGAGACCCAAATCTTGAGTGAAATAAATACCGCGACCCTTGACTGCCTCGCAGATATCTTTAGCAGTTGGAAGGAACATATGTGGCCCAACGGTTATAACACATGGCAGAGAGACCCAATCTTGAGTGAAATAAATACCGCGACACCCGTCTCTACCCAGCATCCCAGTCACAACTGGCTCCATTGAATTAATGAGCCATGCCATGACCATAGAATTTTCGGACTGCCATGTCCCATATTTAGGATCAATTGACGCCGGAACAACCCCCCTGCCGGTCATATAGTGCAGTTTTCCCCTTCCATTGATCACGAGTTTCACCGTTTGGGCCCATTCAAGATAATTTCGTCCAGTCAACCGCCTGGTTGCTGGCAGAATGATGGTACCGCTACTCTGTTGAAGCTCGGAGTCAGAAAGCGTGGGTTTTGGCGCTGCAGGTGGTGCTGCTGATGGAGGAGTATTCGGTCAACATATTTGCAGCGGCAGCATTAGGCTGCTTGCAGGCAGAAGCTAGATTTTTAGGGTTTTCTCAAGCATGGCTCTGATACCATGTAAGAATTTTCAAAGAAATATGTGTTTTATTCCTCAGCACTGTTGGCAATTTATAACACACCGAAACCCTCCTCTCCAAGTAACCTAGGCGACTAGGGTTTTTAGACATTTACCTATTACCCCTCGGACCCCTCGGATACCCAATAATACCACAACATATATTTTATATTTTAATATATGTAGCAGTAATACATAAGTAAAGAAAATAAATAGCCAATATATATATATATACACACACACACAACATACAGTATACTTTCCAACAGATATCTCATTATCGGGATTCCCTCCAAGACTACAAGTTTTAAAACTCCCACCGGCATCCTAATGAATTGGTATACCACAACAAAGCTCATAAGTAATCTATTTAAAAGTGTTTGGTTGTAAAGTCTTAATACAAGTTCTAATATGGGTAAACTAAAGCCAAAATCATAAAAATGTGTTTATAAGTTTCTCCTTTACCAAAAAAGGAATAAATTCCTTGATCCCGTGTCTATAAAGATTTTTACAACCATGGAAGCCTCCATTTTTCAGTAAACCATGTTATTTCGCTATACTCCATTTCAAGGGAAGATAACTAACTTAAAATTTTTAAATGGAAATGGGGAAGGTTTAGAAATACTTTACCTTGATGCAACATACCATTAAATAAAACAATCTTATATGGTAGGAGGAACCTGAGAAAGGAATAAAAGGGAAAACTTCATACCCTACACCAAAACATGCTTAAACGATACAAGTTGGCCCCTAAGGTATACCCTATTACTACAGCAAATCTGCATTTTTATAGGATGACATACAAGAGAAAATGCCGGACGTAGAGAACAGAAACCAACAATTTTCCTGGTCAACTATCTCTGAACCAAGAAGGTTCATATTCATGCACCATAGTAAATAAGAATAGCCCTACTGTGTCTTCCGAATTTTCCTGAACCTTCTCCTGAACAACTGCATGAGCAAGACCTTTTTTTAAGATCCACTGCTATACGTAAGGCCCAACAGCTTGCACCAAGCATACATGGCCAACTTTCATATCCTATAAGAACCTACAAGTTTCTCACCGAGCCTTTATATCAGCCCTCTCAACATCTATAATTCCCAATTATGTTCAAGAAGCACTCAAAATGCATGCGTAATGGGGAAGTATTCTAGAGGAAATTGGAGCTTTAAAGAAGAATGGGATTGGAATGTAAATGGGTGTTCACTGCAAAGTACGACTCTGATGGCTTCTTACGAAGGCGCAAAGCTAGGTTAGTTGTCAAAGGTTGCTCTAAAACCTATGGCATAACTATTCCGAGGCCTTCTCACTAGTAACCAAGTTAAATACAATGTTACTATAGCAAGCAAACCATTAAAAACTACTTTCAATGATTTGACAGACAAGCAGGTTATTAACAATACAATTGCTTTCTACATACCCGTTAAATTTAATGCTCAAACAAGAAGCACCCTCAGAGAAAAGCATTTGAAGAGAAGCTACACCCTCCAAAAGGAACTTACACAGTAACCCAAAAAAAGGTAATTTTTGCCCCATTCCAGGTGAAATGGAAGATAAAAGTTTAAAAACCAATGTTAACTGTTATAAAAACCAAATTTTACAAGATTGTAACTGTCCCCCCCCCCCCCCCTCCGGGTGAAATAGGCAAGTAATCCATAGTTGACAATCACACCTAAGTTACTCATGTTTTGAAACCACATTAAGAAAGTTGGAATGCTCAAACCTATCGCAGCATTTATCCAATTCGCTGACTTCGTCCTCTACGCGATCTAACGCCTGTAACCAACCACCAGAAGAGAAAGAGAGAGACAAACAAACGAAGTCAATAGCTGACGTAGATCTGTATATATTTCAAACATCAAAAAGTGATATGTGGAAAATACTATATAACTAGAAAAATCTGATCATGCTCAATCAATAGTTTGAAAGAAAGAAAGAAAAATGATATTCCGAAACACAGTTCAAAACTGAAATAGTACATGTTGAACAGCGCCATAGGCGAGCAGGTACTCTTCGTTGATGGAGAGGGCGCGCTTCTCAATGGTGGACCGGAGATTACGTCGATTGTTAGGAGCATTATCTGTATAAAAACTTGAGAGCGTGTTCAGTGACGCCAGCAAGTCCGGCGAGTCGGTACGCGTCTCCAGCACCTTCTTCAGTTTCCTCGATAGCCCCGGCGCCAATGTCGATGCCGTTGCCGTTGCCGTTGCCGATGCCGTTGCCGTTGCCATCCCTACCGTCTACACGTCGCACACAGAATTACTCGATTACTATTTACTATTCTTTTCTTTTTTGAAAGGGGAATTACTCGATTGCTATTTATGTGACGTTTAAAAACTAAAATTTAAATAAAATTTGAGAGGATTTTATTCGCACTACAACTAATCTATCGCTGCACCACTCTACCATTTTTACCATACCCAGAAAACAAAATCTAACTTTGCATCACACCGAATTTCAAACATTTTCAATATTTATTTACACCATATTTCGATCTTTACACCACACTTTTATATTATTTTCACTCAAATTTTTTTATTACAAATTAGTCCTTTAATTTTACATAACTTAATCAATCCAATCAACTCCACTTCTTCTTCATCCATTTCCTATTCTCCTCCAACACCACCACTTATTTTCACCATCTCCGAACAGCACATGGTTGCCATTTTTTATTTTTCTTTTGAAAAACTAAATTTCAGCCAGCAAAACTGCTTACAAAGAGAAAAGAAATAAAATTAAAAGGATCTCCAATTACAGCCTAATTAAAGCAAAAGCAGAGGAGGTTTGTTGGACATCCTCATCACACCACGTCCAAAATAAAGGTTGATTTGCAAGGGAAAGAATGCATCACAGCACCAGCAGATCCGACCGGATCGAGCCCAAAGAATTGCTCGAACGGGAGGTGGGGCCGAACGACTTGCTTCGTCGGTCGTGGTGCAGGCGGAAGGGCGGAGGATGGATGGGAGGAGGGTTGATTTGATGGACGGAGAAATAAACAAAAGAGCAAGGGCGACGGCGACGGTGACGGCGGCGGCAGATGATTTGACCGGAAACCTAGTTTTGATCGAACAACGATGAATTTATTTATTTATTTTTTTACGGCTAAGAACATAATGAGGGAGGAAGGGAGAGAGGGGGACGGTTTGTAAATTGAAAGGGGAGTGTTTTGTAAATTGAAAGAATTTGGGTGTGTATATGATGATATAACAATTTGGTTGCAGTAAAAAAAGATTGGCAATATTGATTTTTTTTAATTTGACATGAGAATGTGGTGTAAAGATATGTTGAAGTAATAGTTGTGGTGTAAAAAGTAAATAACATGTTTTTTTTATTTTAATGTGGTGCAGCGGTAGGTTTGTTGTGGTGCGAATAAATGTTCTCAAATTTAAAAAGTCAAGCTCTTGTCGCCGCAGTTTGGTTTCTTTACCTCGCCGGATTTTGGTTTCTTTACCTCTTGGCCTCGGATTTGGGTATTTGGTGGGGGTAACGGAACGTCTTTTGCTCTTCTGCTGTGCGACGGCGTGGTGGTGATCACAATGTCGGTGGTTTTTATGTTTTGTTTTTATGTTTGTTTTGTGTATTGTGTCTTTTGTCTCCGGTTGGTTTCGTGTTCATCGGGCTTGCCGGTCACTACGGTTGATGTTGGTTGATGTAGGTGTAGGTGGTGGTTTTTTCGTATCAGTTATGGACGTCCGTAATATGTCGGATCGTTTTCATTTGTCTTTCTTTCCAAACCAAGTTCTCTACAACGAGACAGTGTTTGGGTTAATTGGGGCTCTCCCAATGTTGGTTTTAGTTAGTTTTAGATGGTCCAGCAGCATACCGGTGGTGTTCCGGTGTACGTCCGGTGTTGGTCCGGAGCTTTTCCGGTTGTTGTAACTGATGTTGTTTTAATATATTTTTTTCGTAAAAATAAAATAAAAATAGGGAATGACACGTTTGAGCGGCGAAATTTTGCGTTTGCAAGAATAAGCTTTGACCAAATTGTATCTATTTTTAAATATACTAAAAAGATGGTGAAATGTCATAATTGCCCCATCCCTTTCTTCCTCATTTATGTCCTTTCTTCCTCCTTTCACTCTCTCGCCGGAAAATGCCTCGTTCTTTGTCTTTTCTTCTTCTTTTTTCCTCTTTCTTCCTTCTTCATTCTTCTTCTTCCTTCCTATCGTCTTCTTCCTTTTTCTTCTTCTTGCTTCAGCGTTCATGATTAAAAAAAAAAAAATCTCGACATCGCCGGAAAACGGACGGAAAATCGCTAAATTAATGGTTTAAGGGTGCTGGGGTTCAGGGTTTTAGGGGTTCATGGAGGTTTCATAGGGTTTAGGGGGTTTAGGTGGGTTTTCCGATGGTTTTCCGGCGGGTTTAGGGGTGCTGGGGCGTTGGGTTCATGGTGGTGGGTTTTCCTGTAGGGTTTCCGGCGGGTTTAGGGGTGCTGGGTTCAAGGTGGTTTAGGGTTTTCCGGCGGGTTTCCGGCGGATTTAGGGTTTAGGGTTGAAGAACAAGGTGAGGGTATTTTGGGTATTTTCAAAACTTTTTAATATTCAAAGCTTATTTATGAGAAAATTTGTTGGAGAATATTATTCTTGCAACTATTCTGGTCAACAAGCTTATATAACTAACGCACCCAAAACTATTAAAATAGCCACTCGGGAAAAAAAATTAAATAAGGGTATTGTGCTAAAAAAAAGGGACAATTATTCAAAAGGACGCATATTGGACTTAATTAGGCAAAAAGGACATCCAAAACAAACACTTAGTTATAAGGACAAAAAATAGATAGATAGACCTAAATACCCTTAATGAAGAAGAAGGAAAAAAAAAGAAAAAGAAAAAAAAATGGAGGCGCATGGAATTTAAAAATAGGCGCTGAACCTGTTTGTGTTGTTGCTGGGTTTTTTTTTTTCTTTTTTTTTTTTTTTTTTTTTGGTTCTTTTAATTTTCTTTTATCAAAAGCAGGCATTGAATTTTCTTTTTACTTTTTTTTTTTTTTAAAATTTTTTATCGAAAGCCGGCGTCGATTTTTTATTTTTTTATTTTATTTTTTTTCCCGATGTAGTGACCACCCCGGATGTACTGACCACCCTCGATACACTGACTACCACGCTGCAGTGACCACCCCGATACATTGACCACCGCAATGCCGTGACCACCGCGATGCATTCACCACAACGAGGCATTCTTCACCCTGATGCATTAACCACCGCGATGCAGTGACCACCCCAATGCATTGATCACCGCGATTCGTTGACCACCCCAATGCATTGACCACCGCGATGCATTGACATTGACAATCATATATGAAGTGACATCGACAATCATATATGCAGTGACATCGGTAATCATATATGCGTGACATCAACAATTTATGCAGTGACATCGGCAATCATATATGCAGAGACATCGCGATGAAGTGACACCGCGATGCAGTGTCCACCCTCGATGCAGAGACACCGCGATGAAGTGGCCACTCTCGATGTAGAGACACCGCGATGCAGAGACCATCGGGATGCAGTGATCACCGGGATGCAGTGACATTTGATGAAGCAACACTGTGATGACATTTGATATTTTTCCAACTTAATTTCATAAAATCGATTTTTTCTTCATAAAATCGACTTCAAATGGTTATATCTTTTGATATAAAACTACGATCAACATAAATCTTTCACCTTAATTCATATTTTTATGCAGTTACATCGGCAATCATATATGCAGTGATATCAACATTTTATGCAGTGACATCGGCAATCATATATGCGTGACATCAACAATTTATGCGGTGGCATCGGCAATCGGATATATGCGGGGACATCAACATTTTATGCGGTGACATCGGCAATTTATGCGGTGACATTGGCATTTTATGCGATGACATCAACAATTTATGCAGTGACATCGATAATCATATATGCAGTGACATCGGCAATCATATATGCGTGACATCAACAATTTATGCAGTGACATCGGCAATCATATATGCAGAGACATCGCGATGAAGTGACATCACGATGCAGTGGCCACACCCGATGCAGAGACACCGCGATGAAGTGGCCACCCTCGATGTAGAGACACCGCGATGCAGAGACCATCGGGATGCAGTGATCACCGGGATGCAGTGACATTTGATGAAGCAACACTGTGATGACATTTGATATTTTTCCAACTTAATTTCATAAAATCGATTTTTTCTTCATAAAATCGACTTCAAATGGCTATATCTTTTGATATAAAACTACGATCAACATAAATCTTTCACCTTAATTCATATTTTTATGCAGTTACATCGGCAATCATATATGCAGTGATATCAACATTTTATGCAGTGACATCGGCAATCATATATGCGTGACATCAACAATTTATGCAGTGACATCGGCAATCAGATATGCAGTGACATCAACATTTTATGCAGTGACATCGGCAATGACATTGGCATTTTATGCAGTGACATCAACAATTTATGCAGTGACATCGACAATCATATATGCAGTGACATCGGCAATCATATATGCGTGACATCAACAATTTATGCAGTGACATCGGCAATCATATATGCAGAGACATCGCGATGAAGTGACATCGCGATGTAGTGGCCACACCCGATGCAGAGACACCGCGATGAAGTGGCCACCCTCGATGTAGAGACACCGCGATGCAGAGACCATCGGGATGCAGTGATCACCGGGATGCAGTGACATTTGATGAAGCAACACTGTGATGACATTTGATATTTTTCCAACTTAATTTCATAAAATCGATTTTTTCTTCATAAAATCGACTTCAAATGGCTATATCTTTTGATATAAAACTATGATCAACATAAATCTTTCACCTTAATTCATATTTTTATGCAGTTACATCGGCAATCATATATGCAGTGATATCAACATTTATGCAGTGACATTTATGCAGTGACATCGGCAATCAGATATGTAGTGACAGCACATTTTATGCAGTGACATCGGAAATTTATGCAGTGACATCGGCATTTTATGCAGTGACATCAACAATTTATGCAGTGACATTGGTGATGGGAGTCAACTTTACACCATTTCGGTGCATATTTTGCCCCCGTTTATCACTCACTTAGCATGTTTTTGGGTATTTTTAGGCCTTTTGTAGAGATTTATCGCGAGAATGTTGCACGGGGAGTGAAAACGACAAATAGTCGGAAAACCCCTCTTTTTATCGATATTTTGCTCTATTCCGGACACTTTTACCCCCGGGATATCGTTTGGTATGTTCTATGCATAAGATTTCAGGGTTTATGTGATTCGGAGACCCGGAAGGTGATGTTTTATGATGAGAATGATCAAGGAAAGGAGAGAGGTGAATAAAAGAGAAACCGGAGTTCGGGACTCAACCCTCAATCCACTTGGTTTGCAAATTCAACCGGGATGGAAGCATTTTCGAACCTTACTTCTTGATGAAAGTTGTAGATAATTCAAAGAGCTTTCTAATGGTTTTTGAATCACCCCAATCGGAGCTCGGACGAAGAAGTTATGAAGTTTTTACTGCAGAGCTATCAGAAACGGAGCGATCTGGAGGCAGAACCCCAAAAATTGGACTGAGAGTTGTCCGTACGGACACCAAACTTATTGATAAAAAACACAGTTATCAAATCCACTTTGTCAGAGCAATATTACATTAAGTATAAAATTGAGATGCAATAACTTTTAAAACAAATATGCGTGTATAATTTATACACTACTGATTTTTTCAACTTAGCATATACTGTATATCAAAACTGCATAGTTCCCACCTCCGAAAAAATAGGCTATAAATTACTAAAGAACATGAAATGTTAATAAAGCAAATTAACAGAGTTCAATACAGACTGATAAACTTGATTCACAATTGTTCTTGCAGGCTACTCAAACTTGATTCAGTAGCCAAAATGGCATCACAGTATTCACAGAAACGATAATCCAAGCATCACATAAATGTTTCTAATACAGACTATATGTATCTTAAACTTCAATCGGGTTGAGAGTTCATATAAACAGACTACACAATCAAACGGCTCTTTAGCACCACCTACAATATCTTTATACATGAAGACAAGTAATGCATCGATAAAAGCTTGATCCAAACCAGAATCATGAAGGTGAAATAGCTGCTGTAATTGTCTCTAAAAGGCATCAGGGCTTGAAAGTCCCGACTTCACACGGTTCCAACTTCATCACATTTTCAGCTGCTAAATTTCCAAGATCAAAGTCACCATGTACTTTGCAAGCAGAAAGCAATGTTCCCCAAACCAAACCATTTGGCTATATAGGCATGTCATTGATGAACCTCTCAGCTTCCTTCAATCTTCCGGCACGACCTAAAAGATCGACTATACAAGCGTAATGTCTACAGTCAGGCTCGAAGCCATAGCCGTTCTTCATCGAGTGGAGGTGAAAGTAGCCTTCTTGAACCAACCCACAATGACTACAAGCTGAAAGAACACCGACAAAAGTAACTGAATCTGGTGACTACAAGCTGAAAGAACACCGACAAAAGTCACTGCATCCGGTCTAACTCTAGCTTTTTTCATACATTCATATAAAGGTAAATCCTCTGACCCATTTCCATTTTGAGCATAGCCTGCAATCACAGTTGTCCAGATAATGACATCAGGATCCTGAATTTGCTGAAACACTTTATGACAACCTTCTACAATTCCAGCTTTTGAGTGTCACCGTATCTTCGGTATCTTCGGTATTGTAATGACATATGAAGATGCAGTGCCAATCAAAGACATTTTTTGGTAAAAGCAGTGACAACAAAAAGAATAACAATAATACTTAACAGTAACAATGATGGTGATGATCTGATCATAATGAAATGATCACAAGCAAATTTAACACCAATGGCAAATCACGTCACCCACTGAGACAACTCAAATTGAGATATAAAACCAAAATCGTGATGCCCAAAACAATAAAATGCAAGCAATCAGCTACATTTTCAGGTGCTATTACCTGAAAGATCCACTTGTTCATAATAAACACAGTGACATTGAAACCCCACCATTGAAGAATGGCTAACATGGATCGGACCGTGGTCCAATCGCACAACCCAGTTTGATCGATTTCTGAAATGAAAGAGCCTCATAGCTCTACTTCCTGGATCCCAATATACGATGATTTTGGTCTTCTCCCCCTGTATTAAGCGAAAAATTCAACAAGTTTTCAGCAAAAATTGTAGCAGTAGGCTCTACAACCATGGCATAAATGTTCTTCGAAGGTTGAATAGCTGAAAGCAGCTTTCTAGAATCCAACCTCATCGGAATTACAGGGTGTATTTCATCAGAATCATAGGAATGAACCCAAGCTATATCTGGTTTCTTTCGATTTTTCTAAAAAACTACCTTAGTAAATAGGGGGAGTGGATCCTCTCAAGTACTTAATGGTAAAATGCATTTGTTTTTAAACATTATCGCCAAACGATGTAGTTTTGAAAAAATAAATAAATGGTTAGATGATTTTCACATTTTGGGTGTGTGGTTAGATCACTCCTACTAGTGTAAATACTCCCTCAAGTACTTGAGAGGCACCTATTCCGTAAATACGGTGACAAAAAATTATTGAAAACTAGTAGAAAAACTTGTGCAATGCACAGGATAACGTAAAAGTTTATTATGTTCCAAACGAAAAAGTAAGCAATAAACTAAATTGACCTTGTTTGACACACACGCACACCACCGGCTCACCCCCAGCTTGTAAATCAAAGCGAGCAAGAGTACAAAATCTCGAAATGAAAAGATCATTACTACTTCCGTAAATAAGTATTATAGCAATCTAGATTTCAAATTGAACCTAGGCAAAATGGTGAGATAGTTTTAGAACGATGAATGAGCATTGGCGAAAAGTAATCAAACAAAGTGAATAAAACAATATTTAATGTGATTGCATATGTAATGCTCAACAAAGTTGTACTTTCTTACCACAACAATAGTGATGTATACATTAGATCAATAAAAGCTACAGAGACCTAAAGGCATACACATGAACTAAGAAACTCGTATTACTGAATAAGTCAGGACATAGCCCATGCTTTTTGGATACAAAGAACTTTGCTGTCATGGATCATCATCAACTACCATTATGTGTGCACTTCATTGACAAATATTATAATTCATCAGTTTGATTGAACTTCTCCCTCAATTTATTAAACCTTGATTCAAACTCTCGACGACATTTTGTTTTAGCTACCAACATGCTCATATCCAAAGTAATCCTCAATTCCACATTTCTCTTGGTCATCCATACGTTCCGGCCGTTACCTTTGTTGGAGGCACTCATCATAGCATTTAATTAAAGCATCTTTAAACAAATAAGAAAACATAAAGCACATGCAATGAATAAAGCCGCAAAGAACAAAGCTTGAGGCAGGCGGGATTGTACCAGGTCCAGTCCGGCTTATGAAGGTGTGGACTGGTCAGGCCGAGGACCCTATTCGTTATTGGGCCTACGTACAGGCCCAATGTGAACCCGGGTTCTTTTGAGGGCTTGGCAAATCAATGGCCCCTACACCTTGACCTATTCATTGTACAAATGAAAGGCATAGAGTAAAGTTGTTGGCGACTTGACGTACTGTATGCCAAAGTGACTGTTATAGAACGACCTGCTAAGTTAGCGTAAGGCTTGTGAGTGAAGTCAAAGTGCTAGGGAGCGATCAGGCTTAACAATGTTTATGAAAAGAAAATGACTTTTTGTGAGGTGCCACGCTAAAAAATGGCCGGACTTGAGTGTTATGCTCAGAAGCTTATAGCCACATGATGTTGTTCCAAAGAGACCAGGCTTAGATTTGTCGGGATGGTGATGGGTTGACTGGCGTAGTGTTATGAAGTGACCTAGCCGAGTCAGCCTAGATGCAGTTGCATTGAATGGATGGGCGACCTGAATTGTCAATGTGGCAGATAATTTTGTATCCGCCCGGTAAGTCGGGCTTGCGAAGTGTCACCTCGATATCGTATCGGATATGACCGTTGAGGTATGATGAGTCGCGTCCTCTGATTGATCAACGAGTTTTGATGTGTGTACCATCATTATTACCCAGTATCTTGAAACGATGCATGGGCTTCCTCTCTCTATATAAAAAATGTGGACCTCCAACCCTTATATACTTTCGTGAAATCGAGTTTCTATCAGGCAAATTTCTCCGGCAAGGATCCAAGAGGATTCTGACTAATTGCAAGAAATTTCTAGCCAATCTTGAGGTTTCCGGCTTGAGCTTAAGGTTTTCCGGAAAATATTCAAGCTTCCAACCCGTTTTCACTAGAGAATCACGTAAATCCCTCAAGCTTTTATCGATTTCATTGTGTAATCTCGGTTTCTTTGTTGCGAATTCATGCATGGGTTTGTCTTTCTTCTTTAGAATCTATGTCCTTAGTTTCATTGCTTCATCATATATCTCAAAGGCAAGGAAGTACATACTAATTAGAACTTATTTCTAATCAAATATTGCACCTAGGAATACATCTGATATTATATGTTTTACCATGTCTAAATTTGGTATATAATTTTTAACTTTGATAATGGCCTCTACTTATAGTATAATTTTGGTGACAGGGGAGCCAACCCTGAAGCACCTGATACAGATGGTAGAACTCCTGCTGATATTATTGAACAATCTGATAGTGATGATGTTGAGATGACCGCTCTCTTAAAAAACGCACGTAGATTGAAGAAAAATATGAGAGGTAAATTCAGTTTATTTATTTATTCTAATGCAAAATACATTATGTGTTGTTGCTTACTTGCTATTTATACTAATCTGTACAATAAACGCCACTAGGATATACCCAAGAATATTCCGGTGACCTGAAGAATATACTTGGCATATTCCGGTGAACATAAGAATATTCTGGGAATATTCTTTCTTATTCTAACTGCTAATCTTGTTGTGCAAGTATCTCATCTTCATTGTGTATAACTTGTGCTCCTTGTTGCATTTATTTCCAGGCTGTGCTTCATTTGTTTATTCTGGGTTGACACTTGGTGCGCATTGGACCTGGGCTTGTTGGGCCTTTGGGCCTGTTGCTTGTTATCTTCCTTATCACCCCCCGTAAGCTGGACTTCGAGAAAATGTTAGAGCAGCCCAATTGAGTAGATAAATAATGAAATCTTGGTCCGTCAAGAGATTTGGTGAATATATCCGCCAATTGATGGGCCGTGGAAATAGTTCAGGGAACGAGAAGTCCGGCTTGAAACTTGTCGCGAACGAAATGACAATCGAGTTCAATATGCTTTGTCCGTTCGTGAAAAACGGGGTTTTCGACTATGTGACAAGCACTGGTATTGTCACAAAACAACGGAATTGGAAATGGTGGTTTGATGCCCAAATCGGACAACAGATACACAAGCCACTGGAGCTCACATGAAGTAGCAGCAAGAGCTCGATATTCTGCCTCCGCAGAGCTTCGAGATACGGTATTCTACTTCTTCACTTTCCATGACACAAGGGATTTGCCCAAAAAATACACCAACCAGTGATAGAACGTCGGGTATCTTGGCATCCAGCCCAATCGGAATCGGAATACGCAGTCAGAGTCAAATCGATGTTGGAATCGGTAGGATAAAGAAGCCTCTGACCTGGTGAAGCTTTGAGAAAACGAAGAAGACGAAAAGCGGCCTGCTGATGATTTACAGTGGGAAATTCCAGGAATTGCGACAATTGTTGCACGGCGAAGCTAATATCCGGACGGCTAAGGATCAAATATATAAGCTTCCCAATAAGACTTCGGTAACCATAATTATCCGGCAGGTGTGGGGAATCATCTTGGTGAAGTTTGATATTGATGACGGTCAAATTATACCCGTAAAAGTCATCAACGTTGACCTTAAATCGAGATTAATAATATATATTTCGTATTAAATCATTCGTTTATATTTGTTATTTAATGTTAAGTGATTATTAATATGATATTTGGTATTTATCTATTTTTATTATTAAAGACCGATTTATTGTGCGATAATTGCTGATTTTGTAGATCGTGATAAATCGGGAAGATAAATATCGTGCAATCGAGAAATCTCAAGATAATAGAGGAAGAAAATCGGAGCATTAAATGAAAGATTAATCAGATCAACACGCAAGCGTGCAGTGGGGAGCAAGATAGACGAGAAAAACGATTAACATGTGAAAAGTTAGGTTCGGTCGACCGAGCCTATAGCTTCGGTCGACCGAGTGGGGTGCTTCGGTTGACCGAGTGTGTCACTCGGTCACTTATCGGATTTTTTCGTATTTACCTTCTAGATCCTTCATAAGTCGGCAGAAACTCCTATATAAGCAGCAGCTACGAGAAATTGTAAAACACACCTTAGATATACCTTAGAATATCATTCAATAAAATCACTCTATTCATATCTTGATTCAATGTAGTTTATTGAGGGTGTTTCAAAGCAATTTAAGGGTTGCATTATGTAAGCCTTTATTTTTCGTTTCTTTTCTTTTAAGTAATTAATTCCCCCCAATTATGCTTTATTGTTTGAGTTAGTTAATTCATAGCTAGATGATGCGGATCTAGGTTATGTCGTTATGGATGTGGCGAAGCCTTGTCTATGAGGATCCCATAACCTACGTCATACACTTAGTATTTATTCATGAATCTACTTGATTTAATTAATGCGTATCTATGTTAGTTTATATGAATGCTTTACGAATTTCTTGTTTAATGCGTTTCCGAATGATGAAACGCCGAGAGATACGTTCGGGGATGTAATCTGGGGACGAAATTGATTCGGGTGACCGAATGAGTTCACTCGGTCGACCGAGCCCTATTCATTCGGTCGACCGAGCCCTGTTTTATCCGTTAGATAGCCATGTCTTTATGGTTAGGTTAACTTAATAGAATTTATTATCTCAGTAGGTATGGCTATGGCTACGTTACTCGCTTAGTTTAATTAAAATGTGTAAAAAGGAAATACCAATATAAAACTCTTAGGTAGGCTTATGAATTGATCTTCGGACGTTCGGCGTTATCTAGGTAGGTTTATATTTGGGGATTGCTAGCACCGATTATACATACGTCGTAGATTAGCATGAGACTATAACTTGGTAATTGCTAGTTGGACGAGAGCTTGAGTAATCGTTTAGGAAGTACGCCTAACCAAAGGAATGTTGCCTGGACGAGGTGTACGGTTAATATCGGCATCCTGTAGAGTCGTAAGCGTGTGAGTTATATGAGATGGAGGCACTAAAAGGCGAAGTCACGTAACAATATCACGGTGATTTAGTGACTTACCGGTGCTAAGTCAAGTTAAAGAGGATGACTCCCGTAGCCAATCTAAGATAGATACAAACGGATTGACGATTAATAAGTTCGGTTTATTATATAAATTATCTAGGTCCAAACGATAAAGACTATAATTGGGGAGGTTAATTACATTGTGTCGAGTCGTGTCTTTACCTTTCGTCTTATGTTGGTCGTAGACCGCCCTATGTCCTTGACGTGTTTAATTAATTGTTTGTATATAAGATGATCCACAATTGGTTCCCTGTGGGATCGACCTTGATTCACTATAGCTATACTACGATGGGCCTAGTCCTCTTGCTAGTATTGGTTTATGGTGGTCAAGTATATTATAACCTGATTGACCCCGATCAAGTTTTTGGCGCCGTTGCCGGGGAACCAACGGTCAATTTTATATATAAATAATTTTTTTTTATTCATGTCAAGTTTTCTGTTTTAGAGTCTGTTTTTATGTTTTTGAGTCCCTCTGGTTGTCTGCTCTGTCTGAAAATTCCAGATTCTAATACAAAAAAAAAAAAAAAATTATTCGGTCGACCGAGAGACCTCATTCGGTCGACCGAGAATTTATATTTTTTTTTGTTTTGTTCTTGTTCTGTTCTGTTTACACGGTTTATAATTGGTGTTTTTCGAGTCTGGAATTTTGCGTGTCTCTTTATCCCCGTATGTTTAATCCGTAGGTCTGATAGCAGCATGGGAAACCATGTTAAAATCAGTCTACGGTCTGTTTTGTTTTTCTTCTGTTTGCAGAAACCAGGGAAGCAATAATCTGAGTCAGTAATTTTTCAAGGGCGCAGAGAAATTAACCCAGCAAACATGTGGAGCTACGAATCTAAGATGGGAAAAGCGATGGAAGCAATACCATTAAAGCACAAAGATGGCTCCGAAAAAATCTTAAAGGCTTAAATTCTTCGTGGTACAATGTTGAAGGCAAGGTACTACCTTTTTTGCTTATGTTTTACTACCTTTTGGTTTTTTGAGCATAAGTTAGCCTATACATGAACCTTAATATGAATCTTAGCCCGGAGTTGGTTTGTAAGATTAATTTTATTAGTGTGGAAGGTTCGCCCCAAATCGTCTCATCAGAGGGTGTAAGGAAACATGTAGTCGTTGAAAGGAAGCGGTGAATAAAGAGTTCCTCGTAGTTCGTTAAAATCTCTTTGTGTTATGCATGAGATTGCTTCTACCGGCCGGGGAGCAACAAATTGTGTAGTTTAAGCATTCACAATCTAAAGAAGACGTTGAGTTTTGAGAGAACACAATCTTCTCGCTTTCGTTGAGTTTTATGGTGATGGCTTCTCGGTGAACCCACCTTAAACGAAACGAGATTACGCTTTGGGTGACAATTTAGAAATCGGAGACTCTTAGTACATTGGTTCGGAAATGGTCTAACCATGGCCGGGCGAGTTCAACCGAGCTTCGGCTCAATCGACTCCCCTCCACGTGTGATGTACGTTACAACAGTTCGACAAGACTTAGCATAACCGATAAGCCTTCGGGCTAAACGGGGCTTAATCTTGACGGATTGGCCCGAATCGTCACATATGTTCCAACGAATAAGACGGCGTAGGCTTGCCTACATAACCGACCTTATTCGGAGTACTTTGATTCATTGTTTCTTATTGTCAAGGCCAAAACCGTAATTTTAACCGAGTTTCTTAGAATTCACTAATTCCTAAAACGAGAGCCGAGGTAAGAGCTTTGGATAAATGGTATGGATAAATGTCGTTTCTAGGTCTCACAACCAAGGGAAGGGTATTAATCCGCAAAAGCAACAAGCCCACCTCTTATAGTGCTCGAGGGGTCAATATCTGGCGATCCAAGAATGATAACTGACAAGGATAATTTTTGGAAAGTCGAGCTGAGGACTTTAAACTCAGAACTACTTCTTTAAAACCCTTAGGATTTCTTTTTAGGATTTTAGGTTTTGTTTTCTTTGAGTCAAATAAAAGTAACGTGACATATGTTGAGGTTTTTTATTTTGCCGTGTTACGATGGCCATTGGGCTAAGGATGTGCAAAACTTTTTTACTCAATATAGGCCACGTGAATTAGAGTTTCTTAGGAGAGTCGAGAAATTGCTAAAGAAAAGGAAATTTAGCAATCAATCTTAAGATGGAAGCATTAAGAGAGCTTGAGAATTACCGAAAAGGTAACGAGAGAATGATTGGTGTGAACAAGAACAATCTCGGTCAAATTCTAAAACCTTTTAGAAGGGTGATCCAAGTGAAAATCCAAAGTGATGTGCAATTCATTCTGCAATTATCCTTATCTTTCCCTTTACACTTTTTCACCTTCAAACTTTTCGATCCTCTCACCAATCTGCCCCAACAGTTCACATTTCTAACCATTCTTTCATCGCCTCTCTTTCTTTCCATCCGTTTCACTCTCCCACCCAATCCCATTCCTTTAAACAATTCTCAATCCCAAAAACACAATTTCTTACCCGCCCTTTATCTTTTCTTCCCATCCTTATGTGTATCTTTTTCTAAACCCATCATACTCTCAACCTCCATTTTGTTCACAAAATACCTATGTGTTGCGGAATTTGAAATATTGCTAAGCTTTAATGATTATCTTTTATCATTTTGTTTTTCATGATACTAGTTGGGGTAAGTGTAGCTCTGACCCTAACGAGATTTTAAAGGTTTTTGGTTCGATCAAAGTACAACTTATCTTTCTACCGGAAGTTTTAAATTTCACATTTTTTTCCCGTCTATTCCGGCATTTCTAGATGATAAGTTTTGTTCTGAACTATCACACCGATCTGGCCTTGTTGATGACGGTTATGACTTTTACGTGATACATTGGGTTATTAGTAATTTCGAGGAGTAGCTACATCTCCCTAAGTTGTTGCCAATGCAAGCGAGAAGTTTCTGCGTTAAGTATTCAATTTTATCTTTAGTCTATAGGTCGCATTGAATCTGTTATACCTTCCCAAGTTTCTCTTTTCCTGGATTGAATACCTTTTCGATCGAGTCACCCTCGTGTTTTCCCACGTCGGGTTATGCTTTTTGATCTTTGTCTTCTCCACCCGGTTTTAAGAATATTTAGGCGGTGGAGGTTGTAGATGAAGACCACTATCTTTAGTTGCTTGTTTATTTTTCTTTCTATTTAGTAATTTTCTTTTTGGTTTCCCTTGTCATTGGTTGTATAAAATAAAGTGGCTTAAACTGTTTTTAGGTATTTATACCTCATTCCGCCACATTATTTTATAACTTCCATAGACATGGTGTTATTAACGGTTTCGTGGAGTTTGTCTCCGCTTATACGGAGTTTTCACTTGCTTCTCCGCAACGTCTTGTCATTTCCTCTCGATATTGTTCCTTTACTTGAGAGCCGTTTCCAGAGCTAAGTCTTTTTCTTAAATTCTCATTTATTTTTGTCATTGAGGACAATGCCATGTTTAAGTGGGGGGTAGGAGACTTAGCTATGTTGTTATGATTAAAATTTGAATGAAACGGTAGAAAAATTGAAAAATTGAAAATTTGAATACATACCATATTATTTATCTCGTACCCTTAGAATTGTGAGTTCCTAGCTAAGAATTGATAGGAAATAAACCAAGTTTCATGAGTACGTGATCATTTTATACTTATGTTAGGTAAATTTAAGGATATTCATGCTCGTTTTTGCAAGTAGTTATTTATTATTCAATTACTCAATCGTGAATCGAGTATACCGCGCAAATCATAATAACTCGAAGAAATTATGTGTACATTGCATAGATGATTGGTTATGTAAACTTAGTGTCAATATCTATCCGTCGATGTATTTCGATCTTCTTGCCAACAAAAGCGGAGTAATAAGCTTGAGACGTACTGTGTTTTAGCAAAATGTTAGACACTTTGGGCTTGTAGTAACATTACCAAAGTAGCCCCGCGCTTGTGGTAATATTCGATGCTATATATGATCTAAGATAGGGGGATACTCTAAAAAGTTTTCTTCCTTGAGATTGATAGTATTTGAAAAATATGAAGATATGAAAAAATATTCAACTCTTTAAGAGGCTTTGAGTAGTACTCGGTCTCCAAGTCCAAAATCCCTATAGATACGCTCTTGCTTATTGTTCTAGTGCTTTAACCATTGCGAGGCATAAGAGGTATGAATACTGAGGTTGGTAGGTTGATATTGCGAAGTTAGCATAAACTCTAATCTTGCCACGGATATATAAAACTAAATGCACATGCACACATCACTTCGATTCATAGTAAATAGTGAATAATGGATATCTTATGAGCATGACTAGTATGAGTTGACTTGAGTTTCTTGTGTAAGTATGATTTGACCATAGAAAATGTTGTCTTGGGGAATGACTTATTGATGCTTTGTTCGGGACGATCAAAGTCTAAGTGGGGGTAGTTGATGACGGTCAAATTATACCCGTAAAAGTCATCAACGTTGACCTTAAATCGAGATTAATAATATATATTTCGTATTAAATCACTCGTTTATATTTGTTATTTAATGTTAAGTGATTATTAATATGATATTTGGTATTTATCTATTTTTATTATTAAAGACCGATTTATTGTGCGATAATTGCTGATTTTGTAGATCGTGATAAATCGGGAAGATAAATATCGCGCAATCGAGAAATCTCAAGATAATAGAGGAAGAAAATCGGAGCATTAAATGAAAGATTAATCAGATCAACACGCAAGCGTGCAGTGGGGAGCAAGATAGACGAGAAAAACGATTAACATGTGAAAAGTTAGGTTCGGTCGACCGAGCCTATAGCTTCGGTCGACCGAGTGGGGTGCTTCGGTTGACCGAGTGTGTTAGCTCGGTCACTTATCGGATTTTTTCGTATTTACCTTCTAGATCCTTCATAAGTCGGCAGAAACTCCTATATAAGCAGCAGCTACGAGAAATTGTAAAACACACCTTAGATATACCTTAGAATATCATTCAATAAAATCACTCTATTCATATCTTGATTCAATGTAGTTTATTGAGGGTGTTTCCAGCAATTTAAGGGCCGCATTATGTAAGCCTTTATTTTTCGTTTCTTTTCTTTTAAGTAATTAATTCCCCCCAATTATGCTTTATTGTTTGAGTTAGTTAATTCATAGCTAGATGATGCGAGTCTAGGTTATGTCGTTATGGATGTGGCGAAGCCTTGTCATGAGGATCCCATAACCTACGTCATACACTTAGTATTTATTCATGAATCTACTTGATTTAATTAATGCGTATCTATGTTAGTTTATATGAATGCTTTACGAATTCTTGTTTAATACGTTACGTATGATGAAACGCCGAGAGATACGTTCGGGATGTACTCGGGGACGAAATTGATTCGGGTGACCGAATGAGTTCACTCGGTCGACCGAGCCCTATTCATTCGGTCGATCGAGCCCTGTTTTATCCGTTAGATAGCCATGTCTTTATGGTTAGGTTAACTTAATAGAATTTATTATCTCAGTAGGTATGGCTATGGCTACGTTCCTCGCTTAGTTTAATTAAAATGTGTAAAAAGGAAATACCAATATAAAACTCTTAGGTAGGCTTATGAATTGATCTTCGGACGTTCGGCGTTATCTAGGTAGGTTTATATTTGGGGATTGCTAGCACTCGATTATACATACGTCGTAGATTAGCACGAGACTATAACTTGGCAATTGCTAGTTGGACGAGAGCTTGAGTAATCGTTTAGGAAGTACGCCTAACCATATGAATGTTGCCTGGACGAGGTGTACGGTTAATATCGGCATCCTTAGAGTCGTAAGCGTGTGAGTTATATGAGATGGAGGCACTAAAAGGCGAAGTCGTAACAATATCACAGTGATTTAGTGACTTACCGGTGCTAAGTCAAGTTAAAGAGGATGACTCCCGTAGCCAATCTAAGATAGATACAAACGGATTGACAGTTAATAAGTTCAGTTTATTATATAAATTATCTAGGTCCAAACGATAAAGACTATAATTGGGGAGGTTAATTACGTTGTGTCGAGTCGTGTCTTTACCTTTCTGTCTTATGTTGGTCGTAGACCGCCTCTATGTCCTTGACGTGTTTAATTAATTGTTTGTATATAAGATAATCCACAATTGGTTCCCTGTGGGATCGACCTTGATTCACTATAGCTATACTACGATGGGCCTAGTCCTCTTGCTAGTATTGGTTTATGGTGGTCAAGTATATTATAACCTGATTGACCCCGATCAGATATTTGTCACAAGTGGTGTGGAAGCCGGTTTACAAGCGAGCATGCCATATTCAGATAGCAAATCCATGGTGTACTTTCGTTGAGACAAGGTAATCCCTTTGCTATTTCTTGCTACCTCAACCCCTAAAAAGTAGTGAAGTTTTCCTGATCTTTGATTTTGAATGTGCGATCTAGATAGCTTTTAACCTCTTGAATGGGTTCAATTTGTGGACCAGCTAGTATAATGTTGTCTACGTACACCAATAAAGCCACCAACTTGTTGCCTGCCCCTTTGGTAAATAAACTGTAATCACTGCGTGACTGACGAAAACCAATAGCCAATAGAGATGAAGTCAATTTAGCGTTCCATTGTCGTCCTGCCTGTTTTAGCCAATATAATGACTTTTTAAGTTTGCAAACAGCATTCGGAACTGCAGTAGTGAATCCAGGGGGTAATTTCATGTAGACCTCTTCAAACAAATCCCCATGTAAGTAAGCATTGTTGATGTCTAACTGTTCTAAGTGCCAATTGAGTGTAGCAGCTGTAGCCATAAGAACCCTGACTGTAGTGAGTTTTGCAACAGGAACATAAGTTTCAGTGTAATCAATTCCCAACTGCTGAGTGTATCCCCTAGCCACAAGTCTGGCCTTGTAACGCTCAATATCACCATTTGGCAAATATTTGATCCTGTAAACCCACCTGCACCCAATTGGTGTTTTTCCCTTAGGCAAAGTCACAATATCCCAGGTTTTATTTTGTTGTAGGGCCTCAAATAATTTCAGCAGCCATAGCATCCCTCAACTTAGCAAGTTTAACAGCCTGTTGATAAGTAGCTGGTTCACCTGTGGCATCCACACTTAAAGCAAATGTTTTATAGTGAGGTGCAAGCATGTCATAAGACACAAACTCCTGTATTGGGTAGTGAATGTTGACTATGGCTTGATTACACATATAATCTTGTAGATACTTGGGTGGTGCTTTATGCTTAGTTGACTGTCTATTACTGGCCATAGGAGGTTGGAAAGCAGGAGGTGGTATATTAGATAATGAGGGATGTGGTGGATTTGTGGAAATTTGTGTTGGTGGTGATGATGTATCAGATGATGAGGAAAGTGTGGGATCAGGAGATGAGGATGATGTTGTTGAAGGCTGTGATTGTGTGCTATAGGTTGGAGACGAAGATGAGGATGTTGATGGAGGGACAGAAGTGGATGATATTGGAGAGTCATGATTAGGAGGATCTGAATTAGGTGTAGGGAGAGATGCATAAGCTAGATCAAAAAGCAAGTAAGAATTGTGTGCTGGTAGTGGTAAGGCATATGAAGATGTAATAACAGGGACTTGTTGTCTAAAAGTGAATACATGTTCATGAAAAATGACATGTCTGGAAACTAGAATGGCCTTAGTATGTAGGTTAAGGAGTACAAACCCCTTGATATTAGAAGGATATCCAAGGAAAACACAAGGCAAGCTTCTATCATCAAACTTGGTTTTGTCTACACTGGAATTATGTGCAAAAGCAAGACAACCAAAGACTTTTAGGTTGGAGTACACTGGTGGCTGGGTAAAAAGTTTTTGATAAGGTGTTAAATGTTGTAGTTTGGGTGATGGTGTTATGTTAATAAGAGTAACAGCATGTTGGACACAAAATCCCCAGTATTGTAGAGGTAAGTTGGATTGGATTTTGAGGGCTCTAGCAACATTGAGGATATGTTGATGTTTTCGTTCATCTATCCCATTTTGCTCAGGGGTATAAGTACAGGATTTCTGATGCTTTATGCCTGTTGTACCATAAAAATCAGGAAGTTGAAATTCTAGACCATGATTTGATCGAATGACTTTAATGGTTTTGTTGAACTGGTTTTTAGCAAAAGCATAAAACTGTTTTATAAGTATACTAACTTGGGATTTAGCTTTAAGAAGGAAAAGCCATGTATGTCTGGTATGATCATCTACTATAGTCAAGAAGTAACATTCATTATGTATAGTAGCTTGCTTATATGGTCCCCAAATGTCCATATGGACAAGATCAAATGCTGATAAAGCCATATAATCACTTAATGAGAAACTGAGTTTCTTTTGCTTTGCAAGATGACAAATAGTACAATTTCCTATTTCAAACCCACTGATATCGGGAGCTACTAGCTTTACATCATTCATAACTTTGGAAGACATGTGCCCTAGCCTAAGATGCCAAACAAATGCATCAGGCCTACTGGACACATTCACAGTTTTGCATTTATTGGAAATATTTACAGACTTAGAATGATGTTGTCCATCTTGCAAGCTCAAGTAGTAGAGACCATTATAGCACTTAGCTGATCCAATCGTCCTCTTGCTCATATGATCCTGGATGTGACAAGAAACATTGGTAAAAGTAACAGACATATCCCTATTTTGTAGCAATTTGCTAAGGGACATCATATTATGTTGAAAGGTAGGTATATAAAGAACATTATAAAGTTTTAAATCAGGAGTTAATTGAACTGTTCCTTTATGTGTGGCAATGGTTTTACTTCCATTTGGTAAGTTGACATGGACATGTGGTATATCAGTATAAGAAGTGAATTGGTCTAAGGAGTATGTGATATGATCTGATGCACCTGAGTCTATAATCCATAACTTTGAGTGTGAATGCACAAATTTACCACCAATCTTACCAGTAGCAGGTGCACCAAAGTTTGCACTAAGAACAGAAACTTGATTGATCACAGGTTCTGCTTCTTCCTGGACTAGTGTATTTGGCACATTGTTGAGCAAACTTCTTAATTCCTCCAGTTGTTCATGATTAAACAGTGTGGTGACTGACTGATGATTAGCATCAGCTGTAGTATTGTCACCAACTTCAACTTGATTTGCAACAATTCTTCCTCCACCTCTTCCTGGACCATTCCTTCCACTGCCTCTGCCTGCATGGGGAATCCATGCTTTTTGTAGCATCTTTCCTCAGTATGACCAAATAGACTGCAATAAGTACATTGAACATTCCTGTTTCCTGACATAGGTCTTCTAGGATATTGAACTCCACCATTTGTTGTTCCATTGCCATAGGTGTTAGATCTTTGTGTAGCTATAATTGAACTATCAGTCCTATCAGGATGCCCTACACAATAGCCTAGTTGCCTTTCATGCTTAACTGCCATTCCAAAAACCTGATTAATTGGTGGGAGAGGATGCATTAACATAACCTGAGCCTTAACAGGAGCAAAGCTATCAGTTAATCCTTTTATAGATCTAATAGCACACTCAGCTTCAAAATAATCTCTGTAAGTCTTAACTGCACCACAGCTGCATACAGGATTGCATGCGCAATTAGGATAGGGCCTTATGATGAGCAGTTCTTCCCATAGAGTTTTGAGTTTGGTGTAGTAATCTGTGACTGTTAGATCATGCTGCTTAACAGAGTTGACTTCCTCAAGTAAATCTGACAATCTGAAATGATCTCTATGTGAAAAACGTTCCTGGAGATCAATCCACATTTCTCTTGCTGAATTTAGCCATATTACACTATGTGCTATAGAACCAGACAGAGAATTTAACAGCCAAGACACAACCATACTATTGCATTGTTGCCATGTATTGAAATCTGCATGTTCTTCTGGTGGAATCTCAATATTTCCTGTGATAAATTCCAGCTTATTCTTGACATTAGAGCCATACGCATGGACCTTGCCCATGCATGATAATTGTGACCATTGAGAGGTGGCTGCACCAATACTAAAGATGGATTTTCATATGGGTGCAGATAATATGGAGATACTTGTGCAATCTGTTGCTGATTCAACTGAGCCATTAAAGAAACAGAACTGGAAAAAAAAAACAGAAGCAGGAATGGATACTACTCAAAGCTCTGATACCATGAAGAAAAATATGAGAGGTAAATTCAGTTTATTTATTTATTCTAATGCAAAGTACATTCTGTGTTGTTGCTTACTTGCTATTTATACTAATCTGTACAATAACCGCCACTAGGATATACCCAAGAATATTCCGGTGACCTGAAGAATATACTTGGCATATTCCGGTGAGCATAAGAATATTCTGAGAATATTCTTTCTTATTCTAACTGCTAATCTTGTTGTGCAAGTATCTCATCTTCATTGTGTATAACTTGTGCTCCTTGTTGCATTTATTTCCAGGCTGTGCTTCATTTGTTTATTCTGGGTTGACACTTGGTGCGCATTGGACCTGGGCTTGTTGGGCCTTTGGGCCTGTTGCTTGTTATCTTCCTTATCATAGATTACTTTCAAACAAAAGAAGCAAATACTGTTAGTAATATCATCCGCAACGGAAGCGATTTAAGGATCTAGATCTATAATTTACACATAATAAAATAACTAGATCTACTCTACAAGGGGGTTGTAGAACATACCTCTTGGATCTCAAAATCCAAGTAGAAGAACCGCAATAGGAAGAACAAAAGATGGTGTGAAGAGCACCACGATCTTCCGCACGTGTGATCCGAGCAACTCCCGGTGGAAGGAAATCCTCGTCTCGAATCCTCCCGATATGCTACCCGAAAAACCTCCAAGATTTTCCCTCTTACTTCCCCTTGGCCGAATTTTATCTTCTTCTCTCTAAGAGATAGAAGTCGAAAATTGTAGTGTACGTATGAGTTGGGAAAAGCCTCTTTATATAGGAGAGATTTCCTTGTCTTCCAAGGATTTTATTTTACAAATAAATAAATCCAATAAATAAAAGATAATCCTAGAATATTCTAAAACAAATCTAGAATAATCTTTATCTTTATTTTTTACCATAAAATATTTATCCAATAAATATTTTGTGCACATGTCTTATTAATCCACAAGAAAACTAATTTCTTGTTCCCTAAGACACCTCTTGGCCGAAAATTATCATTGTGACCTAGTCACTATGATTTTCGGCCATACACACCAAATTGGGCCAAGATTATGAAAAATATCTTTTTCACATATTTAATTATTTAGCCCAACTAATTTAATAGTCCACTAAACAATTAATTCAAATATCGTTTTAATTAAATTCTAATAAGAACTAAATTAATATTATTAGGATTCGACGTCCGAGAATAGCTATGCTATATTGGAGGCACATCGGGGACCATGGACTAATAATCAGCGGCTCCGATAAATCAAATAAATAATTATCTTACGAACAGAATAATTATATTCGATAAACCAATCACATGAATATGCCACCATAATCCCGTGACTGCACTCCTCCGATTATGAGATTATATTTATCTCCTCACGAGAATGATAATAAGCGTCTATTGATATAATCATTACATATGGATTAATCATCCATAGACTGTTCATTCTAAATCGGAAAGTTACCGTTAACCCTTTTTAGAGCCTCTTATCCTTATTTACCATTAACCCCCTAGTGATCAATTAATTCATACAACTCACTGGTAGCTAATCAGTGTAATATGAACTCGTACGATCGATCAGTTTCTAGGATTAACAAATAAGGGAAGCTGTCTATCTACTTCCATAAATGGAAGGAATGGATTCCGTATCCGTGATAACACAGACTACTCACTCAAACCAGTACAATGCCAAAATGGGGTAATTCAGATCACAGACTCAGTGTAATCCTTAACCGTCAAGTCAAACCTCATACTGATTCAAGCAGTTGACTGTGATCACCTCAGGATTAAGATGTATCCATAAATATTATCATCGATTGATTCGATAAGACTTCTCAATTACGGGATTATATCGTGAACTCTAATCAAATCGGTCCAGCCCTATATGATATATCTATCATATATAAATGCCCCACTAGGTTCTCTTAACCGAAAATCTGGATAAGACAATCACACCTATTGTGTTCTGGGCGCATTAATAGCACGTTAAAGGAGAGACCCGATACTCTCGATTAACTTCACTACGGGCTAATTGTATTTTAAGTACATCTTCACTAACTCAATCCTCCCGTGTATATCCCATACACTGAGTTAAGTGATTACATAAACGATGTACTTTAGGGTTTTGTGTAGTGTAAATACTATTGTCACATCGGTGAATATGAGAATAATAAATATGAATAATAATATCATTTCATTCATTAAATAAAATAATTACAAAATTGTCTTTCAGGCATTACACCTAACAAATGCTATCTGCCATTTGCACGCAGACAACACGTATGATCCGGGAAAACTCCATGTATAAAAGTTGCACTGTTCCTTCTATAACGCCCCGTTCCCGGATACCGAACCCTTATCCGGAAGAGAACGTTCGGCATGTATAATATTAAATAATTCCTGTATTATACGTAAGCTTCTACTACGTCGTATCAACATAAAGCAAACGAAAGCCAAAATGACTCGGGTAAAACCATAAATGCTACAAGGAATAGAATTCAACACACTAAAAGATAGAAAGGTGTCCTTTCAACAACGAAAAACCAAAACAAAGTACGATGTCTAAAGAAAACAAACTTGTCTTAATAGGAGAGCAACAGATCCTGAATGAAAATGCAACTTAGTCTAGTACAATGTTTATAAAAACAGAAATAACAAGAAAGCATCATCAACCTAGACGTCATCCTCGAACTCCACATTGAGCTCATGATCAACATGTTCATATTCTCACCCCACAATGCATGCAAAAAAAAAACATGCAAAGGAGGTAAGTACAACGAACTTAGATAAGAGGAAGAAACTAATGAATAATTAAGCGTTACCACGAAAAGGTTCATTTAATTACTTAAGTTGTCTTTATGTGACCGACACAAGTCTAAGGTCCACTTCATGCTACATGTTGTGACTATTGGTTTCTAACTTAGCTTATCTTTGTTACTTCCGTATTTAAGGGCACTACGCATGGTATTACTCACCACAAAGTATCTAGGTGCAACATATTGGTGGATCACACCAATAACCACGGGCTAGTCCCGATAGTGTACGCGTTCGGCGAAGTCCCCTACCCTTTAGCCATTTAGAGGCCGGTAAAGCTATTCACTTTTAATAACCGCCCACACATTGCGATATATACTTGTTCCTTACCAAGAATAACATGATGTTTAGTCTTTTACTACACAATTACGTATGTTATTAGTTATTAACTAGCAACCTAAGTGTTTTCAATGAAGGCTCTCTCACACCTGCTACTCTCTCACCTAGACCACTAGACATGTACAAGGCCTAGCACATACACAGACATTGATGAATTCTAATTAATCCACGCACAAGCCTATCATGTTAGGCTTGTGCGTGGATTAATTCACAGATATAAAATGCAATAAAGTAAGTGCAGTAAAGTGAAGTGCTGAAAGTAAATAGACACAAAGGTTTATAGTGGTTCAGGGTGGTGTAATCCCTTAATCCATTCTTCTTCTGTGATGATTGGAGGAATTCACTATTATTTTCACTGATACAATAGATAGATTGTCCTTGGCTACACAAGCTTCACAATCTTCAAGACTATCACTCCCTGGCTTCAAAAGCTTCAGTGACTCAGTCTCCAACACTACTCCTTGAGAACAAATCCTTCAGCAACTATCACAAACACAACTCCTTCTCAGATGGCTCTGATTCAGTTGTTTGACTGGTGTGAATTGGGATTCACAGATTCTATTGTTCAATCTCCGTACTTGATGTGGAATTTGAGTTCTGATTGTTGAGTTGATCTCTGGATATTTCCTTTTAAGTTCAGATAGACGGCTTTTCAAATTGACAGAGTTTCTGATTGTTTCTTATCAGATTCAATCGTTATTTTTCCTGTCTGTCAATGCATTCTATTTATACCTTGATAATCCTTGATTTGAATTTTCGTCCGTTGGCTATTTAATGTGGGGAATAATCCTTGATTTAATTCTTGATTCCCCCATTAATTATATTCTCCTTGATTTCAGTGATCGGATTTTCTTCAAACGTATATCACAAAATCTGTCCTTGATTGAGTCTTGATTGATTATGCATTGAATGCTTGACCTCTGAATCTTTCTTATTTTTCATAATCTGAACAAGTATAGTTCACTCAGCTATTCTTTGAACGGTTAAGTGATCATGCTGATTCGGCTGTTTAGTTCTTCCTTCACTGCTTTGTATTTACTCAGCCGATAGATAGTTTACTTTGCCGGTTTACTGCTTTCTTGATTTCTTTGATTTTACAAGACTCATTGTCCTTCACTGATCCTTGATTTGGGTGAGATCAGTGTACACCATATTTGACAATGAATTTCATCACTTGAATTATAACTTAGACTTATCCAAGGTCATCACAGACTTCCCTGGTTATAAGTAATACCTTATGTCTTCATGCTTCTCTGTTGGTACTTGGCTGGCTTCACTCTACCGGATTTCTGTTTTGCTTCGCCCTCCTACCAACTAGTACAATTCTTGTCTGACTCAACTTATACAACATGTTAGACTCTAAGTAAAGACGTATACAGAGATTTCTAACTTATTTCAGGCTTGCTATAACAACTAGTATGGCCATCATCAAAACATAATAAAATGTTCCTAACATTATTCCATTCTGAAATTCGTCAACTATTTTGTGTGAAATTGAAAAAAGTCTTTTTCTTTTCTTGCTTTCTGTTTTCTCTCAATTTTCTCAGAGTTCGAACTTAGATGAATGACTTTTGATTTCTAATAACTCTTCTATTGATGGGGAGTTTTATTTATCTAAAAATAACTCCACAATTAATTATTTCAATTAATTCCATTAATTGTAAATATCCCCATAAATACTAATTTTCCATAAAATCCTTTATTCCTTTTTAATAACTATATTTCAAAAAAAATATTTATAATAATTTAAATCCATAATATAAATAAGCATAATATTCTGAATTTTATAAATTGACACGTCTGCCCTTTCCTAAAGTTTGAGATATTATATTCCTCCTCCCTTCAGAGGAGTTTCATCCTCGAAACTTGAACGTACTCAAACTGTTGATCTCCCTTAGCAACTCTCGCTTCAACACAAACCAATACCGAAGTTTCACTTGTTAACCTTTAACTAATTCTGATATTGTTAGCCACTAAACCCAACCACTAGTGATTCCCAACCGACCAAACCCTTGCACACCTAACCCAGAAACTGACCGACCACATCTTAAACTACAGAAACTGCACTAGCCATACTTTTACTCAACACTTCAGCCTTATATAACTCACTTTACCCGGACGGTGTCCAAAAATATTTTCTAAAGGTCGTAGGGTAGGTTTAACTTCTTAGGTAACTTACTTAACACGAAGTTCCTTATCCTTCTCGTATTACTTTAGGTTGGCGTAGCTAAGTTATCCATCATAAGTGTGCATAAAAGTTAGTTCATTTACTTTGTTACAATTACAATGTGAATTTAATTCATTTCATAAAGTACTTTAGACAAATAAACAAACTAAAAGGTACCTGGAACAGCTACATCCACAGCGAAAACTCTTGATGGTCGACTTGCACTTCATTGGTTGTTTCCCTGATTTCCTTGAGTGCTTCTTGAAAGACAAGTTCTTGCAATATGTTCAGTATCTCCGCACACGTAACATCCATTCATACCTGCCCGACATTCCCCAGAGTGATTCTTCTTGCATTCCGGGCAACTCGGAACACGTGCTGATGATGTGGCTGCTAACGGTGCTGAGGTTTTCTTCACAACTTGAAGCGGTGCTTCATGGCCATATTCTTGGCTACTCTCAAAGGGTAAGTTTACACCATCCACAATTGATGGAACAATATGTGGATTAACTAGTGGGTGTCCGAAGGGTACTTGAAGTGCTTTTTGAGGGTATTGCTGGTGAGAAGGGTATTGTGGTGGAAAAGGCTGCTAACAGAAAGTCACTAGTGGTACTTGGTAGTAAGGTACTAGTGGATGGTATCTCTGATGATGTGGTGAGGTATGGTAAGGTTGATGAAGTCCATACGTTCGATAACCAAATCCATAACGGTGGTCAACCCTTGATGTTGGTGGTATGGTTGGTTGGGGTGGATAACTTGGGTAGAAGATAGAAGATTTGCTGATAAGGAAGGATAACTGGAGAAGAATGGTGGATTACCGGTGGTGGAGGTGGAGGATTCACATCTTTCATGGGTGGTAGAAGCACTGGTGGGATGTCACTTACGACCGCAACTGGTACGGATCCACCAACGTAACAACGGGGTGCTTGGTTGAAAGGATGTTCCTGCTGAACTTGATGGGTTGGTTGTTGCTGAGGTACTTGATCAACCTTTCCACATGACCCAAAACTACCTATGTTCTTCAAACTGTTCTTGATTCTGATTAGCCTCTTGTTGGTCCCTTAAGCTTTCAGCACCATAAACGCCTTTACGGGTTACTACCATTATGAAAGATCAAGGAAGATTAGAATGATACTAAGTGGTCTAAGGAAATCTTATCTTAAGAAAAGAAGCCTAGAATGCAAGGATGCTTCACTCTGATACCAACTGTAACGCCCCGCTCCCGGATACCGAGCCCTTATCCGGAAGAGAACGTTCGGCACGTATAATATTAAATAAATCCAATATTATACGTAAGCCTCAACTACGTCGTATCAAAATAAAGCAAACGGAAGCCAAAAATACTCGGTTAAAACCATAAATGCTGCTAGGAATATAACTCAACATACTAAAAGATAAAAATGTGTCCTTACAACAACGAAAAACCAAAACAAAGAACGATGTCTAAAGAAAACAAACTTGTCTTAAAAGGAAAGGAACAGATCCTGAATGAAAATGCAACTTAGTCTAGTACAACGTTTATAAAAAAAGAAATAACAAGAAAGAATCATCTTGGCATCATCAACATCAAACGTCATCCTCGAACTCCTCATTGATCTATTGATCAACCTGTTCATATTCTCACCCCACAATGCATACAAAAAAACATGCAAATGAGGTAAATACAACGTACTTTGATAAGAGGAAGAAGCTAATGAATAATTAATCGTTACCACGAAAAGGTTCATTTAATTAATTAAGTTGTCTTTATGTAACCGAGACAACTCTAGGGTTCACTTCATGATCATCAATATGTTGTGAATATTGGTTTCTAACTTGGTTGATCTTTGTTACATCCGCATTTAAGGGCACTACGCATAGTGTTACTCACCACGAAGTATCTGGGTGCAACATATTGGTGGACCACTCCAATAACCATGGGCTAGTCCCGGTTGTGTACGCGTTCGGCAAAGTAACTCTACCTTTTAGCCATTTAGAGGCCGGTAAAGTTATTCACTTTTACTGACCACTCACACATTACGATATAGACTTGTGCCTTACCAAGAATAACATGATGTTTAGTCTTTTACTACACAATTACATATGTTATTAGTTATTAACTAGAAACCTAAGAGCATTAGCTTCAAACTCCCTACACCTTATTTTATCTCCACAATAGGGATGAAATGTAGGGATACGGCCAAAAACACACTCCATCAACCTCCCCATCCTTTCCCTACAATAGGGACCATGAACAGTGCCACCCCAAATGTAGGGTGATACTGTAGCTTACCATACATATATTTTATTTATTTTTTCTCTCTCTTTCTAACAAAAAATAATTTTGAAAAAATTGTTTATAGATAAATAATGAATATTTTAATATTGTAAGGACAGTGATAGGAAAGCTGATACAGAGTACTCTGAATTTAGTTGCTGTAAAGTAGGATATGTATTTTTAATAATATTTTTGAGGATAGGAATAGAGAGATTGATAATAATGCTCTAAGTGTTTTCAAGGAAGGCTCCCTCACACCTGTTACTCTCTCACCTAGACCACTAGACATGGACAAGGCCTAGCACATACACAGACATTGATGAATTCTAATTCATCCAAGCACAAGCCTATCATGCTCTTCTGACGGTCCCGAACTTCAACTCTTTGGAAGCATTCATTCGGTGCCAGAACTAAACTTATTAGAAGCTAAATCAAGGCTTATTCATATTCATTTAATATTATTAGATCAAGAAACAACATTTAAAAATGGACTCGGGGCTTAAAACTCAACATTCACAAAAACAGGGCCCAGTGCTCACGAATGCTCACCAATGCTCGCGCATTGAGCTTCCTGAATTATTCAGGATGCTTTCTGCCTCACTAATGTGCACGAATGCTCGCGCACAAACACCTTTGAATATGTTTCCCACTTTCTGGACCTGCAATGCTCACGAATTCTCACCAATGCACGCGCATTAAGCGCAAAACTGCCCTAAATGTAGTTTTCTGCACTTTTACGAATTCTAACACATTCCCAACATGATCAACATCGAATTGACAACATAAAAAGTAGAAAAGCACAACTTTTACATACCATGACGTTCAACACTTTAACTAGAAAATAAAACATGATTTCTATCCATGAATTCCACACAAACACTCAACCTTAACATCATAAAACCTAATTACACATTACCCTAAAAAAAAAACCTAACTACACATTAGGTAGAGTCTCTTACCTTTTAGCAAAACCCAATCAAAACCTGCAGCACTTTTGAATTTTTCCAAGAAACCTATTTGATCAACAATCAATCAAGGATCAATGGTGATCAAAAGACTCTACGCTATTGAAACTATGATTTAACCCAACCAAAACCATAACCTCGATCAAGAACCAAAAAGTAGGGCTTTCATTACCTTTCTCAAAACTCCAACTTTTCTGTATCCACTTGTAGCCCTTCTCCCAGTGATTCCGAATCTTTAACCTGTTCTGAAATCCGTCATATGTTTTGTGAGAAACTGAAAGAAGTCTTCTTCTTTTCTCGCTTTCTGTTTTCTCTAAATTTTCTCAGAGTTCGAACTTGTAGGAATGACTTTTGATTTCATATAACTCTTCTATTAATGGGGAGTTTTATTCCTCTAAAAATAACTCCACTATTAATTAATTCAATTAATTCCATTAATTGTAAATATCCCCATAAATACTAATTTTACATAAAATACTTTATACCCTATTTAATATATATATTTCAATATATATATATATATATATATATATATATATATATATATATATATATATATATATATATATTATATATATATATATATATATATATATATATTTATAATTAAATCCATAACTATAAATTAACATAATATTCCGAATTTTATAAATTGACACGTCCGTCAACTCTAAAGTTCGGGATATTACACCTTCATTCTTATATCTAGACAAGACATGATGAAACAGCAAAATTCTTAAGCGTCCGTTTACACACAAAAAAACTGGTGAGTGATGGATGGCGGTTCATGGTTGCCTTTTGTGTTGTCTGCAATCCATGTAAGATTTGACATCAAATGTCGTTTTTAATATTTGGGGGGGGGGGGGGTTGGTATATAGGTTTTAATAATTCATTTATGGCCTACTGAAATATGTCTAGTCGAGTGGTCAATGTCGTATCTACGAGGATTGTGAGGTCAAACACCGAAAAGCTATTATTATCTTAATCTGAGTTCGCAACAATACAAGAAAGTAAATTTATCTAAAAATCTACTACTACAAAGGATGATAAAATGATAAAAAGTCTAACCAAGACAAAGCAATATTCAAGCAAATCGCTACTAGCGTCATGAGAATGAACTACCTACCAACCTTCCAATGGTGTTCAAGTGTGTGGTATCGGTGCACTCCTAAGATAGAAATTCCCCCTCATACGAGTGTACGAAACTACTATATGCCTCCTCATTGGTCTAAGAATCCTAGACCTAATGATTCAACATGATTAAGTTCTTGAGTGCAATGAATAAACAATAAACCCCGGATAAGAAATCAAGTTCCAATTAAGGTCGATTTTACCTTCCGGTCTTCCTATCACTTTTCCCACACCAAGCATCTCATTTCGGTCTCAATTAAGTGTGTGTGTGCAAGTGCTAGGTGATCAATCTAACACAACAAGCAATACAACGAAAATAGGAAAAGATAACAACAACACATGAAGCTATGAAACACGAACAAACATTCTCAATCAACCAATAGAGATTAAACTATCACAACTACATTATCTTGGCTAGTAAGAACTAGTCACTCATGAATATGGATTCCAACATGTCAAAGCTAAAATTCATACTCATGAGAACAATTAAAACAATGTAAAGATTAAGAATTCACCAACTAAAAGAATAAACTTGTAGATGGAGCTTCATTCAACTTGCAAAAACTTCAATGGATTCAAATTAATACACCAAAAGAGATGAAAACCTTCATCCACTATTGATTCTAGAAATCAAAATAAGAATCTTTAATGTTTACAAAGTTATTAAGAGCTAAAATTTTGGGAAATTTGGCAAGAAGAGCCCCTTGGGGCGGTTTTGTCTCCAAGAGCTTCCAAGATGGAGGGTTGGAGAAGATGGAATGAAAGATAAGATACAAATGACCAAAAATAGAGTTTTAAAGCTGAAAAATATGTTTCTGCGACACCCGGCGTGCGCCGGTAAAGGTCCAGCGCGCGCCGGTATCACTGAAAATCTCTGACAGCTTCTGCAATGCTCGGCGTGCGCCGCTAAAGGTCCAGCACGCGCCGCTAAAGGTCCGGCACACGCCGATTCTTTATAGTAGCTTAGTAAAATGGCAATAACTTGAGTTGTAGAGCTCCGATTGATGTGATTCAAGATGTATTGGAAAGCTCGTTTATTGATCTACAACTCTCATGGAAAAGTCTTCTCTAGTAAATGCATATAAGTGGGGTCTAATGTCCGTTGAAGATAGGCTACGGTAGAAACACAAAAGACGAATGATCCGCTTGACTTCGTTAGCTTCCGGCACACTCTTCTAGCCCTCAAAAGACGTATTTATGCTCAATATGTGTCGTCACTTGGGGTCTTGGTCAGCCTATAATCCTGCAATAAATCACCAAAATACCAAGAGTAAATCCGACACGACGCCCTGGTTACTATGACCGGTACAAAACCTATTCAAATATTATATTTTATATAATAATGACTATATACATATTTGGATGAAACTATGCAAATAATAACTCGAATTAATATGAAAACATCAATAAATTCATGAGAAATAGGGGTAAAACATCGTGAAATGTATCATCTAGTTGACTCACACAACTCCCCACCTAGCTTTTTCAAGTCAAGAGATAGGGACATACAACATCAATAAGTAATAGATCAACTAGATGATGCAACCAATCGTACCTACAACCGCATGTTAACCACAATCTAAGAAAGTAGTGGAGTGTGTGTGTGAATACTCCTCAAATTTGTTGCCAAGCAATCAATTATGTAATCATGCATGCAAGACTTATTAGGCGCAATCCATAGGCTTAAGAATGCTACCAAAATCACTAATCAAAGCATTCTGAGTCAAGAAGGAAGGTCGGGTAGGACTTGCAAGCTTGTAACGTTAGGTCGGGTATTGGATAATCAAAGGGATAAAAGGATATATAAAAAAGAACACATGCAAGATAGCAAGAATCTACACCTTCAATTCCAATGATTATGAATTGGCATCTCCAACTCTCTCGCACAATTGTCAAAGACGTCTCCTCAACAATAAACATAAGAGATAAAATACCACTTTAATTGATTTATCACCCAAACTTACATCACTTGGACTTGTTGAACTTGTCCTTCAAAATTGCCTTCCAAAACTATATTGAACCTTGTTGATTTTTTGGAAACTTTTTTCGATTTTGGATTTTTGATTTTTTTTGCATCTTTATTTACAACTATATTGAACCTTGTTGATTTTTTGGAAACTTTTTTCGATTTTGGATTTTGATTTTTTTTCTGAAAAGAGAAAAACCAATGGACTTCGAACTTCATAAGATGCCATCTCAACTTGTGCCAAAAAATGTCATCCTACTCTCAACACAACTTCCAATGTTATCACCACAACAATACATAGAAACTTGCTAAGCTTGCGGGATGCCAAGGGAATGTAGACCAAAATTAGGCTAAGGGTCGGATTATAATGAGGTTAATCACGAATGGCTATTTTCGAGTGGGGTCTCACCACTATAAAGGCTGAGATGGGGACAGGCGGAAAATATGTTCGGGAAGGTCATTTGGCTATGGTCGAGTCAAAGAAATGCCATGACCGTCATCCCTAACTCCGACTCCAAATGCCTTTCTATTTTGCCTCGAATGGATATCAAGCCTAAGTTCTAGTTGCTTGAAGCATGCTCACATGATATCATACAAAAGTTGCATGTTAACAAAAGATTGAGACTATACGTGCACCAGGAATTCATGTTTTACACAAATAGATTTGGGGTTAAAATGCACTTACGGTTCATATTAATTACACACATCCAAATTGATCATCACATCTTCAAATGCATAAAATATATGCCTTATACAGTTTATTTTAATCAACTAGATAATGATTGAAAAAGATCGAAAGCTAAGGGATTTTCTGATACAAAATAATCACTAATGCCATTGCTAGACCAACCACGACCCCACTCCCCACTTACGAACTTTCTTTGTCCCCAATGCATAGTGAGGGTAAAGAAGTGGTTGGGAACGCAATGGTGCACCAAAACAAGTCAAAACAAGTACCAGGATGCTATAAAAGGGAAGGTAGGTGGGCGTGAACAAGAAATGACAAGCAATGAAATGACAAGCAAACCCAAGTACTAGCAAAGTGTTATCCAACATGTAGAGACAAAAGGATCATTGGCCAAATCGGGCCTCACAAAAGAGCAAAAATATTATACCTAACTTTTACGGGCTGCCTCCCGGTAGCACTTTTGTTTAACGTCGTTTGCTCGACGGGATTATACTGTATAAAGGGTGGGAATTATACAGATCATCGTGCATGGATTTATATGGTAGAAACATGGATTATTCAGATTATCGTGCATGGATACTACTAACAATTACTCATATAAGCATGCAATTTCAAGCACAATAGACAACCGGAAGATAATGCTTAAGGAATAATAAGAAAGATAGTACTCGTGATTGCTAAATTTATAGTCTATAGCAAGACTTATATATGCATGGCATATTTCTTTAATGCATGGGTGGTGGGTCATTCTTATGCACCGCATCCGTCCTTTTCATCAAAATCGGTCTCCAACATAATGTAGACGAATGCCACCAATCCCAATGATTCTTGACATTTTCCTTTGATTTCTGAGCTTTCGGTTTGTGAGATTTCATATTATCGTTCACGTCTTCTTCAACTACCTGCATATAGTACGATCCAGAACAAGGGGACACAAAGTGTCCACAAAAGAACAAGATTCTAGTGTAATGCGTGGATATTTCAATGAAGTGTAGATGTTGAAGACAACGCGCTCATCATTCACTCCTAAATGAAGATCTCCCTTACAAACATCGATCACGGCTTCTCCCGTTGCTAAAAATGGTCTACCGAGGATAAGGGGTGTAGTGTACCCTTCCTCCATATCCATAACAACAAAATCAACGGGGAAGTAAAATTTATCAACTTTCACTAGTACATCCTCAATGACTCCATTTGGACATTTTATGGATCTATCCACAAGTTGGAGAGTCATCTCTGTACGCTTGAGCTTGCCTATGCCAAGTTTCATGAAATCATCGTAGGACGTGAGGTTTATGCTCGCACCGAGATCACATAGCGCATTCTTAACAAAAAGTCCCCAATTTCACATGGGATCGTATAACTCCCGGGGTCTTTAAGTTTAGGAGGAAGCTTATGTTGAAGCACGGCGGAACACTCCTCACTTAGACACACCGTCTCATACTCTTCCAACCGTTTCTTGTTGGATAGTATGTCCTTAAGAAACTTACCATACGCCGGCATATTAGTGAGTGCTTCGATGAAAGGGTATTAATATTCAAGTGCCGAAAAGTGTCAAGAAAACGTGCATATTTCTTATCCAACTTCATATTTTTAATTTTCTCTCTCGGGGGGGGGGGATAGAGAAGTGACACAAGATCAATAATTTTTGGATTAGAAGTTATACCTCCCTTACCCTTGTCCTTGGATGAAGACGGTGAAGCTTCCTTGAATGTTTGTGCACTTGGTGGATGCCATGTATCATCACTCTGCACCATTTTCTTTGAAAATACCCAAAATTGCCTCATGTAATTCCGGCGTGAGCTGGGTTAAGTCTGGCGTGAAACAACTTGACTACATAATTTTCTGTTATCTTTCCTGCGTTTCCGGCATGAACCAGAATGGTCTCGGTTTGAGCCAGAATGGGCTCGGCGTGAATTGTGATTCCACTAATTAGTTCCTTCTCAACATGTTCATTGAATAAGGTCCTCAAATCACTAGCTCTTGGATTTTTCAAGATTCTTAGGACTTTTATCCATTCTTCTTCTTTCTCTACCTCAACATAGCCATCATTTCTCAAGACCATCAACAATTTCTTCTTCTTCTTCACTCCACTCTTCCTCTTTCTCATCATTCAAATCTTCTTCAACCTCATTGCTTCCCTCATTGTGCCTATATAACTTTCCACTTCGAGTGATGATAGCATTGACTTCTCTCGGGCTTCTCTCGGTGTTGCTTGGTAATCCACCCGGAGGTGTACTACTATTTCACTCACCTTCCCTACTCAAAAGGTCTTCAATACCTCTCATTGATGCTTCCATCGTTCTCATTCTTGTATTTAGTCCCACAATGGAGGTTTTTGAATTGCCAACATCTTGGTACATCACACCAATAGAAGTCATCATTGTTTGCATATTGGGGGCTGAGTAGCCACAACTCCCATCAAGTTTTCCAATAATTTTCTTAAATCGTCCACATCCTCATTTGTTTGGTTCGGGGCTTGTTGTGCTATAAGTGGTGGATCAATAGCATTGGTGTGAGTCTTGTTCAAATATAGATGTTGTCTCACTAAACCCATTTCTTCTTGTGTAGATACATCGGAGTTTGATAATTCTTCGATATGAAAAACACCAAATGTCACATCACCACATTCTTGATGCTTCAACTCTCTCTTCCCCGTTTGTAATTCATCAACCCTCTTATTATCACCGCCATTTACCTCAAAATTTCTTCCTCATTCGAATTTTGCTCATCCCCATTGGCAACTTCTATTTTACTTGGGCCAGGATCCTGATGGGAGTCAACTTTAATGTACTTTGGTGCGCAATTTAACACCCGTTTATCACTTTATTGGTATGTTTTGGGTAGTTCTAGACCCATTTAAGAGTAATATCGAGAGTTATACACACGGGGAGTTATACTATCCTATCGATAGTAAACTCGCCTTTTTAACGATATTTAACTATTTTCCGAGCACTTTTGTCTTGCGGAACTACGCGTGGTGTTTGTTCGTATATGTTATTGCGGACTTAGGTGACTCGAGAACCCAGGAGGCGATGTTTTGAATGAGAGACATGTTCGTGGCGCGAAAGTAGAATGAAAGTGGAAGAAAAGCCAAGTTTGGAGTGAAATCAAGGCGAAGGCGTTTGCCCCTACTCAAACTGGCGTTTGAATCAAGCTTAGGCCCAAACTGGTGTTTGGACATGTCAAATTAGCGTTCACAGAGTTAGCACTTGATACTGAAATTCAGAGTTTCAGACGAATGGGCGTCCAAATAACCCCCAAACGCATGTTTGGATGGGTTTAGCCCGAATCGAGAAAGCTCATGCAAGCCAAACTGGCGTTCAGGCAGATCAAACTGGCGTTTTCCCTCAAGGCATGATCCATGAACTGGCGTTTAGGAGGATCCAAACGCTAGTTCACTGAAGACGAAACCCTAATATCATCCAGATTTCCAGGCAAACTAGCGTTTGAAAGGATGCAAACTGGCATTTGCGACCGACAGAAGCAGATTTTCACCCTACACTATAAATACGCAGCTCATTCAGCCCCTGAATATCTTTGCCCGACTTTAGACACTTTTAGGGCAATTTTGGTGCGGTTTTAGTGTAGGTTGATCACCCATTGGTCCTTTGATCCCCTAGATAACATCCTTTGATTCTAAACACTTTTTACAGCTTAGATATACATTTCAAGTTCTAAAGATTCGACTTTTTGTGGATTATTTCTTCATACTTTTCTGGATCAGATTTTCTGCGGTTATATGGTAATGAATTATTCTTCTTTTATTATTTCTAGCATGATTTCAATTCTTATTTCATTTAATAGCATAATCAAGAGTAGCTAATTGCATGTGTAGTCGAATTATGTGAAAGCGAGTGAAAACCCTAAGGGAGGATGAGATTGGGAGTTGTGTAGTGCGTAATTAATGTTTAAACAATTAATCCACGTCCTAAAACTTATTTTAACATCTTTGAATTAGATTGATCACCTAGTTCACTGTCACACACATCGAACTTATAGATGTATTTTGCGGTGAGATGTGGATAAGGGGTTTCGGCCTAGTTGTTAGGTCCGTTTCCAATATAGAGGTTTGTCATCGTTGTTCGAGCAGCTCTAAAGCTTAATCATGTTAGGATAATCGGTTTTCTAAAGGGAGAGTCGGTTAGCTTCGCATAGGGTGGTTAGATCGAGTTGTTCAGTCTATTCACTATAATTAGGAGTTGGCACCCGTGGATGTCGTTAAACTACATAGGATAGGTAGGTCGGTTAAGACACGCTCCCTGTTAAGTCCTTCTAAGGGGTAAAATTAGCTCATGGGATCATAGTTTGGCTATACCTTTTAATATCTAGAAGTACAACCATTAGTATAATCTTTATTTCTGCATTAGTATAATATCCTCCCACCATATTTTGGCCTGAACTAAGTTCGACGTCAGCTTTGGTACTTAGACATTACTCCATGTGGATTCGACCTTGTGACCACTATACTCCCGTTGAACCGATACTCTGTCGGTGAAAGTTAGCGGTTAAGTATTTTGCTATCAAGAAATTTGGCGCCGTTGCCGGGGATTAACGTTTAATATCTTTTAAGTTGACCGAATGCTTGGGATTAGGTCGTTTTTTTTTTGTTTTCTTGTTGTTTCTTGTTTTGCAGTGAATGACCCGGAGTTCAAAAGAACCTCTCATCGAACCTATTGAAGAAATTGAAGTGCTTGCATGTCACAGAAACAGTCAGCGCCGGGGAGAATCCTAATTGCTAGTCCGAACCCTCTGTTTGAAGAAGAAGGGGTAGTAGAAAGCCCTCTCTCAGATTCCTCTAAAGAAATGGAAGATATAACGACTCGTAGAGAGGGCAAAGATCCCATCGATGAACATAATACACATGGGCAGACCTCGAATATTTCTGGTGGTAATGCAACACTACCGTTGCAAACCCCACCGAGAAACCCTCAAGAGGATCAGCTAATGGGAGACAATACAGTGTTACAACAGTTGGTCACCCCACAATTCAATCAGAGAACAAGGATTGGACAGAACAGGGAAGGACAGAACACCCCTTGACCAAGACATTGTGAACCGCTTACTACAGATGCTAAGGGATCAAGGAAATCAATAGGGGTTTCAAAACCCATATAATCAGCAACCACCAATGCAGTGGTTTAATCAACAGCATAATTATCAGCCACAGATGGCTCAGCAGGTACAAGGACCGAGAGTTTGTCGGGATTATGTGACTACTCCACAGGAAGTCACAGGGCACAATCCAATTCAAGTTCCGCCTATCGATGCCAACAACATGGACATAAAGCAAAATATCTTGAACATGTTGGGGGAAAATGCTCTGTTCCATGGGAAGTCAACTGAAAACCCAATTAGCTTTCTGGATCATTTTCTCCAAGTTTGTGGGACGATGAAGTATAATGGGGTTAGCGACGAGGCGATAAAGCTGATAGTTTTCTCGTTTGCACTTAGAGGAGCTGCTAAGGATTGGTATGATTCGCTACCTAATAATTCGTTCATACATGGGTGGATGTAGTGAGAGTGTTTTTGAGGAAGTACTTTCCTCTGGCGAAGATTTTAGATTTGAAAGAAGAAATCTATTCATTTGATGGACTCGAGGGAGAGACACTGAAAGAGACATATGAGAGGTTTAAGGGTCTACTGAAGAGATGCCCTCCACACGGGTTTTCCACTGTTGAGCAAGTTATTATACTATTCAGGGCCTTAGATCCAGTGGACCAGAACAAGCTGAATCTGCCGCCAGAACAAGCTATGAGACATATTGAGAATATGGCAGATGGGGAAGGACAATGGGGGTCTAGTAAGAAAAAGAAGAAAGCTCCAATGGAAAGTGTGAAATCTTTGAAAGAAGAGTTGATAGAGAGTCTGCCATGCATGACAAGATGCAAGAAATGGTACTAAAGATGGACCAAATGGAGTTGGAGAGAAAGAAGGCACAACAATGCCAACTTTGTGGAGGTGGACACTCAGCATTGGAGTGTACATCACCTAAAAAGTTCACTTACCCACAACAGTTGGTACCTACCCAAGCACAACAGTTTAGGAATCTGAATGATCAGTAGAAGATGAATGTGTATGAAAGGGTGCAGATGAATACAAACCAGCAAGAGTTTGGTCAGCAACAACAGTGGAATCATAATTTTGACAATCAGCAAGGGCCGCCAATGGAGTATGGTATGGGTGATGATTCACAACAGTATAATATGAGCTATGTTGGACAAGGCAGTGGGGGTAATTAGAATCAGAATCAACAAGGTCAAGGTTGGAATTAAGGGCAGAATTGGAATCAAAACCACCACCAGAATTGGAACCACAATTCCAATCAGGGTCAAAGTTTTAGACAAAACCAAGGTTCATCCAATAGGCCTTGGTACCAGAATCAAAATTACCAGAATAACCAAGGTAATTATCCGAACAACCAGAACCAACAAGCTCAGTCAAAAGGCCAACAACAACAACAAGGTCAGAATTGGGGCCAGAATCAAAGTGGGAATCAGAATCAGGGCCAACAGAACAATCAAAATCAGCAAGCAAGTCAGCTGCCAAGAAACAATAATTCTGGCACCTACCAGCATCCCAATGCTCATCTCCACCAGAGCAATCAAAATAATCAGTAATCGAATAACTCTGGTGTTTAGAAGACGTCCACTGAGATACTCCTGGAAAATCTGGATAGGACCGTATCTGAGTTGAACAAAAATGTTGTGAAGCAAAAAGTGGCCACCCATTCTGCCATTTGGAGCTTGGAAACCCAAGTGGGTCAAATCACGAATACATTGAAGAAAAATTTGAGTGGTGGCCTCCCAAGCTGTACTGAGCAGAATTTGAGGGAAGTGAATGCAGTATTTACTAGAAGTAGCAGAGATCTGGGGCTTGATTGGTCAAAGAAAGATAGAGAGACCGAAACAGAGAATTATCTGAATGAAGAAGATGAGGCTGAGGATTTGGAAAGAGGCAGGATCGAAACTGAGTTAGAAGCAATGAGAAGAGAGTTGTTGGCAGTCAAGAGAGATCTAGCAATTGCAAAGAAAGAGAGAGATGGAAATGGAGAAAGAGCTAGAGGCTCAGAGAAAGAAGGAAGAGTCAGCAAAGAAGCAGGATTTCATAGTGGTTGACATTAAAGAGGAAGAGTCTAGCACTCCCGCCAGGAAAGAGGCTACAGCTGTACCGTCGCGACCAAAAGCTCGGGGCAAGAATGATTTTATGCCCCCTCCCCCTCCTGATTTTAATGAGAGTACGCTGCCTTATCCACCTAAGGGTCCTAGGAAGAACTTTCTCACTGATAGTCAAAATAAGTTCCTAGACATTCTTAAGAAGGTAGAGATTAACATTCATTTGCTAGAGGCGGTCACGAGTGTACCAGCGTACTATAAGTGTTTGAAAGGGGCGTTATCGAGTCGAGAGAAAATGAATCAAGTAGTAAAGCTGAGGGAGGAGTGTTCGGCGGTGTATGATAGTAAGATACCCCTGAAAATGAGAGATCATGGAAGTTTTACCATCCCAATCACCATTGGCAATACTGTGATCGAGAATGTCTAATGCGATCTAGGAGCTTCTGTGAGCCTGATACCTAGAGCCTTATATGAGAAGTTAGGGTTGGGAGAACTAGAGCCTACGAGAATGACCCTTCAGATGGCTGATAGGTCAGTGAGGACACCTATGGGGGTAGCGGAAGATGTCCTGGTGTAAGTAGGTAAGTTTGTTTTCCCCATAGATTTTGTGGTCCTCGACATGGAAATGGATTCTAGGACATCTGTCCTGCTTGGTCGGCCCTTTTTGACCACGAGCGATGCTCACATTGGGGTGAAGGACGGACATATTTCATTTGGCATGGGAAGCAGAGAGAGAGAAACTGAATGTTTACAAGGACAGAGGTCGTAAAGTTACACATGATGAATGCTTGTATGCCGAGTCTGTATTTTCTTGTGTTGTGGCTCGTACTAACTTGCAGGAAAGCAAGATTCCATTGAGATGGTGATGTATGATAAAAATATAACCATATTATATGACTTTTTATATCGTATTTACGATAATATCGTATAAATTCTATAAAAATATATCTAAAAACACATAAAAATCGAAATCGTTATAAATAGATATTATCATTATAATTTTAGTAAAACTTATAGTTTTTATGATCAAAATTACTGTGGCTCGTGTTTTTGACTGTTTCAGGGTACGTGTGATGGAAAACTGAAGGATTAAAACCGAAACAGTAAGAAACGGAAGAAAGATATTTTTCAAGATCCGGCCCGAACCGAAAAAACCCGGCCCGAGCCGGAATCTCTCTGCCACCAGCACATGGGGACCGTCGGGGAGAGAATCTCGTAGCACCGGCCCGCGTACACCGGCCCGCGCCGGTACTACACCGGCCCGCGCCGGCCTTGTGTTTCACTCTATAAATACTCCTCATTTGCGGCTGATGGAGTTGTACAATATATATATATATATCACTTATATATATATATATATATATATATATATATATATATATATATATATATATATATATATTATCTTAATCTAGTTTGTAGTTCGTAAATACCGTAAACGACACTCGTCGAAATAATAATGTAGTATAAGTATCGTTTTAGTACTTAGAAGGATTATCAAGGCTCGTTGTTGCTAAAGGAGTTGTTATTTCCGGAGAATACGGCTCGACGCTACAATCGTAATCGGTAACTTTTTAATGTATTTATGTTTGTTTGTTGTTATTAGTATCTATCTATTAGTTATAATGATATTAGGCTAACTCTATATCTAGCCAAGATATGAAATTGAATTAGTTTATCTTTTTAGGGAAATAGATGATGACTATGTTAAAATTGAATTAAAATCGATTATAATGAATCTTTTTCTATCTTGCAACGTATTGATAATATTCGGATTGACGTAATTAACCAAGATGAATCGCAACATATAACCTAATGATGAACCGACCAGAGAAGTTAGGATATGAGATAAAGGATAGAAAAACCGGAGGGTAAAATTGGCCGAGTGAAAACGTGACAACGGAATCCGATTTCCTACCCGGGGGCGATTTGTCTTGGGAAAGATGAATCTTATTAAATTTGTGTTCAAGATCATAATAATGTTAAAATCAATGGTTTAATTGAAACTAACACCGGAAAGTTAAATCGATCCGCCTGACAACCGGAGCCTTTTGAATAACATCGGCCGTCTGACAAATGGAATAACCTCTTTTATCCGGGGTAGATTTGTACTCGGTACTGTTCGACTAACCGAGATTAGCATGGGGCGGTTGTGGAGATTAAGCGATGACAATTTGACATATGACAATTTCATACGCTCGTGTGAGGAGGAGTTGTCTAGCTTAGGAATACACCGATTCACATATAATTGATTCACCTTAAATTAAGGAAAGATCGAGCACATCTATTTCTACTAAAAAGAGATACTGATTCAATGACATATTCTTGGCTAGTTTCTAATAATATTACTAATATATTGTATTGGTACCTATATATATTTATATCTATATATATATATTTGTATTTCTATATGCTTATATATATATTTTTGTATCTATATATATCTGTTTTAGTTTTATGCATTTATTTTGTTTTAAGGTTACTAAATAGAAAAAAAGAAAAATTGCGACTTAGATTGAGTTAATAATAGCTTCTTGGTGTTTAGCCACACTCTGAATTACCATAAGTTTCCTTGAGGATTCGACACCTGACTCACCATACTAGCACTACAGTTTGACCCGATACACTGTCGGTTAAGGACTGGAATAGCACTAGAAAAGGCCACGTCAGATGGAAGGCGGTGAGTTCACATGATGTCATCGATGAGAGAAAGATTAAGACAAACAATGAATCGGGATCGCCCGTCTTGCCGTTGATCCCAATACTGAGGGAAGTGCATATTGGTAAGAACGATGTTGCGGGCTGGCCCGAGGCATCATCACGAGCTAAACGGGTTAAGCCGTTTATTAGCTCTACTATGTTGATGTTTGTACTTCGTATATCTGTGAGCATGCTTAAACTGATGAGTATTGAATTTGGCTGAGGTGATTACGTACTTAAGTGCTAGGTGTTGCATGTTTGTTAGAGTTGTGTAAGTTTTTCTTGATTGGAGTCTGCTAAGAGTCACCCGGTCAAGCCAACGACGTAAAACAAAGGCGCTTGATGGGAGGCAACCCACCATTTTCTGAGTTTTCGGATTATTTTTTATCATAGAAGTGTTAGAACGGAGAATGCAATCGAGTAGGACAAACTTGATTTTATTGTTATATATGATGTTCCTTTTGTCGTCTGTGTCCGCTGTTAGGGTTGGTTAGGAGCTGCCTAGCCTATTTGATACATTTGTCCTACTTTTGATGCTACTGTCAGTTTTGTGATGCTACTATTTCATTTTGATGGGTTTTGTAAGCCTTAAGGCATTCTACTACTTTCATTCGTGTCTTTATTTTTATGTGTACGCACTCTGGATTTTTTTCTCTATTATGTGCCTCTGTGGCCTTCCTATTATGCTTAGATGTTCAGTACTTTACCCGTAGGGGTTATTTATCCATCTATAGTGACCCATGTTGTGCGTTACATAATGCCTATCGAGTTTTCTGACGTGACAGGGCCTCATTACTGTTATACCCCTAATCCCTATTCGATACTTTGGCACGAGGACCATGTCCTGTGCATGCTTTACGATGCGTCTGTCTATTTTACTATAGGGGTTCGGGTCATGCTTACACGAGGCTGTTACGGGATTCGATAACGCCTTTCTTCCGGGTTTACAAGCTAAGTCTCTCTTTTCTATCTCATTCACGCACTGAGGACATTGCATCATTCGAAGTGGGGGGTGGATACGACTTAACTTTGTATGGTTTTGATTAATAAATATGCCATTAATTGTGATATGCTTAGTTAATGTTCGTTTTCGAGTCAGTCCATGGCTTAAAATTTTAAAACTTTTCACGGTTTAACACCGCGTTATATGCATGTTTCTCCCGATGGAGTTGGTAAATGTCTTAGTAGTCGGGTAATGTGTGCAGGGCAACTTTACTTTATCTCGATACGAACCCTTTTAGTGCACATAGAACCGTGGTTATACTTAGCTTGGTTGCTATACACACTTATACCATTAGTTTTGAGGCGAAATTGACAGGTTTACTTGGGCGGATATGGGATGAGAGTCATGGCGCTTCTTTGACCCGACCAGAGCCAAAAGCCAAAATCCCAACATTTTACCCTCGTACCCCCTCTAAGCCTTGATAGGACGGTCTGACCATCGTCCAACATATAGCCATTTTGGTTACTTAGCATGTATTACCCTAACCCTGAGCTATATTATTGGTCATGTTCCTTTTGATCACCCTACGAGTGGACTTAGTTGTTGCTTTAGACACACTTGCTGAATCAAATGTGGGGTGGGAGATGGTGCGTGTTTGGAGAGGAGTTGGCTAGTACGAGCTAGTATAACGAAGGGGAGGAGCTCGAGGAATCTATAGTAAGGCTTGTTGGTTCACGAAAATCTGATGAATTAGAGAAAGAAGAGAAAAAAAATGAAAAAAAAAATTAAAACAAAATGAAAAAAAAGAGAAAAGTTGAATAAAATTCTTTAAAGTTTGAAGACAAAGAAGGAGTGTTTAAATGAATGAAAGTATGATGTTAAGGTTGGATTTGTTTGTTAATGCATACAGAAAAAATCAAAGGAGTTTGGTGTGGTTTGGTATGTTTTCAAAGAAGGAGTACGTGAAATGACTAGGTTCACTCGTGTTTTCTCTTTCTCCAGTCCCAAATTTTCCTTTCGATTAACCCCGTCCCGAGCTTAACATATAACCCTTCAAGTCCTACTTGACCGTATTTAGCCTCGGTTGCCTCGATTAGTGGAGATTCTAGCCCGGTATGAGTTGTGTAGTCATTTGGCCGGTATTCAAAGCCGGTAATCATTTTGAGTGTAGCCCTCGGTTTATATCACACACACACACACACACACACACACACACACACACTTCATTTTCGTGATAAGATAGAGTCAAGTTGTTTACATTCAGTGTCTGCTCTACGTTCACCTTGATGTCGTGAGTACTATGCATGTTTCGTAAAGTTGATCCCTTGGTCTATTTTAGAGCACATAATTTACTCGAGGACGAGCAAAGGCTAAGTGTTGGGTGGTTGATGGGAGTCAACTTTACTGTACTTTGGTGCACAGTTTAACCCCTGTTTATCACTTTATTGGTATGTTTTAGGTAGTTCTAGACCTGTTTAAGAGTAATATCGAGAGTTATACGCACGGGGATTTAAACTGCCATATCGATAGTAAACTCCGCATTTTTAATGATATTTAACTCTTTTCCGAGCACTTTTGTCTTGCGGAATTACGTGTGGTGTTTGTTCGTATATGTTATTGCAGGAATTAGGTGACTCGAGAACCCGGGAGGCGATGTTTTGAATGAGAGACCTGTTCGTGGCACGAAAGTAGAATGAAAGTGGAAGAAAAGCCAAGTTTGGAGTGAAATCAAGGCGAACTGGCGTTTGCCCTAACCAAACTAGCGTTTGAATCAAGCTTAGGCCCAAACTGGCGTTTGGACATGTCAAATTGGCGTTCATAGAGTTAGAACTTGATACTAAAAGTCAAAGTTTCAGACGAACGGGCGTCTAAATAACCACCAAACGCATGTTTGGATGGGTTCAGCCCGAATTGAGAAAGCTCATGCAAGCCAAACTGGCGTTTAGGCAGATCAAACTGGCGTTTGCCCTCAAGGCATGATCCATGAACTGGCGTTTAGGAGGAGCCAAACGCTAGTTCACTGAAGACGAAACCCTAATATCATCAAGATTTCCAGGCAAACTAGCGTTTGAAAGGATGAAAACTGGCGTTTGTGACCGACAGAAGTAGATTTTCACCCTACACTATAAATACGCAGCTCATTCAGCCCCTGAATATATTTGGCCGACTTTAGACACTCTTAGGGCAATTTTGGTGCGGTTTTAGTGTAGGTTGATCACCCCTTGGTCCTTTGATCCCTTAGATAACATCCTTTGATTCTAAACACTTTTTACAGCTTAGATTTACGTTTCAAGTTCTAAAGATTCGACTTTTGGTGGATTATTTCTTTATACTTTTCTGGATCAGATTTTCTGCGGTTTTATGGTAATGAATTATTCTTATTTTATTATTTCTGGCATGATTTCAATTCTTATTTCGTTTAATTGCATAATCATGAGTAGCTAATTGCATGTGTAGTCGAATTATGTGAAAGCTAGCGAAAACCCTAAGGAGGGATGAGATTGGGAGTTGTGTAGTGCGTAATTAATGTTTAAATGATTAATCCACGTCCTAAAACTTATTTTAACATCTTTGAATTAGATTGATCACCTAGTTCACTGTCACACACATCGAACTTATATGTGTATTTTGCGGTGAGATGTGGGATAAGGGGTTTTTGGATCGTTGCATAGATTCGGCCTAGTTGTTAGGTCCATTTCCAATATAGAGGTTTGTCATTGTTGTTCGAGCAGCTCTAAAGCTTAATCATGTTAGGATAATCGGTTTTCTAAAGGGAGAGTCGGTTAGATTCACATAGGGTGGTTAGATCGAGTTGTTCAGTCTAATCACTAGAATTAGGAGTTGGCACCTATGGATGTCGTTAAACTACATAGGATAGGTAGGTCGGTTAAGACACGCTCCATGTTAAGTCCTCCTAAGGGGTAAAAGTAGCTCATGGGATCATAGTTCGGCTATACCTTTTAATATCTAGAAGTACAACCATTAGTATAATCTTTATTTCTGCATTAGTATAATATCCTCCCACCATATTTTGGCCTGAACTAAGTTCGACGTCAGCTTTGGTACTTAGACATTACTCCCTGTGGATTCGACCTTGTGACCACTATACTCCCGTTGACCCAATACTCTGTCGGTGAAAGTTAGCGGTTAAGTATTTTGCTATCAGATCCCACAATTTCTCATTTCTTGTCACTCTTTCAATAGCCTTATAAACATCTTGGGCCGTGCTCATCATAAGTGATCCATGGCATGCCGAATCAATTTGTGCTCTTGATATTTTATGCAAGCCTCTATAGAATAATTGGACTTGCTTGTCCAAAGTATTATAGTGGTTCGGACACACCCTCAAAAGCTTCTTAAAATGGTCCCAAGCATTGTCCAAAGATTCCATTAAATTTTGCTTGAAAGTAGTAACTCTTACCTTCAACTCCAAATATCTACCCGGTGGAAGTATTGCTTCAAAAACTCAGTTTGTATGTCATCCCATGATTGCAAGTGATGGTGGGGAAGTGACATAAGCCATTCCTTTGCTTGACCCTTCAATGAAAAAGAAATAATGCAGGACGGTTAAATACTTGACAAGCACTATTTTGGAATCCCGTATTGCATATTTCTTCAAGGTTATAAAGATGTAGATGTGGGTCATCATAGGGCTTTCTATGGAACTAAAGCTCTACTCTCATAGGTCACTAGACCGAACATATGAGACTTTATTGAAAAGTTGATAGCATTAATGTAAGGTAGCCGAATAGGATTATAAACTTGATTTTTTCTTTGAGTGGCTTGCTCACAAAGTGGTCTATCTTGGTAAGGTGGATTTTGAGGTGGATCATATGGATATGGTTCTTGGGGTGGTGGGGGAATTAGTGGAGGTGGTTCAATTGGAGGTGGTGGAATTTGTGGATATGGTTCTTGTGGTGGTGGTGGAGGATAGTTATTTGGATTTAAGGGATTTTGTTCAACTTGTGCATTTTCATGGTTATGCCCTCCTTGTACCATTCCTTGTACCTCATTCATTTCCTCTTCTTGGTTTAATTACTCTTGTGAAGATGCTTCACAAAGATCCAATGCACTACGAGCTTGGCCAACATTTCTCTCAAATAAACGATCCCTAATATAAGTGTTGATATCCGAGATGTAAGGAGTATCGGGGGCCTTACAACGTATAGAACGGTTCATCAACTACAAGATAGAAAACAACAAGAACACAATGTTATTGATCATATTTTAGCTAACCTTGGTGATGAATATATTAAGTTAGTTTGTGAGGTTCAAGCCCGAGACACGTTAATCCCCTTTGATGAATTGCATGAAAAGTTGCTAAATTTTGAAGCTGGGCTTCAATCCAGAAATTACTATCAACGCACCCCCCACCCCGCTGCTTTTGCTGCATCTCCCCTATTACCCACTCCCCCCCGTCGTCCCCATGGCCCTCCCCATCCTTCTCCCTTTCCAGCCCAGCCTGCCTCTCCCATGCAACACAGCCAAAATCCCATGCAACAGAACCCCAACCCACGTCCATCCACAGGTAATAAAGGTAAATGTCAATTATGTGGCGTATGGGGTCACAGTGCCAAAAGGTGTCCAACATATCCTCTCTTTTCACAAAATTCTGCTGCCCAGCCACGTTCCTCAACCCCAGCTCGTCCTCTTCCTCCCCCTCGTGCTCACCATGCTGTTGCTCAACCTTGGCTCTTGGATAGTGGCGCCTCGCACCATATGACTGTTGATTTTGAAACCTTGAGTCTACATGAGCCTTATTCTGGATTTGACGACATTAAAATTGGAGATGGCAGCTCTCTGCCCATCACTCATACGGGTTCCACTACTCTCCTTACTCCTCATTCCTCTTTTATTTTATCTCATGTCTTATGTGTTCCTCGCATTTCCCGTAACTTACTGTCCGTCTCTCAATTCTGTTTGGATAATAATGTTGTCATTGAATTCTTACCTGATTGTTTTCTTGTGAAGGACCGTCAGACAGACTCATGTCTCCATCAAGGCCAAGTTAGAGATGGCCTTTATTTCTGGTCTTTTGCTCCAGTTTTAGCTTTTTCTGCCAATAAAACAGCTCACATGACTTGGCATCATCGACTTGGCCATCCAGCCTCCTCTATCTTGCAGTCCATCATTCAACAAAACTCATTAGTCTCTAGCTCCTCCATCACCACACATCCATGTGATGCCTGCTCAAGTCATAAGAGTCATCGTTTACCGTTTTCTATTTCTACTTTACAGTCATCCCGCCCCTTAGAAATAATTTTTCGGATGTATGGACATCACCTATTTATTCTGTGGATGATTTCAAGTACTATATTATCTTTATTGATCACTTTACTCGTTTTATATGGCTCTACCCCCTTAAAAGAAAGTCTGATGTTAGCATTGTTTTTCCTCGCTTTAAAACCTTAGTTGAAAAACAATTTGATTCTGTCATTAAAATCCTTTATTCGGACAATGGAACAGAGTACATTGCTCTTCGCAGTTATTTTTCTGACAATGGTATCGTGCACCACACATCCCCTCCTCACACACCACAACATAATGGCATTTCTGAACGTCGACACCTTCATATCGTTGAGACAAGTCTTACTCTTCTCCATCATGCTCAAATGCCCATAAATTACTGGTCATACGCCTTTGCTGCGGCTGTTTACCTTATAAATAGAATGCCTACTCCGGTTCTTTCCATGGATTCCCCTTTTTCGAAATTATATGGAATCACTCCCAACTACTCTAAACTTCGTGTGTTTGGGTGCTTGTTTTACCCCTGGCTCCGTCCCTACAACACCCATAAGCTTGAACCAACTTCTCTTCCTTGCATCTTTATTGGTTACTCTCTTTCTCAAAGTGCGTATTTATGTCTTCATATCGATAGCCAATGGCTCTATGTCTCTCGTGATGTTCGGTTTGTTGAAAATGTCTTTCCTTTCCATTCTTCACTCTCATCATCCCCCATTAATTACTCTTCTGACTCTTGGCTCTCCTCAGCCCTTCTTGCTTTGTCATTACCCGACCCCTCCCCATCCCCTGAACCGGCCTCTCCCTTGCCTTCTCCTCCCTCCTCCCCCTCTCCCTCGCTTTCCCCGACCCCCTCCCCCTCCACCTCGTCTGACTCCTCTTCTAATACCTCACCACCCTCCCTCCCTCCATCTCATCCCATGGTTACTCGTGCTAAAAATAATATCTTTAAACCCCGCCAAATCCTAAATCTAAATTCCCAGTTGGGTTCGAAGTACTCTGATACTGAGCCTTCCACTTATAAACAAGCTCTTCAATCTTCTCATTGGCGTGCTGCAATGTCCGAAGAATTTAATGCTTTGGTTACTAATGGCACTTGGTCTTTGGTTCCCCCCCCCTCACAGGTTAACTTGGTTGACAGTAAATGGGTTTTTCGCATCAAAAGGAAAGCTGATGGGTCTATTGATCGTTACAAAGCTCGACTTGTTGCCAAAGGTTTCACTCAACGTCCTGGTGTTGACTATTTTGAAACCTTCAGTCCAGTAGTCAAGCCTACTACTATTCGTCTGGTTCTCTCCCTGGCTGTTTCCTATGGTTGGCCTCTACGGCAGCTAGACGTCAATAATGCTTTTTTGCAGGGTTCTCTAGTTGAACAAGTTTATATGGCCCAACCTCCGGGCTTTGTGGATTATGATCACCCTGACTATGTTTGTTGTCTGCATAAGGCCATTTATGGCCTTAAGCAGGCTCCTCATGCGTGGTATCAAGAGTTAAAGAATTTTCTTACTTCCCTGGGTTTCGTTAACTCTGCAGCAGACACCTCTTTATTTGTTTATTCTACAACCTCGGTTTATCTTGTGGTGCTAGTTTATGTTGATGACATTATTGTCACGGGTACGTGTACTGCTGCTGTGGATACTTTTATTGACCAGTTAGGTGCTCAGTTTTCTATTAAGGACCTTGGCCCGCTCTCCTATTTTTTGGGTGTCGAAGTCGTGCCCACTTTTCTTGGTATTGCCCTGCATCAGCATCGTTATATTCATGAGTTACTTGGCAGATTTAATATGTTGGACGCCAAGCCGGTCCTCACACCACTCACACCTGATGCTCTTCAGTTCATGCGTGAGCCGGCTACCCCTTATGATAATCCATCGGCTTACCGTCAGCTTCTGGGCAGCCTTTAATACTTGCTCTTTACCCGTCCTGATTTGGCCTTTTCGGTCAACAAGCTATCTCAATTTATGCATGCGCCTACTGTGCAGCACTGGGCCTTGGCCAAACGCCTTCTTCGCTATCTAGCTGGTTCCTTGCATCGTGGGCTTCCTATCTATGCGTCTTCACCTTTGGTCTTGCATGCTTTTTCAGACGCGGATTGAGGTGGTGACAAGTCGGATTACTCCTCCACTAGTGGTTACCTTGTTTTTCTCGGTCGTAATCTTATTTCATGGAGCTCCAAGAAGCAATCCTCCACTGCTCGCTCATCCACAGAGGCTGAGTATCGATGTGTTGCTGACACTGCTGCTGAACTCAACTGGGTCACCTATCTTCTCCGTGCACTTGGGTTTTCTACTTCCACGCACCTGCCTACTATTTATTGTGATAATATTGGAGCGACACAACTCAGTGCCAACCCGGTCTTCCACTCTCGAATGAAGCACATTGCTATTGATTTTCATTTTATTCGTGATCAAGTCCAGCAGGGCATTTTGCGTGTTGCGCATGTTTCTAGTGTTGATCAACTTGCGGATGCGTTAACCAAGCCCCTAGCTCGCGGTCCGTTTCAACATTTCTATTCCAAGCTTGGACTACTTCAAGACCGTCCAGCTTGAGGGGGCATGTTAGAATATACGCATTTATTGTATAAGAATATACATATTTATTGTAAATTATTCATAGCATTTATTGTGTATATTTCACATTTATTCTAGTGTCTAGAATTATAGCACATGCCTATATATGTATACTGAATCCTATTCATTTTCAAGTGTGAATACAAAAATATTTCTCCAATCTTTTCTATTAGAGACTAGTAAATACTTTAAACGTAGGGTTTATTTATTTATTAAATTTCCTTTTATAGATTAGATACGGGGTACCAACGATCCATCTCAGTGGTTTAATTTTTCGCATTTATTTTCTTGGATGATTATTTATGTGATATAACCATGTCATATTATGAATCATATTCATGAATTCCACTCTAGCATATGCATACTTGTATATAATTAATCATGATATTAATTAGGCATGTATGAGACGTAATTAATTTAGATTAATTTAGGTAATTAATTAAATTAATTAAAACGAACGGAAGTTTATCGGGATATAAAATTCACATGATAAACTTAATTTCGGATCGTAAATCCTATGGGGTTTAGGTTATGTAGTGTCTACATAAATTTTGAATTTTCATAATCAAAAATTGGAAAATCCGGAAAAGTTGGACACCCTCTAAGCAAAAGGTTCGAAAATTGGTTCGGGCGGTCAACAGGGCTTCGGCTCGACTCGACTTGTCCGTCCAAGTGCGACGTTAGCGTCGGGGGTCCGGCAAGGTCAAGCTATCCGGCGAGCTGAGGCTCAATGGGGCAACTTTAGCCCGATTCATTCAGCAGTCGTACGTGAACCAACGAAGAGGATGTTAGGTGTAGTGCCCGAAAGACAATTATATAATTGTTTCAGGACAGAATTAATAATTCATCTTATTATATGCATGTATGCTTATAATTAAGACACTACTGAAAACCCTAAGTACCTCGTTTATGTAATCACATAACTCAGTGTATGACTATACACAAGAGGATTGAGTTAGTGAGATGTACTTAAAATTAACTTAGTCCGTAGCATTTATTAATCGAGTATGGGTCTCAAGATTAATTTGCTAATAATACGCCCGAACACTTTAGGTGTGACAGTCTTATCCGAGTTTGTCGGTAATAGGGTACCTAGTAGGGCATTTATATATGATGATAATCATATAGGGTGGACCGATTTGATTTGAGTTCTCGATATAATTCCGTGATCGAGAAGTCTTATCGAATCACAAGATGATTATATATGGATTAATCTCAATCCCGAGGTGATCACGATACAACTTGCTTAGACTAGGGTAGAGTTTGATGTGTTAGTAAGGATCACTTCGCAGTATGTGGTCCAACACTTCTCGTTGGCTCTATTCTGGGATGCGTGAGTAGTCTGTGCTATTACAGATATGGAATCCATTCCTTTTCTCGGGAAGTAGACAGACAGTTCCCTTATTTGTTAATCCTAGAAACTGATCGATGGCGCCAGTTCATATTATATTAGTTATGAACTAATTTATCACTAGGGGGTTAATGGTAAATAAGGATAATATGTTTCGAGAAGGGTTTATGGAGATATCCCGAATCGTAACGAATAGTCTATGGAGGATTTATCCGTATGTAAAATATCAGTGGACGCTTATCGACTCAAAGTTGAGTATAAGTTATCTATATTCGACAGAGTTCAGTTTCGGGTTTATGGTGGTGTAATCCCGGAATTAATAGATTGAATATTATTGTTCGGTCTGACGAATAATTTTATTAAATTTATTGTAGCTACTGAATATGGGTCCATGGTCCCCGACGTGGCTCCTAATATAGCATATACGTTTTCTCGTCGTTTCACCTCAATTATAATTAAATAGTTGGATTGGACTATTTAATTGTTATGTGGATTAATTGTTTATTTGGACTAGATAATTAAATGCATGAAAAAGAAATTTTTCGTGGACTCGGCCCAATTTATTGGAAATTTCGTGTGGCCTATTTGACCTAGGGTTTTGGCCGAAATTTCTATATTATTATTTGTTGGTAAATTAGTTTTCTTGATAAATAATAAGACATGTGATTAAATTATTCATTTGTAAAATAATTTAAGGAAAAGAAAATCTTTTATATATCCTTATTAATTTGGGAATATTCTAGATTTATCTTTTTAAGAAAAATGATTAATTTGATTGATTTTGTATTAATTAAATAAATCCTCGGAGGACAAGGATTTCTCTCCTATATAAAGGGAGTTCTCCTAAGACTCAAAAGAACATATAATTTCGAAATTTGGGAGTAAAATAGCTTAGAATTTTCGGCTATTTTACCAAGGGTTTGAGTTTTAGGAAAACTTCGGGTTTTTCTAAGGTAGCATATCGAGGAGGTCCGGCGGCTTGAAACACCATCCACCTGGTGTTGCTTAGAGACACACGTTGGAAGACTGTGGCTTCTCATCTAGCTTGGATCTTGGATTGAAGATTGTTCTTGGAGTTTATTTTTCATAAACTGGTAAGCAATCTAACCCCCTCGTAGGTTAGATTCATTATTTATGTATTTTGATTGTTTAGATCTAGATCTTGTATTTTCCGCTGCGTAATCGGGTGGATCTTTGATCCATCCGGTGATATTACATCCTACAAGTGGTATCAGAGCCTTTGATCTATCAATCAAAGTATTTAAATTTTAGATCTAGGAGTGGAAAAAGCATGTTTAGATTGTTTTTTGTTTTTCGTTTGCTTTTCTATATGCATCGAAATTTATTCATGTATGTTGCCTTGTGATTGTCGTGGTTGAAGAGATGGATTGGGGTTGGTATTTTTTACTCGTTAGATCTATTGTAAACTCATATAAATTCGTTTATATGAGTATAGGGAATTTTGTAATTTTAGTTTTCTAGAAGTAGATCTGTTTTGTTTCTGTTCGGTTTTTTATTTATTCCCGGAGATTGAGCCATTGAAACGACAATCCCTCCAGTCAGAATGAAGACTAAAAGTTGAAGAACAGGCCCTCAAAATTTCGTGACGATCGGAGTCCATCTCAATGTCCAATCGTTACAATAAAGTTGCGGCTATGTCGTAAAAGCACTACGGCCCAAGGAGTTTCTTGCCGTCGGTTCGTCGAATTTCTGGAAGAGATTGGACCGTTGAAACAAAGATCCAACCGTTCAGATTGAAGTAGGAGGAGTGAAGAACAGGTCTATAAAGTTTCGTTCAAAGTTCGTTTGGATGTCCGATTGTCGATAAAACGCGGTAGCAGTTGATTAGAAAATAGTAAATTAGGGTTTGTGTTTTTTTTTAATAGGTTAGATACGGGGGTACCAACGATCCATCTCGGTGTTTATGTTTTCCGTTATTTTTTCGTGTATGATCGAAATTATGTGATAGAAACCGGAAAATTTCCATGACATGCATCATATCATGATTCCACTCCAATGCATACATGTAGCTAGTTTATTTGGAATAAATTAGGCATGTATAACTCGTATAATTAGTTAAAAGCTTTTTAAATTAATATGTGGTAGTTAATTAATTAAGTAACTAATTATTAAGAGGAACCGGGTTTTGTCAATCATTACGATTTTAGTGATGGATTCTTGGTGAATCCCACTTAGATAAATTGTTGAGTTTTCGGTGAACCTACCTTAAACAGAAACGAGATTACGCTTTGGTTGACAACATAGAAATCGGAAAATCTTAGAACACGGGTTCGAAAATGGTCTAACCATGGTTGGGCGAGTTCAACCAAGCTTCGGCTCGATCGACTCCCCACCACGTGTGATGTACGTTACAGTGGTTCGACAAGACTTAGCATAGCCGATAAGCCTTCGGGCTAAACGGGGCTTCTCTTGTCGGATCAGGCTGAACGTCACATATGTTCCAACGAATAAGACGGCGTAGGCTTGCCTACATAACCGACCCTGTTCGGAGTACATGATTTATTGTTTCTTATTGTCAAGACCGAAACCGTGATTAGTAAACCCACCACTTTTTCAAATTATTGAGTGGGAGCGGGGAAGGCGACAGCCAACCCCACGGCGTTTACTATAGATGCAAGCACGTGAGAGAATGTTGACACCTCGTGCCGCTTTGATTTCGGCCCCCTTCGGATGGTGTTCACCGCTATCAAAATTCAAGGCTTGGTCTCTGAAAGGATTGGATTTCGGGTACTCGTCGGGTCACTAACCTGCCCCTCGTAGGCATACTCGGGGCGTACTCTGAGATCTGATATAGTAGGTCACACTCTTTATGGATATTTTCGAAATATCTAGGCTAGAAAAAGGAAGGTAATCAATGATTAAGGTCCGGGATGTCTGATTCCCGTGAGATGTTCTATTCTCGAAGCTTAATCATTGAGAGAGATTGTCTCAGTTTAACCGTCATAGTGCTGATATCGACCCTCTCGGACAGTACTATGCGAGGTTAAATCCTTGGAATGGTAGGATAAACTTTTTATAGTTTATAATTCCTAAAATAAAAATCTAGTAGTGAAAATTTATTTTTTGAATTTAATTTTCTGTCATATTTTTTTACAACTAAATCTCTGGGCTACTAAACTGTTAGTAATAGGACTTCATTAAAAATGTGGAAAGTAACAAGTACGTTGTAATTATCAATAAATGCAGTTAATTTTCGGAAAAGATTTTCTCTTGAGCCTTTAAGAACTTAATGACATAGTATAGGTATGTCACGGATGTCGCTCGTGTAAAACAAGAAACGATCGTACTTAGTTTACAAAAGATGATATAGGACTATCAGACAAATTCATTTAGTGAATTTTAAAAGCGTAATTACACATCAAATTTCTAATTGAAAAATCAGAAAATCATACATAAGGCGTTGCTAGTTAGACGGTATTTGGAACCGATAAACTAGTGGGAGCCTTAGTCTTATGAATTGTTGTTTTTCTGAATCATTAGAAATGTGTAATAGAATGCACATGAGTTTCTCTTTTCATTAAAAAAAAACAAGAACAAAGCATTGCTAGTTAGACAGTATTTGAAACTGATAAACTAGTAGGAGCTTAGCTCGGGAGTTTTTTCCAATCTTTTGAAACATCATGAACAAAGCATTGCTAGTTAGACAGTATTTGGAACTGATAAACTAGTGGGAGCTTAGTTCTGAGGGATTTTCTAATCTTTGAAAAATCATAAATACAAAGTGTTGCGAGTTAGACGGTATTTGGAACCGATAAACTAGTGGGAGCTTTGGTCTTATGATTTGACGATTAGAAAAATCGATAGTCCAAGCAAGTAACATTGAACATCCCACAGTTCAAGAGTAGTGTCTACTTGAATGAACTGCTAGTTCAAGACTATTTCCATCTAAGGAAAAGTCGAGAATGGGAAAGAATGGTTATACGTGTTAGTCATCTAAACTAAGTAGTTTTAAGGCTAAACCGGAAAATTAATAAATTGGAAATTAGAGGATAAGGAAAGTGATTTCGGATCACTGACCAATGCATCCTTAGCAATTTTCTCGAAAGCTAAAGTTCTTTGGAAGAACTAGGTAGCTTTGCATTAAACGATAAATAAAATAGACAACGGGCAGTTATTTCAGATAGACTAGTGGGAGTGATATAAGGAAATGAATCTCGGATTCAATTTTTGAGTATCACAGAAAATTCATTTTCTGTTTTCGGATTCGTTGGAACGAACGTATTCATTTTCAATAGATAATTTGTTTGTCTTATTGACGATGAATATAACATTCGTAGCATGAATCCAAGACTCGGACTTTTGTTTGATAAAGTCAAAACCACTAAGCATTCCTTGAAAATGTATTAGTAACACATCTTAAAATATATAAACTCAAATTGTTTCCGTATTTCGATAAACGCTTCTTTCTATTCTATTAATTAGTGCATATTCCCTAAAGACAAGATCTGAAGACTGGCTTAGGGTGATTCCTATCTCCCAGTCAAAGGAACACTGTCTCAAAGGAACAATGACTAAGGTTCCTTTCAATCAGGAAAGGATAATAGATTTAAAGAAGTAACATAGCTTGTTCATAACAACCTTCAGGGTCATATGAAAGGTACAAGCCAGTGGGAGTTTTTGAAGTAATGACATCTTGTCTGACAACTATTCGAGACTCCGGTAAGTTTATCCAAAATATTTGGAGGAAATCTCCGATTTCACCAGAGAGAGAGTATTTCATACTCAGAAATAGGTTATTGCGTAGTCTTCGGGACTGATGCTCGGCCTGCCTCCCAGTGAAATGTTTTCACTAAGGGATACACCATAAATTTGCCTTATATAGTTATTGATGTGCTACGATACGCTGCCGAACTCATTTAAGATATTGGTTGCAAAATAACGGTTTACGTTGTAATGAAAACCGAGAAGTCTACCTAAAAGATGCCTACGCATTTGTGGATAAGTAGTGAATTCGGTTCACCCCACTTCCGTAAATATAGACATTTAGCATTTAGTGCTTGAAGGTAGGACTGGAAATTTTGCTTACACGTTCTGGTCGTGAAATATCTTAATGCATTGAGTAAAGGTTGATTATAAAACTCGTAAAATCAGAGAATGACGGTTATACTTTCAAACTCGGTCTGATAGAGTCTATAAATCACAGCTTTGGATCTTGAAGTATTTGTACTCAAGATGTTACTAACTGATTTGTTCAGTCCACATCCAACACCGGTAGTTGGTGATAACACTAATAAAAACTACTAAACGAGATCAGTATATCGATCCACCCCGAACGTAGTGGGAGTATGGTTTGACCATTACCCATTGCAGGACCTTACGGTCTATAGGGTAGATTGATGACCTATAGTCCTTTGTGGGCTATGTAGGATCCTAATCATAGAGGTTGGTTTGAAATCCATAACCCTGTGAATGGAGTTTGATACTCCAGTTCTATTGAAACTCTTGTAGAACCACCTGAGTATCTCGGGCCCAGTGGGAGTAATTGGAACTACACGGAGAAGAGTCGAATGAATAGGAAAGTTTAACTTTCAACGCAAAGCTGAGAAATTTAGGGGTGATTCCCTAAAAGGTAGAGAGTTAACCAGACCGTGATCTCTCTTACCACTCAGTCTTACTTGATTTCGTCAGAAAGCGGGAAATAGGGGTGATTCCCTAAGACTTCCTTGCCGAACAAAGGAATCTGAATTCATTCAGAACAGAAGGGTTTTAGCTAAGAACAAATGACAGATTCGTTACAAAGCAGAAAATATGGGTGATTCCCTAAGACCTTTTTTTTGCGAGACTAACGGTATCTTAATTTATTCAGAATGAGCCTTTGGCATGATGCCTGCCATAGCTCATATCCTTTGGGGATTAAAGAAAACCTCTAAGTCATTTCAAAGTCATATATTTTAATATGTGGACTTGACCAGAATATTGATAAGTCTTTCGTAGACTGGGCTTCGATGTTAGTAAAGTAGTATGTAGATTAGTGTTTGTGAATGGTAACACGAAACGCTTGGAAACAACATGGGTGTGTTATACGAAGTCGAGTCGACATGCCATCAGGATTCATTCTAAAGGATTTGATTCGCTCAAATTCTCGAGAATCGATCATTGGAAATCCCATCCATTCACCTGGTTAAGTTATTCTTGCATTATGCAACATTCAACGATGTAGTCTACCCTACCTCTCAGGAATTATTATCTAAACCTGCGGATGAATACTAAAAGGGAGGTTTAGTGAATCATCAAGTCTCTTCGGGAGAATGAGGAATTATATGCTAGTATATTCAGGTGCAAACTAGAATATAAGTGATAACACTGATTCTGGCTTAAGTTCAGAATGAGGATGATCGTTAAATCGATCTCGGTCTCAGTGTTTACTCATGTGATAAAGTATTATCCAGTAAGCCGATACCACCTCATTGTGAAAACATTGGAGAGGTAGCTCATAAGGGTTTCGCAATCATTAGAGGTCATAAGCATATTGCATTCGTACCACTGGATTAGATGGAAAGGCGACATTTCGATCCCAAAGATTGACTCAAGCCGCCAACCTACCTGATCAGTGTACCAAGTCACATGGTATTCGGATTCTAAGTACGCGCCGGGTCACTAACCTTGGAAGGATGAATTACTTAGATGGGCTTGGAGGGTATGAATCTTGGGGACATGTCACACTTGTTTTGAGCAAGTGGGAGAATGTTGTAGATAGAGATATAGAGGGTGTGCCCTAAAACAATTAATCCACTTGCCTTTCGTGCAAGTGGGAGATTGTTAGGTGTAGTGCCCGAAAGACAATTATATAATTGTTTCAGGACAGAATTAATAATTCATCTTATTATATGCATGTATGCTTATAATTAAGACACTACTGAAAACCCTAAGTACCTCGTTTATGTAATCACATAACTCAGTGTATGACTATACACAAGAGGATTGAGTTAGTGAGATGTACTTAAAATTAACTTAGTCCGTAGCGTTTATTAATCTGAGTACGGGTCTCAAGATTAATTTGCTAATAATGCACCCAGAACACTTTAGGTGTGATCCGGACTGTCGGTAATACGGTACCTAGTGGGGCATTTATATGTGATGATAATCATATAGGTTCGGACCGATTTGATTTGAGTTCTCGATATAATTCCGTGATCGAGAAGTCTTATCGAATCAAAAGATGATCATATATGGATTAATCTCAATCCCGAGGTGATCACGGACAACCGCTTAGACTAGGGTAGAGTTTGATGTGTTAGTAAGGATCACTTCGCAGTATGTGGTCCAAAACTTCTCGTTGGCTCTATTCTGGGATGAGTGAGTAGTCTGTGCTATCACAGATATGGAATCTATTCCTTCCCTCGGGAAGTAGACAGACAGTTCCCTTATTTGTTAATCCTAGAAACTGATCGATGGCGCCAGTTCATATTATATTAGTTATGAACTAATTGATCACTAAGGGGTTAATGGTAAATAAGGATAATATGTTTCGAGAAGGGTTTACGGAGATATCCCGAATCGTAACGAACAGTCTATGGAGGATTTATCCGTATTTAATGATTTTATCAGTGGACGCTTATCGACTCATAGTTGCGTATAAGTTATCTATATTCGGCAGAGTTCAGTTTCGGGTTTATAAGTGGTGTAATCCTAGAATTAATAGATTGAATATTATTGTTCGGTCTGACGAATAATTTTATTTAATTTATTGTAGTTACTGAATATAGGTCCATGGACCCCGACGTGGCTCCTAATATATCATATACGTTTTCTCGTCGTTTCACCTCAATTATAATTAAATAGTTGGATTAGACTATTTAATTGATATGTGGATTAATTGTTTAGTTGGACTAGATAATTAAATACATGAAAAAGAAATTTTTTCGTGGACTCGGCCCAATTTATTGGAAATTTCGTGTGGCCTATTTGACCTAGGGTTTTGGCCGAAATTTCTATATTATTATTTGTTGGGAAATTAGTTTTCTTGATAAATAATAAGACATGGGATTAAATTATTCATTTGTTAAATAATTTAAGGAAAGAAAATCTTTTATATATCCTTATTAATTTGGGAATATTCTAGATTTATTTTTTTAAGGAAAAGGATTAATTTGATTGATTTTGTATTAATTAAATAAATCCTTGGAGGACAAGGATTTCTCTCATATATAAATAGAGTTCTCCCAAGCCTCAAAAGAACACATAATTTCGAAATTTGGGAGTAAAATAGCTTAGAATTTTCGGCTATTTTACCAAGGGTTTGAGTTTTAGGAAAACCTTGGGATTTTCTAAGGTAGCATATCGAGGAGGTCCGGCGGCTTGAAACACCATCCACCTGGTGTTGCTTGGAGACACATGTTGGAAGACTGTGGCTTCTCATCTAGCTTGGATCTTGGATTGAAGATTGTTCTTGGATTTTATTCACCATAAACTGGTAAGCAATCTAACCCCTCGTAGGTTAGATTTATTATTTATGTATTTTGATTGTTTAGATCTAGATCTTGTACTTTCCGCTGCGTAATCGGGTGGATCTTTGATCCATCCGGCGATATTACATCCTACAGAGGACGGGTCGGCTTAGCCGATCCCGACACCATTCGGTAAACTCGGTTAAAGCTCAGCCAGGGTTTAAAACCGACAACTTGGTGGTTGTTTTTCTTGATTTATTGTTTTTTGACTTATTCGAAAAATTCAACAATACCAGAACCTTTTAGGATAATAAAATTCTTTGTGAATTTTAATTATGTAGTGTCTACATAAAAGGATTTTAATGATCGAGAAAATTGGAAAATCGTGAAAAGATAGACACTAACTAGACGGTATTTGGAACCGATAAGTTGGTGATTGCTTTTCATGATTTATTGTTATCGAATTATTGAAAGAAAATTCCGAAATCCAAATTAAATTTTTATCATGACATTATTAGGAACTATACAATTCATTGGTGAATTTTTGGTTGTGTAGTGTCTACACCAGAGATTTTCTAAATAATTGATAAATTGGAAAATCATGAATATAGTGTCATTAGTTAGACGGTATTTGAAACCGATAAATTAGTGGGAGTTTTAAATTTGTGATTTATTGTTTTTCGATGTGGTGGGAAATTCATAAGTCCTAATATATTAGGATTACAAAATTCTTGGTGAATTTTAATTGTGTAGTGTCTAAACAAAGAATTTATAAATCCGAGAAATTGGAAAGTCGGGAATAAGTGACACTAGTTAGACGGTATTTGGAACCGATGAACTAGTGGGAGGATTAATTTAAATATTCATGATTTATTGTTTTTCGGATGATTAAGAAATTCTAAAAAATCCTAAAGAGACTACCTAATTTTCAAAATAACGAGTGGGAGCGGAGAAGGTGACAACCGACCCCACGGCCTCTACTGTTGACACAAGCAAGTGAGAGAATGGTGACGCCTCGTGCCGCTTTGATTTCGGGCCCCTAAGGATGGCCTTCACCGCTATCAAAATGCATGGCTTGGTCTCCGAAAGGATAGGATTTTGGGTACTCGTCGAGTCACTGACCGACTCTAAGGCAGCATACTCGGGGGGTATTTTGAGATCTGAAACAGTAGGTCACACTCTAAAGGGTATTTTTTGGAAATATCTTGGCTGAAAGAGGGAGGTAATCAACAATTAAATAGAGATGTCCGATTCTCAGTTAATTGTTGAGAGAGATTGTCTCAATTTAATCGTCACCTCTTTGACCTACCCTAAGGCGGCACTGTAGGTGTGAGATTAAATCCTTGGAATGGTAGGATAAACTGCATGCAAGACATCACGTTTATTATTCCTAAAATCATGTTTAGTTGTGGTGTATGATTTGATTTATATTTCTGTCAAAAATTTATTTTCTACAAATGCATATTATCTCATGGTATCTAAACTGCTAAACATGATACTGATGATGACTTCGTAAAAGTGGAAAAGTAACAAGAACGTTGAACTCAATAATCGAAAATGCAAATTAATTTTCGGAAGAGGATGTTCCTCTTAAGCCTTCAAACTTAAGTGACATTGATAAGAATGTCACTACTGTCACTTGTTTGAATGATAAACAAAACAAAATTAGTTCAAAGATGACGAGAATGATTTGGTATCAATTTCACTGGACATCCCACAGTTCACGAGTAGTGTATGCTCATATGAACTGCTAGTTCGCGGCTATCTCCTTTAAATAAATCCAAGAATGGGAAAGGATGTCTACAAGTGCAAGTCATCTAAACTAAATAAGTAAAAGACTAAACCGAAATATAAATAAGAGAAGTAAAGGATAAGGAAAGTGATTTCGGATCACCAACCTATGAATCCTTAGAGACTTTCTTAACCGAGTAATTTGACTCAGAAGCTAAAGTTTTTTTGTAAGAACAAGGTAGCTAGGCATTCATGATGAAGAGTAGACAACGGGCAGCTATTTCAGCTAAGATAGTGGGAGTGATATAAGGAAATAGATTTCGGATTTTAAATCCTTGAATATCAAAGAAATATAATTTCTGTTTTCAGATTCGTTGGAACAAATGGAATCACTTTCACATAGATAATATAGTTGCCTTAAAAAGTGAATATGACATCTGTATACGATTCTGAGACTCGGACTTTTGTCTGATAAAGTCAAAACCACTAAGTAATGCTGAAAAGGTATATGTAACACATCATAAACTAATAAGACAAGTGGTTTCCGTATTAAGATAAACGCTTCTTCAGCATCTATTAATTAGTGCATATATCCTAAAGATAAGATCTGAAGACTGGCTAAGGGTGATTCCTATCTCCCAGTCTAAGAACATTGTCTCAAAGGAAAAATGACTAAGTAAACTTTCAATTAGGAAAGGTTAATAGAGCTAAAGAAGTATCATAGCTTGTTCATATTGACCTTCGGGCTCTTGTGAAGGATACAAGCTAGTGGGAGCTTTTGAGTTATAGACTTTTTTGTCTAATGACTACTTGAAACGCCGATTAGTTTATCTAAATATTTGGAGGAATCTCTGATATTACCAGAGAAACGAGTATTCCATGCTCAGATATAGGCTATAGAATTTGGAACTGATGCTCGGCCTACCTCCGAGTGAAACGATTTCACTGAAAGTATAAACCATGTATTGTCTTGTATAGTTATTGATATGCTACATTAAACTGCTTAACTCAATTAAGATATTGATTGCAAAATAACGGTATACATTAATACCGAGAAGTCTACTTAGAAGATGCTTATGAATTATGGATAAGGAGTGAACCACGTTTACTCCACTTCCGTAAATAGAGGCATTGAGCACTTGGTGCTTGAAGATTGGACTGGAGATTTTGCATACACGTTCAGATGGTGACTGTTCGTGAAACATCTTAATATAATGAGTAAGGTTGGTTATAAGATTCTTAAGATCGGATAGTGATGGTTATACTGCCAAATCCTTTCTGAAAGAATGTTTAAATAACAACCTTGGACCTTGAAGTACAGTTACTCAAGGAGTTACTATCTGATTTAATCAGACCACATCCAACATTGGTTGTTGGACATTACGCTAATTAATACTACTAAACTAGATCAGAATATCAATCCACCCAAATATAGTAGGAGTATGGTTTATTCATTAACTCGCTATGATTATGCAGACTTTACAGTCTGCTAGTGGTGATTGATAACCTATGGTATTTTGGAAGGATTGTATATGGTTATGTTAAAAGAAGGTTGGTTTAAAGCCATATACCTGTAAATAGAGTTTTTGTACTCCAACTCTGTTCATACTCTTGTAGAACCACCTGAGTGTCTCAGGCCCAGTGTGAATAATTGGATCTACATGAAAAGAGTTGAATGAATGAGAAAGTTTATCTTTCTAAGCAAAGCCAAGTGGTTTTGGGGGTAACTCCCTGAGAATAGACAGTTAAACAGGGGTGATGCCTTGAAACTTTCTCACCACCCAGCCTTGCTTGACTCTATGGAAAGCAGAAAGATTAACAGGGGTTATGCCCTGAAACTTTCTTGACAAACAACGGAGATTAGATTCATTCGGAACGGAAGGGTTTTAGCTTAAATCCAATGGCAGATTGACTGCCTATGCTTACATCCATTGATGGATAAAAGCAAACCTCTAGGTCATTAAAAGGCACATGTTTGATATGTGTGGGCTTGACCAGAATATTGATGAATCTTTTGTAGACCAGAGAATCAATGTTGGTAAATTAGTAGACATTAGTGTTTATAAAGGATAACACTGCAACAGTTGATAACAACATGGGTGTGTTATCTGAAGTCAAGAACTGACGAGCCAAAGCTTCTCTAAATCAGAGAAATGGACTATATTATTAGAATCGATTCGGTCGAATTCATGAGAACAAGTTGTTGGGCGTATCCCTTCCATATTATTGTTTAAGATGATACAATGCATTTTCGTATGCAACATTAAACGAGAGGTTTCCTACCCAACCCCTCACGGAATAATTCTCTCAATCTTAGGATATAGAGAAAATGGGATAGATTCTCTTTTGGGTAGAGAAAATCAGGTTATTAAAAGTCAATAATAGTCGAATCTTGGATTCGGTTGTTGAAAGCAGTATAGTGCATCCTCAAGTACCTTTAGAGAACGAGGAATCATATGCTAGTATATTCGGGTGCGAACCTGAATATTGTTGACTACACTGATTCTGATTTTAGTCGGATTAAAGATGATCGTGAATCGATCTCAGGCTCAGTTTTTACTCATTGTGATGGAGCTACAGTCTGGAGCAATCCAACACTGCTAATTTGACTCTATTAGTCGAATACATAACAGCTTTTGAAGCAACTAAAGAGGCAGTATGGCTTGAGAAGTTCTTTGTTGGATTGGGAAGTGATTCCAGGTCTAGATGAGCCGATACCATTTTACTGTGAAAACAGTTGCGAGGTAGCTCATGCAAATTATCTTCGCAATCACAAGAGGCCAAAAGCATATTGAGAGAAAGTACCACAGGATCAGATAGACCGTGCAGAAAGGCGACGTTTCGGTCCTAAAAATCGCCTCGAAACCGACAACCTGCTGATCAATTTAACCAAGTCGCGTGGCATTTAATGTCACTGATAAGCGTTTGGCGGGTATGAAATTGTGAGATATGTCTCATCTGCTTTAGAGCAAGTGGGAGAATGTTGTGGATAGAAAGAATAAGGGTGTGGTGCTCTAAAAACAATCATTGCTTGTCTTTACGGGCAAGTGGGAGATTGTTAAATATAGTGTGCCCGAAAGACAATTGTTGCTTGTCCTTACGGTCAAGTAGGAGATTGTTGGAGTAGCGCCCGAAAGACAATTTATGTAATTGTTTATAGAATTAATAAATGACAGATTTATTCTCATGTTATTACTTTCTTCGTGCTTGTAAGTAATACAGTGCTGAAAACCCTAAGTCGTATCATATGTAGCCATATAACTTAGTGTGTGTCACACATGAGGATTAAGGTTATGGTGATACACTTGAAATGTTAGTCCGTGGTGAAGTTAATCAAAGTATGGGGTCTATTGATACCACCATTAATGCGCCCAGAACACTTTATGGTGTGACCGTCTTATCCGGACCGTCGACATTGGTTGTCTAAGTGGGGCATTTATATATGATGAATATAGGACTGGACCGATTTAATCTGAGTTTCTCATATAATTCCGTGATTGGGAAATCTTATTAAATCACAAGATGATCATATATGGATTAACCTTAATCCTGAAGTGATTACAGACTCCTACTTGTTTCAGGATAGGGTTTGATGTGTTCGTGCTTGTAAGTAATACAGTGCTGAAAACCCTAAGTCGTATCATATGTAGCCATATAACTTAGTGTGTGTCACACATGAGGATTAAGTTTATGGTGATACACTTGAAATGTTAGTCTGTGGTGAAGTTAATCAAAGTATGGGGTCTATTGATACCACCATTAATGCGCCCAGAACACTTTATGGTGTGACCGTCTTATCCGGACCGTCGACATTGGTTGTCTAAGTGGGGCATTTATATATGATGAATATAGGACTGGACCGATTTAATCTGAGTTTCTCATATAATTCCGTGATTGAGAAATCTTATTAAATCACAAGATGATCATATATGGATTAACCTTAATCCTGAAGTGATTACAGACTCCTACTTGTTTCAGGATAGGGTTTGATGTGTTCGTTAAGGATCACAAAGAGGCGCGGTCTGAATCACTTTCACGTTGGCACGATTCTAGAATGAGTGAGAAGTGTGTGTCTTACAGATATGAAATCCATTCATTCCTGCGGGAAGTAGAAAGACAATCCCCTAATTTGTTGATCCTAGAAACTGATCGATCCCGGGAGTTCGTATTGGTTATGAACTAATTGATCACTAGTGGGTTAATGGTAAATAAGGATAAGATGTATTGAAGAAGGTTTACGGAAATAATCCCGCTTCATTACAGATAGTCTATAGAGGGTTAGTTTATATGTAGTGATTATATTAATGGACACTTATCGAGTCGACGTTTTGAAAATAAGTTATATCTATAACCGATAGAGTTCAGTTTCGGATTTATGGTGGCGTAATTCCAGAATTAATGAGTTGAGTAGAAATATTCTGTTCGATGAATATTTTATTCAATTTATTGTAGCTACTGGTTATAGGTCCATGGTCCCCGGGTTGGCTCCTAACACGCGAGTGTTTTCTCGTTTTGTGGAACCTCGAGAATAAATTAAATAGTTGGTCTATTTAATGAATATGCAAATATTATTTATTTGGTAAATAATATGTAAAATAGAAAAGACATTTTCTATTAAAAATTTGACAAAGTTGGCGCCACACTTGTGATTAAATTAGGAAAATAAATTTTTTCTAGATTATGTCACATGTGTAAATAATTAATGGAAAAATAAAGAGATTGATTTTTTGGGAATTATCTCTTATTTTGTAGCAAAAATATCTTTTCCTTATGGGAAAAGGATAATTGTGATGAATATCTTTTTTCTTTGTGGAAAAGGATAATGTGAAAAGGATAAATCTCTCTTACTAGTTATTTTCCTATATAAAGAGAGTTCTTCCAAGCACAAAGGACACAATAATCTGTGTCATCTTCAAAATAAAAGAAGAGAAAATTATTTTCTCGTTCTAGTCATTAAGAGGAGAAAACCTAGGGTTTTTCTTGTGCATATTCGAGGAGGTTCTACGGCGAGGATCAACGTCCACCAGTCGTCGATAGGAGATACAATCCGGAAGATTGTGGCTTCTCCCTTTTGTCGATTCATCATCTCTCTCCGGTAAATCTACTAACCTTCTCGTAGGATTAATTAGTTGTCTCATACCCCTTTATATTTTCTCCACAAAAAAAAACCTTTGAACAAAAAAATGGCGGGAAATAATGAAGATGTGCAAAGGATCAATGAGAAGATTCAACGTAAATTTGACCGTAGGAGGCAAGAGTTGCATGCGAGTTGGAAGAAGGACATTGAATTAATTTGGACCAATTTTTGGGCGGATGGAAGCGAAATGAAGGGCTGAACGGAAGAAAGCACAAGAGTTGGCTGAAGAGAAAATCGAAGAAGTTGTTAGTCCTCGTTATGAGGAGTTTAAAAATGATGAAAACGAGAGTGTGGCAGAAGTACTTAACTATGATGAGGCAATTGTTGTGGACGAGATCATGTACATGGATAAGACAAACGTTGAAGGTTACGTTGAGAGTAATGTTGAGCATGAGGAGTTGCATGCTCCTTGTGATAATTTGCAAAGCGATACAAATGGTCCTCAAGTTGTTGATGCAATAGTGGAGTTGTCTGTAGCGTCTATTGTGGAGGAAGAAAGCAAGGAGTTGATATTGGTTGAGGAAAAAAAAGATGTTATATTACTCAATTCTTGTGTCAGTTTTGTTGACTCTTCTTCCCAGGTCCATGGGGATTACCCAACGGAGGACAGCTTGTTGACAACGGTAGTTCTTGAGCGTAACTGACGTTAATGGAAAACCGGAGCATAATTATTCTGATCCATTTTCGGCAATAATTGACGCTTGTCCTACTACAATTTGTCCTTATATTTACTATTTTCGTCCTTTACGGGCAGTGATCCACAAGTTTATCAACTCGAATTCTCACTACTATGCTTATATGTTTTTGGGGTATGACTCCGCAACACAATGTGCAGTTGATGTGAATTTATATATTCGACTCATATTTGATCCTGGTGTTCGTTTGGTGATCTTTTGTCTATGTTCATGTTGTGTTGGTAATATTTCTCGATTTTATGACATCCTATTGATTCGAGGACGAATCCTTCGCAATCGGGAGGGTCTGATATGAATCTGGAACCGATTACTACTCAAGATCCTATGACATTTCAAGTTGGTCCCGAAACTCGACTCCAACGAAAAATGAGGCTCGCATCTTTGGGTAATTTGGTCCATTTAATAATGCAAGAATCCAAGTCCAAGAATGAAGAAGATTTTGAAGTCATTAAGTCCGTCATTTATGCTTGCGGACTATCGGAATTAAATTACATATTATTATATCTTATTATTAATTAAAATATTAAAAATATTGGCTGAATGCTCATGATATTATGGCGCCACTTTTGCTAGCATGGAAGTCCAAGAAGTCAATTTTTGTGTATTCCAAGTACATTGAATCTAGATGGATGTCTTTTGGGGCGCCTATTTTAAGTGCATTGAACTTAGTGAGCAGTCTTCTTTATTGGATCGGATCAGGAGCTTTACTTATCCAAATTTATGATCCACGTGTGCATTTCATAGTAGAAAACCTGATCTTCAACTTTCATCAAGGGGTCATCTTCATTTGAATAAGTTATAATGGTCAAAATGATCTAAATAGCTGCAGGACAAAAACTGGACATTATAAAGAAGATACATTGAACCTGGATGAAGCTCCTTGGACGCGCCAATATGTAGGATAAACCTTTCATCTTATTATTATGAATTCATGTACTTATTTTCTTATAAATAGTCCTTGTATTTGTACTTTGAAAATCAGATTGTTATGATATAAAATTTATATTTTCTTACTTGGAAAAGTGTGTGTTGAAATTCTCTGCAAAGAGGTTTCTAAATCAGGATTATCAAGGGCCTAAGCAACCCTTGTGGGTATCCATATACCAAGGTGCTTAGAAACGGGTTTTCTAAGTGTCAAGGTGATTCCAAGGTGCTTTCACACAGGTTGTGACTGTGTCGAGGAGCTTATTGATTCCAAGGTGCTTCCACACAGGTTGTGGTTGTGTCAATGACCCATTCCAAATACCTTCAAATCCACGATCCTAAGATTTATTCGATTTGAATCCTTCCTCCGGGCGGTTTCACTTCACAACATATCATCCAATCGCAGCTGCATGTCAATCTTGCAAACTCCATAGCAGCTTTCTATCTTCAAGTCAACGTCAGCAAAACCATAGAAGACAATAGCTCTAAAATCTATCATCCAGTCTTTGTATCTTGTCCAATCTGGCAGCCCTTTCAACTCCTGACCAGCATCCTGATTGAAATAAAAGAAAGAACACAACAACAAATCCAAAGATCTGGAAATAATAGCTAGAATAGGATAAGCAGATACATGTTTGCACTCTTCATATTGATGAAGAGTGCATTCCTAAAAGTAGAGCCAACAATTAAGATCCAAGATAAAGACACAGCTCCCCCCCAAAAAATGGTAGCAGGTTGATTATTCCATCATATTAATGGTGAATGAACCTGCAAATAATCATAGCAGTAGTAGCTTCCAAGTTTACCAGTAAAGATTTAAACCAGAGAGATTTAACAGAGAAGGAAACAACCTCTTTGCACTCTTCATTATAAAATGAAGAGCTCTTCCAGTTGTAATAGACTTGTTTACTTGCTCTTTTTTTGGATTCTCAGTGCTGGTCGCTTTAAGGAATCCCTCAACACTAAAAGACCAAGAGTTCCATTTAACTGTAGGCAGTTGAGCAGACTAGATTCCTGAGTAGAGATTGCAATATTTGCTAAGTGATCAGCCACTGAATTCCCTTCCTTATAAATATAAGAGACTTGCAAATGATACTGTTGAATTAACTGATGCAAGTCATTGATCTCCATCAGATATTTCCAAGGAATTTGTGCTTGAAGAGAATTTCTGAGTCTGTTTCAATCTAGGTGTGGTAATAACCTTGCTTCACACATTCAACAATCCCAGCTTGCATAGCTTTTATCTCAGCACTCATGTTTGTGTTTTCCCCATAAGATTCATAACCTACAATTAAAACTTTCCCAGTGCTATTTCTGACTACAACCCCCCACCAGCAGGGCCTGGATTCCCCAAAGCAGAGCCATCACTGTTTAATTTAACATAGGGAGATAAATAACTTAATTTATGCACTATTATGTATGTGTGATATCTGTATAAATTCGTATTTGGGTGTTTAAGTAAACATCCTAATGAGTGTACCTAATGTGGTGACAAGTTATTATTATGAATATATCTACATATATTGTTGTTTACATTCATATTAATTATAGATTTGCTTTCAGTATTGTAATGCTCATTTTAGGATGTGACGGTGAAGTTGTTGATGCGTTAAAGTTGAAATAATAAACAATTTAAATCTATTCGTGGCAATCAAGGAGGAAAGTGTGATGTAAGGCTTAATGAATTTTGTTCTGGTACCAACATCATTCATCAAATCATTGCACTATACTTACCTTAATCAAACAGTATTTCGAAATGATGATTAACTTAAAGTTTACCCAAAACTTGTGGGGGAAGAATATCCTCTTGACTAAAACTTCATCAGATTCTTGAAAATGTGGGGATGATTGGTAAAGGAAAATTTACCTATGTAAAACCAAGTAACGAAAGCAAGACTTAGAGATATAAATAAAGATAGAAAGGAAATCGAATCCCTTCAAAATTCCTTGAAAATAAATTCCATGTGGCTCAAAATCCATCATTGCTATTAGCATGCAATAGTCGGTCAGTGATAGAACAAGCACACAATGATATATACAATGGTAAGTCACGACTCATACATCGTCGACACAATACCATTAAACAATTGATCTCTAATTGTTTGATTTCCTTGAATATACGAATTTGAAGGAGAATCTTGCGGATCCGCTTATAAAAAGGTTTAGCTGGAGATCGGGTATCAATTCTTTGACAAACGGAATGGGAATGAAGTCTATACGCATATTCCCTTGTGATGGTAACTCAACCATGTTGACTGGAGACCCCAAGATCATGATTCAAAGGGGACAACTAAGTTATGAGGGGCAGTTATCACTTACCCATTCTATTATAAACAAAAGTGATGTCTGTGATTATGTTAGATTAAGCTAAAGCTTTTAATGACTCATATACTATGGCTAAGCCAAGTAGGGTATTGGAGAGTACTCTTTATGGAAGGTCACCTATGTAAGTGTGAAGTGGGGTCGCTTCTGTGGGGATTTAAGGCTTGAATTCTCTAAGACACTTTCTGAAACCAAGAGTGATGCAGGGCCAAAATGGACACAACCATGACAACTCGATAATGGTAGGGAGTCTATTGTGTAGGTATCATTGTCTAGGCATACACCAAAGCCTAAGCAATTCAAGACCTAGTTCATTGCTTAGCCGAGTATGTCCGATGGTATTCTACTAGGGAATGTTCAAGGCAGAAAACCACATCGCCCGATGGAATAGATTACCACTTGTAATCTCTCCAGAGTATGCATTGCATATGCATCAACATTGCATTCATGTGGGAGAAATCATAATTTCTCATTCATGTGGGGGATTGTTGGAAATAATGTTATAAAATTATTTCGAAGTGAATGAGAAATTATTATTTATAGATGACATTACATGTGAATTTGAATAAAGATGAGTATATTAAATAAATATCCTTGCATCATTTTTATATTTATATTCATATTTATACATTTTCAAGAAGTATGTGGCATAAGAAGCAAAGGTTACGTATGAACCTTTGGTACAAACAGTTTCTAACTTTTGGAAAGAAAGGAAATGTCTTTTCATAAAGTGGTATGGTGTATACCTCTTGTCGGACGATAAACACCCTCTCTAGAATTTTCCTCTCCCTTCTCTCTTAAACCATCCATTTCCTCCTCCAGCAAAAACACCCATTTTCCGGCACCGACGCCTTTACTGTTTTTTCTCTATTATTTCTTTCTAGTTTGTGTATCTTGTCTAAATCTTCATCTTTTTTATCCTTCCCGCCTTTTACAAGTTTAAATCTGAACTTTATTTCCTCCCATTTCTGAATCAGTTGGCGGTGTTGTTAATGGTGGCTCTCTCTTCATCCGAGTTGCTTCCGATTTCAGTCCGTATGGATTGCGGTTGAAGGGGAGTGATTTATCCGGCGGTGGATCTGGTTTTTTGGTGGTCTTCGCCGGAATGTTTCGGTCCACCGGTTTGCTGGTCAATGTTTCCTCGGTGGATGGTTGTTGCATGCACATCTTCGTTGTTCCTTTTGAATCTTTGTCCAGCAGAGTGTTTACGGGAGGAATTATTCAAGTAGAAGCTTGGCGGTTCATGATGATGGATGGTAAATCTAGACGGCCTATGTCCTTTTGTGTTGGTAGTTTTTTTTTTTTTTATGTTCGTGTGTTCTTTGTATTTTGGATTGAGTCGGTAATAGTCGGTCTTTCCCGAATGTTATTTAGGCTTTTAGATTCATTTTTATGTCTATTTAAGCTATGAAAGTTGATTATAGTATTATGGTACCAAATCAATTCCTCCTCTCTTGTGAGGTAGAATTTGGTTGACTTGGTTTCCCAAGTCCTGTGTCTTTCTGTCTCTTCGTTGCTTGTAGTGTTGGTTCCGGCTTTAGGCATGTGGTGATCCGGATTTAGTCTGGCTATTTTTCGGTGTTGGTCCGGTGTAACTTGTTCGTTTCTGGTATTAAAAAAAAAACCTCTTGTCATCTATAAATACATCATTTGTTCCCCTACTATAAAACAATTTTTTATAAATTTGTGGTATGAAATTTCTACATAAGCATTTTTTAACACGTATTGTCAAAAAGAGATTACTAACCAGGCTTTTGAATTCGCTACTTCTGATTCATTTAAGTGTCAATTGATCAGAAGGTAAGGATTGTTGTATCTTGGGAGACGATTGCGATTACCGTGGACACGAATTTGACGCAAATTTGTCTTAGAGTGCTAGACTCACCTCAATCCATACGGGTATCATAGCAAAGTTTAGCGCAAAGAATCGCAACGGTCTTTGCTACGCCTCCCGCAATGCTTTGAGATGATTTTATACACTCGTGGTGTCATTTCATCGAGGCAGTAGCATTTTTTTTTTGCCCTTCACGTGTTTCGAACACCGGTCTCCATCAGTAGCATTTTTTTAGATATATATATCATTAACTAACTATATTAAAAGAGCCAACGTGTTTTCCCTCAAAAGTATTTCACCCTCGGGTGTTTCCCTTAAAAAGAGTTTCTCCATTATTAATTTATTCCAATAAATATAATATTGTTTAAATAATTTATTTAATGGATATATATAATAGCATTAATCATCAAACAACCTTAAAAAAAACATTAAAAAAACACACACAAAAAACACGTTAAGTATGAAACCAAAAAAAAAAAAAAAAAAAAAAAACACGTTAATCCTTAACTTTTTTTTTGAAGAAATATTAATCCTTAACTGTATTATAATATTTTTCAATATTATAATAATGTAATTTATATTCCGCAGGATAGGATAGCTACTGACTTTAGATAGGTTGTTATCGAGTTGGATTGTTATCCTAATTTAATTAATTTTTTTAAAAGGGAAGTTATCCTAATTTGTTTTTTTTTGGGAAAGTTTTTTTTATTAATCAATATCCGCCAAACATGCGGTCATAACATCACCCGGGGGTGAGGAACCCCAGAAAGTCCGGGCAGAAACAAACAAATCATGTCTAGCTAACAGATGCGCAGGGGCATTCCCTACGCGTCGAACAAATGAAAAGGTAACAACTTCAAACCTAGCACGAGAGCCAAGCAATCCTGGACTAGACATCCCTGAGCTGTGAGATCCTCTCTTGGCCGGCGAAGGGGCGACACACACGTCAAACAATCACTTTCCACATCTAGCCGCTGAATCCCCAAATGCTCTGCCTCCTTCAAAGCCAAGAAAATAGCCTTAAGCTCCAAATATTCCACTGGGTCACCAGGGTCAAAGTGATACGCAAAAGAGTGTAGTACTGACCCACTCGAGTCCCGAAAGATAACCCCAATACCCGCGCCCGTGTCGGTAACTGATGCATCCACGTTGATTTTCACCACATTTGCCAAAGGCTTCGTCCAACTCTCCGGTAAATGGCGGTTCTCAGCCTGAATCCGAAAGCTCTCCATGGCCTTCATATACTCATTCGAAGCCGCCGGATATCGCATACAAGCGAGAGACGTAAACCGCCTGATCATCAAACACCGCTGAACAACGCGCCTTCCAAATCCCCCCACATAAGCCATACAAACCTAGCCACCTCCTGGGCGCCATGATCATCTAATAGCCGCATAAAGAACTCCGCAAAGGAAGCACATCGGAGGTGTTGTAGAGCCCCATCAAAAGGCGACATCCGCCACACTCTGTCCGCCATCTCTAAAGTCTACCCACATGCCAAGCAAATACCATCTCCCATATTCTGCCTCTGCAAACCCTGACATATAGCCAGGCAGTCGTGCAAACATCGCCATAGAAAGTACTGGATACGCGGCTGGACAGGAAGTTGCCAACAACTCCTCCAAATATTGCTTTCTCCTCCCGATGTGGACGGCCCCGCCACCGACAATGGCCTATAAAGGGAGAGAGCCAGGAAGTATCCTGACCGAACAGTGTAAATTCCCCTCTGGTCGTAGTACCAAATTCGCCGATACGGATGCCCTCCAGGGGCGATGGTTGTCCCCAATATAGCATCAGATTCCCATGGCCGAAATAACTGATGCACTCGCTGCATGTCCCATACTCTAGAACCCGGAATAAAAAGATCTGAAACTGTCGAATCCGCAGGGATCTCATGCCCTGCAAAAGGTATACGAAATGAAGGCTGCCTATTAGTCCAAGCGTCATGGAAGACATAAACCGACTCACCACCCCCCACACTCCATCTCATCTCGTTGAGTAAAAGATTCCACCCCTCCAAAATACTGCGCCACAAATAAGACGGTCTGGCCCCTAACCCAGCAGTAAGAATTGTACTATCCTCGAAGTACTTCACATGCAATACCCGTGCCGCCAAAGAACCCGGACTAGTCAAAATCCTCCAAGACTGCTTTGCCAACAATGCCAGATTAAAACATTCCAAGTCACGGCAGAGTTATGTGCATAATATTTAATAATTTAATATTTTATTTATTCATATTAAAATCAAAATGAATGTAAAAAAAAGAAAACAACAATAATAAAATGATCAGTATCTAATTAGTCGAATCATCAAATCTGATCAAATGCTGCTACTAATAATAATAACTAATTTTGCCAATAATAATAATAATAATAACAACTCATAACAAAATTACCAAAAGTAAAAAAAATATCATCATATAATAATAATAACTTTTATCAAAATAATAATAATAATAACTAATAGCGAAAAGAAACATACATCGCATCTATCTTTTTTTTGTTTTGACGAAAACATTAGCACAAGTATATACTGCATAACTTTTTGTTCAAATTGAAACATATCTTCTTCCTTAGCTCCATGGAAGCAAAGTCTACTAATATATACTAAAATTCACCAATCTACATAATTGCCTTCACAAAGAACAAAATTTCAAAACTAATATCTACTAAAATGATACAATATAAATCTAATCAATTCTTTCATGTTCTGGATCATTAGACTAATAAATTAACCAGAATCTACCAAAATGACAGCCCTAATTTGGCAAGCAAATCCGCCATCCTATTACAAACATGATGGCCAAAGGTGAAAAGGTAAAAGCTGAAGGATGATTGGTTAATAATTGTCTACATGGGAATGTGGATATCATAAAAAAAATCCTTATAATTTGGCCTTCCAGATGAACCAAATTGTAGAGAAAAACAGGTCGGATTTATCTGGAATATTTTCATTGAGGAGCCCACACAAATCTAGAAATGTATGACTGAAATTAGACATCATATCATAAAGAAGAAATAGTCGGAGCTTTCCTAGAGAGGACGAATCCAACGAGTCCAGGATTCAATTGTGGATCTGTAACAATGACACATACCATCATAAATCTTGCGTTTCATGAGATTCTCACCAATAGGCAAAGAAGATGAAGCAATTCTCCAAAGGAAGGTATGAATTTCGGGGGGGAACAACAACTGACCACAAGTAATTCCGAGAATCCCTACCCCGATTAGGTGAAGATGTATCACTTTTCCCAATTGACTTATGCTTAAGCAATATGGAAAGTAAATAGCCAGATTTAACAAAAAGATACCTTTCTTTTAATAGTTCCAAGTAAGACGATTCTTAAGGTCCTTTTTATCAATAGGTATAGACCGGATAACTTCAACTCTATAAGGCAGGAACAGATGTGGAAGAAGGGGTTGATCCCATGTATTATTAGTCAGGAGTGAAAGATTGAAAGGGTCAAGAGGATCAATCCGGAAGGAATGATCTAGAGTGATCCAGGGGTCTTTCCATATACATATGTTGCCAGTTCTAACTGTCCACCTGAGACCCTGAGTATGAAAATCTTTGCCACATAGAATGCTTCTCCAAATGAACAATTGGTTGTGTAGGTTTTGCATCAAGAAAGGATTTTCTTTTAAGATACTTGACTTTGAGAATCTAATTTTTCAGAGAATGGGTTTTGAAAAATTCTCCAAATCTGTTTAGTAAGTAAAGCCTTTTTGAAAAGTTCCACATTGCAAAAGCGCCACATTTGTTTTTAGGAGTAAAAATTATGTCCTAAGAAATCTAGGCCATAAAAGATTTATTAGGGTTGTTGCAACTCCAGAATTTCGAACCATACCCAAGATTTCATCAAGAATCTTCTTAGGGATGTTAATAAAGCACTGCATCACATGGATTGGAAAAGATTGGATCAAAGACTTGATTAGGCTTCTTTGCTGGAGGGGGTAGATACATAATTTTCCATCCATTCAAAGTATTCCATGTTTTATCTTTGAGGTATTTAAATATTTCATATTTAGGTCATCAAACCATGAATGGGAGTCCTAGGTGTTTGCTTGTGAAGATTCCAATAAGAATGGAAATAATCTTAAGGATAGGCTTTTGGATTTCAGAAATGACACCCTCACTAAGGAAAACATTTGATTTCAAAGGATTAACTTTCTGGCTTGAAAGACATTCATAGCAGAAAAGGATTATCATGAGTTCGGTTGCATTGGAGTTAAAGGCTTGAAAACAAGATGCATTCATCTATAAAAATGAGGTGAGAGAGACAAAGGGTCATTTTTACCCAATCTAAATGAGGTAAGATTGCCATTACGAATGGAATGATTCAAGACAGTTGAGAGGCCTTCAAAACAAATGATAAGGAAGAAGGGGAAAGGGGATCCTCTTGCCTGATTCCTCTAGATGAGTAAAAATAGGTAGGAGTTGGCCATTTAGGAGGACTTGAAAGAAAGCAGAGGTGACACGATTCATAATGAGAGATATTAGGGAATGACACATGAATCGTTGAAGGGTAGTCACTTGGATGTGGTACTACATTTGAATGGTGAATATGATAACCAGTAGTCTCATCAATAGATTAAACGAACAAAGCCGATTGCGAACAAGATCATGTTTGACTCGGTTCCCGGTGAATGGTAATGAATATACTAACAAAAGCAGTGCAAATTAAAATCGCATCCCCCCTCGGTTTCCTTGGTAAACAGCCGAGAATAATTTTTTTGTACTACGATTATTTGTAGCTAGAATATGACTAAAGTATATATGTACTTACGATCAATAACCACACTTATGCATGATAAATTAATGATATTATTTAGGTAAAGAGAACTTAAAGAATGTTCAATGATTTAAACAAAAAAAAAAAAGAATGTTCAATGATTTGTTAGATATTTGAGGCAAACTCATTAAAAACATGAATTTGTAATCTAATAATGCTCTTCGTATGTAAATGAATAAAAAATGCATCATATAAAACATGATATAACTTATATGTAAACATGATCATTTTTATTATCTCATTTACATAAAAATGAGATCATTTAGTAATGATTATCGTTTGTATGTAACAGTTAGGGGCGGTTGCACCCTTTAGCATTATGGGGCATCCGACCTACTAAATGAAGTATACTCCTTTACTTACTTAAATCCATATACCTTTAAGGAAATACCTAACAACCAAGAAAACCCATATATAATTAGGCTTGTAAGTGAGCCTTAAAGTTCGATTCGATTCGGCGTGTTCGGCTCGAAAAAGTTCGGTTCGGGGCTGGGCTCGTATCATCAAACGTAGAATAGGGCCTTGGAAATTGGTATTCGGACAAACGAGCCGAACATGTTCGGCTCATAGAGTTGTAGGGTATTTTTGGACATGTTATGTTATATTTTGGAATAGGGCCTTGAATATTTTGGACATGTTATGTTATATTTTGTGACATGTATTGTATTATTTTGGTTTTGGACATGTATTTTTGAACTAGAATTATTTATTAGGTATTTTTGAATTTTCGGACCGAACATGTTCGAGCCGAATAGTACCGAATATTTTTCCCTTTTTTTAAGTTCGAGCCGAACCGAATCCTGATATTTTAGGCTCAAAAATTTCGAGCCGAATCAAGCCAGTATTCGAACATGTTCGAGCCGAGCCGAACTACTCCAGGGTTCGGTAGGGTTCGGCTCGTTTACAGGCCTATATATAATAATGGGTTTTGTGAGGGATGTTATGCCCTTTATAATAATTTTTAAAGTTCCATACATCTTTTTCACGAAATTTAGAATATTTGCACTCTTTTCATTGAATAAAACTTTTCAAGCGTTTTATCTATATTCTCCCAAAAGATAATAGATAACATGTAACAACAATCAATATAACCTACAAGCATGACCATAATAAAAGGACATCTCTTCGTGATATGGGAGGCAAAGTATTTGGCTACGATTATTGTCAAGGCCATTTTTTGTATTGTCAAGGTAAAATACTTGATAATTATAAGGTGATATGTTTGAATTGCCCTAACATTATCGATTTTTTCTCTAACAATACTACTATTAGCCAAAGTATTTGAATAATACGAGAGACTCTAAAATAAAGGTGCCCAAAGTTCAACTTCTAACCAGCCCGTGTACCGGTGGTTAAACAGTTCATTAAACAAAGCAAAATTAAATGTAAACTTATGGTTGATTATATATTGATGTGAATATTATATCAATGTTTTTTTTTTGGTCTTAACATTATATCAATGTTATTCTTTAAATTCGTTATAGAATTCTATTATATTATGAACTTATGTTGTTCAAATGGATGGAGAGAAAAGATACATCTATCAATACCGAACTAATCAAACAACATCAACAATATTTTACCAATTTTCAAAATAAATCAATCAAGATATAACAACTGATATATACCATATGAAAGAATGACATTATTTTATAACAATTATCATTATTCAACATACTTTTATTTTATAAAGTAACCAAATACCCTAGCAACATACATAATATTAAACTATACTAACACTCTTTTTAATTGCTTTTTCTTCATAATTTGATTAAAACACGTGCGGAGCACGTAGATTTTACTAGTATATATATATAGTAACAAAATGATCACACCAAGTGACACAACTTTTTTTTTCACAATAAATCATGCGCCGTAGGATCTAATAATTTATACGAGTCCGATCATGATTAATTAATGCCGTAAAAGTGTGTTGACACTAGCATTTCTGATATACATGTATATTATAGATAGATGTAAACTGTAAAGGTGGTAACCTGGGAATTGTGTTGCAGGATAAAGCATCCATTGACAATATCCTTCCATAATGAAGAAAAATGCAGGCAAAAAGGTTCCTGGCTTCACAGCTGAAAAAAAAAGACTATCAAGGGTTCAATTGACTTTGTTTGTCTGAATCATTACTACTTAATCTATGTCTACGACAACCCGAACAGCCTGAACATGGAGAGCAGAGATGTGGCTGTACGACTGTTGTAGCAATTCATTGTCATGCCGCTGTTTTGGCATCCTATGTATCGTGCTTGCTCAATCACTTCGAAACTTGTCATTTGTTATTGTTGTGGATGAAATGGATCAAACACGAAAGGGCACTTCGCGTGGTCATTCTTAGATGGGTATGAATCCAGATACAGGTGGCAAAGGTAGAAAGTGTGGTGCCATTAGAATCCCCTTTGTTCATCTTTTTTAGCATAAAGCCCTCAATATACAGAACCACCTGACCCGATTAGTTCGGAGTTCAACCCTTGTGGTGCCCCCAAAGACTCACTACTTAAGGGTAAACGCATGATTCATAGCTCTTTAACACGACACCTTAAATTAGAACTGAACATGTGACCTCCTTAGGCCTTCTCGAGAGCTGATGGATGACGATTTTATCAGCTTGAATCTGCAACACAGCTAAATTCGATAATGTCAACCGTTTTCAGGCTCAAGCATCACAAACCATTCAGATGCCTGCACACACCGATGCATGAATTTTGTTCTGTTAGAGCCCCAGAAAGTATATGCCCATCAGCTTTATACGGCATTTTCACAAGCAGGTCAACTGCATTCTCGAGTCTACCGGCACGCGCAAGTGAAGTATCGAGGCTTCACCAAAACCATTCATACCAAACCCTCCAATCATCGTGTTCCACGATACTAAATCTCGGTTCCCTAACCAAGTAAACACAAGATGGGGAGTGTAAATACTTCCATTTTTCGCATACATGTGAATAAGCGCGTCCCATACTAAGTTCATGAAGGTCCAAGAACTCTTCTTTAGTATATATGCATGAATTTCTCTCCCTATTTTCAGCTCACATAAGGGCAAGATAATCATGGAATTCCATGGTAACAAATCTCTCTCAAACGTATCATCGAACACCCGTTTTCCACCTGCATTTTACATACATATCAAGCAAAGCATTGCAAACTTGGACATAAGACCCTGAACCACACACAATTACATCCTTATGGAGACCTGAGTTCCTTCTTCCATTCAAAACCTTTGGAAACACATAGTTATCCAACGAAACACCGTTTGTTTTCATGTCTTTATAAACACAAATGCACTTATCAAAGTTCCCATTAAGCGAAAAGAAGGTTATCTTAGTATAATGAAATTTAATCTTAAATGCGATTCTGCCATCTCAAAAAGAAAAGACTAGAAAAGGGAGAAGTTGCAATTTAACAGGATTGTTTTCTGTTTAGAGACACATATACAAAGACCGATATTGAACAATCTTTTGAATTTGACTGGATAAGAAAACTTTACAATATCAAAACACTGACCTCAATTCAGAACTTTTAACTAAAATTATATCTCAATAAGAAATCATTGACAAAAGACTGCTTAGTCAAAGTTGAGTTCAAAAAACAAAACAAAAAAGGACTATTAACAGGACTTACCTCATGAAATGCAATTAAAAACCACAACAATATAGAAAAAGTTTAAAACAACTATTTCTAAAATGAGTGATCAACCTAAAGAATATACTAATGTAAAATATAGAAGTAGACATGAAACAAACTCTCAAAAAAACTTACAGTCAAACCTGTTAAGATATACTTACAAAAAAAGCCATCTTAGAAGATTAGAAACAAGAGTTCAAGAGTGCAGGAATTTGATAGCCGTCTTTCCTCACCTTTTTGCCCATCTACAGATGAGGAGTGTAGATAAGTCCGTGAAGTTATGCTTCTTTGGCTTGCTTCAAAATCCTGATAATTAGTAGCTTTGATGGGACTGGATCATCTCTCCAAACACCCTGTCCAAATTGTCTATCCAGCTCAAAACGTCGTCGTTTTTGGATGACACAACGTCTTTAATCATAACAGAGCATCGCAAATTTAGCAGAAGCATCGCAAATCGTTGCATGGAGGCATCACAGCAGCATCATAAACCATCGCACGGGGAGCATCACATATCGTTGCAAGCCATTGAAATTTGTTTAAAACAACATCGTCTCGATCTGAACAAACAAATTGGACCCACTCCCGTTTTGACGCCTTTGTATATGTCCCATGCCCCCAATATTCTACTGCCTGTGCCATTCTAACATCTAGCTTTTCCTGATTGCTTGCCGTTCTGCTAGAACAGAAGCTCCCCAGTTTCTGAACGAAGGCAAAAGAGCACCTGCCATCTTGATCTCTAACAAGCCCCACAAGCAGCATTGATAGCGTATCACTTTGCTTTTTTCCACCATTACTTTGTAGGTTCCCACAGCCTAGTATTTAAATCAACGGAACCATTCAATAAGCCACGCAACAGTTCAGCTGAATTTTTCTGCATTTCCACAATTTATACCCGAAGGTTGATTAGGAATCTGAGTGCACAAGCTGCCCGTTTTTTCCATTTCATCTCCTAAAGAATAATCACAGTCAACATCAATTGCACTGCATCCAGGTGACTTCTTGATTCTCATTGTGCTCGTTCTTCTTCTGATCTTTCTGACGTCTTCCCACCTACTGGCAGATGCATAAATTTCGGCAAGGAGAGCATGAGTACTGGAATCTTTACAGTCCATTTGCATAAGAAGATTAGCAATGCGTTCACCAATTTCAACATTACCATAGGTCCGACAAGCGCTGAGCAAAGCACCGTAAAGCGGAATTATTATATTGTCATTTGTATTTGGGATATCGGAAATCATGTCCTCAGCTTCTCGTAAAAGTCCAGCACGGCCAAAGAGGTCTATTAGACAACCGTAATGTTCTAACTTCGGTTCTATCCCATAAAGTGCTCTCATTGAATTAAAATGTTCACGGCCTTCCTCTACCAGTCCCCCGTGACTGCAAGCACTTAAAACGCCGATGAAAGTAATATCATCAGGTTTAACCCTATTGCGTTTCATTTCCGCAAATAGTTCCAAAGCTTTGTTGGTCTTCCCATTCATGGCAAAAGCACAAATGATACTAGTCCAAGATGCTGTATCCTTCGCCTTCATATTGTCAAAGATTTCCGAGGACTTCTCAACAAAACCACACTTAGCATACATCTCCATAAGAGCAGTTCCAACCACAGTATCTATCGGAATGTTAGCTTCCTTAATGTAACCATGAATCCATTCCCCCTGTTCTAAAGTTCCTGACTGGGCACATCCAGTAAGCAGGGTAACTAGTGTGAATTTATCTGGCTTAACTTTTTCCATTTGCATATCCCTAAACAATTCAATTGCCACATCCGCACGATTATACTGCACATACCCATTGATCATAGCTGTCCAAAGAACTAGATCACGAACAGGGCTCATCTCAAATAGCTCTCTAGCCTCATCCAGCTGGCCACTGTTCACATAACCTGACACCATACTAGTCCAGCAAACCACATTCCTATCTGGCATACTATCAAAAATTTGTCTCGCCATAGTCAAGCAGCCGCACTTGGAATACATATCCAACAACGCATTCCCAATGATAACAGTAAATGTTGCCTCAATTCTGACATACTCATGAATTTTCTTCCCGAGTTGCAGATTCTTCATTGCACTGCAAGCAGACAAAGTACTTACTATAGTAGCTTCATCAGGTCTGATGTTATCCTCTCGTCTCAGCCTCAAGTAAACTCCAACAGCATCTTCATATCTATTACACTTCACAAGACCAGATATCATGACATTCCAAGAAACCAAATCTCTCACAGGCATTTCATCAAACACCCTTTTCATACTACGAATGCAACCCACCTCACCATACATATCCAAAATCGAATTGCACACAAAGCAATCAAATTCCATACCACTTTTCACCACAACCCCTCGAAGATTTTCTCCGAGTCTCACATTTCTCAGCCGTCCAACAGCCTTAAACACAAAAGGGTAAGTATAATTATCAGGCCTTAAGCCATTCGCCCTCATATTATCAAACAAAGACAGAGCTTTATGAAAAGATCCATTTTTCACGTACCCTTTCACCATCAGATTGTAAATGAATAAACTTGGGTTCTCTATTCCTCGAAAAAGTTTCTCGGCTTGGAATATATTTCCCTGCAAAGGGTCTGCTGCAAATGCCATGACTTTGTGAAGAATATCCAGGTCTTGCCGGAGGCCCAATGTGAAGACCTGGACGAGGATTATGTTGAGTTGTTGGAGCGAATTGCACGACTTGAGTAGGTTTATGCACGTCTTTTTGGTGAGTACTGATGCGGCGGTTCCGGAGAGTTGGAATGTTTTCGAAGGAATATGACCGCCAAGATATTTCATAAGTAACAGTTGCGTTTGGCGCTAGAACGGTTTCTTATTTTCTCCATCTTTCAAACTCATCCAGGGACCGTGAAAAAGAACCTCTTTCTATTTGCATAATTGTCGTCTAGAATGGACTTGGACCGCAAACCATAGGAACAAAATCGTACAAACCTTCTAGACTCCTGATCAAATTTGAATCCAGGTACCTTCAGTTGAACTCTTGTATATACAGAAGATGTCCTAAGTTTCTGAGAAAACTTCTCAACTTTTACAGAATTTGTGGATGAAGAGCAAAGCAAGCAAGTTCCGGATAAATTATACAATGCCCTACTCTGAAACTGAAAAGAGTACAAGAAGTCAACTCAATGAAGCAACCAAATAAAGTTTAAACGCCTAAAAGAAGACGATAAGAAACAAAATGCAACAATTCTCAGCATTAACATATTAGATCAGATAACTGACAGATAAAAATTACATAAAAACATAGTTTGCAACAAAATAGACCAATACAAAGTATCGAGAATATGAAGCAACGATGATGATTAACTGCTGCAACGTTCTGACCACCACATTTTCCAAAAGAAGAAGAAAAGGAGAAATGTACTCTGAATAGCCTCTTATATGGGAGGGGGGCGCAGGGATTACTTTCTATGTCAAAAAATAAAACTTGCACACATCTGTGAACATTCGAGCAAAGCATTGTGACATATATGAGGAGCCTGATTGTGTCATGTAAAACAGCAAAAATCACTCGAGCTATCAATCCCTCGTTTAAGCCTAAATACACATATATGCTAATTACTTTTGCAGCAATTAGGTTTTATTTGTTCTTCATTGAGCCAGATATCAGCTGAACCAATAAAATTAACAAACAAGACATCCTTAAAATGCAGCTATAAACACTAAGTATGAAAAAGAAGATACCTTTATCGAAGCAATCATAAAGAGAGGGCAAAGAAAGTGGTTTACCATGATGAAGCGGCAACCAGCAGAAGTGCTGGAATAGAATGGCTGGAAAAAAGCCATACATAGCTACATATTATATGCACCAGACCCAGTTGCGGAGCCGAAAAAACAGAAAATTAACAGTTAAATTCGATGAAATCTTTGTTTACTGAAATCAAAATGAAAAGCTAAAGAATTGAGTGTCGTCTCTCCCTCCTTCGGTGTTAAATGCAAAGGGATTTAGCATTAGCATTAGCATTAGCATTAGCATTAGGGGGCTTCTTGAGAAAAAAGACAGGGGAGCAGGGTTTTTAGAAGTTCGTCTGAGGCTTATTTTGCCCCCTCGGGTTTTCGGTTATTAACGTAAACCCCCAACTTTTTTATTGAGCCAGTTCTAGGGGTGTAAAATGAGCTGAGTAGCTTGACGATCGGCTCGTACAATATTCGCTCAATTTTTATTTTTTTTTATAAATTGTGCTCACTCAAATATGATTTAATAATCTTGAGCAATTCAAGTTTTGTTGAGCTGAACTCGATCATTGACATATTTGACTCGGAATGTTTATAAGTTTTATCAACCATTCTTTAAATTATATTTTAAAAAATTGAAGTTCAACAATTTATCGAGTTTCGTAAGATAGAGTTTAAGTTTGAAAGTGCTTAAAATTTTGTCGAGCATAACCGAGCCTAACTCGAACATGATTAAACCTTAATCGAGCCAATCTCAAGCATTTTTGCCTTGCTTAAACAAGCTCGAGCTGAGTACGAGCATCTATAATTTAAAGGGTTGTTGAACTTGAGATGTAAAATGTTTGATTCGAATTAGATCGATTGAATCCTATTTTAGTTTTTTTTTTTTTTTTTTTTCTGTTGCGGATAGCAATTAAAAAAAATCCGCACACAATTATTACACAAAAACTTTGTATCATATATTACTCTCCGTTAATTCCGTTTTAAAAATGTAAACTTTTTAATAGGGTGTTTATGGGGCCTTCTTTTTCCGTGACGCACACATTTTTTGCCTTTAGTGAGACTCGAACCCAGATACTCCAGATTAAGGAGCCACACAAATTACTATTGAACCGATGCCTTCTTTTTTCGTTCAAGGATGCCTTTAGTCGAATTAAAATATTATCGTTTGAAAAATATGAAATAAATAATTCTCAATGATAAATTAAAGGATTGAGTGTGAAAGATGTAATTTTTTTAGGGGTATGAAAGATGTAAATTAAATGACGTGTTTCAAGAGTTCAGTATACTCACATTTTCTTTTTGTCTTTCCATAAGAGGTCGTCCATATATGGAATCATATCCGTACCCTCCGGCTCAAAAGAAAACTATCATTATAACATAAAAATCAACTCTTATTGTAAAGAAAGAAGAAGAAAAGGGTTGCATATTCATAACCCAATCCAGGAACAAATTGGCCAGAAACTCTATGCTCATGTAGACCTTCGATATTTTCTAAACATGGTAAAATAGTAGATTCTCTTGAAGTTCAAACAAGTCAATCAAGTACATTGGTTCATTATTTCAACTAAAAAGAAGGAATTAAAACATCCCAAGAATTCCTAACAACAGCACATATCAAAATAACATCCTCAAGCTCAAAGATATTGCACACTCAAATCTGCAAGGATGAAGCGAGTGTAGAGGAAGACGCGGTGACATTTTAAATCAAAGTCACTGCCTCTTCATTGACACTTTATGAAGACCAGTAACAGAAGATGCAGTAACAACGTGATGGAAGACGCAGTGACATGTGAAGATACCACTTGAAGACCAAATCATGTATCACTACATCTTCATTCATACTTTATGAAGACCAATTGGAATATGCAGTTACAATGAATTTGAAGATGCAATAACAATGAAGTTGAAGATGCAATAACGATGAAATTAAAGATGCTGTGACATATGAAGATGAGTTTGAACACCAAATCATATGTCACTACATATTCATTCACACTTCATAAAGACAAAATCAAAGTCGGCACATCTTCATTGACACTTTATGAAGACCCGTAACAGACAATCTAGTAACAGAAGATGCAATAACAGTGATGTTGAAGATGTAGTGAAATGTGAAAATGCACTTGAACACCACCAAATCATATGTTACTACATCTACATTCACATTTTATAAAGACCAAATCAAGTGCCGTTGCATCTTTATTGACACTTTATGAAGACCAAATCAGAAGATGCATCAACAATGTAGTTGAAGATGCAGTAACGGTGATGTTGAAGATGCAGTGACACGTGAAGATGCACTTGAACACCAAATCATATGTCATCTCCATTCATACTTTATAAATATCAAATCAAGTGTCACTACATTTTATTGACACTTAATGAAGAACATACTAGAAAATGCAGTAATAGAAGATGCAGTAAAGAAGTTGAAGATGCAGTTACAGTGAAGTTGAAGATGCAATGACATATGAAAATGCATTTAAAGTGCTAAACATCTGAATATTTGATGCAGTGACAAAAATTAGGTGTCACTCCATCTTCATTCACACTTTGTAAAGACCAAATTAGGCGTCATTGCATCTTCAGTAGCATTTATGAGAACAAATTAGGCTTATTTCTTTTTTAATATCGAAAATAAAACAACCACGGAAAATCTACACAAAACTAATCCAAGCATTAGAATGAGGTTTGTGCTGAAAAAAAAAAAAAAAAAAAAAAAAAAAAAAAAAAAAAAATAGAAATTACAACTACCGCAAGATTTGGTTTATGTATACTTTGGGTATAGCAAAGTATCATTTTTGTTTAATATATACAATAAAAATCATTTTCAAAAGAAAATACACTAAAAAAAAAAAAAGTACATACGTATATACAATAACACTAGAGCTCCCATTATTCCACTGCCCTTCATTTGTCACAAAGCTTAGGCAGACTGCACCAGAAGCAGCAAGTAGGAAATCAAGCCCCTATATGAGCTCATATTTCTTTTCAGGTCTAGTCAAACTTGATATTTTATTTGAAAACCCGTGGAAATTACAACGAGCTAAAAACAACCGTGAAAATTTCCACGGGCTAAAAACAAAGGCGGTAGAAAATACAAAACACTATATTTATGCCAGCCCCATAAAATTTCCGCGGGATAAGTCCAGCCCCAAGAAATTTGTTATCACCCGTGTATAATTAAAATAAATAAACGAAAATTAAATCAACAGTTTTATTATTCAAATAAAGAATTACAAAGATACATAATGAAATGAAAGGATATGCACGATCTGAGCCGAGACGAACTCTGTCCTTAAGACAAATTTGCCCCGGTATGTACCCCGTTTTGCAGCAATTGTCTCCCAGGAATTCTCAGATTACCTTTCAGAATAGCGGTACTGCAAACTCTGAACACCGGCGAACTCTAACCGTGTTTCAAGTATCTCTTCACTTGATGCAAGAACAGTATGCAAAAGAATGATATGAATGTATGCAACTCGTGTTGTATTTCTTGTATCTAATTCCCATTCATGTAGCTCGTATATATAGTAGAGGACATGGAAAACCGATGGAAAATGAACGACCTCGGCTCGAATTAATTGTCATTAATATCATCATAATGTTGGAACTGGAAAGCCAAAAGCCTCAGCTTTATTCATGTTGGACAGGAACCGGAACAGTCTCAGCAGCCTTGCTGATGGCTCACCTCAGCAGACTGAAGTCGTTCGTTCGGCGAGCCCTGCGTACGGACTTCGGTTCGGCGAGACCGAAAATAAAATTAACGAGTTGCAAGCTCACCTCAGCAGACTGAAGTCGTTCGTTCAGCAGCCCTACTGATACAGCTTCAGTTCAGCAGACTGAAAATAAAATTAACAGTTGCAAAACCGAACTCTGACTGTGAACCTTCGAATCGAGCTGCATTCGTGTACGCAGGACACGCGGGCGTGCACAAGCCCAAGGGTAAATCCGGATTGGATTTGCACCCCCCGCGCCCGCGTAGAGAACGGTGTATAATGTTGGTTTCTTATTCCAACTACACTAAAACAATATCATATAAATATTGCTTCTTTTTCCTTCTTCCAACCAATGTGGGAGAAAAGTTTCTTCCCATTTTTCCTTTCCATAACACACACTTAAGCCCAATAGCCCAATATGACTTATCATTAATTTTCCAACAAACCGACTTTAAGCGTTAATTTCTCATTCACTCGTTATCCGAATTGAATGATTCCAAATCCTGAATTCATCTACGACTCACGTAGTTTTCAGAATTAATAAAACATTACATATATTCTATACAAGAATATATCCGAAATACGCTTATAAAGTCACTGAATAAAATGATTATAAAATCATTTTTAATTCATTTTTAATTCAATTCCACATTTTCTCCAACAAAATTTTCACAGGATAACATGAATTTAGTATTCTGCATTTCTACGACGTTTTTTTTAGCTCGTGGAAATTTCCACGGGTTTCTACTGAACCGTAGAAATTTGCACGAGCTACTCGAAAAAAAAATGTCAGGTCCTGTCAAACCTGCAAAAAGTATCGGACCCAACATGGGCTTGATTTCCAAATTTCGACGTTAGAAGGGAGCCCGCCACTTTCCCTACCTCACTCTTTCACCACAAATTTCCCCACTATTTGTCCCCTTTCATCTCCCTTTGCTACGCATGCACATCACCCGGTATAATCGACGGGAAACATAATAAAAGGAGAAATGATTATTCCACAACAGACGTGCACAACAAAGAGCCACAACAATTTTTTCCACCATTGATTTTTTTGCGACCCATTTGAATCAATAGGTCCCACATCATAATCAATGGTCTAAAAGTGTGTTGTGAAACTTTGTTGTGCATATTTTGTTAAAGATATAAAGAGGAATAGAAGTGAAGATGGATTTCTCACTTGGTCATTAGGTTGAACACATGTACAAGAGGAAGCGGTTAAGTAGTTAGAAGTTAGTTAGGATTCAATTATTGAGTGATTAGGAGATTAGATGCTCTATATAAGCTGCAGAACAAATTGGAATCGATTCATAAGAAACAATTCACTGAAAACAGTTTGCAATCTTCATATTCCTTCTTTGAAATATTTTTCCCGCCAAAATGTTCATATGAAATTTTTCAATGATTCCGATTCAATTAAGCTTTCTGTGTACTTTTATGATGATGTTCATCTGTTTCGTGATGTATACCACCATTTTCAACATGGTATCAGAGCTTCTATTGCTTCTGATTTCTTGATTTTCTTTCCAGAATCGCGCACTCTGTTCAGCATTTTTTTCTTTCTTCTTCTTCCCTACTTTATCTTACTTTGTTTCTTGGATTGAATCATCTACAAGGAGTTAGAGATCCTTATTATATTCACCCAGTAGAGAATGCTTCTATGGTGTTGGTGCAACCGGTTTTGAAGGGAGCTCAGAATTATCATCAATAGAAGCGTGTTATTGGAATGGTGTTGTCCACTCAAGGAAAGGTGAAATTCAATGATGGTACGTTGCCTAAACCCCCTGAAAATGATGAAAACTTTGAAGCTTGGTGTCAGTGTAATGATCTTGTTATCACTTGGATATTAAACTCTGTGGATCTGGCAATTTATCAGAGTGTTTTTTTGGTTACAAACCGCAAAAGATGTATGGGATGATCTGAATAAAAGATTTTGTTCTGATAGTGTGTATAGATTATCAAATCTTGAGGAGGAAATCTATAATTCCAAACAAGGTGCACTATCGGTGACAGAATATTTCACCAAATTGAAGGCATTGTGGGATCAGTTATTGGTGATTAGGCCGATTCCACCATGTACATGTCACGCAATGGAAGTTTATAGAGGTTATAATGAGACAGATTATGTGATTATATTTGTAAAGGGTTTGAATGAGAGTTATAGTAATGTCAAATCTCAAATTCTTATGTCTAAGCCTTTCCCTGATGTAGCTACTGCTTTTTCTATGGCTATTCAACATGAAACTCAAGTCAATTATTCTGCAACTACTGGTGATTTTGAATGTTAATACAAATGTACAGAGGTATGGACAGGATTTTTCAAGAACTGGGCAGTTTGGTGGACAGTCTGGTAACAATGTTCTTGGTAAAGGCATGGCAAGAGGGAATCTCATGAATAACACCAGAAAACTGCAATGTTCTTACTGTGGAAAAGAGGGCTACACAGTAGAAAGATGTTATCAAAAGTATGATTACCCCACTGGAAGAGGTAGGGGTAGAGGCAGAGCTCAGATATGGCTAACAATGTAGGTTTTGAGTCTAGTTTTGTTCCGGAATACTATCAAGATGCTGAGCGTTCCTAGGTGGAGTTGAGTCCAATCAGAATATTACTGCACAATTATCTGATCCCTCAAATGCATGAAATGCTAATGTGATGACTAAGTCCCAGTATGAACATATTATATGCGTGTTAAGAAATGTGCAGATTCAAGATGCAGATCCTGGATCCTCACAGCATCTCATTGTCATGACTGCCAACGTACAATTTCTGAATGATGACAAGTCAGGTATCTTCTTTGACTGGATTATTGATTCCGGTGCCACAGATAATGTGGTTTCCAATGTTAAAATGATGAGTAAGTCTATTCCAGTACAACATTTAACTGTTAATTTACCAAATGGTGCCAAAGTTTTGGTCACACACATTAATGAAGTTATGATAAATGAACACTTAACACTCACACATGTTTTGTGTGTGCCTGCTTTTCCGTAACTTGTTATCTGTCAGAAGGCTTATTGACACCACTGCTTGTCATTTGTTATTTAATAATGCTGGTTGTATGATACATGATTCAATCACTCAGAGGATGATTGGTTCAACTAAACTTGTAAAGGGATTATACATTATGAGAGCCCAGCCATCTTCATGTGCTACTAATTCTTTGGTTTGTACTCCTTTGACTCAGTCTTTATTATGGCATTATAGGCTAGGCCACTTATCAGCCCAAAGGTTGAGAGTTATAAAACAGTTAGACATGCCTTTTGTTGTTTTACCTTTAGATCATGAATGTCATGTATGCCCTTTGGCAAAACAGAAAAGATTAAGTTTTCCTACCAGTTTTTCTACTGGTGCATCTGTCTTTGATCTAATTCACGTTGATATAAGGGGTCCCAATAGACATTGTACTCATAATGGTGAATTTTATCTATTGTGGATGACTTCAGTAGGTACTTGTGGGTTTTTCTCATGAAAACTAAAGCAGACACTAGGGTTTTATGTAAATTTTTTTGTGAATGGGTTCACACTCATTTTGACAGGCATTTTAGAACTATAAGGTCTGATAATGGCCTTGATTTTCAGTTGACACAGTATTATGCAGATATGGGTATTACATATGAAACTTCTTGTGTGCACACCCCACAGAAAAATGGGGTGGTAGAAAGGAAAAACCAACACTTACTTGCCACTGCTAGAGCTCTTAAATTCCATGCCAATATACCTATGGTTTACTGGGGTTATTGTTTAAAACATGATGCATATCTAATCAATATTACTCCTACACCTCTTTTAAAGAACAAATCCCCTTATTCTGTGTTTCATAAGCAGCCCCCTTCCTATGATGCTTTAAGAGTTTTTGGCTGTTTGGTATTTGTTAGTACTTGTGCAAGGCAGGGGTAAATTTGAAGTAAGGAGTAGGAAGTGTGTCTACCTAGGTAATGCAGCTCATACTAAAGGCTACATAGTACTTGATGTGGACACAAGGCAGATTTTCATTTCCAGGGATGTGGTCTTTCTTGAATTTGATTTTCCATTCTCAAAACATGCAACATTTGATCCTACCCTAGTTGTACCAACTGCTACTTGTCCACAGCCTTACATAGACGACACTGAAGAGGGGCATATCCAAGCTCCTAATACAGATATTGAACCTCCCCAAAATACAGATATTATAAATAACCAACAACAGAATAATACTGATGCTGTAGATGCAGTCAGAAGGTCTTCAAGAACTAGGACTGCACCTGCATACCTCAAGGATTATCAACACAATCTGCTAGCCAATCACTCAGCTCCCCATCTGATTCAAAATGCAGTCTCATATGATCACATTTCAGAAGGATACAAGACTTTTACAACATCATTGGATAAAGATAAAGAACCAGGAACATACAAAGAAGCTGCTCAATTTCTAGAATGGCTACAAGCAATACAAAATGAACTTGATGCCCTACATACAACAAATACTTGGTCGCTGGTTGATTTACCTCCTGGCAAGGTCCCTATAGGATGTAAATGGGTATTCAAAATCAAGAGGAAGTCAGATGGATTAGTTGAAAGATATAAAGCAAGGCTAGTTGCAAAATGATACACATAGACTGAAGGGATTGACTTTATTGAGACCTTTTCACCTGTGGCAAAAATGTCAACTATCAGATTATTTATGAGTGTAGCAACAATGAAAAATTGGCACTTACATTATCTTGATGTAAATACAGCCTTTTTACATGGAGACTTAGATGAAGAGGTGTATATGAAACCACCTCCTGGACTGAAAATATTGCAGAATTCTCAACTGGTGTGTAAACTTAACAAATCCCTATATTGTTTAAGGCAAGCTAGCAGACAATGGAATGCAAAATTGACTCAAACATTGATTCAAGCAGGCTACATTCAGTCCAAGAATGATCACAGTCTCTTTACAAAATGAACATGCCAGGATTTTATGGCCTTACTAGTATATGTGGATGACATTATAATAGGGAGTCTCAACCTCCAGGCCATACATGATTTAAAGACCCTATTACATCAAGCATTCACAATTAAAGACATAGGTGAACTCAAATATTTTTTGGGATTTGAAGTGGCTAGGTCTAAATCTGGAATAGTTATGAATGAAAGAAAATATTACCTAGATCTACTTACTGAATTTGGTTAATTGGGAGCCAAGCCCTCATCACTTCCCATGGATCATACCATTACTTTGGAGAAAGAAGATTCACCTGCTCTTGACAACAACACTTACTATATGAGTCTAATTAGGAAGCTGATCTATCTGGGAAACACCAGACCTGACATTGCTTATGCCATACAACAGCTAAGTCAGTTCCTGGACCATCCCACACAAAATCATCTTGCAGCAGCACATAAGTTACTTAAGTACCTCAAGAGAGCACCTGGCCAGGGCATCATTTTTCCTGCTACAAGTTCTCCATTCCTGACAGCCTTCTCAGATTCTGACTGGGGCAGATGCAAGATTACTAGAAGATCAGTGACTGGTTTTGCCATATTCCTGGGTGATTCCTTGCTCTCATGGAAATGCAAGGATCAAGAAGTTGTGAGTAGAAGTTCAGCAGAAGCTGAGTATAGGGCCATGACAGTCATAGCTTGTGAAATCCAATGGCTATTGTACCTTCTGTCTGACTTTCAAATAACACACTCACAGATAGTGCCTCTGTTCTGTGATAGTAAAAGTGCCATGTACATAGTGGAGAATCCAGTTTTCTATGAACGTACAAAACATATAGAGATTGATTGTCACTATGTGAGGGAGAAATATCAAGCCAAGGTTCTGAAACCAATGCCTTTAAGGACAGAAGATAATCTTGCAGACATTCTAACCAAACCTGTGGATAAACAGACACTTACAAGACTTCTACCCTGATTTTCTGTAAAGAACATCTATGCAGCATTGGATCAAGAGGAACATAAGTGAAGATGGATTTCAAGCTGTCTTGGACACTCCATTCCGGCTTGAGAGGGGGGGGGGGGGGGGGGGGGGAGGGTGTTGAAGATATAAAGAGGAATATAAGTGAAGATGGATTTCTCACTTGGTCATTAGGTCGAACACGTACAAGAGGAAGCAGTTAAGTAGTTAGAAGTTAGTTAGGATTTAGTTATTGAGTGATTAGGAGATTAGATGCTCTATATAAGCTGCATAACACATTGTAATCGATTCATAAGAAACAATTCACTGAATACAGTTTGCAATCTTCATCTTCCTTCTTTGAAATATTTTCCCGCCAAAATGTTCATATGAAAATTGTTCAATGATTCTGATTCAATTAAGCTTTTTGTGTACTTTTATGATGATGTTCATCTGTTTCGTGATGTATATCACCATTTTCAACATATTTGTTGTGGCATTATCACTACTCTAATAAAAAATATACTTTTTAAAAGAAAAGGAAAAGGTATTTTAAACATTACACAATAACTTTGTCCTCGTAAAGCATCTCTTAACCATGTCCTGAATACTCAAATAAGTCTCAATCTTGCAACAATCCAAACCATTGGTATTAATAGTATAATGATTTAATCTATGTTACCATTTTCTCAAACCAAATCAACTCAAAGTCACCCATACTTTTACGGGTAATTCTGACGTAAGGAGTATCTATTACACTCGACTGTCAGATTTGCGCCACGTGGACCAAAAAAAAAACAAAAAAAGTTTTGTTTGTATATACACAGCGCACATCTGACGGTTGAGTCTGATAGAGACTCCTTACCTAAGCATTTTCCTACTTTTACCATCGTCATATCAAATTTTCAGTTTTCGTTGAAAATCTTTGTAAACACACAAAAAAAAAAAAAAAAAAAAAAAAAAAAAACAGTAATAAATTCTCAAAAATAAGTAGCGGTAGCAAAGAAAAACAGTTACCTCACTACCAAAATCAATTAAATTAAAAAAAAAAGTGTTAAATGACTATAACATGTGAAGATCCTATTGCATGGCCAGCAAAATATATATAGGCCGTGCACATGAGGAATTCTACTCAAGAGACAAAACAGCTATTTGTGTCCTCTTCCCCCCATTTTACCTTCATATTTTTATTATTAAATTTTATTAGTTTTTCAAATGGAGCAAGAATTTTAATGTTGCTGATGTAGACTTTGTCAGAGAAAACTCGTCTGGCGAGGTAAAAATGGTCCCAAAGAGTTCCTTGCAGCTATCACTTTGCTAACCAGCAATCTCCATTTTGTCTCTTCTTTCTTACTTTGATGCTGCATCTTATCCTTGAAATGCCTACAATTAAACACCAATGCAAAATGCAGACGTATCGATTTATGCGTGTCAAATTGGAAAGTGGAGAAATAATCAAAAGTTAGTTTTGGCAATATATATTTACACTCACCTACAAAGAGGGACCATGCACAAGTCAGGGTTATTGCACATTTGTGAATGAAGTTCAAGAAGTTGCCACATTCTCTTACAGTGTCCACATCCACCAGGAACTCGAGATTTGCAGCCAGAAAAATGCCTTACTAGCGTTTCAACGCCTTTGCATGCGGGATAAGAACAGGAAACCCCCGTGTTTCCTTTTAGAACTTTGTCACGTGGTCCAATCGTCCTGCACCCTTCCTTGCATATGTGAATCAATGCTTCCATTGCTTCATACAATTGCAAATACATCTTTCTTTCCTCTACTTTCTTCTTCCTCTCTTGCTTTCTCTGTCAGAACAGTAAAACCGTAAAAGGTAAGACCACTTGCCTTTAGATCAATTGCATCAGTATTTTTTTCGACAGATTCTCTATTTTAAAGACTTAAACACCACATTTCTCTGTTTTTTTTGGTTTTGTTTTGCAGAATCTCAATTAAGGGTGAAATACATTAAATTATCTACTGCGAATAATTATGTATTTGGTACACTATTAATGCATAATTTAAAGATTCTATATTTTACAGATTTGTGTAAGGTTTCACTGCAAATGTTGGATGGTTTGGATATCTACTTTACAAATTTAACTTGTTTGACAATATCTACTGTGCCCTTAATGTCTCTAAAACAAGTTAAATCTGTAAAAAATAGAGATTCAAATCATCTTATTCCGTCAAAAACCGTGTGCAGTAAAATATCTAATCAGATCTATAAAATACAAAATCTCTATTCAAATTATGTGATATATGAATGCCAAATCATTGCACTCTGAATAGGGATTATGTAAGATAGAGAAAAAGAACGTTTACGTCTTAAAAAACAGAGAATCATTTAAGAGGCACTAAGTTGAGTGCTCGTGATAATGTCGGAGACAAGAATGCAGCTATATCTTACAGAATCGGCTTCAACAACAGACTCCAAAAGCTCTTGTTCAAGTGCTGGATTTGCAATTTTCATTACTTTCCATCCCTCAGTAGAACAAATTGTTTTGAAGTCCTGAATAATCATTCGGACACAGACTAAGAATAGCCGAGGAGCATCACAGTTCCTTGCCAGTTGAAGCACATCAATCACGTTCTCTGTGGTCAACCAATCATGCTCCAAAACATGTAAGCAAACTTTCTTAAGCGATGGTACCGAGTATGAATGTGATAGAACCAATAAATGAAGCACATATTTCTTTACTCCAACTTCATCATAGCTGCATTTGACAAAAAAATTCATATGATTTTCAAGAACTTGTTCATACAAGGTGTATAAGCACATAGCATCCAAAGCAAAATCAAGTGGTTATAAATGGTTCACAACGAATCAGACATCCACAGCTTACCACGCGGAATAAAGGAAGCGAACGAAAATGTACACAGCATCATAGGATACACCAGGAATGTGTAGGTATCGTATACCGTCCCTAGGTTTAGAAAGCTGCAGGATACTCCGAAGAACAGGTGATGCAGCACTCTACAGGAACAGCAAGACAATTTTATAGCAGTCTATGTTTGTGATCCTTCTAAGAACAAAAAAATAACACCTTTAATTGAAGGAGTTTAATCTCACATTTCAATGGATTTAAAAAGTTTCTTGAAACTATATTTAAGATGTTTTTAGCAGGATAAAAAGATCTAGTTTCATTCTAAAAATATATACAGTGAGAGGGTCTTGTGGGAAATTCTTGTTTGAAAAGTCTTTATTGCACCACACCATATCTACCGGCCCGGTCCAATAGACACTCTCCACCCAAGAATCTCCCCAAATTTACCTACCAAAACATTGAAATGGGCAGGAATAATAGACCCATCTGCTGTAATGATATTCACATCAGTGCCATATCCTTCTTCGAAAAGTCGGACCCATGTATCTTTCGTTCCTTTCGGAACATTACAGTAATCTGCAACAGATCTATGGTCGTTCCGTTGAAATGCTTTAGCCGGGAGAGGTGGAGGTTTCGGGATATCGTGGCTACAATAAATAGTATCTTTAGGGTTCTGCTTGTCTACAAAATGTTGATTATCAACACAACCGACTTCCTCGATTTTTACATTGAGGCAGCCATCAAAGCATTCAATGGATGAGGAAAAACAGGGGTTGTCACCATCTAGCATAGCCATATAAACTGTAAATTGAGAGGAAATATCCACAGAGAAGTCAAAAAAAAACCTGCAAATCATAAAGGAGAGAATCCTTTTCAGTTCAATTTTGAGTCAAAGGCTCCAAACACAAATAGGAAGCAAAACTTTCATCAAAATTAGTGCACAAAGAGCTTAAGTTCATTCTGTTTCTGCAAAACTGAATTGTATGAGGACCAAATATATGATTTTCAAATTAATAATAATAAAATCCGCACGATAAAGAGATCAAATTCAGCAACAGGGATTGGTTTTTTCAATCCACATCCCCTTCCCTTCCCCAAAAAAATGGTAAAATAAAATTCAACAGGTAATATAATAAATTGATCAGGCAAATTAGCTAAAAATTTACACTGGGATTGGTAAATACTAGCAAATTAGCAAGAATAATTACCCATCCTTATGAATTAAGGAACAATACAACGCAAAGTATACCAGTGAGTGAGAAATCAACCCAACTTGAAAAAAAAATCTGGTATTTTGCAAATCTATCTCGCTATAGTTCTGCAATGAATTTATACAAATGAACTGAGTACATCAACAAAATCTCTTCAATAAATGCCCATTACAATATAAACCCAGAAAACCAGGATGATTGATAGCAAGGCATTAATTAAGCTTGCATTAATTATGATGGCATGAACTAATCAAATTTCTCAACAATGTGAAATTTCAATCCAACAAACACGTCAGAGAAACCGATCACCCACAAGCATATGCCAACAGATTTTCTAAACCATTTTGCAGAGGATAGTTAAATATAAATGAAGAAAATATGTAAGTTAACAGACAAATAGGTTGTCGATAAGATTAAATACTCACCTCAAAGAAGAAGCGACAAGGTTATATGCATGTAGTGCAAGCAATACCCATACACATATATATGTGTATATATACTTGCGAAGATCCTTGTCGAGAATGGGAGAAAATAAAATTTAAATATTTTGCAAAATCCAAAAGAATTGTTAAATTTGCGCTGAGAAGTGGTGGCCGGTAGAGGAGAGGAATAAAATGTCTTGTCCACAATGTTTTCGGTTTCTAAAATAAAAGGGAAAGTCCCTTATAATAATTTTCGCAATTTTTATTTGACACCTGTTTTTATTATTTTTTATTGTTATTTTCTCATAGGGGCGGGAAGGCGTGAGATCATTATCTAGGCGAGAGATGTGACACATGTTATATAGAATAATATATTTGATTGATGGTGCGGTGAAAATAATATACTGATTATTAGTTATAAGACCGTCGTTAGAGACTTAATGATCATTTAGGACACTCAAAAAACTTATTCGGTTATAAAGACAATCTAATTTATTTTCCAATACATATCACAACCAAATTTTGGTATACTTTATTCTCACTTTCCGCCGAACTCCGCCTTGCTCGTGACTCATTCTGGCTAAATTGATCATATGTGTGCTAATCAGTAGTCACGTGATTCCTTTCGACCCCTGTAAGTCTTCGCACCTTCTCTACATTATTTGTGAAACTACATTAATTTTATGGAAATTTTATGTCTAAGAATTCGTATGTGATGACTGATTATACATAGATTGCAGATTTCTATGGTGTGTAGAGTGAATTGCTTTCATCGGGGTTCTGTTTTGGTGAGTTAATTTGTTTTATCACACCATCGTTTGTTCACCCAAAATATTCAGATGGAAAGACCAATTCTTTTCTGAAGGTATATATCTCTGATTTTAATATTGAATTTTTTCACTTCTATGGTGTGATCCATTTAATTAATTGAGTCATTCGTGCTCATGTTGTAACCAAGGATGACGCTGTACAGTTTCTTTTCTTTAATTCTTTTTCCTATGAGATTGTTAACATTTTTCCAATACACGCTTATCAAGGGCTGTTTAGTTACTCGACTTTTGGCCGGATTGTACTTGAAAAGACGAAGTATTTAACATCTTAAAAACATCAACACACTCCCTCGAGTGTAGGCCTATAACACACAAATGCATACAAGGTCACTTATAAAGCCAACAAAGAGGGCTAACACATCAAAACAATATAAAACGTGCTATGCAGTTTGTCATTTGCTTAGCATGCTCTGTTTTTAATGGTTTTGATGCCTTTTGACAAAGAAATGTAAGCTCAAGAACTACCAAAGTAAGAAATATTTTTCTGATTTACATGCTACTTGATGGAGGGACATTGATGACTGATGCAGTGATATTGTTGACTTATGCAGTGACATTGATGTCTGATGCAGTGACATTGATGTCTTATGCAGTGACATTGATGACTTATGCAGGGACATTGATGACTTATGCAGTGACATTGATATCTGATACAAGGACATTGATGACTTATGTAGTGACATTGATGTCTGATGTAGGGACATTGATGACTGATGTAAGGACATTGATGTCCGATGCGGATTGAAAGGGTGTGCTCTAAAACAATTAATCCACTTGCCTTTCGTGCAAGTGGGAGATTGTAAGGTGCGGTGCCCGAAAGAAAATTATCTAATTGTTTTAGGACGAATAAATAATTCATCTTAATTATATGCGGTTATGCTTATATTAAGACACTACTGAAAACCCTAAGTACCTCGTTTATGTAATCACATAACTCAGTGTATGACTATACACAAGAGGATTGAGTTAGTGAGATGTACTTAAAATTAACTTAGTCCGTAGCGTTTATTAATCTGAGTATGGGTCTCATGATTAATTTGCTATTAATGCGCCCAGAACACTTTACGGTGTGACAGTCTTATCCGGATTGTCGGTAATAGTGGTACCTAGTGGGGCATTTATATATGATGATAATCATATAGGGGTGGACCGATTTGATTTGAGTTCTCGATATAATTCCGTGATCGAGAAGTCTTATCGAATCACAAGATGATCATATATGGATTAATCGAATCTGAGGTGATCACGGACAACCGCTTAGACTAGGGTAGAGTTTGATGTGTTAGTAAGGATCACTTCGCAGTATGTGGTCTAACACTTCTCGTTGGCTCTATTACGGAATGAGTGAGTGGTCCGTGTTATCACGAATATGGAATCCATTCCTTCCCTCGGGAAGTAGACGAACAGTTCCCTTATTTGTTGACCCTAGAAAGCGATCGATGGGCCCGGTTCATATTATATTGGTTATGAACTAATTGATCACTAGGGGTTAATGTTAAATAAGGATAATATGTTTCGAGAAGGGTTTACGGAAATATCCCGAATCGAAGTGAACGATCATGGAGGATTTATCCGTATGTAATGATTATATCGGTGGACGATTTCGACTCATAAATTGAGTGTAAGTTATCTATATTCGATAGAGTTCAATTTCGGGTTTATGGTGGTGTAATCCCGGATTTAATAGGTTGGATATAATTATTCGTCGACGAATAATTTTATCTAATTTATTGTAATACCGAATATGGGTCCGTGGTCCCCGACGTGGCTCCCGAATAGCATAATTGGATTTCTCGTCGTTGCACCTCAATTATAATTAAATAGTTGGATTGGACTATTTAATTGATATGTGGATTAATTGTTTAGTTGGACTAAATAATTAAATACACGGAAAAGACATTTTTTCGTGGACTCGGCCCGAATTGGTGTGTTGACATTTTTGACCAAATTGGTCAAATATAGTAAAATGCGTATGGACCTTATTTTGGGTTTTGCAAGTGGCGCATCTTTATTGTATTATTTAATTATTAGGAAATTAGTTTTCTTGGATAATTATTTGACATGTGATTTATCTTTTATTTGTTAAATGATAATTCATGGAATATTAGATAATAATATGATTTATCCTAATTTGTTTGGGATAATTATTTTATTTATCTTTTATTTGGAAAAAGGATAAATTTAATAATTATCTCTTAATTATTTAATCCTTGGAGGTTAAGTTTTACTCTCCTATATAAAGAGAGTTCTTCCAAGCCTTTTGACACACAACAAATCACGCCATATACACAAGAAAGTGGCTTAGATTTTTCGGCCATCTTTCTTTGGGTTTCGAGTTGGAATAATCTTCGGGATTATTCCGGTAGCATATCAAGGAGGTCCGGCGGCGGGAAACACCATCCACTTGGTGTTGCTTTGGGAGACACACGTTGGAAGACGGTGGTCGCTCAATCTCGTGTTCAAGGAGCTTTTTGTTCTTGGAGTCAAGCACCATAAAAAGGTAGGCTCCTAAACCCCCTTGTAGATTTAGATCTTTAATTTATGTTCTTTGTTTTCGTTTAGATCTAGATCCGATACTTCCGCTGCGTAATCGGGTCAATCTATGATTGATCCGACGATATTACATCTAACAGCAGTGACATTGATGAATGATGCAGGGACATTAAGCTAAACAAGATCGTCAAATGATTCAAGATCGTGTTAAAGACTTGAGGGATTCCACAATGAATCCAATTATCGGGAGGGCACAAACAACGTGTGACACCATTACAAAGTCATAGTGAAGAGTCTTTGTAGTTTCACCAAACTTGTACTTATCCATATTAAAAGCTCCACATTTGGAGAAATGCAAAACAAGAGCAAGTAGGCCGATCGATGATTGTTAGGTTTTATACGGTGACATTGATGTCGATGCGGGGACATTGGTGACTTATGCGGTGACATTGATGTTTGATGCGGTGACATTGACGACTTATGCAGTGACATTGATGCGGTGACATTGATGACTTATGCAGTGAGGGACATTGATGACTTATGCAGTGACATTGATGTCTGAAGCAGTGACATTGATGACTCTATTTACAATTAGATAACTGATGCAATGATATTGATATCACCGCATATACAACTTGATACACACATTTGATAACTTTGTAAAGTAACTTTATTTCTTTGTTATCTTTAAATATTTGATTGATCTTGGTTTATTTGATTAGTGTTGGTTTAAATATTCGATAACTTTGTAAAATAACTGTATTTCTTTTGTTTTTTATTTTTTATTTTTAAAGGCAGATTTTTACAACCAAAGGTATGAATAAATCGTTACAATAACACGTCACTGCATAAATCGTTACAATAACACGTCACTGTATAATTCGATACAATAAGACATCATTGCATAGATCGCTACAATAAGAAGTCACTGCATAAATCGCTACAATGAGACGTCATTGCATAAATCGTTATAATGAGATGTCACTGATCAAGGTTGTCAATGGATCGCAGCGGTCAATACATCATGGTAGTCAATGAATCGCGGCGGTCAATGCATCGGGGTGGTTAATGAATCCCGGTGGTCAATGCATCGGGGTAGGTGGTCAATGTATGACGGTGATCAATACGCCACGTCAATTTTTATGAATAAAAAAATTGATTTATGAAATTTATTCGGAAAAATATCAAATTTGATTTTAGAATAAAGAAGATGAAAAAAATATGAATTTTTGTGAAAAAATTATGATGATCCGAGTTTTAGATCAAAATATATAACGTTTAGAAATATGGTGAATTTAAAAAAATAAAAAAAAAATTTGCTTTTTTTTTCCTTTCCTTTGAGCGCTTTTTTTTTTTTTTTTTCCTTCCTTTTTTTCCTTCTTCCTATTTATCCACATGAAATTAGAATGTCCTTATAACTAAATAAGAATTCGGAGTGTCCGATTACCCTTAATAAGTTGAAAATAAGTCTTTTTAAATAATTGGCCCAATAATATATTTAATTGATTGTCTATTAATATTATAATTAATTATTATACTGACGCTCAAAATCTTTGTTTATGTTAAAAAAAAATCTTTGTTTATGCTGCAAAGTCATTTGTGCTTAGACATGGGCGGTTTAGACCCTTGGCCCGGCCTGGCCCTACGGTTCACCGACCCGGAAAGTATGACGGGTCAACGGGTTGTATGACCGGTGGTTCCATGGTTCAAGTCGGGTTTGGGTTCAGCCCTGCCCGGCCCGGCATGGTTCAAGGCCATGAACCGGCGGTTTTTCTTTTTGGATTTTTTTTTACTAGTATTTATGTACGATTTAATATTAAATTTATAAATCATTATTAAAATTAAACTAGTACTTAGCAACAATAAAAATATGGGAAAATTATGAAAAAAAGACAAAAACATTAGTGAAATTAGCATTAAGGACATGCATATTTTGTTTTTAGTAAAAATGACAAAACACCTTTTATTAAGTCAATTTTGCCCTTCTATTTACAAATGCTCCTTAAGTCAAGTAAAAAAAAAAAAAAAAAAAAAAACTGCTCCACGTTCCTGGGAAAAAATAAGAAGCAAACCACCCACTTTTTTTGAGGGACCACCTTTCCACTTATATATATATATACTAGTGGTGAATCTCACGCCGTGCCTTCTCACGCGCGCGTGCGAGCGCGCGCGCGTGCCCGTGAGGATATAAACGTAGAAGTTGAAAAAAATATGAAAGTCATATAGTTTAAAAGATGAAGCATTCACATAAACCAAATAGTTACAGCCATGTATTTTTATTTATACTAAGCCATATAGTTCAAAAGATACATTTGTTTAGTTACCATAACTTACAAAAGATAGTGTAATATGATGATTGCAAGCTCTAATAGTTATATATATTACTACACCATTAAACTTTAGCTATGTTAAAAGCTAATGGTGATAATATACTAACTTTGTTTCCCCACTATGTCCAAGTTTGGTTTTAAAAGAACACATACAAAACAATCATGGTTGCAAATACAAATACATAAACATACAGTAACCCTTATTTGGCCTTCGATTCATCCTGATCCTTATTCTTCATCTTTTTCACTGGACTTTCAGCCACATCCGTCTTCTGTGGAACAGAAACTGATTGAATTCTTTCATGTGTAGCAGCTGCTGGGATTGTTGTAGGTATTGAACCAAACATCAGTGTTCTCTTAGACTGTGGAGAAAGGGTACATGCCTCATTTTGTAACTCAGCAGAATCAGAAATTTCCTGAAGAACAACTTTGGTTGTGGGGCGGAAAAACTGGCTGGTTTCTTTTGATGATCCTTCTACCGTGTCCTTATCTTGTATTTGCATCTGAATAACTTCGGTGGTAGGAATTGAGTCTTCTTTGTAGAGCTGTAGAATTGTGTAATTTTTGTCATATGCACAAAAATTCACAAAGCATCAAACTTTTTTTTCCATATAAAGCTGTTTCCACCTCCTTCAATAATGACTGGCCCTAGAAAAAAGATTATGAGTAAATTTTATTAGCTATAGTATAATGATTATTTCAACTGTGAATTAAAAAAAATGAATTTATGGTACTACATTGATTAAACAAATTAGCCTGCCATTTCTTATGGATGTAAAAGAATCCTGTATATTTTGTATATTACAGGTTCATAATGATACCTATTATATGTTCATCATATACATGTACCGTATATCATAGATTGAAGTATTGATCATGCTCACAAGTTAAAGCCTTCACATAAACCACATAAGCCTACTAACTATGAAAACATGAAAGTTACTTATATATTAATATAGAATGTCAGGATGAAAACAGTGACAAAGATAGCCTAAAGAAGGGATTACCATGTTGTTGCTGAAAGGATTTTATTAATAAGTGTTAAAGCCTGCAAAATGAACACTGTTTTCATATGGACAAGATGCATTTTCAGTTTTATCATTTTTGGTGGGAGGAAGCAGGGGGAATAATTATCATAATCTATACACAGTAATAAATAGTATGATCAACTATTAACCAAAGTCAACATCATGTAATCCAGCAATCTATACCTATTATTGACATTGATGCATATATATGTATCAGTATAGTATCCACAGAAACATACATATATTAGATCAAGCATGGAGGACATGGACTTTTTCCATAAAAAGAAACCAGCATCAGTTTGAATGTCAATAATATTTGATCCACATTACTTATAGGCATACTACATATAGATTTCTAAGGGAAAGAATAAATGTTATACCTTAACATCTGTTTCATAAAGCTGAGTAACTGTAAATTTAGTCAGTTTTTCGAAAATCGGAGAGAACACTGTAGCAGCAAGTGTGCCAGAATCATCGCTTAAATAAACTTCCATACGACCACTGTAAAAATTGAAGTTCATAATGGATTATTTGTAACGACCCGACCCAGATTTTTCCAAAATTATCCGGATCCGAGTCGCTCGGCCATGACCCGAACTAGAAAAGTTTGAATCACGAAGCCTTCTATTGTTGGAAATCAGAAACTAAATCCTTATAAAAGTTTATTCCACAATAGTAATAATACAACAACGTCTTGAGAATATAAAAGTACGACTGTTAGGATGCAACCGTAATTATTACATCATCTTAAAAATATCAAAAGACACAATACAAATGTTCCCCTTTATTTTACTTTTTCTTTTCTTTTCTATTCTCTATAACTATTGTGGAATAAACTTTTATAAGGATTTAGTTTCTGATTTCCAGCAATAGAAGGCTTCGTGATTTCGAACTTTTCTAGTTCAGGTCATGGCCAAGTGACTCAGATCCGGATAATTTTGGAAAAAATTGGGTCGTTGTTAAGGGTGATTTTATACGATTTGTAACATTATATTTTATAATGATTTCCTCCATATTTGTATAAATTTGCATAAGAAACGAGTGTTTAATGGAATTATTGAGTAAATGATATTTTAAATGAGTTATTCGCAAAATAGGTTAATTTTGGTGTTTTAATCTTGATTTTATGATTATTTGGATGATATTATGTTTTGCGATGTTTTGATGCGTTGTAGGTACGTGTTTGATGCTCAAATGATGATCAAAAAGAGATAAGAGTCGAATTACATTGATGATAGAAGAGATAACGATGGAATTGGTTAGAAGAAAAGAGATAGAGTTGAAGATTTCGAATTTGGATCTAGCTGAAGTGGCGTCCAAGTCCCGTCCAGCCTGGACTAGCGTCCAGAATATTGGACGGGCGTCCAGGAGAAGAAAGTTGATTCAGAGAGTTTGGACGCTGAGTGGATGATGTATGATTTTTATATGATTGAATTTACGTGATTTTATTACGTTTTATCGACAAATTCTATATAAAATATATGAAATTATGATATAATTAGTATGAAATATTAATCTTTATAGTTTAGTATAGTTAGTAGTAAAAGTTAGTATTTATAGTAAAAAGTTGTAGTTTTTGTACCGGTTTTAGTGACCGGAGTGTTGTGTCTATTTTACACGGGTATTTTGTGTTTATTTCATTGCAGAATCCTAAGATGAACTGAAATCCCGAGTATCGACACTTTTTGAAGTCAATTCAAGTCGGTGAAAGGAAGTTATAAAGCGTCAACGATATAAATGGTCAAGGGAATAATTGTTTCTTAATCTCGAGAATGACATGTATTGGAAATGGCTCGTCGAGAATACGTTTTACGAAGAAGTGGTCTTGATGGAAGTTGTAGATCATTTGAAGAGCTTTTCAACAGATCTTGAATCATGTCATTTGGAGTTCGGGAATGCAAGTTATGAATTTTACAAGATAATAATATTATGGAAGTAATCATTACTTTGATAAGCGATCACGGGGGAATCATCATTACTTTCCCTAACAAATCACATGCTTGCACATGCTTTGAGTAATGATGATCACTTGCTTGCACATGCTAAGTGATGATTAGGGTAACATGGGGGCACATGCTTGCACATGCATGTGCGATTTCAATAATTACCGGACCGATCCGGCAAGTTTTCGGGACCGGTCCGGGAAGGAGGTTTGTCTATATATATGGGAGCCTCAACGCACTTGAAAAGAGTGTACCAATATATATATACCATATCCTATATATATTCTCTCCCTCCTCTTTCTCTTTTTCTTTTCTTTTCTTTAGTTTGTAAATAGGCCTTATGCCAAAATAAATTAGTAATAGTAGTATCGTAGTAATGCTCGAGAAATTATCGGAAGTTCGTTGTTCTTTGAAGTCGTAGTAATGTCCGGAAAAAGACGATTTCGAGTCGGCGGTTGTAATCGGGTAATTTCTATAATAATTATGTTTATGTTTGTTATTTTCTTCTTTTTAGTTTTTATAATGTTATTAGGCTAAATCTAATAACTAGCCAAAGTTATGTAATCGTATTATTTCGATCTTTTCGTTAAAAGAATGATGTTAAAATAAAATTGATTAAAATTGAGTTAAAATGAATCTTTTTCTATTTCGCTACGTAACGATAATATATTCGGAATGAAGTAATCAATCATGATGAATACCACATATAACCTGGCGATGGGCCCGACCGGAGAAGTCGGGATATGAGTAAAAATAGAAAAACCGGAGGGTAAAAATGGCCGTCGATTAACGGAATCCTATTTCCTACCCGGGGGCGATTTGTCCTAATAAAACAAATCTTATTAACTTTGTACTCGAGATCTTAATAATGTTAAAATCACGGTTTAATTGAAACTACACCGTTTGTATTAAATCGATCCGCTTGACAACCGGAGCCTCTTGAATAACATCGGCCATCCGACAAATGGAATCACCTCTTTTATCCGGGGTAGATTTGTACTCGGTACTGTTTTGACTAACTAAGTTTAGCATGGGGCAGTTGTGGACATTGGATCGATGACAATTTGACATATGACAATTTCATACGCTCGTGTGAGGAGGAATTGTTGACATTAGGAGTACACCGTTTCATTTACTCAATTGGACCTAATAAAAAGGAAGATCGAACACATTCTATTAATTGAAAAGATCGAATAAATTGATTACATATACTTTGGCTAGTCTAGTCTATAAACTATATATTGGTATCTATATATTTATATATATATATATATATTTTACTATTTATGTACATCTATATATATTTATATATCTATATATATTATATTAGAATAACTTTTAAATTACACATTTATTTTATGTTGGTTAGAGTAGTAGTAATCTGTGTTATAAAATTGCGGTTTAGATCGAGTTAATAGCAGCTCTTTGGTGTTTAACCACACTTAAAAGAATTACCACTTTTTTCCACGAGGATTCGACACCGACTCACCACTTTATCACTACAATTTGACCCGGTACACGCCGGTTAGGATCCGTCTAACCTAGAAAAGGTCCGTCCCTTTCTTGACGCCGTTTCTAAGGTCTGGTTTTGGTGACGTCAGCTTTCTGGCGCCGTTGCCGGGGAAACAAAGTCGCTAATTTTTTTTGTGTCTATGGTTACTACTTGTATTAGCTTAAAAATTCTCGAGGATAAACCAACACTCTTCTTCTCACATTTCTTTTTTTTTATTTTTCGTTGGTATCTACTTTCTTTTAGTACCAATTTTCTTCTTCTTTAAAACTCGAGAATTTTTCTATTTTCGTTAGTTGATGACCAGAAGCGGTAAAGCCTCACTTACTCCTTATAAGCCTGATATAAACGCTTACGAAAGGCAGTTGCGGATAGAAAGTAAACGTGGTCAAACCAACTTAGGACTCCTTGGAAAATCTCCAACGGAATCATCTTCTAATAAAAATAAAGAAATGGTCGAAACTAGTGATGAAACAAACGAACGAGAGGCTAGATCATGCTTTAGGGCATGGCCAAAACCCCGTTAACCCTAATAATAATCGAATAATAGAATCAATCAAGATCGGAACGAGAATAATCGTAACAATCCGCCAAACCCAAGACCTATCTCGTGATCAAACCGTTAGGAGAAACCGGACTAATAATCCCATACTTTTACCTAATGAAGGAGCGAATAATTTCGAAATTAAATCTCATCTTTTTGGTTTAATTGACGCAAGAGCCCAATTTCTAGGAGAAGATGATGAAGATCCACATCATCATCTCTATCTATTTGAAGAAGCTCGTGCAATACGGCCAAAAGTCAAGGTGCTCATAAGGAATTAACGAGGATGACTATGTTTCCTTTTTCTTTAAAAGGAAGAGCCCGAGATTGGTTTATGTCTCTTCCACACCACTCGTTAACTAGTTGGGAGGATATTCAACCGAATTTCGAAACAATATTTCACTCCAGGACGGAATTTGGAATTAAAGGTCGAGGTTGCTAACTTTAGACAAGGATCTGAAGAAACACTTGGGAATGCCTGGGAAAGGTTTAAAAAATTGTTAAGAGCTTGTCCCGATCATGGTTATTCCTTAGATATGCAAATTCAGCTTTTACGTCGTAAACTAAGAAAGGATTCACGTGCGGATGTAGATCATGCATGTGGTGGTTCGTTAATGATGAGTGAAGCTCAAACAGTTTACGATGCTATAGAAAAGATTTCCAAAAATAACGAGAATGTGGGAAACCGGTTCTAGCACTAGAAAAGTAGCTTTTGCGAGAGAATGTACGTCAAACACGGAAGTTCTAGCACACTTGGAGAATTTGAGTAGAAAGTTTGATGGATTACAACAAGGAAAGAATCAAAATTCAGAAAATAGTATGCCAACTGAATACTCAAATCATGATAATGTGTCATTAGGGATAGAAGAACCAACAGGATATTCAAGAGAGGAGGTGAGTTTTCTTCAGCAACATAGGAATTTGAACAATGCATATTCAAACTCGTTTAATGCTATTAGAAGAGACCACCCAACTTTTAGATGGTCTGAAAACCCTAGTAAGCCAGGACAACCGCCATATCCAGTTCAGTATAAGAATATGAATAATAATCAAGTTTATCAAGGAAATACATCTAATCGAATTTACAATCATTACCAAGATCCTATCCTCAACATACCACTCAAAGTATACCAAGTAACTCGAGTTCAACTCAACTGCGAGAAGGGGTTGAAAAATGGGAAAAAGCGATGGAAAATATGATGGGTGTAGTATCTACTCAAGCTAAGAATATGGAAACAATGATGACTTCTATAGGTTCGGTCGGTAAGGATATGAGTTCAATGAAAACATCTATGAATGGACATGATACCAGAATGAGAACGATAGAAGCTTCATTAAGAAATATGGAAGATCATTTGAGTAGGGAAGGTGAACGTAACAACAGTAGACCTCCTGGAGGATTACCAAGTAATACTGAAAGAAACCCAAGAGAGGTAAATGTTGTAGTTACAAGAAGTAGGAAACTCTACGGTAGCAATGGAGTAGAAAACTTCGGGAATAATGAAGTAGAAAATGATTTAGATAGTAAGAATGATCAAACTAAAGATGAACTTGACTTTTCGATGAGGAAGAAGAAATCATAGAGAATTTCTTGAAAAGGAATAGAAGTTTGGAACCGAGAATGAAGGTGAAAAATGGGTAAAAATCCCTAGGATTTTGAAAGATCCCATGGATAAAGATTTAAGGAATCTATTTAAGGAACATGTTAGAATAGAAGATAAAGAAAACAAGGATGAAAAACAGGAAGAACTGAAGGAGTCTGAAGTAGGGATTGATTCAGGGAACAAATTAAAAGAAAAAATTCAAGAACCTGAAACATGGCGATCAAGTAATACTCAAAAGTTTAAGGATAAAGGAAAAGAGAGAATGACTTCGGAACCAAAGGTTATAGATTTAGAGTCTTTACCTTTTCCACCTAAAGATCGAATTAAAAAGATTAAGGCGATCGAAGTATGCTCGTTTCCTTGATACTTTTCGTCATATTCATGTTAATATCCCCGTTATCGAAGCTCTGATAAATATGCCTGCCTATGGAAAGTTTTTGAAAGATATTCTATCAAATAAGAAAAAATTAGAGGAATATGAGAATATATGCCTAAATGAAGAATGTTCTGCAATTTTGCAGCATAAGTTACCACCTAAACTGAAAGATCCTGGAAGTTTTACCATTCCATGTGAAATTGGAGGATTTCTGTTTAAGAAGGTCTTATGTGATCTTGGAGCTAGTATAAATCTCATGTCTTATGAGGATTATAGAAAGCTAGGCATAGGAAAGCTTACTAAGACTGAAATGACTCTTCAAATGGCAGATAGATCGATTAAGTACCCTAAAGGAATAATTGAGGACATATTGGTTAAGGTAGACAAGTTCTATTTTCCAGTAGACTTTGTAGTTATGGAAATGGAAGAAGGATTTTCAGCGCCACTTATCTTAGGACGTCCATTTCTAGCTACAGGAAGAACTTTAATCGATGTTCAGAAAGGAGAATTAATTTTGAGAGTCAATAAAGATGAAGTTGCTTTCAATATTTTCAAAGCTATGAACCATCAATACACATCACCGTAATCATGTTCTTTTATAGAAGATATTCATTCGTCTATGATAATCGTTACCAACTTTTGAAGACAGATTAGAAGAATGCTTAACTCTATCTATCTATAAAGAAGATGAGGAAGACATTGAAATGAAAGAGATAATCTTATCTCTAAATGAAGGCGATTTTACTTTTAAACCACCATGGCATAAGTATTTGGAGTTAGAACTAGAAGGACCAGTTCTTAAATCATCAATAGAAGATCCGCCTAAGAATGCGGAATTGAAACCGTTACCTTTAAATCGAAGTATGCTTTTCTTGAAATTGATAATCTTTTACCGAGTTATTATTTCATCAACTTTAACGGAGCAACAAGAAGATCAATTACTAGGGATGTTGAAAAAGCATAAGAAAGCTTTTGGATGGACAGTTGCCGATATTCGAGGTATTAGCCCTGAGATATGTGTTCATAAGATAATTCTAAAAGAAGATGCTAAACCTTGTATTCAACCGCAACGCCGCCTCAACCCGAATTTGCAGTTAATCGTTAAGAAAGAGGTTATTAAGCTATTAGAAATGGGAATAATTTTTCCTATATCAGATAGTGAATGGGTAAGTCCAACTCAAGTTGTACCAAAGAAAGGAGGTTTCACAAAGTGAAAGAGAATGATAAGAATGAATGGATCCCAACAAGGGAAATTACGGGATATCGAATGTGCATTGATTTTAGAAAACTCGAATGATCATACTAAGAAAGATCATCATCCACTTCCATTCATAGTGCAAATGTTGGAGCGTTTAAGTGGACATAAATATTATTGTTTCTTAGATGGTTATTCAGGATATTTACAGATTTTCATTGCAGCAGGAGATAGGGAAAAGACTACTTTCACTTGTCCTTATGGAACTTTTGCGTATAAAAGAATGCCGTTTGGTTTATGTAATGCTCTGCTACGTTTCAAAGATGTATGATGTCTATATTTTCTGATATGGTTGAGAAATTCTTAGAAATTTTTATGGACGACTTTAGTGTTTACGGAGACTCTTTTAATGGCTGTTTGTTACACTTAGAACGAGTGTTACAACGCTGTGAGGATACCAATTTAGTGCTTAACTGGGAAAAATGTCATTTGATGGTATCAGAAGGAATTGTACTAGGTCATAGAATCTCTGAAGTAGGAATCGAAGTTGATAAAGCTAAAGTCGAGGTAATCGAGAAATTGCCTCCACCAGTTAATCTAAGAACGTTAAGAGGATTTCTTGGACATGCAGGATTTTATAGGAGATTTATTGCAGATTTTTCGAAGATAGCAAAACCTCTAAGTCATTTGCTTGAAAAAGAAGTACCTTTTAATTTTGATAGTAAATGTATGGAAGCATTTAAGACCCCGAAAGCGAAGTTGATTCGCACCCGGTATTGGTAGCACCAGATCGGGGATTTACCTTTTAAGATTATGTGTGATGCAAGCGATTTAGCATTTGTAGGAGCTGTTTTAGGTCAAAGGTATAATAGAATTCTCAAAGCTATTTACTATGCATCACATACGTTAAATGCGGCTCAACCGAACTATGCAACTACGAAAAAGAACCGTTGGTTGTGATTTTTGCCTTAGATAAGTTTAGATCATATATTGTTGGCTCTAAGGTAATAGTTTATCCAGACCATTCAGCATTGAAATATTTACTGAGTAAGAAAGATGCGAAACCACGTCTTCTTAGATGGATTCTCCTACTTCAAGAATTTGATATTGAGATTAAGGATAAAAAAGGAAGTGAGAATGTAGTAGCAGATCATCTAAGTAGAATGGAAACTGAGGAAGAAATAGGAAATGAAATTAAGGATTCATTTCCTGATGAACAACTGTTTAGAATCGATATGCCTTCAACCATGCAATTATTAAAGAAAAGAATTCCTTCTAAGGAAAATTCACCTTGGTTTGGAGATATAATTAACTACTTAACCTGTGATTACATTCCGTCTCATTGGACTTGGCAACAGAAAAAGAAATTCTTTTATGACTTAAAATTTTATTACTGGGAGGAACCAGATCTTTTTCGTAAATGTTCGGATGGAATAATCAGAAAATGGGTGCCTGATAATGAAATTTTAAGTGTTTTATCGTTTTGTCATGATCGTGAGGCGGGGAGGTCATCATGGAGGTTGGAAAAGCGCTTTTAAAGTCTTGCAATGTGGTTTTTATTGGCCTACACTTTATAAAGATGCGTATACATATGTTAAATCTTGTGAATCATGTCAAAAATGGGGAAATATTTCGAAAAAACATGAAATGCCTATGCAACCTATTTTAGAATGTGAGTTATTTGATGTTTGGGGTATAGATTTCATGGGACCTTTCCCTATATCGTTTGGAAAAAGATTTATTCTTGTAATGGTAGATTATGTCTCGAAATGGGTAGAAGTGAAGCTCTTCCCACTAATGATACCAAGGTTGTCATACGATTCCTTAAAAAGAACATATTCACTAGATATGGCATTCCGAGGGCAATCATTAGTGATAGAGGTTCACACTTTTGCAATCGACCATTTACTAAGTTAATTGAAAAATATGGTGTAACGCATAAGTTAGGAACACCTTATCATCCGCAAACCAGTGGTCAGGTAGAGGTGTCGAATAGAGAGATTAAAAGAATCATAGAAAAAACAAGTGGATTCAAACCGTAAAAGCGGGCGGTTAGACTAGATGATGCATTATGGGCGTACGAAACGGCTTTTAAAACTCCGATTGGTCGTTCTCCTACAAATTAGTCTTTGGTAAATCTTGTCATCTCCCAAGTAGAGTTAGAACACCGAGCCTTCTGGGCTATTAGATTTCTGAATTTCGATCCTAAGGCTGTCGGTGATCATAGACTACTTCAGTTAACAGAATTAGAAGAATTTCGCCTTGATTCATATGAAAATGCTCGAATCTACAAGGAACGCACGAAATCTTTCCATGATAAGAGAATCTATAGTCGTGAGTTCCATGTAGGTGATCGAGTGTTATTGTACAATTCACGTTTAAAGTTGTTTCCAGGAAAGCTTAAATCAAGATGGACGGGACCATTTAAAGTAACACGAGTTTATAAATGCGGAGTGTTGAACTAAGCGATGGGAATACAACTTTTATAGCCAATGGTCACGGGGTGAAACTATTTACGGAAGGTGAAGAAGTCTCTCTCATAAATGAAGTGATGTTGTTGATCGACCCTCCGAAAGATTAAAAAGCGAGTTTCGAAAAGTGAAAGTATCAAATTAATCAGTTTTATCTTTACTTTTATATGTCTAAACTAGTTTCGTCTTTTACCGGATAGACGTAAAAGAAGCTGGATGTCTTTTTTAGATAGATTAGGAGTTTTTGTTTTGCTTTTGAAGTTTGGTTTTAATAGAGATATCGCCTTTACTATAGAAGCCTTAGTTTTTGGAAAGAACAAGCAATTGTTGAGAGAGAAAAAATTGAAAGAAGTTTGTAATGGTACGTCGAGAAGCTCGATAAAGAGAAGGGCTAAGTTTTTAAGGAAGTGCGAATCTGTGGAAAGATTGAACACAAGTGGGCAATGTGGGAAAAATATAACTCAATCTCGGAATGAGTGTTTGAATGTAATTAAGAAGGGAACGATTAGGTGGTTAACCGAAAATCCCGATGGACTTCCAAGACTTAATTCAAACGCTACGTTTCTAGGATTTAGTTTGCTTGAACGGTATGTTAGAAATGCGGAGTTTATAGAAATTGAAGAATTAGAAACCCCGTAAGTTCAAGTCTTTTATTGTTTTTAGTTTTATAAATTTTTTTGCATAACTTTGAAAATTTTATAAAATTGGATCTTTATAAAATTAAGGAGTTTTATAAAAGTTTTATAAAAAGTTTTTTAAGTTTTTAGATATTTTATAAGAATTAATATAAATTTATTGAATTTTTATAAACTTTTAAATAAGTTTTATAAAGATTTTATAAATTTTGAGAAATTGTTATAAAATTTATAAATTTTATTTTATTTATTGAGTTTTATAAGTTTTATATCAAAAATCCAAAAAAATAAAAAATTTCGAAAAAATCATAAAAATTTCACACGGACCGATCCGGCCCTTATCAGGACCGGTCCGGGTTCAAGTTAACCTAAAAGGACGGGATCTTTTCTTCTTCTTCATTTCTCCTCTTTTCTTCAACAGCAGCCGCAGCACCACCACCTCCACCCCAAAAATTTACTTTTTCTCTTCAGAAATACAAATTACACTATACCATTACATATATTCTTCCTCTTTTACTCTCCTCTCTTCAACACAAGTGAAAAATTCGAAAAAGATCGAACACAAGCTCCATTTCATCCCGGTGGCTTCTACGACTTTTCCGGCCACTTTTCACCGTTTTGTTCACTATAAGGTATAATTTGTTTACTCTAGTTATTAATTTCATGATTTTTGTAATTTTTAGATTTATTTTCAACTGTTTTGATTTTTAAGTGTGTTGTGACATTTTATTTGTGTTGTTTTTTTCGTTGTTTTTGTTGTTCTTTTGTTATTCCAAAATTCGTAGAATGGCCTCATCTAGTCGCAAAATCTCTAAGAAACGAAAGCCTAATATTCCAATAGAAGTACCAGTCGTAGGTCTTAAAGATTTAACACCGGAAGAAGAATCGTTAGTTTTTCGCTACGACTTCACCTCAAGCTAAGAATGCTTATAAGAATATCTATAGTAAATGTGGAGTTGTGTTGGAAAGAGGCTTAGATTTTGATGACTTAGGAGAGGAAGTTAGGCGTATTTTTGCAAGACGCCAATGGTTGGATTTTGCGGCTCGAGAGGACGGGAGAGATCAATACTACCTTAGTGGCGAGTTTTATGCGATTCGTCTACTTTGACACCCACCGAGGGTAGTATGATAGAGTCTATTCCCCTTAGGTCTAGACATGTGTCTTTTAGTCCGGAACTTATTAATGCTTGTTTTAGGGGTAGAAGTTTTTCCGGATGAAGAGGATTACGTTGTTTATGGATTAGATGATCCTGCTATGTATGAAGCGCATTGCCTCACAGAGCTCGAGGGAATTTGATGCTACGAACAGAATGGGTGGACAACGAGATTTAATTATGGGAAGTGTTTTAGAGATCCGAGGGCAATCAAAAGATTTTTGAGCCATACTCTCTATCCCACTACCAAACACACCGCCTTTGGTAAAGAAGATTTATGCATTACTTGGGCGATGATTCATGATATTAAGGTGGATGTGGGGAAGATCATGTATAGAAGGGTTTTCGAGTTTATTGTTCTCGCCAAGGCGGGGAGTCACATGTACTTTCCCGGCTTTATTTCGGATTTATGTCGTAGATCGGGAGTTCCTTTCCTATCTAACGATAAATTAACTATGGCGAGATGAGTCCCCGATAGGCCCTAGTCCGAGGAGGTCTCCCGAGAGGGTTCGATAGACTCGATAGTTAGACGTAGTGCACCTCCACCGTTCCACCGGTTTCGCATTTTCATCTTTTTTCGATCGCGAGCTAGTCTTCTTTCCCAAGCACCATTACTTACGATATGTTTCAATCTTTAGTGTCGATGTAGCCCGAGGACGAGCTAATATGGCTTTGTTTGCGAGCGAGTAGTAGGCAGTGGAGTGATGATTTACGTAGAGGGATGCTGAGACATGAGCAGATGCATCTTGATCCTTCTTTCGATAAACTGCCTATCCGCCCTGTCAATCTAACCCATATACGTTACCAGAATGGATAGCACCTATTCCACCATCTCAGAGCTTTCATCATATGCCAAATCCTTTTGGAAGCCAGTCTAGTGGTCGTGGTGTCTTTTATACGGGTTCTCGTGGTCTTTGTTACATCTATTTGGGGAGGATTTTCGGATTTTACAAGGATGACGTCAAGTATGAGTTCGATAGGTCTCGACAGTTCGAGTTCGGACCACGACTACGTTTCCACGGCCCGATTACGTCATCGGTTCCAAGTGTGAATGATCCAGTTTATCCAGTGAGGATGATGATGTTGACATTATTTGATTTCGTACAACTTTGTTAGTTTTAAACATTTTCTGTCTGTTTATTTTATTTTCCGCATTTTAACTTTATTAAATACTAAGTTTGCTAATTTAATAGTTTTTCGTTTTCATAATCGTTTTATGTCGTAGTAGTAAATTTAATCATTTTTAATAGTATTTAAATATTTCATAAAAAAATCTAAGAACAAAAAATATTTTCATATGTCGTTTTTAAAATATAATTCGTGTATCGTTTATCCGTATCAGTTAGATAATCTTTAGTAACTTATTTAAACTCTAATAGCCATGAGCCTATTAAAGATAAACAAGCAAACTTGAACTTTACAACATGTACACGGTAAAAATATCTTAAAGCCGGACCGGTCCGGTCGGTTTCGGGACCGATCCGGGAGTTAAATTTGCTTAGTCATGATTGAGAGTGTTAATATGCAGCCACGTATACTCTCAATTTTGTCCATTTAAGGAAAGAAAGGCGAGAGTGAAAAATTGCAAATTCACTCGGTTACTTTCACCTTTCTATCCGTTTAATTATTTTCATCCGTTTCAACTAAAATGTCAAACCGGTCATCACCGTCGGTCAATTCATACGATCCGGAGGCATTAGATGTTTTTGTCCCGGAATCTAGCGCTTCAAATGTTAATTTGTTGGTGAATGCGAGGTTTGCAAATTCTCCAATTTTGGTAGAAAAGGGTATCAACTATGAAAAAATTGATCGGTCGGGGAAGGATTTAATTCGAGAATAGAGGTTGGAGAAAGTTTGTAAGGAATCCAAGAGGTAGGATTAATGTTTCTATCGTTAGGGAATTTTATTCCGCTCGTCTCTTGTCGATCTTGTCGATCCGTCACAACTTGTATCCGTTCGTGGTACACTTATTCACTTTTCACCTCATATTATCAATCATATTTACGAAATACCGATTTTCGATCAAATCCATAATCTTCATTTTGAATATCAATGGGCGTTAGGGAACTCCTCTAACGTTGTCAACTATGTCACGGAAGCTTTTCCGTATTTGTTTCCAGAGTTCGATCAAAATTACGACTCTACCACTTCAGCTCTACCTGCTAATCTGAGAGCATGGAAACATTTCATTAACTCACGAGTCTATCCGACTACCGACTTTGCGTGGGTTAGTGATAATGAGATACTTTTGTTGTTTGCGTTGATAAGCGGAGCTCTCGTGGACCTGGGGATTTTGATTTTTAAGACGGCGATAAACTTTGCGGTGGAACGGTATAATAATGGAAGGCCGATGCCTTTTGCTTGGTTAATTTCAAGGTTATGTATTCATTTGAATGAAGTCCACGAAATTGCTTCGACGAGATATATCCGTCTCGTGATTATCGTAGAGGATTACTACCAGTGGAGAATCCGGGTTGTTCGTCAACTATTTGAGATAGTTGTTGTTGGTTTTATTTAAGTCTATTTAAGGTTGGTTTGCTATAATAAGTTAGTAAGTTGATTAAGGTTAATAAGTTAGTTAGTAAGTTTGTTTTATTTTGAATCTTTTAGTTTGTAATAGGTTCTTTTGTTTAATATATATGCTTTTGTTTAATTTTTGTAGTAAACATTATTCAATATTAACGATCATCAATAATTTTAATTTAATTTTCGAACCTACTTTTTCATACTCATTGAACATCGGGACGATGCCACTTCGTAAGTAGGGAGTAGAGTTAGGTTTGAAAATTTCATTAAAATTTTCGAAAAAATTAAAAAATATTTTATAAAATATAACCTTTTTCATATAAATTAGTACTTTAATTACTTATTTCTTAGCTTTAATTTTTCTTGAATGATTTAAGTTAGTTAATATATGAATAAAAATGATATAATTTGAGAAGATTAATTTTTGATTTAGTAAAATATATTAGATATATTATGAATATGTTTTATATCTTTTATAAGATTTTTAAGATTTTAAGTATGTATAACTAAATAATTTTTGTCAAATATTTCTTTTATGGAATTATTCAAGTAATTTTTATATTTATAAATAAATTTTTAGATAATTTTCTTTTTAAGATAAATTATGAATGTGGAATCAAAATTAGGAATGATGATTTTTGGACACCACAAAAATATAACTATAGCCAAATAGCCTACCTGAATAAAATTTCCAATTTTTGACCCCACCTCAGCTTTTTAAAGAGTGATCAAGACCTCACTCGGAATATAGCCATTTTGATTAACTAGAAATTTCCGACCCTTAGCTTGTTTTGGTCTACATTTCTTTGACATCCTTCGAGTTTGTACGTACTTATGAGAGGAGATGATGACAAAAGAGTTAAGAGTTGAGAGAAAAATGGTATATGCTGAGATTGGAATGAGTTCAGATATGTTAGTATCCTATGAAAAAAATTATATTAAGAATTAAGGCACCATTTTTACACAGAATTAATCAAATATCGGTATCTTCTCTATCTTTGATCGACAATATAAAAATAAAATATATCGGTAGTAGCTACCAATGATTTGAGTGTAGTAGGGGGTTATCTAGAAACGTCCTATATCACTATGAGGTATAAAGCTCCCGATTTGCCTAATGATAAGTAGTCCAGCTAGGGTATTATATCGAAATGTCCTATTGCTGGGATGAAGGCATAAAAATAAAAAAAATAAAAAATTTATATTTAAAGAAAAAGTCGAATCAATAGATTTCAAGAATGATTACGAGTTTAAGGAAACCGGACTCGTAATTTTAGATCGAAAGAGTAGTACTCCGATCAATCTTGATGAAGCAATGCTTGTAAAATTTGATTATTTTCTACACACACTCACGCTTTAGTTCTTAATATTTAAAAATAAAAAAAAAAGAAAAAGAGAGAAAATCTGAAAAATAGTTGGAATAAAAGGATGTTACTAATCGGAATTGTTTTTGATTAAAAATGTGAAGACGTAGGTACGTACGACTTGCCTCTTTCTCTTTTTGATTTCTTTTTCTATCTTTTCGATTAAACAATGTCCTATCCTAATATATTATAAGCCATTGTGTCTTCTATCTGACTTAGTTAATGATTCCGGAAATTCGTAATAATCAAGATAGAAAGTAATTCTAATATTTTATTTATATTTATGAATTATTGCATGCATGTTTCTATCTGATTAACATTTGATACTTAATTTATTTAAGTTATATAAACTTTCTCTCTTATTAAATTTCTATAAAATTTATAACTTATATGTTTATAATATTGATGATATATATTACTTTTGAAATTTTAATCGATCAATTATATTATCTCGTTATTTATATATTACCGCTTATTTTTGCTCGAGGACGATCAAAAGCTAAGTGGGGAGTAATTTGATGTATGATTTTTATATGATTGAATTTACGTGATTTTATTACGTTTTATCGACAAATTCTATATAAAATATATGAAATTATGATATAATTAGTATGAAATATTAATCTTTATAGTTTAGTATAGTTAGTAGTAAAAGTTAGTATTTATAGTAAAAAGTTGTAGTTTTTGTACCGGTTTTAGTGACCGGAGTGTTGTGTCTATTTTACACGGGTATTTTGTGTTTATTTCATTGCGAATCCTAAGATGAACCGAAATCCCGAGTATCGACACTTTTTGAAGTCAATTCAAGTCGGTGAAAGGAAGTTATAAAGCGTCACCGATATAAATGGTCAAGGGAATAATTGTTTCTTAATCTCGAGAATGACATGTATTGGAAATGGCTCGTCGAGAATACGTTTTACGAAGAAGTGGTCTTGATGGAAGTTGTAGATCATTTGAAGAGCTTTTCAACAGATCTTGAATCATGTCATTTGGAGTTCGGGAATGCAAGTTATGAATTTTACAAGATAATAATATTATGGAAGTAATCATTACTTTGATAAGCGATCACAGGGGAATCATCATTACTTTCCCTAACAAATCACATGCTTGCACATGCGAGTAATGATGATCACTTGCTTGCACATGCTAAGTGATGATTAGGGTAACATGGGGGCACATGCTTGCACATGCATGTGCGATTTCAATAATTACCGGACCGATCCGGCAAGTTTTCAGGACCGGTCCGGGAAGGAGGTTTGTCTATATATATGGGAGCCTCAGCACTTGAAAAGAGTGTACCAATATATATATACCATATCCTATATATATTCTCTCCCTCCTCTTTCTCTTTTTCTTTTCTTTTCTTTAGTTTGTAAATAGGCCTTATGCCAAAATAAATTAGTAATAGTAGTATCGTAGTAATGCTCGAGAAATTATCGGAAGTTCGTTGTTGCTTTGAAGTCGTAGTAATGTCCGGAAAAAGACGATTTCTGAGTCAGCAGTTGTAATCGGGTAATTTCTATAATAATTATGTTTATGTTTGTTATTTTCTTCTTTTTAGTTTTTATAATGTTATTAGGCTAAATCTAATAACTAGCCAAAGTTATGTAATCGTATTATTTCGATCTTTTCGTTAAAAGAATGATGTTAAAATAAAATTGATTAAAATTGAGTTAAAATGAATCTTTTTCTATTTCGCTACGTAACGATAATATATTCGGAATGAAGTAATCAATCATGATGAATACCACATATAACCTGACGATGAACTGACCAGAGAAGTCAGGATATGAGTAAAAATAGAAAAACCGGAGGGTAAAAATGGCCGTCTGATTAACGGAATCCTATTTCCTACCCGGGGGCAGATTTGTCCTAATAAAACAAATCTTATTAACTTTGTACTCGAGATCTTAATAATGTTAAAATCACAGTTTAATTGAAACTACACCGTTTGTATTAAATCGATCCGCTTGACAACCGGAGCCTCTTGAATAACATCGGCCATCTGACAAATGGAATCACCTCTTTTATCCGGGATAGATTTGTACTCGGTACCTGTTTTGACTAACTAAGTTTAGCATGGGGCAGTTGTGGACATTGGACTGATGACAATTTGACATATGACAATTTCATACGCTCGTGTGAGGAGGAATTGTTGACATTAGGAGTACACCGTTTCATTTACTCAATTGGACCTAATAAAAAGGAAGATCGAACACATTCTATTAATTGAAAAGATCGAATAAATTGATTACATATACTTTGGCTAGTCTAGTCTATAAACTATATATTGGTATCTATATATATTATATATATATATATATATATATATATATATATATATATATATATATATATATATTTTACTATTTATGTACATCTATATATATTTATATATCTATATATATTATATTAGAATAACTTTTAAATTACACATTTATTTTATGTTGGTTAGAGTAGTAGTAATCTGTGTTATAAAATTGCGGTTTAGATCGAGTTAATAGCGCTCTTTGGTGTTTAACCACACTTAAAAGAATTACCACTTTTTTCCCGAGGATTCGACACCGACTCACCACTTTATCACTACAATTTGACCCGGTACACCGCCGGTTAGGATCCGTCTAACCTAGAAAAGGTCCGTCCCTTTCTTGACGCCGTTTCTAAGGTCTGGTTTTGGTGACGTCAGTGGACGGACGTCTGAAGCAAGTCCAAAGCAGCTGGACGGGCGTCCAGATATTTGGACGGGCGTCCAGATATTTGGACGGGCGTCCTTAAACCGACTTAGCAGCAGCCGCCTCAGTTTTCTATAAATACCAGCACTTTGTAAACCCTAGGACATATAATTTTACACAGCCGCATACACAGAAAACCCTAATTTCGAGATCAAGTCACCTCGGCCGGCTGAGCCTTGGTGCTTGGCCGGCCGAGGGTTGTTTTTCTTCGTTTTTTTCGTTTTGCTTTTGTTGTGTTGAATGCTTGGAGGCTGAGCAATTGTTCAAACCATGTGAATCCGTTTCAGCAGGTTCTTTATTTTCAATCTAGATTTGTTTTGTGAATTTGATTAAAGTTGTATATTTTCTATGCTTATGTGTTATGCAATCGATATCGAGAGATGTATTGCTTATTGATGTTTACCGTATGACGAGAGTCGGTGTAAACCTTAGATCACCATAGGGAAGATGGGATTTTTAATCTTGACATAACGAGAGTTGATAGGTTGAATATCTAGGTTGCTAGATTGAGAGATCTTACACCTTGTTTTGATAGCGTCAATCTTATAGATCGAGAGATGAGAGATTGATAGGCGAATTATCTACGAGAGTAGGAATTCATACCTCCGATAGGTGAACCACATCTTTAATTAAATCATCACAAGATAACTTTAGAGAGGAAATTAAGGGTTGCGGGAACGGTGGATTATTGTTTGTTCATTGTTTAATCACCATGATCATCTTCATAATTTTATAGTTGTTTTTTGTTTCCTAGTTTATAGTTTAGATATCGTTTTCGCTTTTATCCTTCCTGGCTTTGGACTGACAATCCTCTGTCCAGTTTATTTTATCGTTTTAGGTTTTAATAATAATGGTATCAAACTTAGGAAATTAATGAACTAGATACCCCGATTCCCTGTGATCGACTCCGGTATTAATCGCTATGCTACGATCCCTACACTTGGGGAATACCGGATTTATAAATTTTATTACTTGTTGTTTTCATTAGATAAAATCCGTGACAGTCGGGTCGTTACATTATTGACTAATCATGGTTATACCTTGGAGATTTATAGAGTTCAAATATTTACCGTGGAATGACCACTGTTCTTTTACCGCAAGAATTACATATAAAGCTCCAGTTTACTTTTTCTATACGGAATTTCTTGCAGTTTCCGCATACACTTTGCCAAAGTTTTCTTGTCCAGGCATAAGTTGTAATTTTCCTGCAATCCAGGCTGTTTTGAACTATCCACAAGAAACACAAAATACCATGAATAACCAAATATATATATTATTATCAATATAAAAATATGCTTATCAGCTATTCATAAGGAAACCAGAAAATCAGTTTTATTATAGATTCATATATATATACCTGTTCAACTTTGGTGGTCACATCTTTGATCTTAGACAAATCTGAACTTTTTGGTGGTCGCAGCAGAATGTCAGCATCATCTTATGCTTTGTTCCTCAATAATCCAGAAATCTGAGTACTGTTTTCTTTATACATATTTATAAAATTATAATGCAAATATATTTAAATCTATTTTAAAGGGGTAAAAGAATCTAAAAAATTCATAACTAAGCTTCATAAATTATCTATGTGTATGAAATTTTTATTCATACCATTCTACCATATGCTCAGCATCTGGCAACGGAGGATTCACCATGAAATATGCATTGTATATTGGTGTGGTAAGTGAAATACCTAGGATAATAATAATAATTATTAGAAAGGAAAAGTAATGCATTTTAAGTAATATTTTCATTACATATATGTAAATATGGAACTTTCTTACCATGGTAAGTGGTCACCCTTAGAGTTAAACCCACTATCAATGTTGGTTCTGGAAGTTTTACGGAGACTTGAAATTCTTCATTATCCAAGAAATCTTCCCAAAGTCTTAAAACCATTGGGATTTTCCTATTGAAGAAATTTCAGTAAACAATATATGTTTAGTATGTTTTTTTTTACTTTAGTGTGTAACCAATATAGTATGTAATAAAATTATTATACTCACTCTTCATCAATTAAGATATAATCTCTCGCTTTTGAGTTACTTGAACCATAAATGGCATTCGACTGGATGACTAATGCCTTGATAGCTGGTGTGATATTAGACATGAATGAAATAGAATGAATGTAGAGTCAGAATCATTAGTTGTATGGTTAAGGATGACAGGTAAAGAACACTGTAATGCATAGGAAAAACAGACAAGAAATTTAGCAGATTATTGTTATGTAGATAGGCCAAGTGCATGTACTGAATAGAATCAATAAAATGGTCTTAGAAGTATTAACTTTTTTTTTGCACATACATATATATATAACCTGAAGGTGTTAAAATTCATTCTAGACACATATAAAGTTGAAGCCAAGAAAGCATTATTTCATAAACTAAATATAAAGAATGAATACCACAATCATCATGCCTGCTAGATCATGCAGATACACTATGAAAACATCAATGAACATGTGGAAGTTAAAAAATAAAGAAAAGCAGAAAATTTCAGTCCTACTGTAGGGAGAAGCATTTTTTTTATAGAATCAATACATTTATAGTATCAACAATATGCTTATTGATCAGAACAATGAATACTAAAAAATAAATAGAGCACCATTTCCAATAATCCTAAATTCTAACTGATATTTAAAAGAAACAACACAGTACCAATATTAACAGGCTAAGCAAGAACCAACCTATAAAGTATACATTTATCAATGATGTAAACAGAAACTACATTTAAGTTACTACATTAAGGTTATTGGATCTATTTTACTTTCCAGCATAAAAGCAGTTATTATTAATATTAATGGTAAAGCTGTAGGCATGAAAACTTACCAACATATTAATTATGTTTAGCAAATCGGTGTAATTCTGAGAATTTGTTAAAAGTGTATGACCACGGCAAAGTGTAAGGAACTTCATCATGAATCGGATCAATCAAGTTGTATATGGATAAGATCCACTTGTATCCATACTCCCCAAGTCTATACTTCGATTCTCCCATTTTCAGTCTAGCATTCGCAATCTTATATCTCTTGAATGGAATCAGCAGCTTCTCCAACGGTGCAATGTGTATTAAAAGTGACAGCTGCAATTTTTGTGCCCTAAATAATGGGATAAGTAAAAGCACATTAAAATTATCATTCAACATATATTTTATTATTATAGAATAGAGAACATTCAATGTATTTTTAGTATTTACCTCCATGTCTGTGAGTACGTACTTCTTGAACCCTGTTCCTTTGTTTTGTGATTAAGAGGTTTTATGTTTTTCTACAAATTGAACTATGACAGTTCAATCATCAGTTGCAAATGTAACTTGCATTGCATTGTAGATTTTTCTATCTTCTGTTCTCTGCATGAAGAAAATCACATAATTTGCATATATTATTATATATCACACAGAGAATATGCAAAACATAAAATATCATGTATGGAATGAAAAGAATAATAAGTTCATGTAATTACTGTAATCTAGTAAAAGAAGCAAATATTCATGCATTACTTAACACTTCTTTGTATACCATATTACGTGCAACATTACTTTTTTCAGAATCAAAGAATGTAGGAACAATAAATACTTTTATAGCAGTTGATGTTTTTGCACGTGAAAGAGCCACATATAATTGACCATGAGAGAACGCCGCCCTTCTCCCACTGCCTCAATCATATTTCCATCTTCCTCTCATAATCTTTCCTCCAACCGTACTCATTTTACATCAAATTCTTATGGTGCCGGCGAAGAAAAAGTGGAAGACGTTGGTATTAACCAGAGATGTTGACGGTGGTGAGTCGGGTTGCGGTGGATCTTCTTAAGGTTGAGTGTTCTTCATCATCTAATCGGATCATTGGTTTAGCAAAGACGATGGAGGTGGAGGCTTCTCCAATGAAGAACACTTGGTTTACAGTCCAGGTTAAATTTTAACTCTTGAAGCAGCTCAGAAACAATATTGAGGCGGTGAAGAGAAAACTGGGAATTGTTTGAAGGTTTTTTAGATTGTTAACATAAATGTATTGATTGATCATCAACTGTGGCAAAGGGTGTTGTGAGCTTGGAACAATCTAAAAAACAAACAGAGTAGGCCATCTTCAGAAGATAAAGGAGAAGAAGACAATTCTTAATATCAAACTAATAGTAGTACTCCATCATAGAGCAATTGGTTGGCGGCTGCTAGGGAACGTAGGTGCTTTATGAGTGTGCAGCTTGAATCTTCATTTTGGTGTCAATGGAACCGTTTGTACAATCTATGTGTTCCATATGGAGAGATGACAGTAGAAATCTATGTGTTCCATATGGAGAGACGACAGTAGAAATCTCCATTCTTCCTCTTTCTTCTCAATGTAAATGTTTTGCATCCTTGTGATTTTCTGCTCAATTTCAAATGAATCTCGAAACTAGAATGTACCATAAACTAGCTAAAAAAGAATCACGGAGAACAACATTGACATTAGCGTACTAAAGTTTAGGTGTTATTTATGGGGATTTAAGTACATCATCATTGTATGTATACAAGAGTACTTTTGCTGAAGATATTAGTCATTCAGAGACAAATGAAGAGATTTTTGGGGTTCTGTCTTTTATTGAAATATGTCTTTATTGTACTCAAAGCTGATGATAATGGTGAAGGAGGCACATTTCCATTATATTTGCTTTTATGTAGACATGCTAGGGTGAATGCATTGCCTAATTGTCAATTAGCTGATGAACATTTATCAAGTTATAAGAAAGATATAATTAATCATCATGCACCAAGCTCATTTGGAGCTAAGGTAAAATCATCCCTTGAGAATCAGAAAGTTTTGCAGAGTTATTTGCTTGTATTGGCTTTAACTGGTGCTTGTTTGGTTATTTGTGATGGTGTTCTTACCCCTGCGATTTCAGTTTTCTCCGCTGTCTCGGGGAATCGAATTAGCTTATGTCAAAAGAGCAACACAAATGACTACATATTGTTGATTAATAACATGAAAGGAAGAGGAATAAAAAGAAGATTGCGAGAGGGCTGAATAGGGATGCAACATCAACCTACCCCAGCAGCAGCAACAAATCACAACATGCCATCACCAACGCAGGCTGCATACTTTCTAAACTTCAAGCGCTGATGCTACAAAGCCATGACTTTTTGCCTAATTCGTGCCATGTATTGGATTTTTGAATTCTGGTGTATGAATACGTTGGCCAATTTGAGTTGTGCTTTTATCATAAGTACTTCTAACTCTTCGGTAAATAATTTTTGTATCTACTTCATATGGAATATGTCATGGCTTTGTTATGTTAAAAAAAAATAAAAAAATAATTGACCATGAGAGAAAACATGTTCTTTTAAATAGACACCAACAAAATCTAATGTTTGACCTTGTGCTTTATTTATTGTCATTGCAAAACAAAGTATTATCAGAAACTGAATTCTTTTATAAGGGATCGGGGAGAATTCATCATTAGATGACTGTAAAGGTAATTTATGTAAGAATACTTTCTCTCCAACATGATCTCCAATTGCAATTTCTGCATGTATCACATTTTTATCTAGTTGTTTACATATTAGTCGCATTCCATTACATATATAATCCTTCAGCTGGATCTAAATTCCTGAGTAGAATTATTGGTGCATTTGGTTTTAACTTTAACTTATGAGGTGGTAGACCATTGGGGCTTAAACTATTCAACATATCTTCATATAGTCCTTGATCTTGTGGATTGATTGCTTTATCATAACTTACATACTCTGTTTCTATTCCTGAAAATCTATCAATCATCATCTCATTAATTTCATCTACAAATTGATTTTTTGTAGTCAATATGGCTCTATTAATTGAAAAATTGAGGATTGCTGGAAATTGATTCATCTTCTATAAAAACAGATTTTATAAGACTGTCTAATCCATCTTCAATATTTTTTGGTGTACTGATTATATTCATAGGCAATTCAATGTTTTCAGGGTCTTCAATTTGAGTCAGTCCATCACCTATATCTAACAGGAATGCAGTGTAAGCAGGATCCAATCGTGCTCGCATATTTTGAATAAGTTTAAATTTTATTAAGTTTGGCCAATTGTAAGATCTAATTAATGATGCATTGATAGTTTCATTCTTTGTACCTCCATGAATAACTGGTAAAGTCTGACTGAAGTCACCACCTAACACGACAACTTTGCCACCAAACAATTCCGAGCTATCCATTAAATCTCTTAATAAATTATCCAAAGATTCTATTGTTGCTTTTTTTGACATAGGTGCTTCATCCCAAATAATTAATCTTGCTTCTCTAATCATGGTTGTTAAAAAAGACTGTCTACTTATTCTACATGTGAAGCTATCTGTAATATCAATTGGTATTTTAAATCTTGAATGAGCCGTTTTACCTCCAGGCAACAAAGAAGCTGCTATACCAGATGAAGTTGTAGCTAAAGCAATAAAGCCCTTAGATCTTACATCTGCTAATAAAGCCCTGTATAAGAAGGTTTTCCCGGTCCCTCCCAGTCCATCGATAAAGAAACATGCTGCCTTATTCTTATAAACTGATGCAAGAATAATATCAAATGCTGTTTTTTGTTCTTTATTAAGTAGTGTTTTGGAGTTAATGTCTGCTTCACTTATTAAAATATTTTGTTCGGCTCTTAATTCTTTAGTTAGATCTTCAAAATCACTGTTTTTCATATCTGGAGGTATTAAACCAAATAAATTATATATTTTCCCATATACTGTAAGAATACATTTATCTGTTGAAGCACAATTTTTTTAATTTCAGATTTTGAAAGGTGTGTTTGTCTAGATATATCTTCTGATAAAAAAGGTTCAAACTGATACCACAATTTTAAAGGATCTGCAGGGCATGAATAAATCAACAAAGTAGCAAATAACCTTCTTAATTCATAAGGCATATGATATGACGATGCTTCTAATAAGGAATGTTCTTGACTATTATTTTCTTCTAACAAACCACGAGCTAATGCTGCATCATGATATGTGTTATAAATTTAATTGTTAAAATATTTTAAATGAGCAAAGGATTTAGGACACCTAACATTACACAATAAAATCTTTAAAAAATATCTTTCACCTTCTATTGGATTCACTGATATTATTCATCCAATCGAATCACCTTTCATTCTTACTTTCCAACGTTTTTTTATTATCATTTTCCCATACAAAAAAGTCTGGAAAATCACCATATATACATTTCCTTTTTTGAGATTCGGAATCTAGTCTATTCATTTCAAAGTATTCAGTTAGCATAGTTTTACGATTGAACGGATTATTTGCAACATTCTTAAGTTTATGTTTTTTTTATTGAAGTTAATTGGCTGAAAATTTTCAAGATGGACTTGTAGCTGAATAACAAGAGGTTTCATATCTCCTAATGCAAATCTATAAATACGCCATAATGCTTTAGGAGGAGAAATCCATCTTCCAGATTGATATTGTTCGATTTCATTAATTTCTTCATTGCTTGTTTGATCAGTTACATAAAACATAATTTTATCACTTCCTTTACATATATACCGTAGATGTATTTTACATCTTTTACAGTTGAACAAATCTCCACATTTATATGACAGTCAAATTTTGCAAGGAGGTATGGGTTATATGGTATAACCCATCTATTGTCTAACCATGCACTCCTAGTCTTAACTCTTGAATTATCATTCCGCCTTCTATATACTGGATATGCATATGTTATTATAACAGTTTCATCAATAAATGTTTTAGGATATGATTTCTTACAACAATTGTTTTTATCCATATATACATTCTTAGGATTTAGATTTCCACAAGCGCCATGTAACATGTGTTTAACTACCAAATTGTACAAGTGAGGATATTTTTCTTTATCTGGAAGCTCAGCTGATACAAATCTATCAAATTCCTCAGGTTTATAAATTTTATAATGAGGTTTTAAAATCAGAAGGAAATGAGCATGTGGTAATCCTCTTTTTTGAAATTCTATTACATATGTATAGGCAACCACTTTTCAAAATATATATTTTTTAAAAGTTCATTTTTAAGTTCTTCTAATTTTGCCTTGAATACTTTATTCATTAAATCTGGTCTGTTGTGAGCTAATTCTCCATTCAATAACATGTCTTTTATTTCTAGCCAATTAGGGTTACATGTTATAGTTAGAAGGATATCCGGTTTATCATAAGTTGGATCTTGTGATGTATCATTTAGAAGTATTGTGTTTTCAGATTCAAAAAGTTCAAGAGCAGTACTTGCATTTCGTGGATTAAGCATTTTACTATTTTCAATATTTTTTTCCTCTTTCGTGGATTAACATTAACATTTTTTTTTACTTATACCTTGATGCCAACCAAGATCACCATATGGAAACATAAGTGGATACTGTAAAGGATCATAACAACCATAGTAATATGCAATAAAATGTGAAACTCCACAATGTGTGTGTACTTTTATGCTTCTTTATGCATTGTCATCACCCTCAACTAATATCCCAGCAACTTCTGAAACGGTAGATTTATTATAGATTCTCTGATCTATTTTTTGATTACAAAACAATACCATTTCAAGTTCATGGATGTTTGGAATATTTCTTAAATCTTTAAAAAATCTTGCATATGGATTATGAGACAGCACTGTTAAAATCTTTTCTAATGTTGCTTCAAATAACCTAGGGAATTTTTCAAGACGGTTTGATAATTGATGATCTGAATCATGAAAGTAAAACTGTAAATTTTGACTTCTTTCAGGAGTTTCTATAAGATCATTCAGAAAATGGTACATTCTACCTTGGGCTCTAAAAGTATAGACACCTTTGTTTCTCTTAGCTAATTCTTTATCATAAGTTGCACCAAACGATGTAAATGTAAGATGATTATTATATGTTCTAATTGAAGTTCTAAAGTTCACAGCTTCAGTTTCATCAGATGTTAGGAGATGAGTAAGCACTAAAGGTAAATCGGTATTAGCTAAAATTATATCTCCACCTGAACAACAAAAGGTTGTTGTTTCATAGGGAAATCTTTTAGCACCACAAAATACACAGTCATTAACTTTATATAGTATATCACTTTTATCTTCTGTCATGGTTAACAACTCTATACAATTCTTTTGTTTCTTACTTTGATTACTAATATGCACCACATTAGGAGTTTCATCTGAAATAGTAATATCATTAATGTATATTATGCTTTTAGGTTTTGTATGCTCTGAATTTGAAAGTTTGACTTTTAAATCTTATTGTAGTATCTGAAGATTTTTTTGATGTTATATCATTTAAGAAAGATGGAGATACACAATCTAAGTTGAGCAATTGTCCACTTAAATTAAAGCCTATAAATGAAGAAGGTTCAGAGTGAAGGGAGTTTTGTTTAAGTTTTTTTCTTGGCTGATCTAATGAATCCTGCATTTCATTATGTACCTTTGAAACATTTTTGGTTTGTAATAAATATTTTCTTGGCATACTGCAAGAATTATATTTTTTAAAAGAACCTAAACATTCAGCTGTTTTTAATCTTCTTTTAGCACATTTTTCTTTCCACTTTTTTTTATCTTACTATCTCTTTCATTAGATTGATTACCTAACTTGCTATCCATTGAAGCATTAGCTACAAAGGCCTTTTCTCCAAGGATACATGAGGATCCAACACCAACATTAACATCAGAGTTGGCAGGACCTGTGAGCTTAAATAAACTTGAATTAGACCCTTCTATATTTATTGCAGATTCATTTTGTTTTTTACTTGTAATGATTGTCTGTTTATATTTTTTTTGTTTCAATCTGACAATAGCCATCTTTCTTATATATTTATTTTCTATATAACTATCCATTGTTGACTGTGAGAGTAGAGAAGACAAAGAACAGGGAAAAAAATGAACAACAACAATGAATATTGTACAAGCAGAACTTATAGCAGTAAGCAATTGTTGAAGAAGTACCACTGAAACCAATGAAAGAACAATGGACAATATAAATGTAGCCTTAGAATACCTATTGAAGCGCCATGAGAGGATCCTAAGACTAGTAAGTCCACCTAGCAAATGTTCTCTTCCTTGCAGCCAAGGCTAGACAGAAGGTATGCCAAAAAACACAGGCAAACAGAATGGTTAAGCCAAAAAACTCTGAAACTATAGTGAAAGATGACATGATAACAAGCTGGAAGTTATTTCAAACCATCTAATGCATGAATAGTTAAAGTTATTTGAAAACATCTAATACATGAATACTTGAAACTATCTACAATTTAAAACCTGAGATGATAATTTTCAGACTAACCAATCATTTAACTGATCACCCTGCACTCATAAACCGAAATGCATAAACTTATTAGCCTTATTAGATCTGAACTTATTTGAGGTTATCTGAGGTTCCTTCTGCTAGAAGTAATAGCACCGGTCGAGTCACTCGATCTTTGCACAGCGGAAGCTTATACGATTTACGATATGAGACATAACTAATTAATCCTACGAGAAGGTTAGTAGATTTACCCAAACCGGAGAGAGACGATAAAATCGACCAAGGGAGAAGCCGTAGTCTTCCGGATTGTATCTCTTAGCAACGACTGGTGGACGTCGATCCTCGCCGTAGAGCCTCCTCGAATATGCACAAGAAAAACCCTAGGTTTTTCTTCTCTTAATGACTAAAACGAGAAACTAATTTTCCTCTTCTTTTATTTGTAAGTGGCGCATTTGATTGTTGTGTATTGTGTTAGGAGGAACTCTCTTTATATAGGAAAATAACTAGTGAAGAGAGTTATCATTTTCACACCACAAAAACCTATTCCCATAAGGAAAAAATATTTTTGCTACAAAATAAGAGATAATTCCCAAAAAATCAATCTCTTAATTTTTCCATTAATTATCCAACAAATAGATAATTAATTAATTACACATGTGACATAATCTAGAAAAATTTCTTTTCCTAATTTATCACAATTGTAGGCGCCACTTATGTCAATTTTTTAATAGAAAATGCCTTTTCTATTTTACATATTATTTACCAGATAAATAATATTGCATATTCATTAAATAGACTAACTATTTAATTTAATCTCGAGGTCCATAAAACGAGAAAACACTCGCGTGTTAGGAGCCAACCCGGGGACCATGGACCTATAACCAGTAGCTACAATAAAATGAATAAAATATTCATCGAACAGAATATTTCTACTCAACTCATTAATTCCGGAATTACGTCACCATAAATCCGAAACTGAATTCTATCGATTATAGATATAACTTATTCTCAAAACGTCGAGTCGAGTCGATAAGTGTCCATTGATATAATCATTTCATACAGTCTAACCCTCCATAGACTATCCGTAACAAAGTAGGAATATTTCCGTAAACCTTCTTCAATACATCTTATCCTTATTTACCATTAACCCACTAGTGATCGATTAGTTCATAACCAATACGAACTCCCGGGATCGATCAGTTTCTAGGATCAACAAATAAGGGGATTGTTTTCTACTTCCGCAGGAAGGAATGGATTCCATATCTGTGAGACACACACTTCTCACTCATTCTAGAATAGTGCCAACGTGAAAGTGACTCGGACTGCGCCTCTTAGCGATCCTTAACGAACACATCAAACCCTATCCTGAAACAAGTAGGAGTCTGTAATCACTTCAGGATTAAGGTTAATCCATATATGATCATCTTGTGATTTAATAAGATTTCTCAATCACGGAATTATATGAGAAACTCATAGTAAATCGGTCTAGTCCTATATGACTCTCATCATATATAAATGCCCCACTTAGACAACCAATGTCGACGGTCCGGATAAGACGGTCACACAATAAAGTGTTTTGGGTGCATTAATGGTGGTTTAATCAATAGACCCCATACTTTGATTAACTTCACCACGGACTAATAGTTCAAGTGTATCACCATAAACTTGATCCTCATGTGTGTCACACACTAAGTTATATGGCTACATATGATACGACTTGGGGTTTTCAGTAGTGTATTTCTTATAAGCACAAAGCAAATAATAAGATGAGAATAAATCTGTCATTTATTAATTCTAAAAACAATTACATAAATTGTCTTTTGGGCGTTACTTCCAACACCTTCACTTGCAGCCACACTCAGTTCCATTTAACATGTAAACTTACTTGAGTTTCATAGAAGAAAATAGAGTCATAAACTGACTTGCATGAAGACCATAAATTCAAATCTTTTACATGCTGCATATTGAATAATAATAAATCACATATAAAGGATACTCTCAACACATTAATAACACAAAGAATCTATCGATACATAACACTAAACCCCTCAAAAAGCAGACTTCCTCATATAGGTAATAACTATATAACAGAAGAGTACCATATTTGAACAGATGTTAGATCAACTCAGTAAGCATTTAATACTAATCTAAAAGCACATGCATGTTCTTTCTGGTCAATGTAATCAATGAAATGCAATAAAAGTGAAGGTTACATACAAAAACACCATATAAACATATTGATTACACCATTTATTATTGCAGAAGCTAAAGGAAAAATGAAATTCACAAGTAGTAAATGAGAAATCAGGTTTAGCAGCAGTTTTTTTTGATCTGTTTAGAGAGAAGCAAGAGAACAGTGAGAGACATAAGCTGTATGCAATTGATTTATATAGCTAGGAAATCTAAATCTGTAAGAAAAAAGAAAAGTAGTCTTTACCCGAATAATCACTTTTCCCTCTATAATCAGCTGTGTAATTACACAAATCAACCTTCTCTCTTCAATCCACCAGACAAATTTGCAGAAGTTGTCTTCATTCAATGCATGTAAACAACCGGTGGATAAACCTTCAAAATCCAGCATCTTTTCCAATTCCATGAACAATCCACCGGTCCTAAGTGAAATTCTTCAATTTGGAGGCTCAAGACTTCAAATTGACATCATTGACAGCAAATATCCATAAAATTCGACATGATTGACATGAATTCAATTGAGTAAATTTGAAATGCATTGCAGATTCATGAATATATCCAGAAAAAAAATCTTCTCAACCTAGGAAATCACTCTGCATCTTCCTGTTAATCCCCCACTGTATTAGCTGGCGTTAATCCCCCTCCTCACCCCACCCCTCGTCCCCCTTCAATCAATAAATGAGAAATAATAATTTTAATGGACCTAATAATACATGTATGTACCCAAATATTATTATTATCTAATTAGACCTAGATTTTGTATAAAATTAATTTTGAGTCCTTCAACAATAAATTATTCATGATATATTAGTCTTTTTATATTAATTATTACATGATAGTGTTATCTAATTATCGTATATGTGTAAGTGACAAAGAAAAAAAATCAACAAATAGTAATACGTTATAATTACATACACATTTACGTAACATTATGAGATAAATATTATCATTCGTTTCGCATAAAATATATCATGAAATGCAAAAAAAATAAAAGGTTTGATAATTTAATAAGATATCTGTACGGAACAATATAAGTTATATCATAGTCTACCATGTATACATCATGGTATGTAATATAAGTAACATTTTTTTTAATAAGAAGTTAACTAATGTTAAATACATATGTTAATTTTCACTAAATCGATTGTATATTTTACTTCATCATACTCATTGATATAACATATATCGGAAAAAAGAAACAAATATTAATGTGATTTTCTCATCGTTTTTCATAAAATACGGGAAAGGAAAAGTACATAACTAACCATATACTATACTTATTATATATATTCATACTCATATCCGACTTAATAAGTTTTTCTCTACATTATATCACAAACAATAATCCGTATGAATACGATATGTTCATAATCTCTACATTAATCTGTATGAATACAATAAATCTCTACATTATATCACAATAATCCGTATGAATATGATATCTATATGAATAAACACATGTTATATCGTAGTCAAAAATATAACATCATGGTATATAATATAACTAATCTTAAATAAATATATCAATTTTTTTTGGTTCAACAGAACCACACTATTTTTTGTTCTAGATGTGTATATAGATACATCATATCACATAATGTATATACATATTGTATACATCATATGAAGAAATGGATACATGAATCTTCCCAAGGTTTTTTAATTTTTTTTTTATTTTTTTAATACAATTTCGATTTTTTTTGGGTTCAACAGAACCACACTATTTTTTGTTCTAGATGTGTATATAGATACATCATATCACATAAATGTACATACACATTGGATACATCATATGAAGAAATGAATACATGAATTTTCCCTATGTTTTTTTTAATACAATTTTGTTTTTTTTTGTTCAAAAGAACCACACTATTTTTTTTTTATAATTTTTTCCCCGCTGACTTGTGTCAAGCCCAGAGCTTGCCACGTTTCGTCTCTCATTCAATTCAGCTCTCATATATATATATATATATATATATATATATATATATATATATATATATATATATATATATATATATATATATATATATATATATATATATATATATATATATATCTTACTTAATTTTTTAATGAATCATATATTTTAATGTACGTTTTCAATTATTATTCTCGATTTTGATATTTTTTTTGATACATTTCAATCAATTTAATACTACTAATTTTCACTGTGACAAGAGTGACAATAATCAGTGTCAGACAATGTGTCGTTACTAATTGTCATAGTGATAATTGGTAGTGATAAATTAAATGACACTAGTTGTGTATTATCTGTGAATCGATGTGACAACTGCTATTTATTGTCACTACTGTCAGAGTGTCATGATAGTGACAAATTAAATGACACTAGTTGTGTATTATCTATAAATCGATCTGACATTTAGTAGTGACACATTGACTCACATTGGTTATTGTCACAACTCTCGTAGTGTCAATTGGAATTGACAAATTAAATGAAACTAATTATGTAATTTCGGTGAAGGTGTGACAATTAGTAGTGACACATTGTCTGACACTAATTATTGCCACTACTGTCGATCGTCACTACTAATTTTCGAGTAAAAAAATTGTGATATATATATATATATATATATCACTCACAAAAAAATTATTCCTCTCTTTTAGCGCGCATGATAGTGGGTGGAAGTAGTTTGTGTAGTTTTTTTTTTCTTCATATAATTGATTTAAGGGGTATTTTGGTACTTAACATCTAAAAATTGTCCTTTTACTAAAACAAAATGTGCACGTCCATAATTCTAATTTTACAAATGTTTTTATCATTTAGAATAATTCTCCCTAAAAATATGAACCAACATAACGCGGCGGATAAATATTTATAATTATATGGGCCAATTATTTAAAAGGACTGATTTTCAACTTATAGGGGTAATAGGACACTCCGAAATCTTATTTAGTTATAAGGACATTCTAATTTTAAGAAGGAAACTTATTTAGTTATAAGGATATTCTAATTTCAAGTGGATAAAGAGGAAGAAGGGAAAAAAGGAAGGAAGGGAAAAAAAAAGAAGCGCTCAAAGGAAAAAAAAATCTAATTGCTGAGTGAACGTGTGGGTGGTGGTTAAGTTTTTTTTATATTTATTTATTATTATTTTTTATTTTTTTAAATTCACCATATTTCTAAACGTCATATATTTTTGATCTAAAACTCGGATCATTATAATTTTTTCACAAAAATTCATATTTTTTTCGTCTTCTTTATTCTAAAATCAAATTTGATATTTTTCCGAATAAATTTCATAAATCAATTTTTTTCTTCATAAAAATCGACGTGGCGTATTGATCACCGTCATACATTGACCACATACCCCGATGTATTGACCACCGGGATTTATTATCAAATGTGTGTATCAAGTTGTATATGCGGTGACATCAATATCATTACATCAGTTATCTAATTGTAAATACAGTCATCAATGTCACAGCATAAGTCATCAACGTCACTGCATCAGACATCAATGTCACTGCAGAAGTCATCAATGTCCTAGCATAAGTCATCAATTTCACTGCATCAGACATCAATGTCACTGCATAAGTCATCAATGTCACTGAATCAGACATCAATGTCACTGCATAAGTCAGCAATGTCACTGCATAATCCCAGACCACCAAGATGATCGTAGAGAGCACTTTTGTCAATCTCTTGATGATGGTAACTCTTGCACACATAGTAAAACACACTCTGCACTAATAGGCTAGCCAGATTAACTATCACCAGCAACCCAACCAAGAATCCACCAACCATAATTCTTGTAAGCACACCATGATTATCCCCACCATTAACCACGACTGATGAGAATATAGTGTGATAAGTCCACAAATAGCTATATACCAAAAAACAAGGTTGAAAGCTATCATGGTCCTGCCCTTTAACAACTGATAGCTCTTTTTCATAGTTGCAAGCCTATAAACCGGCTCCAATACAGAAACCACGCTAGCCAAATGCCACAAAGCACTTATATCGACCTGCAACCCAAGAAATAGGACAAAGACAACCATATGAGAAAAGAAAAACAACCCCAAACTATGAGTATTCACAGCTATTATAAGCAGCACCAGAAACCCAAAAAATACTTAATTGTAAGCCACCATGGTGAGTGAAACTCATAAGTAGGTAATAAAGAGCCTCCTAGATCGTACTTGTGCTGCGAAAGCAAAAGGGACTATATCATCTATTATAAGCACCCAAATACACTGTCAACTAATTAGTAAAACACAATCTATGAATGCTCTGAATGTTTCTCCTAGACGTGTTATTGTGTCACTGCTTCAGACATCAATGTCACTGCATAAGTCATCAGTGTCCCTGCATCAGACATCAATGTCACTGCATAAGTCATCAATGTCACTGCATTAGACATCAATGTCACTGCAGTCGTCAATGTCACTCCATCAAGTAGCATGTAAATCAAAAAAATAATTCTTACTTCGGTAGTTCTTGAGCTTACACTTCTTTGTCAAAATGCATATAAACACAAGGGAGACCGTAAGTAAACATCGAAAAGCTATTGACTTTGTAAACTTTATGAATGCAGGTACATGATTTACAAGTTTAAGAAGTCACATAATTCGTTTTACATCTCGGAAAATAAATCCGGCAGCAGCTAAGAACATCATTACTGATTGATTACGGATTACCTACCCAATCTGTAAGAAACGAGCGAGTTGTGCCAGGTTGAAGATTCCGGTAAATGAGTCGCTTCACCCTTTAGAATATCAGCTACAAATGTATCTTTGCTGTTTTTGAATTTCGATGTAATCGCCTCTCTCACTTACCTCCGCCTCCGCCGTCGCCACAACCTTCCTCTTCTCCCCTCTGCTTGAATCCTCCGTTCGATCTGGATCCTCTGCTTGATTTTGATGAGGTTGCAGAGACGAGAGAACAAATTGGAAATTGAAGCAGCTTGGTATCGTACAATGCCTTTGGAAATCTAAGAGAACAGAAAAAATAAATTAGAACGTCCTTATAACCGAATAAGTTTTTTGAGTGTCCTAAATGATCATTAAGTCTCTAGCGACGGCCTTATAACTAATATCCACTAATTATATTACCGTTATTGCATACAAAATTTAAAGTGAAGGAGACAAAATCCACTTTTTAACTCCTCTTTTTATACCATCATAAATAAAAATCCTCTTTTTTAGTGCACATGATAGTGGGTGGAAGTAGTTTGTGCAGTTTTTTTTATATAATTGATTTAAGGGGTATTTTGGTACTTAATATCTAAAAATTGTCTTTTTTACTAAAAAAAGTGCATGTCCTTAATGCTAATTTTACAAATGTTTTTGTCATTTAGAATAATTCTCCCTAAAAATATGAACTAACATAATGTGGTGGATAAATATTTATAATTATATTACCGTTATTGCATACAAAATTTAAAGTGAAGGAGACAAAATCCACTTTTAATACAAAATAAATAAATATGACATAAAATTTTAAAAAGTTGCAAAAAGCACAAAATAAAATTGGTAAGATAAACATACCCTTATATTAAAAAAAATACGCGAAACAGATACATTCGGCCTTTGCGCTTGGACAACGATACACGCGTTCACTTCATCAGGAAACAAAAGGAAAAAAAAGGAAAAAAAAAGGCACACACTACTCAGAAAAAAGAATAAATAAATATAATAATAGTTATCTTTTATCAATTTTCAAACAATCGTAGCTTTTGATTTAGAGTTCCAATCATCAAAACTTTTTCACTATCATTCATATTTTTTCATCCTCCTAATTTTGATTTCCTATTGATAATCTTCCGACATAAATTTTGAAATCCGACGTAATTTTCGTTAAAATCCATATGTCAGTAACACTAGCATACACCGGCACAGATTTCACAGCATCATCTTATGTACTCACAATGACACAACCACAAATTTCATAGTAACACCACCAAAGATTTGATAATGACATTAACACAGATTTCACAGTAACACCACCACAGATTTTACAGTGACACTAACACAAATTTCATGGTAACATCTTATATACTCATAGTGACACGACAACAGAAACCCCATACATTAGCATAGATTTCACAGTAACACCACAACAGATTTCACAGAGACACTAGCACAAATTTCATAGTAACACTTTATGTACTCACAGTGACTATCACATATTTCACAATAACACTACCACACACTAGCACAGATTTCACAGAGAATTTAACAAAGATTTCACAGTAATGTCACCACATATTGTCACATGGTTTGCATTAACATGCTCACAATGACCATTCATAGTAAAACATTTTATTAACAATCTACAACGACATTAACACATTTTGTTATTAATACACAGTGACAGAAACACCTTATGTATATAGTAACACCATCACAATAACATCTTTTATTAACAATACATAGTAACACTGTAACATTGACACATTATGTATTTCAATAACTATTTACAATAACACGTTATAATTTTAGCTACACATTATTCTCATAGTAACGCCCTCACATTGACTCACGGTAGTACCCCTGCAATAACACACTCACGGTAACACCTTTTATTAACAATACTTAGTGACAATAACACTCTACGTATACAGTAACACCCTCACAATAACACATTTTTATTAATAATACACAGTGGCAGCAACGTCTTATGTATACAATAACACCCTCACGGTAACACCTTTTATTAACAATACACAGTAGCACCCTTATAGTGATGTATTTCAGTGACTATATGCAGTAACACCTTTTAATTTTGCAGCAACACTTTATTCTCACAGTAACACCTATTATTAACAATACAAAGTAACACCATCACAGTGACACATTATGTATTTGAATGACTCTTTGTAGTAACATCTTATTATTATAGTAACACCTCACAGTAACACGTAACACATTATTATTATAGTAACACATTTTATTAATGCCACCACAGTGACACCATCACAATGACACATTATGTATTTCAATGATTCTTTGAAGTAGTAGCTTTTTCTCACAGTAACACCTCATAGTAACACCCTTAAATCCTCAGTGACACCCTCAGTCCTCATAGTAACACCCTAAAAAACTTGTGTATTTTACAGTAACACCTTACGTATTGATATGATCCAACCTAAGAAAGTTGAAGACCAGCCCATAAAATGCACTATTTATGTTATTGGGCTTGAAGAGCATGGAGATGGGCTTGGATAAATTAAATAGAAGTCTTTTATTTGATTTTTGTGTCAATAAGGCCATCCCATTTGTTTGGGGCGCCGCTTTGATCCTTTGTATTATTTCATGTTATTGGGTTTGAATGCAGATTTTACAGAATGGAGAAGTCTCTTAGGACTAATGAATCTTTCATAATCCTACTGATCATATGAAATTAACCAGTTGATTCGATGTTTTCCATATATGGTGAGCTCACATTGTAGATAAGTCACAGAGTTGAATGATTTCATAAATTAAAAGACTCAAAAACATTTGGTATCAAACATTTGTTAGGTCTGCATATCAATTTTGATGATGAGACTAGTCTAAGGACAATCAGATGATTAAGAGAAAACAGACTAGAAGTGACTATTGGTACACATGGATGAAATAGACGACTTCCGACTAAAGCGGACGATCGAATAAGTAGTCAAGGAACTGGACAAAAAGACGAGTTGTGACGCATATGAGTGTCTTATGAATATTCAAATCAAAATTCATATATTGTACAAGTTTAATGAAAGTAAACTACAATGTAACAAATCTGTACACTTTGATTTGTCACATTAGTACTTGATACAAGAAGTTAGTGGGATATTAGATCATCGCTTTGTCTACGGTTGTAGTTTCTGCATGAAGCCGCCCAAGCGTTCGACCTCTAACGTTGATCCACACGAACAACCCGCCGGAATCCACCATTGGATTGCTACTAAAAAAACTCGGTTGCTAGACCCGACCATTTCTCTCTCTAGGAAACCTTTTAATTTTCTAGTAAATTAGAACTCTTCTAATTTTGATAATACAAAAAAGCCAGGCACCCACTATATTTATAGTGTCACCTACGCCCCTATCGCCAATCTGATTTGGAAAAGCTTCCTGCATGGAATGGGGAGAAAGAAAATATTTTACTAGTAAAATAAGGAAAATAAATATTCTAGATCTATCTCATTAATATTCAATATCTTATATTAAATATCTCCAAGATATATATTGCCAATATCTAATATTGAATATATCTTTAATTGATTTATCTAATTGAATATCTTATATTAAATATTTTCAACATATTTTCAATTCTAATAATATCTTTATTATATTCATAAATATATATATATAAATATATATATATATATATATATATATATATATATATATGATATATATATATATATATATATATATAATATATATATATATATATATATATCAATTACACATGTGCATATATCACATATATACACACACATATATCTATATATTATATAATATAATACTATGATTAATTAATTTGCAAAATCCATGTGTATCAATATACACACATTTATGCGCCCCATATATATGATATTGTCAAAATTATCACGGTAGCGGTACGGTGGTTATATATGGATATCTTGCTAACAATGTTTGATTTCTCCGATGAGAAGTGGTGGTGACTGTGAAATATATGAAGATTCCGGCGACGGGCTCACAACAATATGAATGCGGGTTCGGAGTCGACTAATGGGCAGAGTAGCTCTGCATATATTAATTCTCGGATCCCTTATGATTTACACGTTGCGGACGATCTATAGGTGCCGGACTAATCACGATTAAGCTAACCTCGAAAGACATAATTAAATACAATCAAGCATAACAAATATGATTAAGGCTTCAACTATGATGATTAACTCTGAATCCGGTTGTGCATGATGTGGGCCTATGAATAGCCGCAGATCATTAATCGTGCTTGCTATTAACGTGCAGGGATTGAGTCCGGGTTGCCTTGAACCATAAAGGGGCTTGATGAGATGGCCTTCAGGCTTGGTAAGATGCGGGATCGATCTCAGCTCGAAGTATACCCATGGATGTAGTTGAACAAACAACTTGTAGCTTATTTTCGGCTTGGCAGCAAGTGGATTGAGGGTGTAGCCGATCGGCTGTCATGACAAGACTTCTGTTCGGGGTGGATGTCGGGTCCGTAAGACCGTTTGGGGGTTTGACGTATCAGTATTAAATATATATTTAACTAATCAACATAATTAATATCTAGTATTATATTTATTCATAATAAATAAATACCACTATATTAGTTTATTACTATAACACTTTATAGTCGAGATAAAACTTTCTTTATTTGGTTATCACTATAACAGCATTTTAATCCGGCTAGATGTTCTTATGTGTGCGACCCGATAGGATTCCGAATATGTTGGACGTAGGCACAAAGTACATTAACTAAAATGCCTATCATACCTAACGATCATGGATAGCGTCTAGCAACACGCAATGACCCCCAATCATCGGAAGAGTCAAATGCAATGATTACTACCTTTCATGTGAAATGGTTACCGTGTAAATAGAATCCTATAGGTGTTACAATATCCATATGGTCGTATCTCGAGTGTCAATACATTAATGGCCATATCTTATAATCTGAATATCACTCTTTCTCGAAGTAACTCATTTACTACCACTTTGCAAAGATTCACGAGAGCTAGACATTCCTTATAAAAACGCCCATTTGGATATTTATTCCTATTCATAGGATACGGATTTTCAGACGAGCAACATGAATCCTACGAATGATTCAGTATCACACCCAATCACTATCGCATGATCGCCCTATGGCTAGAGGAATCCTCAATAGTGTCAAAGTATGACAATCCACACCATTATGCCATGAAGACTCCCATCTCAGGATAATTACACAACCCCCACATATTGCGATACTTAATAAAATAAATAGTTCAGTCTAACGTACGCATTCTCTAATACACGTCCATGTACAATCCAAGTGTCCCTACACTTCGATAGACGAGATCTATCCCTATCGTCATAAGATAGAAGACATCCAATACGTGCTAGTTGAACTGTACTATTAATGTCTCATTTAATAGCACGTGCGACTAGACACATTTAAGTATCAAACCTTTTAAAGTGAGTCGAGATCTCTTCAACCATACTCACTATTATGATTTCTTTTTCACAGTTTGACACTAGGGACGTTATCATATATACAATATCATAATTGGTTGGTTAAATGAACAAACATATAATAACAGAAAGTCATTTATCCTATGCATAAACATAAAGAAATAGTAGAAATGATCTGACCCGGTCGTATCCGGTCCAACCCGATTTGGTTTAGGACACTATTTCAATAACATATTCACACTTATAAGCCAGTGTGGGACCGCGAGCTATCAGACTCACCTCGAGCCCTCCTACCGCCCTCTGCGGGCCTAAGGAAAGGCCCAGGGGTCGGCCCGTCTATTACCCAGGCTAGCAAGTCTGGCAAAGGAACGAGCCCGTATATGAAAATGAGCAAGCTACGAGACTAACAAGACAGAGACAAGACATGCACAAGAAACGGCTATGTGTTTGGGTCCGCCCCGCATCGGTTCCCCAGATGGCTGCTAGTTTAATTAGTGTCATGTTGTACTTAATTATGTCTTATTGTCATTAGGTAAACCTTAATAAGTAGCTTGCCTATATATAGAGGCTCAATGTAACATACAAAGGGGGACGATTGATGAAAAGCAGGCACATGCTGCCCATTTCTCTCTAGTTGAGCACCACCACTATCATTACTTTCAGGCCACCGCAAATCCATCATCACCGCCGTGCACCACCGGCAAACACTCAATTCATAGCCAGATATCCACCACAAATCACCGCTATTTACACCGTGATGATTTCGACATTATAGTTGGCTCCGTTACCGAAAAAATCCAAGGTTTTCTGCTGTCTCCGGTGTACGGATCCGCCGCAGATTCTTTTTTTATGGCTACGCTGAGAAAAAAACCATCTTCTTCTCCGATTTTCAAAGTTCTCTTCATCAAAAGCTCTCAAAATCCCACCAGTTGTCAGGAAACCTTCATCATAACATCAAGTAAGTGATAGCATCTACTAGTTTTGTACGAAATCCATGGGTTTGCGCTTGAGTCATCGCAATCCGCATCGAGTTTTCATCAAAGCTTGACCGGAGCTCTTTCGTTCATCAATTCCGTTCGAAAACACGTACTCAGATTAGTTTTGAGTTTTTCTCTAAACTCTCTGTGTGTTTTAAGGAGAAAAAACATACGCTCCATAGAGTTTGCGTTTGATTTATCACCACTCTTTTTGGATTTTTGGATTTTCGGCGAGCATCTCGCCGGAAACGTCGTTATCTCCAACAAATCTCTAGGCTGCCGCATGTTAGGAAATCTACGAGGTAACGCAACGGAATTTAAAATTTTATTTCCTTTTTTATATTTTATATATATATATATATATATATATATATATATATATATATATATATATATATATATATATATATATATACATATTACGCATGTGCATATGTATATCACATATATATGTCATATATATATACATGTGTAAATTGATTTATGGTAATATAATAAAGATATATTCAATATAGATAGAAAATATATATATATATATATATATATATATATATATATATGCAAATATATATATATATATATATATATATATATATATATATATATATATATATATATATATATATATATATATATATATATATATATATATATATATATATATATATATATATGTATATATATATATATCATATATATATATATATACACGCATATATATATATATATATATATATATATATATATATATATATATATATATTATATATGTATATATATATATATACTTGCAAAGATATATATATATATATATATATATACATATATATATATATATATATATATATATATATATATATATATATATATATATATATATTGTTCGGTAAAAACTAGTTTTACAATTTATAAACCGAAACACCCCAAGTGTAAGGATCGTAGTAAAGGATGTTAACGGGTCGTCCTAAGGGAATGGAATGTTTATCGAATTCAAGTATAAACCTATATCGATTATGTCACAATTATCTATCTAAACTAAGGTGAAACTAACTAAAACCTAAACCTAAGAATTAAAACTAAAACATGAATAAAAACAAGCAGAAAATAAGAAAACAGAAAGACGGACGAGCGTTCACTAAAGTGAACGAGCGTCTGAAAGCTTAATCTAACGGACGGGCGTCTGCTATTGCGGACGAGCGTCTGACTATGAATTGAAGCAGAAAAGTGCAGGAAAACAGTAGGAAATTAGGGTTTATAAAACTAGAACTTAAACTAAACTTAATCTAAACGATTTGATTCAAGCAATTAAAGGAAAACACAGCGAGGCAACGAATCCACCCATCAACAAACAACCCCCAACTAGATGGTGATCTAAAGACATAGTTTTTAGTAGTGATTTTTCACGAATTCGATCAAATATCTTCAATCAAATTTCTAAGGTTTCGTTTATCTTTTCAAACAAACTAAACATGCAATCAAAACGAAATCACGAGATTGTTTCCAAGCTTTTTACTCAACTAAACATGCCTAATCTCTTATAACATGAATAATTGCATCACTTTGAATGAAATCGAACTTAAATAACATACTTTCATATATTGATTCAAGCATCAAATAAACATAGATCGTTTCATCAAATCTTAATTCAACAAAACTTAAACAATACAAAACAGATCCAAAGTAATGAAAAACTATGAATTAACTCACTACTCATCTAGTATCGAACTCCTCTAGTTGGTTTTGTTGTTGATAAGCTTCCTCCGTCGACTCACTGCAAGGCTTTTAGCCAACAATCATGTTGGACAAGATTGTTGGATTGGAGAAATTCATCTCTATGGGATTAGGGTTCTCTGGCCGCAGCTTTTTATGTAAGAGTATGCGTGAAAGAGTTGTGTAAAAGATTAGGGTTTAAGGCTTCATAATGCGGTGCTTTTATAGAGTTTTAAGTCGGCTGGAAGTAAGTCGGCCCCGGACGCTCGTTTGAATATCCGGACGCCCGTCCAGAATGCCTGGGCGGAGCATGAACGCTAGTCTGAAGGCAGTCTGAAGACTCTGTATGTAAAATACGCTTCTGGACGCTGCATGGACGCCAGTTCACTTCTGGACGCTCGTCCAAGATCAGTAGACGCCCGGCTGGACTGCTTAGGATCGGATTTCTTCATCTTTATCCATTGTTCTTCAAGCCTATTCCAACTTTATCTTGAATAATTCGACTTGAGCTTCATTTATCCTCTTTAGCACTCGAAATTCAGCCTCCTAAAGGATAAATAAACATTGCAAAATGTAATAAAACTCAAATAATAATAATTCCATTAATTTAACACATAAAATAATCAATTTTGCAAATAACCATATTAAAATCATCCTTACTAAATAATTACACTTAAACCCTTAATTCTCATGTAAATATGCAAATGTGGGGAAATAATAATGAAATATAACCCTTAATAATCATATAAATATGGCCTTAACATATATATATATATATATATATATATATATATATATATATATATATATATATATATATATATAATATATCTAATACTAATACATAATAATATAATACTACGATTAGTTAATTTGCAAAATCCATGTGTATCCTAATACACAATTTCGTCCCATACATCAAATATGTATATTTTATTAATCAACATAATTAATATTTTGTATTATATTTATTCATAATAAATAAATACCACCATATTAATTTATCACTATAACACTTTTATAGTAGGCATAAATAAATCCTCATCCATTTATCGCTATAACCACAAATTAATTCCTGCTAGTTATTCATATGTGTGTGACTCGATAGGTTTCCGAATATGTTGGCCACAAGTATAAAGTGCATTTACTAAAATACCCTTCATCTTTCAAAAAAAAAATACCCCTTCACATCTAACGATCATGGATAGTGTCCAGCAACACGTCTATGACCCCCAATCATCGGAAAGAGTCAAGTGCTCTGACTACATCCTTTCATGTGAAACGGTTACCGTGTAAATACCATCCTGTCGCTGTAATAATATCCATACGGCCGTATCTCGAGTGTTAATACATTAACAACCGTATCTTATAATCTGGATATCATGCTCTCTCGAAGTAACTCATTACTCCTACTTTGCAAAGATTCACGAGAGTAAGATAACCCTTATAAGAAGGCCATTTCGGATATTTACTCCTACTCATAGGATATGCAATTTCTGGATGACCAACATGAATCCTACGCATGCTTCAGTATCATATCCAATCACTACCGCATGATCGCCCCATGGCTAGGGGAAACCTCAATAGTGTCAAAGTATGACAATCCACACCGTGATGTCAAGAAGACTCCAGTCTCAGGATAATTACACAACTGCCACATAGTGCGGCACTTAATAAAGTAAGTGGGTCAGTCTAACGTACGCATTCTCTAATACACGTCCACGTGCAGTCCAAGTGTCTCTACACTTCGATAGACGAGATCTATCCCCATCTTCAATAAGACAGAAGACATCTAATACGTGCTAGTCTAATCGTACTATTTATGTCCCATTTATTAGTACACACAACTGGAGACATTTAAGTATCAAACCTTTAAAGTGAGTCGAGATCTCATCAACCATAATCACTATCATGGTTTCACTTTCACAGTTTGACACTGGGGACGTTATCATATATACAATATCATAATTGATCTGTTAAACGAACAAATATATGATAACATAAAGCCATTTATCATATTTATAAACATAAAGAAATAGTAGCAGTGATCCGACCCGGTCGGATCTAGTCCAACCCGATTAGGTTTAGGACACATCCCACTTGTCCTAAAGCCAACCACTTGTACACACAAGACCAAGTTTATACACAAGAATCTCATGCAATACTTTCAACCAACCTTAAGCATGAATGGATGACCATCCGTGGGGACTCAAACTATCCTTATATCATGCTCCAAATGACCAAGTCAAAAGAAACCGCCTCAACACACACATGAATCTCTGACGAGACCCCGGTCCTTGCTTGAAGCAATGAATCCAATACTATATCAGCTATACAATAAAAGTGGAAGAACCACACAAGGTTAAGGAATGAACCTCTTAGATTCATATACTGCTCCCGCCGTGCCTCTAAGGCATATACCGTGTTTCGGGCTAGTTGAAGAATTTACAGTGATCCCTTACCGAGAACATTTCCAGCTCACAGTATAATTTACTTAAAGTGATTACAAACCCAGATTGTAGCTCCCACTATCTTCATAAGATTTAGGGTATACATCTGTATATCTATGTTTATTCAATTCCAAGTTTCAATAAACTAGGAAACCATCCTTATCACTTTTAAGGATATTCTCGACATTTACCAGAATCACTTTCATGCTTATTCATGACTCCTCATGCAGTATGAACACCTGGTACAACTCTTATGATATGGATCCTACTGCAACAGCAAATGGAACCTTCCATAAGAGTCATCTTTCATCTTATCTTAAGGACTGAAGTTCTGTCATAGATCTCGAGAATACTAGCTAGCAGTATCTCTTGTTTTGATCTATGCTAAACTCTTTTAGCATCCTATCTAGGGTGAACTGTGATGATCAAGCAGCATCTAAATCTATCACTATAGATTCTTATTTCCAAAATTAAGAACTGCCATTCTTAGATCTTTCGTAAAGACCTTGAACTACCAAACATTATTGACTGTGACATGGGGTAATAACTCTCGAGAAGGATATGAAACACCTTACTCAAAAACTATAACACTCCCACTAACCCTTTTGGCTTATTTTTCTTCTTGATGAAATCAAACTCTTTTGATCTATCAAAGCAAATAGGAACTTGTTTGAGTCCATAAATGGATCTCATAAGCTTACACATCACGTTATCGTCTATGAACAACATCAAGCCATTGGCCCAACATTTTTCATCACTATCATATAGCCATGATACGTAGATACAACAAGCACTATCTGAATAGACTTAAGCATAGTTGGTAGCATAAAGGTAATTACAAGATTTACACCTTGTAGCCTCTTAACCATCAACTCAGCCTAACAGGCAATCGTATTGCCACCCATGTTCATCTTTCATAAAGACATGCTAGCTTTCAGAGACATTCCCTTCAGGTAAGACATACTAGGTTCATAACCCATTTGTCACACATGGAATCTGCTTCAGATACTATGGCTCTAAGCCATATCTCTTAATCTTGCCTTTCAAGCATTCTTGCATAAGTCGCGAGATCTTCATTCTTCATGATGAACATACCAATAGCCTTTTCAGGCTTGTGGTTATCTGCAGACTCACAGGGTACTTGTGTGCACTGAGCTGTGTCCTGCACCTCATCACTATACGGCCCCTGCTCATGTTCCAATGGTTGAATATCTCTATGTAGTTCTTAAACTATTTTGAGAGCTCAATTTACTCCCACTGTTTCCTTTGGGAGAAACACTTCCACCAGAAGACAACATGTTTGGAGTCCCCATGGGTAAGTAAATAATATCTAGCGTACTTGCTAAGATATTCCACAAAGTTTCTTATGTCATACTTGGCTCCAATACTTTCAGACTCTACCTGCTTGCTAGAAGCACGACAACCCTAAATCATCGGTTAAGATGGATTTGATGTTATCGTCTTCCGTATCTGATATGAAATTTATCCAACCTTTATTCTTTGGAACTCAGTTAAGTATATGTTTTAAAGCACTATGCGGGAACATGTAAGGGATACTTCGTATGGCTCGCATCACATCTTTATCGTATAAAGTGTTCTTTCCATTTTAGAAACACAATTTAATTGCATATCCCAAAAATAGTATCCTTCTAGGGTGAATCTTATTCCTTTTCAGACAAATTCTGAAGCACCTTTCAGGTGATAATTGCTTCAATCCAATTGAAGATTAATTCCTAAGCAGTTCATCAATCTCATGTTCGTACTAGCTTGAACTTTTCGGGCTTTCTGAATTTCGTACTTCACTGAGTACACCTGTCTATTTCTAAAAATAGTTATAGAGAGATTAATAAACAATTATTTATGGCATTTATTGTCATAATCCAACAAAGATAAGTATGTTTAGGCTTTAGGCAATTTTATAGAATTTATGACCTTTTCATAAAAGGGAATTTTATTCATCTTTAGATAAGATACATATTACCCACATGATTCATAATCACATGGTTCAGACGTCATCAGAATGACATTTGACCACACATTTCTCTTCCAAAGAGACTATGTCTAGAACAACCACAAAATATCAAAGATAATAGCCATATAAATATTTGGTTGAGTTTTTATCACCGATATCAACTATATAGTGACACCAATCAAGTATGTTAGATTCAATAACTATTCAACTTTATCGGAATAACGTTTATTCCTTACAACTGAGTTTGTCCATTAAATCCTAACGTGCAACTGAAATCGTGTTCTTCATAAGAACCGGAACACATAACATTTATTTAGTTCCTTAACCAGTTTACTAGATTCAGAATACAATATGACAAATGTTGCAACGTTTGCTTCATTTTCCGTGTTTTAGTATATTATGTTTTTAATCTTTCTAATTCAATCATACTCGTAAGATATCATATATCTCAGAGTTGACTTGAGCTTAGATAGATTCACCCAAACTTACTTGCTTAGAATGGAGACTTCGATAAGTTCTCTTATTTAAGCACATGCCCTAACATTCCTTTTAATCCTTTAAGCATTTGTAAATATTTCTTAGTTTCGTCTTCATAATACTTTAAGGAAAATCACAAGAGCTATGTCTTTAATCTTCTTTCATAAAGAAAATCCGAAGTCTATTAAATGGTTTATTAACCTTTTAAATCGTATTCAAAATATGAACCATTTTAATTAACCTTCAAGAAATGATTAAAAAATTAAGTCAATACTTAAATCTTACAATTTTGAAAACTACCTTTCCAATAATCATTGTGGTCATTCACATTCAACGCATCTAATGTTTGAATTAATTTTTCATCGTATGACAAAATGACCCCATTGGACAACGTCCTATCCAACACATGATTAATACGTTGAAACTCATTTCAAGTGATTTTATCATGTTATGAGCCTCCGTTTTGACTAGTAGTCAAAGTCTTAGAGCACTACATAAAACATGTAGTCTCCTTGTATCTAGCTACTACAACGTAGTCTCTTGTGTCATCGCTTATTTTAAAAAGATTAAAATTACATAACCTTGCTTGAGAACGTTTCTCAAAAGGTAACAGTCATTAATTTGGTTTTATACATCGGGAAATAAAACGTAGAAATAAAATTTTGCCAAAACTACAATATTAAATAAAGATAAAAAGAGTGTTGTTGTTTATACACGTAAAATCGAAAATGATCTTTTGGTTTATGATTTTGCTCCCACTATTCAACTACTCTCAATTGACTTTCAAGAATTTTTTAAAATTCTTTAGTGGCCAAGATCTCATCTAATTAGGTAGCACTTTACCAATCACATCTCTATGTGACATTTGGAGGTTGACCAGTCAACTCTTAGACACTTTACATCACTATGTGATAGCCAACCCCTTGTCTCTAAAATAAGACGGTCCTGACGTGGGCCAATCACCGTAAAATTTTAGTTATGTCATAACCAATATTCGCGAGATCTCATATGATCATATCTCAATAATAATGATATAAGCGAGGTAGGTCAACTCCCAACGTGGGCCGATCAGTTGGATCCGAACAAGAGCTCTTCACCATCATTATAATACTTCGAGACAAAATTCCGAATTAATTTTTGTTGTGGGAGTATTTTAAATTAATTCACTCAATTAATTTTAATTATGGTCTCATCAAATAAATCTATCTCTGTAGACATACACCATACACATTCATCTAGATCGTGCCCAGTCATTGATCTATCGTATCATATAAAATAAATAAATGCGTAAAGTAACCGGAATGATCATGGAATTTTCCTAAGAGCGGTTTCGAATACAAACCGACGAAACTGCAGGCCACAATTCTATGGGTAGCTGCAGCCACCAACAGGATCTCTATGTCGTCTTTCTTTGGCTTTCGTCTTCTGCTCCATTCTTGTTACATAAAATTCTATCCAATAAAATAAATACACCCGTCGCACACGGGGGGAAGCTAGCGGGAATGAGATAATGTAGAAAATAAACTAAGTCTCGTTCTTCATAACGGCCTAGGATAATTTCAAAACCAATCAAAAATTAAATCCTTCACATCTATCCTATTGGTCGAGTCCATGATCAATCATGGTCCATATAATCATATCATATCAATCACAATATCTAATCCATACAATTAAATCTTATGAAAAAGATAAAATCTAAAGTTACCACTTGCGTATTAATTAATCGATTAATGTTTAATCAATTAAATATTTTTATCTCATCAATTAATTAATTAACATTTAATCAATTAAATGATTTTAATCAAAATAAAATCAACGATTAATTTTAATATGATTTTTATTTCAACAAAAAATTAAAATGATTTCTATTTTAATTTTATTAATTAGTACTATTCTAAAATAATATCAAAAATGAAATATGTCTCTTTTGTTTCATTTCCTTTTGGTTCCTAACCGAAAGGGATGCCTTTGGTTTCCAAAACCAAAACGCATCGACCTAGGCCAAAAATTTTTTTGGTAAAAGGCCTAGGTTAACTTTAAATGGATGCCTTTGGTTTTCTAAACCAAAAGACATCGACCTAGGCCATTACCAAATATTTGGTAAAGGCCTAAGTTAACCTTATGTCCACAAAAGTGGACCATAGGTGTAATACCCACTCTCGACCCCTAGATCCACTGGGATCATACTAGGAGGGGTTGCGAATCTCTCGCCGCGACTTCAATAAATAGACTATATTCCCAATAGCAAAATAAATCCACAACACAATTTTTACATCAATATTAATCACTAATCATTTACAATAAAAAAATTACACCAAAAAGAAAATACTACAACAGTAACTAACTTAAAGTGCGCAGCCCGATCCATAACATCGATTTTTTTTCCTCGGATCCCGATCAATATCATCTCTTATACCCTTCTTTATCTCACGGTCAATAACCTGTATATATATTTTTATAAAAGAAAAAAAAAACAACAAAAACAAAGAAGGCGAGTCGTCAACAAAAGGCTGGTATGAGCCGTGTGTGAGAGTGTTATATATATATTTTATATATATATATCTTTTTTTTTATTTTAAAAACAATACTTTGATGCAACATTTAAAAAATGACAGCGGAAGTCCTTCTTTATGTTTTAACAATGGAAATAACATTTTTTTAAAAAAATTGTTAAGTGCACGAGCATTAAGAAAACGTGTCAAGTTCATTTACAACCACCAGCTTTGGCCAAGCCGATGAGTCAAGTACCTTTCACACACCATATGTACCCAAGGGATTTCAACCGCACTCCACGAGAACTTGCCATGCCTGACGACTTCGGCCGATCGCCGGGGAAAGAATCAATTTTCGCCGTGTAAACCTCCTACACGGCTCCAGCCAACCCTATCCATGCTCTAGGACCCACCCACCAACCGTCAGCCCTTGCTTTCCCGGATGTAGGATGAATCTTCGAGGAAAAGGTACCGTCCCCACTTTTACGAGTGAGCACCCTAGCTACTGTCGGAAAGACTTCGAGTCAAGAGGCCCCGAGACCGGTGACTAGCCGTTCCCAAGAGCAGTAACTCTAATCCCCCTAGCCACCAGAGTTTTGACACTTTCGTGCCACGAGCGAGCGAGTGAGCAAGTATTATCCGTCAATTTCAAGTTTCAGTTTTATATTGTTTCAAAAAGTATGCATTAGCTCAAAACAGTGATTTGTTTCAAATCAATTCGAAGTATGTATTTTTAAGAAATATCACTCGGAAAACGACTTCCGAGTTTAAATCAATAGTCTATATAAATAAAATATTTAAAAATAAGTAAAAAAAATCACACTTTGAATTTATATTCAAAATAAAGAACTCTTATGCCCGTGCTAAAGAATAACTTGAGATGTTTATAATAATCCTCGGTACCTCCACTCACTAATGCATTTATTTTCCTCCACTCACAAACCAGACAAGTACTTGCTCGTGTTACGGTATGTATTTCCCTTAAAAATTCTCAATCCATGAATATCTCACCATGAGGGGACCTAAAGTGAATCACCCACCCAAAATCATTCTTCCGTTCAATCCTAGCAGACCCAACGCTGCGATCCTGTTTCCTTCCACTTTTTACATCTAAAACTTTAACATCACCACCCAAATCACCCGGAAGAAAGACGTACGGAATCTAGATCATCCATAGAGACACTTCACGTACGGCGACTGTGGCTACGGTTAATCGAACTGCTCGAAGGTGGTGGTGAACAAATTGATGATATCCGACCCGAGTTACGCCACGTGTGACCTTTAGAGGTGCGTAATAAATGTTTAGTCCTTAATTTTAGGGCTTTAAGGGCTAGGGGCCCTAGAAAACGAACAGAGGGATGATCGTTTACCCCAGGTGGGAGATCGGCATATACTCCTCCTCCAGCCATCGCAGGTCGGCCTAGGTCTGGCGAAGAGGAGCTGCCCGGTTGGCCATATTCACCTTGGGGGCTGAGCGCCAGACGCTCCATACAACCCGGCTGTTATTCCACGTGGGGGATAACTAAAATAAGGAAAGAATCCTTAGCCATAAAGGCTCCAAATCTTGACGTTAAATATGTCCATAATTATCTTTAAATAATAGAGATTAACGTGTATATATCCTTAGGGAATAATAATAATGAATAATACTTGCATGACAAGTAATAGGGGCGAGATGCCACCTATATAAACAACCCTAAGGAACTACGAAAGACTTTATTCCAATTCAACTATTGGATACGTAGGCTACTCTCAGAAATAACTGGAGAGCTCAGTCAAAACAAACAATGAATACATTCCACTTCTGACGAATTAGGGTTTCTAGGGTTCAAGGTCTTTATCACATAGGAGATTGACCTGATTTAATTCTCGGACGATTTCTAGCATCGTTATTTGGCGCTAGAAGGAGGGCCCTACTGATAATTGATTGAGACAGCCCCAGATTCCTTGAAACCGTTATGGCACCACCAAAGAATACTGGTAAGAAGACTGCAGATCTAACTCAACAGGGGGAACAACTTCAACCGCGCAAGGGGAAACCCAGGATGCAGCTGGCCAGAAAAGGGCAATTATCGCCGAAGATCAATCTGATCCAGCCCTTCAGGATGCAGCCAATCAGGCATTGGTTGAGACCCTGAAGAATTTGGACAACGCTACGATAAAGGCAATCCTGGACGAAACACTCAAGGGAAGAAACCCTCCAGAGGCACCAGAGACAGATCTCCACCAACTGGCTCCCAAAAGGCCAGAGATTGTAGAGTCGAGCACCCACACAGAGTACGAGACCATACGCCAACCTAATGATATGGCTAAGGCCGAACTAGACACCTTGCTCGGACGATGATCTGCTCTGTACGTCGCCTTTCACCGCACACATAGACAATTACCCCCGACTAGCGAGGTTCAAGATCCCCAAGATAGATTCTTATAGTGGGTCTAAGGATCGTTATAATCACATGCATCAGTACATATTGCGCATGAACCTGTACAACGCCTCAGACGAAATGAAGTGCAAAGGTTTTCCTGCACTGCTAACAGGAAGAGCCAGAGAGTGGTTCAATAAAATTCCTCCCAGTTCGATCTCTGATTTTGGGACCCTAACCAGGAAGTTCTTCCACACTTTCATCGCGGCTCATTCGTTTCAAAGAAATCTGACTCACTTGTTAACTCTAAAGCAAAAACATGATGAGTCCGTACTAAACTTTATAAAGCGCTTTAACGAAGAATTCGCACAGGTGCAGGACACCGATGATCGGCTTTTGGTCGCTTCTTTCTAATGCCAGGCATGCGAGAGGGGCGGCTGCATGCAAAGCTAAATAGTAAACTCACTTGAACAATGGAAGAATTTCTGGCCGTGGCCTATAAACATTGCCAAGGGGAAGAAGCAAACTGGCTCAAGAGAGATAGAAAGAAGGGAAGAAAAGAAAGGTAAGACTGAAGATAGATCAGATAAGAAAAGAAAATCAGTCTGGGATCGAGTAACTGTGCCTATCTCTGATCGGCTAGGGAAGAAAGGAGCTCTACAGGACATAGACTTTATCCCTTTGAACATGTCTCACGAACAGGTCCTTGCAATCATGCAAAGAAAAGGCATCACCAAGACTCCACCCCCAATGAGGGGACCCAAAGAAAGAAGAAACCCCAACAAATATTGCAAGTATCACCAAGATGTCGGGCGCGACTCGGAACACTGCAAAGATTTAATCCGAGACATTGATGCGGCAGTGATGGAAGGAAAGCTTGATGAGGTTGTAAATAGGTCTCAGCAGGCCGAACCAAGAGGGCGACGAGAGTTCAAGCATAAGAGTAACAATGACAGAGATCAGCAAGAAGAATATCGGAGGAGAAGGGACCGGTCCTCAGATCCTGATGCTCACATGGATAATTGCCCTGTGAACACGATCAATACAATCTCAGAGGGGCCGAACAACGCACAAAGATCTGAAGACACGAGCAGTAGCAGGACTGTTGCCCCAACACCTGCGAGCAAAAGGCAAAGGATGTCGGGGGAAGTAGTATACGGTCCAAGAGATTCACTACCATTGGTAGTTAACAATGAAGGATTAGTTATAGAGGCTGTGATCAACAAAAATCGGATAAAGTGAATATGCGTAGACACTGGCAGTGCTGTGAACGTCCTTTAATATAATGTGTTCAGAGCAATGAAGTTAAATGATGCCGAACTGACCCCTGTTTCAGCTCATCTGTTCGGCTTCGCTGGACCTCTTGTTCATCCATTGGGGGTGATCAAACTCCTTACCGCTTTTGGAGAGGTAACCAAGGGCAGGACCCTAATGGTAGACTATGTAGTAGTGAAGGCACCATCAGCGTACAACGTGATTATGGGAAGACCAGCTCTCATCGATCTCCGGGCAGTAATCTCACCAGCTCACGTCAGTATGAAGATTCCAACGGGAGAAGGCTCTTTAGAAATCAAAGGGGATGTGGAAACAGCCAGGAGCTGTTACACCGCCACAATAAATGGGAAATGATGGTTCAACATGTAAGTATAGAGGACTTACTTCCTGAAGACGAAGAGAATTGGTCCTCGGAAGATCAGACAGAGGATGTTCGGCTATGGGATGAACATGAGGGCTCGACAGTTAGTGTAGGGGAATGGATCCCAACCCCAGTCAATCGATCTTTGGTAAACCTCTTGAAGGAGTATAGGGATGTGTTCGCATGAAAAGCAGAAGATATGCCAGGTCTATCTCCCGACCTGGAAGTTCACCAATTGAACATCGATCCGAACATGAAACTGTTCGTCCAAAGAAGAGACACTTCGCCTCTGAACGCATCTCAGCAATTAAGAAAGAGGTAACTAAATTGATGCAAGCCAATATTATTAAAGAAGTCATATACCCTGAAGGGTTAGCAAACCCTGTGCTGGTCAAGAAACTAGATGGGAACTGGAGGATGTGTGTGGATTTCATGGATCTAAACAAAGCATGCCCCAAGGACTGTTATGCCCTACCCAAGATCGACCGACTGGTGGACTCAATAGTGGGGTATGAGGTGTTTGCATTTTTAGATGCGTACAGAGGATACCATCAGATCATAATGAATCCAGAGGATGCGGAGAAAACGGCCTTTGTAACAGAATTTGGGACGTACTGCTATGTTACCATGCCTTTTGGCCTAAAGAATGTAAGAGCAACTTACCTAAGGGCTGTCAACAAAATATTTGCCAATCAGATTGGAAGATGTATGGAGGTGTACGTGGATGACCTCCTGATCAAGAGCATGTCTCTCGATCAATATTAAAAAGATGTTAGAGAAGTGTTTGGATTTCTAAGGAAAACTCAGATGAAGCTCAATCCAAAGAAATGCACATTTGGGGTCAAATCAGGAAAATTCCTGGGATACATGATATCCAAAGACGGAATTAGAGCGAACCCGGATAAAATTGATGCTTTGAAGACTATGTCTCCGCCAAAGAATATCAAAGAAGTACAGCGCTTGACGGGATGAATAGCCGCCCTGAACATGTTTCTCTCGAGATCGGCACAACATGCCTTGCTTTTTTTAAGATCTTGAGAAGAGCTAGTCCTTTTCAATGGGATGATGAAAGTCAGAAGGCCTTTGATGAACTGAAGGTATATTTGGCGGAACTGCCCACTCTGACGGCTCCTCAAGTAGGGGAGCCGCTGTTCATCTATTTGGCAGTATGTGAAGAAGCACTGAGTGCAGTGCTGGTTACATTACAGAGCGGACAGCAAGTACCGGTTTTCTTTGTTAGCAAGGCACTTCACGGACCTGAAGTCAGATACTCAAATGCAGAAAAGTTTGCATTGACATTGGTACATGCCTTGAGGAAATTGAGACCTTACTTCCAGGCACACCCGATTATAGTGATCACCGATCAGCCACTGCGATAAATTTTGGGATGACCAGAAACCTCAGGCAGGTTAGCGAAGTGGGTTGTCGAACTGGCAGAGTTTGACATTGATTTTCGTCCTTGGACTGCCGTCAAAGCACAGGCCCTAGCAGACTTCTTGACGGAAGGGATAGTTGTTCGTTTAGGGGACGATCATCCAAAGCAAGAGGAAATAAAATGGAATTTGTATGTTGATGGTGCAGCTAGCAAAGACGGAGCAGGAGCAGGTCTCTTACTTGTTAGCCCAAAAGGTGAGGAATTCCCCCACACACTAAGATTTGATTTCAAGGCAACTAATAATGAAGCTGAATACGAAGCCTTGATCACAAGGCTTAAGTTAGCAAGAAAACTTGGAGCAGATAATCTGCAAGTATACAACAACTCACAACTCGTTGTAAACCATATAAATGGGGAGTATGAGGCTAAAGAGGAACCCATGAAAAAGTATTTAGCAATTGATAGAACTCTGTTAGATAAATTCCAACAAGTCAAGGTTGACCAAATACCCCGCTTTGAGAACAGAAGAGCAGGTGCCTTGTCAAAGCTGGCCTCAAAGTTTGTAACAGAGAAGAAAGTACTGGTAGAACTTTTGAAAGAGAGGAGCTACGAACAGCAAGTTGTCCAGCCGATCAGAAAGGCCAGTACGTGGATGGACCCAATTGTGTTATACCTTAAAGATAACGTCTTGCCCCAAGACAAGATTCAGGCCAAAAAAATAAAACTCTTGGCGACTAGATATTCGCTGTTCGAAGAGGTGCTCTATCGCAAGTCGTATATTGCACCCGGCTTAGTTGCGTAACCAGTGAAGAGGGGAACTACCTTCTCAGAGAGATACACTTGGGTATTTGTGGAAATCACCCTGGAGCTCGGACCTTGGCTAGGAAATACAGGCTGTTCGGTTACTATTGGCCGGCAATGTTGGAAGATGCCAAAGAATTAGTGGAAAAATGCAAATCATGCCAGATGCATGATAACTTGTCACATCAGCCATCCCAAGACATGAATCCGGTGGTATCCCCTTGGCCTTTCGACCAATGGGGGGTTGATCTAGTGGTGCCACTGCTAAGAGCTCCACGCAATGTCCGATTTTTGATCGTAGCAGTGGACTATTTTACCAAGTGGGTTGAAGCGGAGCCGCTAGCTACCATAACGGGGAAACATATACATAATTTCTTGTGGAAAATATAGTGTGCTGGTATAGAATACCGAAAACTCTAGTTTCAGACAATGGAACTCATTTTGAAGACAGGATGGTCAGAGAATGGTGTGCTGATTTACACATCACTCAACACTTCACCTCAGTCGGCTATCCTCAAGCTAATGGCCAAGTCGAACAGACCAACAGGCAAATCAGAATGGGTTGAAGAAACGTTTAGAGAAAGAAGAAGAAAGTTGGGCCGAGCATTTGCCCAACATTTTGTGGGCGTACAGAACAACACCCAACTCTGCCACTGGAGAAACTCCTTTCTGCTTAGCATATGGCTGTGAAGCGGTGATCCTAGCCGAGATCAGCCTATCCTCACCGCGAACAACGCTTTACTCAGAGGATCAGCGTAGTTGACAGAGCTCAGACACTCCAAGGATGACCTCGAAGAATCTTGGAATGTAGCCTTCATAAGAATAGCCAAGTATAAACAACCAATTTCTCAGTATTACAGCTCCCGAGTTAAGCACTCCTACTTTAAAGAGGGAGACCTAGTGCTCAGAAAGAATGAGGTTAGCAAGCAACTACCTCAAGGGAAACTTGATCCGAACTGGGAAGGGGGGGAATATTAATTGGCTGGCTGATGCGAATGGCAGAACTGTACAACGCAGCTGGAATGCCTCAAATTTAAGGAAGTTCTATGTCTAGGGCATGTTCCACTCTAATTTATACATCAATTTGGATTTCTCAATAAGATGTATGCAAACATCGGATCTTAAATAAATATTTCTTTTGCACGTGCATTATTGTGTATTTAATATATAATAACTGAGCTGCAGGTCAGTCTCAGAAAAGTTTGCAGAGGACAAACTATAAGTCTGCAGGACAGACCCAATGAACAGATCTGCAGGTCGGACTCAGTAGAAGAACAGAACCAAAGGTCGGTTTCAGAAAAGTTTGTAAAGGACAAACTATAAGTCTGCAAGACAGACCCAATGAACGGATCTGCAGGTCGGACTCAGTAGGAGAACTGAACCACAGGTCGGTTTCAGAAAAGTTTGCAAATGACAAACTATAGTCTGCATGACAGACCCAATGAACTGATCCGCAGGTCGGACTCAGTAGAAGAACTGAACCGCAGGTCAGTTTCAGAAAAAGTTTGCAAAGGACAAAATATAAGTCTGCAGGACAGACCCAACGAACTGATCCGCAGGTCAAACTCAGTAGAATTAGCAAAAAGACGGGTCTCAAATAGTTCAAAGTGGGCCTCAGACCAGACTCAGAAACATTTGTCGGTCTGAGGTGAACTGCTATTCATTCGATCAGCGTTCAAAGACTGGAAAAATTATAAACCAGGCGAACAGATCTAAAATACTTGAACATTTTGAAATAATCGAACTCTCCAAGTCTGCAGGACAAACGATCAGAACTTACATTGGACAACATCATTCGAAAAGTTGACTTTCAAATGAATGTTCTTCAGAGAGGTAAAGGGCTTTAGCTAGGCCTCGAGACAAAACCTCAAAAAAAAAAAACCAAAAGCAAGGGCAAAAGCAAATTCCAAACAATAAATGGTTGAACGCCAAATGGCTAGACCTTTACAGAACAAGTGCCTAGTAAGCACAAACAATCAAAGCAGAAAGTAAATAGTCTGAAATTATTACAAATTATCACAACTGGTAGGTATAGAGAAAGTAAAACAAATGGGTCTTATAGAGAAAGTAAAACAAATGGGTCCTAAGAGTCGGTGGCAGAGTCTTGGTGCTGATCAGTGAGCGTACCAGAACGCTGAGCGGACGACGTGCTAGCATGTTAGGAGGTAGGTCTGCGACCATATTTCTCAGCCAGTTCTTCACCAGCTTGGAATTCCTTAAGCCTGGCCTGATACAATTCATCACCGCCTGGCTTGCTAAGCCTACCATGTTGAAGATCTGAGATGACCAGCTGAGGGCACTGCTGTTTTGCCTGATTAACGCCTAACGTATACCCATGGCTTAAAATTGAGCCAAGTAAAACCTTCAGAGCGCCTATAAAATGAGCAGAACTCTTGTACTCGTGTATGGCTTGAGCAATCTGAGTCGGCATCTCAGCTTCAAGCCCTTCACGTTCAGCATGGGGTTTTGCCAAACCCTCCTCTTGTACAGCGCTAGAAGTGCATCTTTTTTTTAGCTCAGCTTGCTGAGCCTGCACCAGTTTTTCCCGATCAGCGATCTGGGCATCCTTGGATAGAGACTCGTCCTTATGTTTGTTGCGGCTAGCGGAAAGGTCGGTGATCCGCTTCTCTAGAGAGGCTTTTTGGGTGGAGAAATCGTTGAGGCGATGAAGAACCTCCTTCCCAGCCTTAACAACCTGGAAATAACAAAGGCGAAACGAACTGGATCAGTACAGTTCGAAGATAGAAAACAAGAGAAATGTAAAAATACGAAAACTTACAATAGATGCCAGATCCTTATCTGGCAGTTCCGTTAGGAACTCAGCCGAAGAGCTAGATGTCCCCTCTGAAGCCTCCTGGCCAGACCTAGGTCACTTCCGCCCAGATCGAGAACACTGTCGAGCCTGTTCGTCAGCGTCAGAGACGTCAAGGATGATCTGGTTACCATCCTTATGTTCAGCCTGCTGTGTACCCAGCTAGCTCATTCTACTGAAGATTTGTGAGCGGAGACTCAGTATTGACCTCAGGATTTACCTAATCAGGCTCTGGCTTAGCGTCATCCCTAGGAGCCTCCTGATCCTGAAGGGGTTCGTTCTGCTCAGGCACAGCCTCCTCCTTCTCAAACGCCTGTTCAAAGATGTCAGCAATATCGGCCACTGAAAAGAGGAGAGTATCAGCTTGACAAGAAAGAAAATAGAAGCTAAAAAACATACATGAAAAGTTAAAGCAAAAACAGGTTCCTATAGTTGTTATACTCTTCCTGAGTAAGCCTCAGATAAGGCTCCGGACCATAATCGGATAAGCGAGCAGCTTCTATCAGTTCGGCCGGCCAGTACTCAAAATCGAGAAGAACATTGGCATTTGCAATATCGTCCAGCAAGCGCTCACCAACCCCAGTGGGACACACATCAGATGGAAGTTGAAGGTAGTTCCAGCCAGCCAGTTCAGGGTGTCCGTCGTGACAGATGAAAAAGAAATGATTCTTCCACTCGTGAATGAAAGTTTTCCCTTTAGATAGTATGGTAACCCCTCTACGGTGGTCTGTTCGGTGCGGGAAATAGTACCATCCGTTATGGTTTCTGACCTTTTTATGCTGATAGAACGTCCTAAATAAATCTACGGAGAACTCGACGTCCATCAGCCTACAAAAGATCATAAAACCTATGATCGCCCTAACTCTGTTAGGCGCGATCTGAGCAGAGCACAGGTTATAATGCCTCATAATGGCAATGAAAGTAGGGCAGAACGGGGTCCTCAGACCACAGGTAAAATGCTCCCGTACACAGTACAGTACCCCTCTGGGGGCTGATGAGCATACATATGCAGGGGAGCATAATGATCCATATCAATATGATATGTATTATAGGTCTCCAGGATGTCATCCTGGGTAATTTTGGATCTAATGCCAAAGCAACCTATAGCCATCCTACCAGTCATATGAGCTCTAAGACATTGACGCAAGGAAGTAAATCCAAAGGCTGAATAATGTCGGGATGGGATAGAAGGGGGCTGGTCATTAACGATTTGCTCGATATTGTCGCGAGCAGCGATTGTGTTAAGGGTAGGAACGTCTATTGGGCCCCCAAATTGGATAAACAATTGGTTAACTTGGTTTCCGACTCTGAATGAGGCTCAAATTCCTTTTCAATTGAACTACTCGATGCAGTATTTGCCCTTATCAACTGGGGAAGACATAGATAAAGAAGAAAAGCTGAGAAATTAAGGAGGAGAATGAATGCTTACTTGAGAAATGCAGTCTTGGGAGAGAGATTCTTCGATTTAATAACAAATAGGAGAAGAGGGAAAGTTTGATATGAAAGGACGGTTTATAACCCACTCCAAACGTGTGACGACGTCAATTATGAAAATCAGGGAAATCACCTCGTATCCCGCAATGGCAATGATGGCCTATTGAATAGAGTGCTAGCTGGCCGTTAGGATAATTCAAAATGCGAGATCGGATAATGACCAGCCGAACCGCCAAATAATGCAGATCTGACTAACTAACAAAGCAAAGTCAGACCTGTGGCGCTTATGATGATATCCGACCCGAGTTATGCCATGTGTCACCTTTAGGGGTGCATAATAAATGTTTAGTCCTTAATTTTAGGGCTTTAAGGGCCAGGGCCCCAGAAAATGAACAGAGGGATGATCGTCTACCCCAGGTGGGAGATCGGCATAAACTCCTCCTCCAGACACCGCAGGTCGGCCTAGGTCTGGCAAAGAGGAGCTGCCCAGTTCGGCCATATTCACTTTGGGGGCTGAGCGCCAGAGGCTCCGCACAACCCGGTTGTTATTCCACGTGGGGGATAACTAAAATAAGGAAAGAATCCTTCGCCATAAAGGCTCGAATCTTGACGTTAAATATGTCCATAATTATCTCTAAATAATAGAGATTAACGTGTATATATCCTTAGGGAATAATAATGATGAATAATACTTGCATGACAAGTAATAGGGGCGAGATGCCACCTATATAAACAACCCTAATGAACTACGAAAGACTTGATTCCAATTCAACTATTGGATACATAGGCAACACTCAGAAATAACTTGAGAGCTCAGTCAAAACAAACAACGAATACGTTCCACTTCTGACGAATTAGGGTTTCTAGGGTTCAAGGTCTTTATCACATAGGAGATTGACCCGATTTAATTCTCAGACGATTTCCAGCATCGTCACAAACCATCGTCGTCTTTCTAGGTTTTGTGGAGCGGATAGATTTGCATCACACGATGGTGTTGTATCCCACTACGAGTATAACAATTTGATGAAAGAACCTTAAGTATTGCAAAAGCCTGGCTGTATTGTTTTATTAGTTTTTGGAAGATAATATAATGCAGTTGATGATCTGATGATTAATGGTGGCTATTAGGATCAAGCGCTTGATCTTAACATGGTATCGGAACGGAAGGTCATGAGATCAAACCTTGGCTCCCTCACTTTATTGCGGAGTAATATCTCTTGAATGCAACCTTTAAGATAATGATAAATATGCTTAAATTTTATTTAAAATATTTGTTGTTCCTATATTTGAAGTATTTTATTTGAAATATTTGAGGGTATGAGATCGTCAAATTACTTTATAATACAATTTTCTAGCTACCATGTCACCGACGAAACAGTTGGCAAAATATCAAATAATATATATGAATTGAAGCAATATTGTCTCATAAAGATTCATTAACAACATGGATTTGATTTATTATTATAATAATAATAAAATCCTTCAAATAATAATTATAGTTTTAGTATAATGTCTCAAAGAAATAATTTTTATGTTGAAATGCTTATAAAATCATTTATAAACAACATGGTGGAATCACGGTGTTACAATAGGCCTAACCCTTTTACTCAACAAATTAATGGTGTTTTTCATTTCATGTGGCATCCCAATAGTCCAAACTATTTGTATCATTAGTTGGCCACATGACATCAATTAAACAACATAAAGAATCACAAAACAAAAATCCGGGTCCACCAATTCACCACCAGCCGACGCCGGCAGCCCTAGGGGCGCGGACGCCGGCGGCGGTTTTCACCGGTGGGTAGACGCCGCTTCGGCCGAGCTCCCTACCCGGAAATCATTATTATTATTATTTTTTGTTTTCGTCTTGCGAATTAAATCATATATCTAGAATAATTACTATGCAAATTTCTAATGCTTATTGTTTAAGCTCGAAGACCGCTCTACTTTTACTGTTAGGAAATCTACGAGGGAACACAGCGAAATATAAAATTTTATTTTCATTTTCCATGATCGACTTCGTTTAAGCAACAAGAATAAAAGAAGTAGACGAGAAAGTTACATTGCCTGATCTAAAATATCGAAGTTTTATCGTCTACGGTTGATGATCCAAACACCGAGCCGTCCAAATGTCCGGCCTCTAGCGGTAATCCACAAGAACAACCGCCAGAATCCTCGAAGGATTGCTACCGGAAAAAGTCGGCTGCTAGGTTCCATAAAACTCTCTCTCAAGAAACTCAATTTCTTTCACTAGAATATTGCAAGAATATTGTGATACAAAAGAGTTTGGCATCCCTCCTTTTATAGAGTAGGTGGCGCCAACAATGACTTGGAGTGTAGTTGGGAACAATAAACTATTTTCCCAATAGAATCATAATTTAATAAATCAATTAGATAATTAATTGATTATCTCATTAAGTACTTACCTAAATCTTATCAAGGATTTTCTTTAAAATCATGTATGCCATATATTTAATACTTTCCAAGATATATATATATATATATATATATATACATATATATATATATATATATATATATATATATATATATATATATATATATATATATATACTAATATTCAATAGTAATACATAATAATATAATACTATGATTAATTAATTTCTAAAATCCATGTGTATCATAATACACAATTTCGCCCCATACATCAAATATGTATATTTAATTAATCAACAAATACCACCATATTAATTTATCACTATAACACTTTTGTAGTAGGCATAAATAAATCCTCATCCGGTTATCGCTAAGACCACATATTATTTCGGTTAGTTATTCATATGTGTGTGACCCGATAGGTTCCGAATATGTTGGCCGCAAGTATAAAGTGCATTTACTAAAATACCTTTCACACCTAACGATCATGGATAGTGTCCAGCAACACGTCCACGACCCCTATCATCGGAAAGAGTCAAGTGCTATGACTACAACCTTTCATGTGAAACGTTTACCGTGTAAATACAATCCTATCGCTGTAATAATATCCGTACGGTCGTATCTCGAGTGTCAATACATTCACAACTGTATCTTATAATCCGGATATCATGTTCTCTCGAAGTAACTCATTACTCCCACTTTTCAAAGATTCACGAGAGTAATATTATCCTTATAAGAAGACCTTTTCAGATATTTACTCCACTCATAGGATACACGATTTCCGGACGAGCAACATGAATCGTACGCATGTTTCAGTATCACACCCAACCGCATGATCGCCCCATGGCCAGGGAAAACCTCAATAGTGTCAAAGTATGACAATCCACACTTGATGTCATGAAGACTCCGGTCTTAGGATAATTACGCAACCGCTACATAATGCGACACTTAATAAAGTAAGTGGGTCAGTCTAACATACGCATTCTCTAATACACGTCCAAGTGTCTCTACACTTCGATAGACGAGATCTATCCCCATCTTCAATAAGATAGAAGACATCTAATACGTGCTTGTCTAATCGTACTAGTTATGTCCCATTTCATAATACACACGACTTGAGATATTTAAGTAACAAACCTTATAAAGTGAGTCGAGATCTCATCAACCATAAACACTATCATGGTTTCTCTTTCACAGATTTGACACTAGGGACATTATCATATATAAAATATCATAATTGGTCCGTTAAAAGAACAAATATATAATAACATAAAGTCATTTATCATATTCATAAACCTAAAGAAATAGTAGCAATGATCTGACCCGGTCGGATCTGGTCCAACCCTATTGGGTTTAGGAAACTATTTCAACACCGCCCAAGGATCAAATCATACAAGGTTGTTAGTATGTCAGGGGACAATTAGTTGTTTGGTGGTCAGAGCATGATTTGTTTTTTAGCGTGAACAACAAGTCAGACAGTACAAGTTGATAGGTAGTAAGAGCAGAAAGTTGGTCCCACAAAATGCAGCCAATGGGACCACTTAGGATCCACCACATGCAGACAATGCAGAGGTAACAAAGGAGAAACCATGGGGACAACAACATGACGGGTCCCCACGGAGGTACCTGCCATGGGACACCCATGAGATCATTGTTTAAAAGGCGAAGTCAACGGATGTCCTGGCAATGGTCACTGGTCACTATCACAAAAAAGAAGTCTCTGGGCCATCGAGGCCACAGTGGAGTCTCTGTGTGACGCCAGTGAAGATACCAGGATTTCTGGAAGATCCAGGGGTAACAGCCGCCAAGGTACACGTGGACTATATTGAAAAGATGTATGTGGAGAATGCTCGCCTGGTCGCGCTGGGTCTACCTCCTAGGCCTATCCTATATCAACCTCCATTGACCGTAATCGCAAATGTTGGTAATCTGCCTCAGAGCCATCACAACCGATCTCGACCGATCAAAGTAGAAAAAAGTATCCACTCTTCTGCGGGCCAAGGCCGAAATAGAGTCCATGAATGGGGCCGTGAGAGGGGCCAGGGAAGAAGGTCAGAACATGAGCGTCCGGGTCTAGACCCCGACAGAAATATAGCTCCGAGGAGAGGGAGCCGGGATGATCATGCCGCCGGTTGGAACGTAAGGGATAGGCGGAGCGAACAACATAAGGAATTCCGCTCTCATACGAGCTCCACTTGAACCCTGTTGATCCCGCCATAGTGGATAAGATAGAACAAATGAAGAGGGAAATAGATACCCTGAATAAGTCAGAGGTTGATGGAAGAGATAAGCTAACCTGAGGAGTTAGCGTCCTCTTCGACGAGATCCTAAGGTCACTCCAGAGGGAAATGTTCATTACCCTACTTACAACTATTACCATGGGACTTCTTGACCTTACGATTGGCTCACAGCATTTCAAAGCCGAATCATATTGGCAACTCCGAATAAGTCCGCTTGGTGCATAGACCTTGTAGGCAGCATGCAAGACCGAGAGGCAACCTGGATCCGCAGTCTCCCTGATGAAGTTTGTAGAATTACAAACAAAATATAAAATGCAGAATTATTATTGATAAACTAAAAGTTACAAGTTACATTCCAATGTAGCTGATCATGGGGTATTTATAACTTCATACGCCTCATGGATCACTTATAAGTAAGTTACAAACGCTTACAACAAACTATAACTGAATAACCATTTTCTACACTACACTACTCAGCAGCCTTACACCACTCAGCAGCCTGCTGAGTTCAGTAGACACGTTGCACTCAGCATTTCCTTTAGCCTTTATACCAAGCTGAGAGTGGTACATGAACAACTTGCATTCAACATTCCCTTCAGCTACTGGAACACTGAAATATCTTTGAAATCCCCAATTTGTCTAGCAGATAGGAGAAAATAGGTACATCCAAGGCTTTGGTAAGAATGCCATCTATTTGCTCTTTTGTGTTGATTGGGAGAAGTTTGACAAAGCCCAGATTTGACTTTGTCTCTCACAACATGACATCAATCTATATGTTTTGTTATTTCATGGAAGACAAGATTATGAGCAATGTGCATGGCACTGGAGTTATCCCAAAATAATGCAGCAGGCAGCTACACTGGAACCCGTATGTCTTGTAGAATGTAAATCAGCCATTGAATTTCACAAACTGCATTTGCCATATCTCTGTATTCAGGCTCTGAAAAACTTCTTGCTATAGTAGTTTGCTTCTTTGCCTTCCAAGATATGGGGGTATCTCCTAGAAACAACATGTATCCTGATACTGATTTTCTTGTTCAGGGCAACCAGCCCAATCACTGTCTGTAAAACCTTTTAGGACATGGTTATTTTCTGCTGAAAACAAGATTCCTTGACCAGGATTAGCCTTCAAATATCTTAACAGTCTATGTGATGCCTTTATGTGGTTTTCAATAAGAGTGTCCAGAAATTGACTCAGTTGCTGAACTGCAAAAAAAATATATGGTCTTGTAAAATTTTGATAGATTAGTTTACCCACTAATAATCTGTATCTAATGATCTGTATGCAGTGTTATCTTCTAAAAGTGGTGAATCACCATGCTGTAAATTCTTTTTGGATTCCATAGGTGTCTTAACATGTTTTGCTCCCAAATATTCATATTCTTCTAGGAGGTTATGAGTGTATATTCTTTGAGAAATTGATATGCCTGCAGGAGTCCTAGCAGCTTCAATACCTAGGAATATCTCAATTTTCCAAGATCCTTAATAGCGAACTGCCGATGTAGGTCATCCTTAACATGCTGAATCAACTGCTAACTGTGGCTTCTGCTATGATGTCATCTACACAGACCAGCAAAGCAATAAAAGATTGTCTTGACCCATTTGTGAACAAACTGTGGTCATTCTTAGATTGAATAAATCCTTGAGATTTCAAGGACTCAGTTAACTTGCAATTCCAATGTCTGCTGGCTTGCTTGAGGCCATACAAGGATTTTGTGAGTCTGTAAACTTGGTTAGTTTAGTTGTTGTACAACCTGGAGGTAATTGCATGTATACTTCTTCATGCAAATCTCCATGTAGGAAGGCAATGTTGACATCCATTTGATGTAAGTGCCAATTATTGGCTGCTGCTGTTGCAAGTAAAGTTTTGACTGTAGTAATCTTGACAACATGAGATAAGGTTTCTTGATAATCAATTCCATATGTTTGAGTGTAGCCTTTTGCTACTAGTCAGGCTTTGTATCTCTTTACTGAAGCATTAGGAGTGTACTTGATTCTGTATACCCAGTAGCACCCAATAGGTTTCTTGGCTGAAGGCATATCAACTATCTCCTATGTGTAAGTCTTTTGTAGAGCTTCAATCACATTGTTCAGTGTTTCTTTCCACTCATCATGCTTGATAGCTTGATTATAATTCTTAGGTTCTTTAATAGCATCAATGGCATTAATGAATCTGGCTTACTCTGCTGAAAGGTTTTCCAGATTCATTACCTCACTTTGCATGTGTGGAGTCTGTGAAACTGTATTAGCACCACATTGATAAAGGGTTGGTGAATGTGATGTCTGGTAAGACTTCTACTACTAGCTTGTTCTTTGATAACTTGTTGATGGTCTTGAAATTCAGACGAGTCAGTCTTCTATGCCAAATCCAACTAGGTGATTGTTTGTTCTTGACAAGCAGACATGTTTCTGCTTTTGCTGTCTTCCAATCTAACACATACATGTTGTCTTCTCTTCTTCCTGCAAGTACAATTGTGTTGGTTTGTTTGTGAATCACCCTGCAACCTTCTTTGTTGAACTGCACATTGTAGCCTTTGTCATAGATGTTGGTCCCAGAGAAGGGTGAAACTATAGTCAGAGGGGGGGGTGAATGACTATAGTGGAGTTTCAAAAACTTTTCTTCTTCTAGTTAAAAGCTTTTGGGCGGCGGATAAGTCCCTTCTTACTATATTGTTTTCAAATCGGTTTAGACATCACGGATGCAAATTATGATGTATGCAAATTAAATGAATGTCGTAAAGTAAATTGCAGAAATTAAATTGACACAATGCTTATAGTGGTTCAGGGTGGTGTAATCCCTTAATCCACTCTTCTCCTGTGATGATTGGAGGAATTCACTATTGTTTTCACAGATACAATAGTATGATTGTCCTTGGCTTCCCAAGCTTCACAATCTACAAGACTATCACTCCTTGACTGCAGCAGCTTCAGTGATTTAGTCTTCCTTCTGCTGTTCCTTAAGATCAAGATCCTTCAACAGCTATCACAAATTCAACTCCTTCTCGATTTCCTCCGATTCGGTTGCTTCGAGTTTGATGTGAATGTGATTCACACACTTGCTTGATCAATCCTCGCTCCGAGTATGACTTTGTAGCTTTGAAGTCCGAGTTGATCACTAGATGTATCCTTGTAATTTCGAGAGAAGGCTTTTCAAATTGACAGAGTTTCGCTAGATTTTTCTTTCTTGATTGTTGTTTTCTTTTTCTCGTCAATGCCTTCTATTTATAGCCTTGAATACCTTCGTTTTTGAAATTCCGTCCGTTGGCTATATTAATGAGGGAATAATCCTTGATTTTATTCTTGATTCCCCCTTAATTGTATTCTCCTTAATTTCGGTGATCGGATTCTTTCTTCAAACGTATAGCGGATAATCCGTCCTTGATTGATCCTTTAATGATTTGAGCATTTAATGCATGATCTTTCGAATCTTCATCGTATATCAATTCGGCCTTGTAGGTGTCTCTTCGCCGTTTCTAGAACGGTCGAGTGAGCCTACCGACTTAGCCGTCACTTCTTCTTCGCCGTTTTGTTTTCTCTTTGCCGAAAGTCGGTTTACTCACCGATTCACTCGTTTCCTTCTTTGTTCTAGTATTTGGAGAGTCTTTGAACTTCACTGATCCTTGATTTGGGTGAGACCAGTGTACACCATATTTGAACATTTGAGTTTTATCATTTAAAACATAACTTAGACTTATCCAAGGTCATCACAGACTTCCTTGGTTATAAGTCAGACCATAAAGTCTTCATTACTTCTCTGCTGATGCTTGGCTGGCTTCACTTTGCCGAATATCTGTCTTTGCTTTGCCATCCTACCAACTAGTACAATACTTGTCGGACTTAACTTATACAACTTGTCAGACCCTAAGTAAAGACTTATACGAGAGAATTCTAACTTATTTCGGGCTTGCTATAACACTAGTATGGCCATCATCAAAACATAATAACATGTTCCTAACAATTTCCCCCTTTTTGATGATGCCAATACCCTCATAAGCCTGAACATAAGTAATCAAGATTTTCATAATACACAACGGATTGTAAGTTCAATAATTTTATTCATCCATCATAGGGCAATAAGATATTGCATCTTTTTATTTAAATGAACAAAGGCAAATGATAAGATAAATTGAATTGAATTAAGCAACAGGTAATTGGTTTACTTCTTAATTTCTTCAAACCCGATGCCCTTGCCTTTTTGTCCTCGCCTTTCCGCCCTTTCTCTTTCCACTGGAGCTTTCCACCTTTCCCTTCCCACTGGAGCTTTCAGGCTTTGAGTTACCTTCCCCCTTTGTGGCAGCATCAAAACGTGCCTCAAGGTCTGCAATTGCCGCATCAGACTCAGGGAGAGGGCCATACTTTCTCTCCAGTATTTTGTTGTTGGCCTCACCAACTTTGATGAGAAAGTCCAGTTGCTTGCCAGAATGTTCCATGATTTCATCTAGATGTCTTGAATTTTGGCCGTGTGAGCATTGAGGGTGTCTACCAATGGTTTGAGATTGTTGTCAACCGTCTCGGCATGGTATTCAAGATTGGTTTGGACATGGTGAGGGATGAGGTGTTGTAAGTTGCAAATTAAGTTTCCCTGTCTCTCCATGACCTCATCTTGAATTTTGATATGGGCGATGAGGGCCTCAATCTTGTGATGGAAGGAGGTTGCTTCACTCCTTAAGGCGTCTTTAGATTTTGCCTCGCCGTAGTATTGCCTTTCCATGTCCACAATGAGGGGTTGAATGTCCGATTGAACACTCTTTCGGATCAATTTCTTCTGGTGCCACATGGGCATCCTCTTCACCCTCATCACTTTCATCCTCAGCATCTTCACCTTGCTTCTCCTCATTGTCTTTTTCAACTTCTTGCTCTTCCTTTTCCTCTTCTTCCTTTGCATCTTGTGCTTCTTCCTTTTCTTCCATCTGCTCTTGTTCTGCCTCATTAGACACAGGGTCATTTAGAGGTTGTTGTTGAGTGTGGACTGCTTCATCTACCATTGGTCCCCCTTGTGCAATTGTGGGGGAGTTGACAAGTTCGGCCGAGTGAGCTTTATCAGCTGGCTCACTTGGCTGGTTGTCAACTTTGCTTATGCTTTTGAAAAGCACTTCCTGGAGAGTCAGTTCATCATCAGAAATCTCCAAATCTTCTTGATTTGTTTCAGGATTTCCTCCTTCTGAGTGGTCATCTTCTGACTCATCCCCTTCATCTTGTATCTCCTCCTCATCAGATGAGGTGAGTCTATATCCTTCTTCACCTTCTTCCGGGTAGGTGACTCCCTCGGTCGCGTTTCTTCTTCTGTTGCCGTGTCATCACCGATGGTCACAGCTCATCCAAATTGTTGGTGTCGGGCATGTTGGCCTCCTCTTGTGTCTTTTGAGATCCGGTTCTCCGTCCCACTCCCGATCTCGCTTTCGAGTTGCTTTCTTTTGCTCCCAGCTATAGGTTTGGGTTTTAGGGAAGCCTTGATGTAAGTAAACATCATCTTGGATTTGTGTGGAGACTGCAAGTTTGTGGGTCGTACTTTCAATTGATTGAACAAATGTTGAAGAGGGAACCCATATGATTTCTTCTCCCAGAAATCACCCTTTTTCTGCAAACCCTTGCCTGGTGCAGTGATGGATAGATCGATTTCCTTTTGAATCTGATCCTTCATTCGATTGAACACAAATGTTGCCCAGTCAAATTTGATGCGATTGTAGATAATGGCCATCAGTTTAATTCGTGCCTCAGTCAGGTTTTCCATTGACCCTTTTCTGCCTTCAATATTTTTGGTGATACCGGTGCAAACTCAGCAAACGGAAGTTTGAGCGTTGATCTAGGTAGATTGTATGTTTTGCTGTTTTTCTTTGGACTTTTGGCTATCTCAGTCCAGAACTTTGCAATGTCAGTTGGGAAAAGCTTGACATTAGCAGGTCCTTTCAATGGAAGGTGAAGGTAACGGTTGAGTGCACCTGGTGTGATGATTATTTCTCTTCCAAAGATTGAGCTTTGGATGCGATCAACTTCAGTCTTCTTTGTGCTAGGCACAAATTTGGCGTTTTTCCAAAACACTATCAGATTCTCATAGAAGATTCCAGTTATTGGAGGGTTTAGGAAAGTCATCAGCCCCAAATTCGAGCAGCAGTCAACCAAACGTTGAGCTTTTGAGTCATTATCACAAAATGAGAGATAGTGCTCGGGTTTGAAAAACGAGCCGGTTATGATTGATTTTTCGTAGTATTTTTCAAGAAAGTGATTTGGGAGGATGAAGCCATTGATAGGTAGAGGAGGATTAGAAGAGTATATCTTGAGGTTTTAGTGAGAAAAAGTAGGGTTTGTAATTTGCAGAAGTATGTAAAGATTTCTGAAAATCTCTAAGTATTGTTTATATAGTGTGATTTGGGTAGTGTGAACGTGGTTTTGAATATGGAAGGATTTGTGGCATAATGGCGTGATTTTGCGTATAAAAATCGCGATATTCGAGTGGAGTGGGGGTGTGGTTTGAGGCAAGTAATGATAGAGCCCGGGAATCGAGGAGTTTATAATTCGAAAAATAATATAATTACCTCCATGATCATAAGTTGATCGCCACGTGTGTATAGAATAATCCTCCATAATTTCCTTATTCTCCACGTGTAATCAGAATTGATTTTGTTCACACTCTTAATTTGTCCAAGTCTTTATTTCGGTGAAGTGCCTTCGCTGGCCACTTAGCCGTTCTATAGGTTCTTTACTTAGTCGCTCCATTTCACCTGTTCCTAACAATCGGTTAAGTTACCTTTGGATGCCGGTGCCTTACTTGTTGCATCTCCCGTAACGGCAAAGGTCGTACCGATTAATGAAGTCACTTAGCCGATTACTCCGGTTAGCCGCTTTTTGATACTTATTCAATTTCAATCATTCCTAACTCGTTCTTAGTTTTTGAATCTTTCATAAGCGAGTGGTTTAGTGAAGATGTCGGCCAATTGATCTTCGGTGGGTATGTGTTTTAGGATGACATCCCCCTTTTCAACATGGTCTCGATAAAATGATGTCTTACATCAATGTGCTTTGTTCTTGAGTGCAATACTTGGATTTTACGTAATAGATATTGCACTTGTGTTATCACACATGATTGGAATTGTTTTCTCTTCTACCATAGTCCCTTAGCCGTTGTCTTATCCACAAGTACTTGTGCAACAATGACTACCTGTCGCTATGTATTCTCGCTTCATTTGTTGATGTAGATATGGAGTTTTGCTTTTTTACCGAACCAAGAGACTAGTCCGGTTCCTAGCATTTGGCAAGTTCCGAGGTGCTTTTTCTATCTATTTTGCATCCAAAGGCATAGTCGAGTCCGAATATGATATCAATGTAAATCCTCCATCTTTTGGATACCAAATACCAACATTTAAAGTGTTTTTCAAGTATTTGATTATCCTTTTAGCCGCTAGAAGATGTGATTCTTTTGGTTGAGCTTGAAATCTTGCACATACTCCTACCGCAAATGCTATGTCGTCCGTTTGCGTTAAGTATAATAATGATCCAATAATTCCTCTATACAATTTTTGATTAACATCTTTTCCTCCTTCATCTTTTTCAAGTATGACTCGGCACACATTGGTGTGTCGTCTTTGTGCCACTTGTATCCATCCCATACTTGTGTATCAAATCTCTTGTATACTTTGCTTGACTAATGAAAATGCCATCCTTCATTTGCTTTACTTGAAGGCCAAGGAAGTAGTTTAATTCTCCCATCATGCTCATCTGAAATTTGCTCTTCATCAGGTTTGCAAATTTCTCACACATCTTTTCATCCTCTGATCCAAAGATTATATCATCAACATAGATTTGCACTAGCAATGTGCTTGCTCCTTCCTCCGAGTTTAAATAGAGTCTTGTCAATAGTTCCTTTGCTTGAATCCATTCTTGATCGAAGCGTGACAAGTGTTTCATACCAGGCTCAGGTGCTCGTTTGAGTCCATAGAGGGCCTTCTTGAGTTTGTATACTTTGTCTTCTTTTCCTTTAATTTGAAATCCAGGAGGTTGTTCTACATAAAATTCTTCTTCCAAGAGTCCATTTAGGAATGCACTCTTTACATCCATTTGATAGACTTTGAAGTCTTTGTGTGCAGCAAATGCTAGAAAAAGTCTGATTGCTTCCAATCTTGCTACTGGAGCAAAAGTTTCATCATAATCTATTCCTTCAGCTTGGGAATAGCCTTTTGCAACTAGCCTCGCTTTGTTTCTGACAACAGTTCCTTGCTCATCCATCTTGTTCCTGAATACCCATTTTGCACCAATGATGTTGGCCATTTCAGGTCTGTCAACAAGTTCCCAGACTTCATTTCTTTCAAATTCATTTAGTTCTTCTTGCATGGCCGTGATCCAATCTCGCATCTTGGATTGCATCATCTATGGTCTTGGGTTCCACTTGTGATAGAAAGCAAAGTTAGCATGTGCTCAAGTTGTCTTTCGGTTTCGACTCTGTGTGAATGTCTCCAATGACTTGTTCTTCGGGATGGTCTCTTAGCCAATTTAGATCCGGTTGAAGTTGATCTTCACTTGGTGCTTCCATACCTTCATGCCGAGCATGAACTTCAACTTGAGGAGCTTCATCCGGTGTATTGGTATGTGGCTCCTCTTGATCTTCGTAATGATGATTCATGATAGTAGTTGGTATGGTTGCATTTGTATAGATTTCTCTTTGTGGTGCTTTCTCTTCTTGATCTTGAAGATCTTCACCATTTGTGTTTGGTTCATCAAAAACCACATGTATTGATTCTTCAATCACCAAAGTTCTTTTATTTAGTACTCGAATACTTTTCGGTGTCCGAGTATCCCATGAAGATTGCTTCATCACCTTCTCATCAAAGGTATGCGGTTGATTCTCGTTTAAGACAAAACATTTTGATCCAAACATATGAAAATATGAGATATTGGGTTTTCTACCATTCCATATTTCATATGGAGTTTTTCCATGGTGTTTGTTGATGATTGATCCGTTTTGTGTATGGCATGCCGTGTTTGTCGCTTCAACCCAAAATCTCTTTGGTAAACATGCTTTCGCTATCATTGTCCCGATCGCTTCCTTGATGGTTCTATTTCTTCTTTCGCTACACCATTTTGTTGTGGAGTTCCCGCCTGAGATAGTTGATGTAATACTCCATTTTCTTCACAATAGGTTCGATAATTTCATTTAGAAATTCAAGTGCCTCTATCCGATCCGATCTTGATAATCTTTAGTTCTTTCTCATTCTCGGAGTCTTCTCAACAAATGCGGCGACTTCTTGAGTGTTTCTTTCTTCTTATTCATAAAGATGGTCCAGGTGTACTTTGAGAAGTCATCCACCACTACAAGAGTGTATTTCTTACCACTCACACTCACTGGTGTGACTGGTCCAAACAGGTCCATGTGTAGCAGATGTAGAACTCTTGTTGTAGATTGATGAGGCTTTGACTTGAATGAGTTTTTTATTTGTTTTCCTTTCGACAAGCATCACATAGACTTTCCTTTTTGAACGTAATCTCTGGCGTGTGCCTTCAACTAACTTGCTCCTTGATAGTTTGTTGATGGTCTTGAAATTCGAGTGATTTAATCTTTTGTGCCAAATCTAGCTTGTTGATTGTTTATTCTTGACAAGTAGACATGTTTCTCGCCTTGGTCGTTCTCCAATCCACCACATACATGTTGTCTTGTCTTCTTCCCGCAAGAACTATTGTGTTGGTTTGATCTGTGAATCACTTTGCATCCTTCTTTGTTGAAGTGCACATTGTAGCCTTTGTCACAAAATTGATCGATGCTCATCGATTGAAGTTGAGTCCCTTGACATATGCCACATTCTCGAATCTTTAGATTGTTCTTGATTATTGTGCCTTCCCCCTTAATTTTGCCAGGGTTTTCTTTACCTCCAAATGTGACTTTGGGTCCATCAAAAGCTTTGAAGTCGGTGAGCCATCTCTTGTTTCTCGTCATGTGTCCGGAACATCCACCGTCTATGTACCGACATCCTACAAAAAGATTAATTAAGTTTAGGTACCCAACACCGTTTGGGTCCATACCTGTTAGCAATCATGCCTCCCATACCAAGGGTGTGTCCAAAAGGTCTTCTTTTTGGATAATTGAAGTCATCAACTTCATATGTATAAGGCATGGCGGAATAGCTTCTAGTATTTTTACTGAAGGTATTCTGATACTTTTCTCCACCTTTTGGTGCATTTGCATCCTTCTTTACTTTCCAAAATGCAAGTAGGAAACCTTTCTTGCTTCATGTGTCTAGGAACGATTGGTTTTTCTTAAACACATGATGCATTTTGTGGAATGGTTTCTTCTTGTATTTTTGCATGAGCAACATTCCAATCATCCTCCGAAGGGTAAAGTCTTCCTTTTCCTTTCGGATGGTTTTTGTTCTTGATTGATCGGAATGAGGATTTAGTTTGTTGTTTCACTACACCGGGTTTTGACTTCACCGGAACAGATGATCCGTTGGAGACATGGTTGTCTCTTTCTAAATTTTGGTCCACTAGTGGTCCTCAATTTAGAATTGTGTTGACCATTATTCCTACGTTCATCCCGATCGTTGTAGCCAAGACCGAGATCCGGATCCAAACCTTTTTGGGGGTTTGTAAGCCGGTGCCTTTAGTGGTGCGGTGGATACCTTCACCGGTGAGGAGATTTCCTTAATCGATCCGTTAATAACGGTATGTATGATCATCTCGCTTTTTGTTGATCATTTAAGTAGGTCTCCTTACTAGTTAATTCAGCTTTTGCTTTATCCAGTTCTTTCTTTAACCTCTTATTCTCTTTCCTTAGATCCTTGCATTCCTTTTCCAGAATTTCTTGATTCTTTTCAATTTCATCAAATTTAGTCATGAGATTTTGGACTAGGTCGTCGTATCTAATGGAAGACTAGAGGATTGTGCAAAGTGTTAGATGTGGATGCATTAGATGAAGAACGGGAACTAGATGTTACCTCTCGTTTCATCTCGATTCTTTAGCCATTAAACATAGGCTTGTTTCCTCGTGTCCGAGCTATCACTTTTATCTTCATCCAATTCTTTGGTCATGAGACATAGGCATGCTTTTTCATTTTCTCGAACTCGTCTTCTTCATCACTATCATCCGAGTCATTGTCGATGATTGCTTTTCTTGGATTTCGCCTTAAGTGCCTTCTTGCTCCTTTTCTTTTCGATGCTTTGTATTTCTTCTTTTCATCATCTTTGTCATTTTCTTCGGGACAATCGGCCTTGAAGTGACCTTTCTTGTTGCGGTTGAAGCATCCGTATTCATCATCTTTCTTCTTCATGTCTCGGTTGAGCTTGATTTTTGTTTGATGATGAATTTCCTTTGAATGGCTTCTTTTTAAACCTCGTCAAAACGTTTAACTAATAAAGCTACCTGTTCTTTTAGTTCTTGTGTCTCTTTGCTGATGCATTCATCAAAGTTACTTTGCTGGGGTGCAGCTAATGCAGTGATTTTGTGTGTCTCTGCCGGAGCACCATCTTCGCCGTTCAATTGAATTCATGAGCTTTTAATTGGGACATCAGTGTCAGAGTGTCAGTGCCAGCTTGTCCCACATCTCCTTTGCTGTTTTGCAATCCTTTATTCTCATGAACATGTTGCTGTCTAGAGTCTTTAAGATCATATCTTTTGCTACAAAGTCTAGGTTTGCTCTTCTCCTGTCATCTTTGGTCCAATCTTTCTTGGGTTTGTTTATCTCCTTTCCTTGATCTCGCTCCCGTGCCTACCACAAGTAGTGATCATGATTAGGCCGTCGTTGATTACATCCAAAGCATCTCCTCATGAGTCGCCGCAAGATGAGATAACATTCTTATTTTATATTCATCAAAATTATTAACATTGAAAACAGTACTTTTGACAAGAAGTTTGAGGAATCCATCGGTGCAATTGAAGATATAAATGACGAGTGAATGAAAAACTCGATTTGAAAACTACTTTGAAAATATGTGATCTCCTTGTTACCGAAATTAGATCCGAATAGGTTCGATACTAGAACACCGCTGCTCCGATACCAATTGTAGGTCCCGAGAGAAGGGTGAAACTATAGTCGGAGGGGGGGGGGGGTGAATGACTATAGTGGAGTTTCAAAAACTTTTCTTCTTCTAGTTAAAAGCTTTTGGGCGGCGGATAAGTCCCTTCTTACTATATTGTTTTCAAATCGGTTTAGACAAGTCACGGATGCAAATTATGATGTATGCAAATTAAATGAATGCCGTAAAGTAAATTGCGAAATTAAATTGACACAATGCTTATAGTGGTTCGGGGTGGTGTAATCCCTTAATCCACTCTTCTCCCGTGATGATTGGAGGAATTCACTATTGTTTTCACGAGATACAATAGTATGATTGTCCTTGGCTTCCCAAGCTTCACAATCTACAAGACTATCACTCCTTGACCGGCAGCAGCCTTCGGTGATTCGGTCTTCCTTCTCGCTCTTCCTTAAGATCAAGATCCTTCAACAACGCCTATCACGATTCAACTCCTTCTCGATTTCCTCGATTCGGTTGCTTGAGTTTGATGTGAATGTGATTCACACACTTGCTTGATCAATCCTCAGTTCTGAGTATGACTTTGTAGCTTTGAAGTCTGAGTTGATCACTAGATGTATCCTTGTAATTTCAGAGAGAAGGCTTTTCAAATTGACAGAGTTTCTGCTAGATTTTTCTTTCTTGATTGTTGTTTTCTTTTTCTTGTCAATGCCTTCTATTTATAGCCTTGAATACCTTCGTTTTTGAAATTCCGTCCGTTGGCTATATTAATGAGGGAATAATCCTTGATTTTATTCTTGATTCCCCCTTAATTGTATTCTCCTTAATTTCAGTGATCGGATTCTTTCTTCAAACGTATAGCAGATAATCCGTCCTTGATTGATCCTTTAATGATTTGAGCATTTAATGCATGATCTTCTGAATCTTCATCGTATATCAATTCTGGCCTTGTAGGTGTCTCTTCGCCGTTTCTAGAACGGTCGAGTGAGCCTACTGACTTAGCCGTCACTTCTTCTTCGCTGTTTTGTTTTCTCTTTGCCGAAAGTCAGTTTACTCAGCCGATTCCTCGTTTCCTTCTTTGTTCTAGTATTTGGAGAGTCTTTGAACTTCACCGATCCTTGATTTGGGTGAGACCAAAGTGTACACCATATTTGAACATTTGAGTTTTATCATTTAAAACATAACTTAGACTTATCCAAGGTCATCACAGACTTCCTTGGTTATAAGTCGACCATAAAGTCTTCATTACTTCTCTCGCCGGTGCTTGGCCGGCTTCACTCGCCGAATATCCGTCTTTGCTTTGCCATCCTACCAACTAGTACAATACTTGTCCGACTTAACTTATACGTCGACCCTAAGTAAAGACTTATACAGAGAATTCTAACTTATTTCAGGCTTGCTATAACAGCTAGTATGGCCATCATCAAAACATAATAACATGTTCCTAACAATAGAATTGACTAATGCTTAGAAGATTGGAATTCAAACCCTTAACATATGCCACATTCAGAATCTGCAGATTGTTTTTTTAACATGGTGCCTTCCCCCCTTAATCTTGCCGGGGTTTTCTTTGCCTCCAAAAGTGACTTTGGGTCCTTCGAAAGTTTTGAATTCAGTTAGCTATTTTTTATTTCCTGTCATGTGTCTGGAACATCCACTGTCTATGTACCAGGCATTCTACAAAACAAGTTAAGCAAGTTTAGGTACCCAACACTGTTTGGGTCCATACCTGTTAGCAGTCATGCCTCCTACTCCATGTGTATATCCAAAAGACCTTCTCCTTGGATGGTTGAAGTCATCAACCTCATACGTATAAGGCATGATAGAATAGCTTCTAATATGTTTACTAAAAGTATTCTGATACATTTATATACATTTTGGTGTATTATCATCCTTTTTCACTTTCCAAAATACAGTAGATGACTTGTTTTCATATTTCCCTTTGTATCCAGGACCATGCCTTATCTGGCTTTTCCCAAATACATTTGGCCTTGTATGAAATGATTTTCTCTTTTATTGTCAAGGTGGAACATTCCAATCATCTTCTGAGGGGTAAAGTCTTCTTTTACCTTTCAGTATACCTTTACCCTTAGTAGGCGGGTAAGATGATTTGTTCCGCTGTTTCACTGCACTGGTTTTTGGCTTCACTGGTGCAGGATGAGTAGTTGAAACTATGGTCTGTCATTTTCTGTATTTAGGTCCAGTGTTGGACTTAGTTCAGATATTTGTTGACCATTGTTTCTCTTCTCATCTTGACTATTTTTTCCAAGACCAGATCTGGATCCAAACCTTTTTAGAGGTATGCAAGCTGGAGCATTAACTGGTGCAGTGGTGGCCTCAGCTGGTAGGGAAGTTTCCTTAGCTGGTCTACCTAATGAGTGATCATCTAATACTTGTTGATTTGCTAAGTGTTCCCTCTTACTAGCTGATTCAGCTTTTTGTTTTTCCAGTTCTTTCTTTAATATTTTATTTTCCTCATTTAGATTCTTATATTCTTGTTCCAGAATTTCATGAGCTGATTGAATTTCTTCAAATCTACTCATGAGATTTTGAATTAGATTTGTAGAATCTAATGGAAAAGTAGAAGATTGTGAAGTGTCAGATGAGGATGCATTAGATGAGTATGAACTAGATAGTACATCTGTTTCTTCAATTTCTTTTGCTATTAATCATAGGAAAGCTTTTTCGTTGTCTGAACTGGTGCCTTCACTGTCATCTGAATCATTTTCAGATGATTCTGCTGCATCACTTTCACCGATGGTTTCAGCCTTTAATGCTTTCCTGCTCTTTCTTTTGTCAGACGACTTGTATTTCTTCGTTTCTTCATCTTTGTCTTTTTCTTCTAGACAATCGGCCTTGAAGTGTACTTTCTTTTTTTAGTTGAAGCATCTAAGTTCATCATCCTTTTTCTTCATGTCTTTGCTTGAATTTGACTTCTTATTTGATGAGGAACTTCCTTTGTACTGCTTCTTCTTGAATTTGTCAAAATGTTTGATCAGTAGAGAAATCTGCTCATTTAGTTCTTGAGTCTATGTGCTGGCTGAGTCAGTTGCTTTGCTTTGCGGGTGTGCAACCAGTGCACTAGCCTTGTGTGGCTCTACTAGTGCATTGTCTTCACTGTTTAACTCAAATTCATGAGCCTTTAGTTGAGACATCATTGTTAGGGTGTGAGTTTTGCAAGATCTATTGTGCCTTTGAGTATTGAGGTGATGATCTTCCATCTTTCAGGTAGACCTATCAAAATCTTCGAGCACACTCCTTTCTATGGATATGTGTGGCCAAGTAGTTGCAGTTCACTGATAATGCTTGAGAATCTGTTATCCATTTGATCAATAGATTCACCTGTCTTCATTTTGAAGTTTTCAAACTTTTGTTTTGCAACATATAGTTTATTTTCTTTGATTGCCTCTGATCCTTCATTGTTAAGAGCAAGTTTGTCCCACATGGCTTTTGCAGTTTTGCAATCTTTAATCCTCATGAACATATTTTTGTCCAAAGTTTTCAAGATCATATCCTTTGCAACAAAATCAAGATTTGCTCTCCTTCTATCACCCTTGGTCCAATTCTCCTTTGGTTTTTCAATTGATTTTATTTGATTTTGACCAGTGGTTTCCACAGTCACGATCTTGATAGGGCCATCATTAATGAAATCCAGCATCTCCTCATGAGTTGCTGCAAGATGAGATAACATTCTTCTTTTGTATTCTTCAAAATTGTTAACATTAAAAACATGAATTTTAGACATAAAATTTGAAGAATCCATGAAGAAATTTTATAAGAAATACACTAAAGCTTATTGAAAATACTTTTGGAAATTGTGATCTCCTTGTTACCAGAAATTAGATCCGAACAGGTTCTGATACTAGGAACACTGCTCCGACACCAATTGTTGGTCCCACAGAAGGGTGAAAGTCAGAGGGGGGGGGGGTGTGAATGACTATATTGTGAGTTTAAAAACTTTTAAACCTCAGGAGTCGCAAAACCTTTTCTGATGAAAAGCTTTTGGGCAGCGGAATGATAAAACCCTTCTAAAGTGTATTTTCAACTTTGTTAAGCAATCACAAGCAAATAGATAAACCGTTGAAAGTAAATGCAGAAAGTAAATGTTGTAAGTAAATAACACAAGGTTTATAGTGGTTCAGGGTGGTGTAATCCCTTAGTCCACTCTTCTCTTATGATGATTGGAGGAATTCACTATTGACTTTCACCAATACAATAGTGTGATTGTCCTTGGCTACACAAGCTTCACAATCTCCAAGACTATCACTCCCTGGCTACAAAATATTCAGTGACTTAGTGTTCAACACTGCCCCTTGAAAACAAATCCTTCAGCAGCTATCACAAAGGGTTTGCGGTTCCCTCTCAGATGATCTGATTCAATTGCTTTAGTTGGGTGTGAATAAGATTCACAAAGAGTTGATCAATCTCAGCGCTTGATATAGATTTGTAACTCTGAAATATGAGTTGATCTGCTAGATATGTCTTTTTAAGTTCAGATAGAAGGCTTGTGAATTTTGACAGAGTTTCTGCACTTAGTGTATGCACGTATATTTTATGTATCTGTCAATGCCTTCAATTTATAGCCGCGATCTCCTAGATTTGAAAATTCGTCCGTTGGCTATTTAATGTGGAGAATAATCCTTGATTCCTCATTGATTTTATTCTCCTTGATTTCAGTGATCTGGATTTTATTCAAACGTTTTTCATAAAACCCGTCCTTGATTGATTCTGCATTAAATGCTTGATTTCCTTAATTTTCAAGTTCTGAATAAAATGCAGACAATATACTTGACTTTACTGTTACTTAACTTGGCTGTTGCTTAGCCGGTCCAATGACTCCTCACTATTATTTTTTATAGTCAGTCGAGAGAACTTCCACTTAGCCGGTTTGCTGTTTTCTATGATTCTCAATGTCAAGAGTATGCTTGTACTTATTTGATCATTTAGTTGGGTGAGATCAATATCACCATATTTAAATGAATAGATTTCATCACTTGTATTGTATCCTAGACTTATCCAAGGTCATCACAGACTTCCCTGGTTGTCAGTCCATAAGTCTTCACTTTCCTCTGATTGTACTTGGGTGCCTTCACTTAACTGATCTTTTATCTTTTAATTCACTGAGCCGTCCTACCAGTCTAGTATAGTACTTGTCTGACTGAAATTATAGAACATTTCAGACTCTAAGTAAAGTCTTATACATATATTACTAACTTATTTCAGGCTTGCTATAACAGCTTGTATGACTGTTGGTCCTTTGAAAAGGATTTGTTTTAGAAGGGGGGAGGGGGGTTGAATAAACTTAACACTTAAAAACTTTTTGAAGTTTTACGGACTCGACGGGGTCAATAGTCGTCGACCTTCGCAAGATCCGTCGACTATTGAAGCTATTGAATTTGTTGCAGCGGAATATATCAGATTAAGCCTTGTTACTTGTTGTTTAAAAGATGATACTAAGTATTAGATACTCAGTAGTAGGTAGTGTGATTCAGTAGCTAGTTCAGCAAGTTGATGTGATAAGCATGCAAATAAAGTAAATTGCAGAAAGTAAATGCAGTAAAGTAAATTATAGTGGTTTCAGGTGGTATAATCCTGTCAGTCCACTCTTCTCCTGTGATGTTGGAGGAAATCCACTGGAGACTTTTGAGATAGCTGTTACAAAAATCCCTAAAATGTTTGTCCTTGACCAATGACTATGGCTTCCCAAACTGAACACTAGAAACAGGTAGGATTGCTGCTTCTATGTATTCCACTGGTCCTTGAAGGGTAAGATTGCCTCTTCACCAGCTCCACCACAAAACACAATAGTCCTTGACACTTCAGTAGTGCTTCTCTGTCTTCAGGTTCTTTTGATCAGGATGATAAGATCAGGAGGTTGTAGTCTTCAAGTGTGTATACTGGATAGAACTTGATTGCATAAACACTTGAAGAAAATGCTTGATCAGAAAGTTAAAGCTCCGGTATGCTCAGCAGGGTAAGATTGCACTTTGATCAATTTCTTGCTAAAAAACATAGTTGCTTCGTCTATATACTTGTTGTTGCAATCTGAAATAAGAGCCCTCTATTTATAGGTGTAGATCATGTGATTTGAATTTGAATTTCAAATACAACCGTTACAGGATTGGCTGAATATTCCTAAAATTCCCTCTGCTGTACCTTACTGACACTGTCAGTGTCCTTCAGACAGTCCTGTCTATCAACCAATGATTTAATTCTATTTGATATGGCTCTAAAATCCTTACAACATCCCTTTCATCTTGGCCATTGATTGACCGATTAATCCAATGCTTGTAATTCATCCTTATCCTTTTAATTTTGCAGAAAAACTTGGATTAATTCGACTTTTGTATTCAACAAACATCTGTTGTATAGGTCTGATGATGTCAATATATGGTCAGCTGAATTTTAGTCTGCTGTGTTTTATAAACACCTTAGCTGACTTCTCCTAATCTAACTTTTTATAATGAAGTTAGAGTACACCATTTTAATCATAACTAAGTTCCAATCACCACTTTATTTTATATGGAACTTAGACCTTCTACAAAAGGTATATGTGATCAGTTTAGGTCATCACAAACTTCTCTAAATTCTGATCCCATATCCTTGACTTTTAATACTAAGTTTAATCCCTTAGCCTTCATTTCTGAGTTTGAGCCCTCAACCTTCAACCATCAGCAGGTCTTAGACACTCTACTGGCCTAGATAGGTCTACTGATCAAGTCAGCTGACTTTTTTACAGTGCTTGTTTGATCAAACCTATACACAGATCAAACTCTAGTAAACATTTACGTTCAATCTAGACATCTTTTTGCTTTTTCTCTATAACAGCTAGTTTGGCACTTATCATTAAAACTAAAATATGTTCAACAATGACCATCATCAAAACAAATAAAATGTTCCTAACAGTAAAATATTTCAGTGCCGTATTCTAAATCAAACGACATGTTGCGAAACAAAATTGTGGAGCTGCGAAGTGCCACAGGGGAATCATGGCCGGCTAGACTTGTAGCTTCTGTCGTACCCTATCCATAAGCTTGTTTAAGTCGGTTGAATGATTACCTTAGTGAGAATAACCTCAGAGTTGGAGATACATGCAGCTTCGAAGTCATTGATCAACCAACAGATAATCATGTCGTGTTTAATGTGGGGTTTATCAGACATCCAAGATCTTAGAATCTGTTCAATTAAAACTCTTTTGTATTACTTTTGGATCATTTTTATTGTATTTTTTTTGGATTACTTTTGACTTACTTTTGAAATTTTTTGAATATGTTTGGACCAGTTTGACATTTTCATTGTATTACGTTTTCTTTAAGTTTGGATTAATGTTTGAATTAATTTGTTTTTATGATTTTTGATTGTATTACATTGTGATTGTATATTTGTGTTTGGGTGATTGTTTGTATCATGTTTGGATGATGCAAAAACACACAAATATTTTCAGTGTTGGGCTATAAACGTCATTCAGGCTGACGTTCGTATCATACAACCAACGTCAGTTACGCTGATGAAATACAACATTTTTAAACCAACATCAACAAATCTGACGTTGGTTTGCAAGACCAATGTCTCAAAGGCTGCCGTTTAACAAACAGAAGCTCATTAAGTTCTGGAATCAGTAACGTCGGGAGTAGTGACATTTATGTTTTATTCCAACGTCAGATTTTGTGGCGTTATAGCAGCAAGAAAATATGCAGTTTTGGACTATAAAACGTCTCCAAGTCTAACGTTTATTATACACATTAACGTTAGCTGTACTGACGTTTGTTCGGATGCCGGCCTAAAAATCCATGGCTAATCGTAAAACTCTAAAAACTTCATTTTCCCCATAATTAATGGTGTTTCAAGCCATGGAGTATGAGTGTTGATTCCATTTTTCTTCCATTTTGTTTGAAAATGATATTTGGGTGAAAAATGTTAAAGAATGTGAAATGAATTTTGATGATGAAGGATGAAGAAGATAAAGACGAAAATGAATTTTAATGATATAAGAAAGTTGTTGTAACGCCCCGTTGCCGGACACCGAGTCCTTATCCGTAAAAAGAACGTTCGGCACGTATAAAATACAATAATTTCACTTTATACGTAAGCCTCTACTACGTCGTATCGAGTTAAGCAAAACGACTCGGGAATTTTTTTTCCAAACAACCAATAATAGAAACTCAATATCTAAAGATTGAAATGTAACATTTATTACGTTGGGAAAAGAAATCAAACGAAAACCAAACGTACGAAAAACCTCCAAACGTATACCAGAAGAAATTACAAAGTTTCCAACAAAACTCCAAGTCTAAAAAAATAAGTAAAAACATGAATAAATGAACTCTTCAACTTCGGCGTCCTTAAACGTCGTCATCAAAGTCCTCATCGAATTCCAGATTTGCCTGTTCGTCTCCTCTCCCCCAAACACATAAATAAACATGCATTTGAGGTAAGTACATTGCACATAGTAAGAAGTAGAAGAAATTAACTAAGGCTCTTTAACTATTTTTTTATTATAATAATTATCTTTATGATACCGACACGATCTAAGGTTCACTTCATGCCCATCGACATGTCCTGACTATACGTTTCTAGCTTAACTTATCTTGGTTACGTCATTACTCAAGGAAACTACATATGGTGTTCATCAGCCTGAATATATACTTGCTAACTAACGGTGATTAGCACCGATTAGCTCCGGGGTTTCCCCGGTATGCGTATACATTCGATGAATTTCCTCCACTACCCTTAAGCCTTTTGAGCCCGTAACGTTGTTCACCTTTTATGACCATATCACATCACCGATATGAAATAGTGCCTAACTAAGAATATGTGACGTTTTAGCTTTTACTACACGTATGTAATTATTATGTGTTGCCATCTAGCCACTTAAGTGTTTTCAAAGCAAAGCTCGCCTTAACGACTCTACTCCCTCACTTAGTCAGCTAGACATCACATCCTATCAAGTACACAGACATTGATGAACTCTAGTTCATCAAAGCACAAACCCTTTCATGCCCTTCCGACGGATCCGAACTTCAACTCCCTTTAAGAGTACATCCGATGCCGAAACTAAACGAATCGGAAGCTCAATCGTAGCTTGTTTATGTTTAATTAATGTTATTAGATCAAAGGATTAACATTTAAAACTCATTGTACGATTTAAAACAACATTCTCCTCTAAACAGGGTCCAGTGCGCTCGCACTGAGCCTCTGTATGTAAAATTCGATTTCTGGTCGTCCAGTGTGCCAGCACTGGGACTTGGAGCACCCGCACTGGGCTTCAGTGCAACCTCACTGGGGTCTGGTGTGCCCGCACAAACTCTCTGAATGTAAAACCCACCTTTAGGACCTCTAGTGCGTCCGCACTGGGCTTTGTGCGCCCGCACCAAGCGTGGCAACTCTCCAAAAACACAATTTTTGAACCCTAATCGTTCCCAAACTTATTCAACATCAATATACTCAAAAAAAAGGCATAAAACACAGATTTTATCTCTCATGGCATCTGTAGATCCTTAGGCAATACGAAGATAACAATTCTAGCATAAAATCATCTCCAATTCTAACAAAAACCCTATGAAACCATAATTAACTTGTAGGAAGACCTTCTTGCCTTATAAGCAACCTAGTCCAAGCCACAAACTCTGAAAGACTGCAGCAACGATCCTCCCTCACACAGAAAACCTATGTGATCAATTCCTAAAATGTGAGATTCGATCACATGCTTCGATTAACACAAAACTATGAAAGATACGAGTTTTGATCTCCAAACTCATCTAAAATAGCAGCTAGGTCAAAAGTTCATAACTTAACAAAGCTCTAAACTTTGAGTATTGAAACGATGCTCCTTTCACAACGATTCCAATGCTCTACTCGAATCTGAAAACGGTTGAGATTTGACTTAGAAAACGGAAGAAATCTCTCAGCCTTTCTCTCAAGCTCCCACACGCAGATAATAGGGATTAGGGGGAGAAAATTCCAATTCAAAAGATTAGAGAAACTTATGGGGTTTATTTTTCCTTAAATAGGAAAAATCCCAATAATTACCTAATCCCGTCATTTCCTTAATTACTCCTTTTACTTAAAAATCAGATTTCCTTAATATATATATATATATATATATATATATATATATATATATATATTTTTATATATATATATATATATATATATATTTTCCCCGTAAAAACTTAACTCCAATAAAAGAATTCAGAATAATAATATTTCGTTTTTGCAAATTGACACGTCTGCCTTTTCCCGAAAATCGGAATATTACATTCCTTCCCATTAAAAGGAGTTTCGTCCTCGAAACTAGATATACCTTGTAAGTCCATAAAATCTAGGAATTCGCTGATCATATCATCTTCAACTTCCCAAGTTGTCTCCTCAGGTGAATGATTGCTCCATTGAACCAAAACCAAAGGAATCAATCGTCTCTTAATCATCTTTTCTTTTAGTCTAAAATTCTGATCGTTTTCTCATCATACGCAAGATTATCATGAAGAACCTCCGGATCAACTGTGGTTTCTGTTGGTCCCTTGAAAAGGCTTTGGTTAAGTTTAGAGGGGGGGGGGGGGTGAATAAACTTAACACTTAAAACTTTTGGAGTTAACAAACTCAGCAACTTCAACAGCCTGCTGATACTTTAGTAGTCTGCTGACACTCAGTAGTCTGCTGACTGTTGAGTTTACTGAATTTGTGCAGTGGAATTATATAAAAAATTAAGCCTTATTACTTGTTAAATATGATACCAAGTATTAGATACTCAGTAGTGTATGTGTGTGAATTCAGTTGCTAGATTCAGTAGATTGATGTGGTATATAAACTAAGTATAGAATGTAAATGCAGAAAGTAAGTAGGCGGATTTTATAGTGGTTCCAGGTGGTGTAATCCTGTCAGTCTACTCTTCTCTTGTGATGTTGGAGGTAATTCACTAGAGATATTCTTGAGATAGCTGTTACGAAAATCCCTAAGATGTTTGTCCTTCACCAATAGCTATGGCTTCACAAACTGAAAACTAGGAACATGTGGGATTGCTGCTCCAAAGTCTTCCATTGGTCCTTGAAGGGTAGGATTGCCTCTTCACCAGCTCCACCACAAACAACAGTCTTTCACACAGATGTGCTTCACTGTCTTCAACGATTTCTTGTAAAAGAAAGTTTGAATCAAGAAAATGATTCGGTTGCGTGCAGCCTTGATCGGGATGATATGATCAGCAGCTTGCAGTCTTCAAGTGTGTAAACTTGATGTAGCTTGAATACAGATTACACTTGAAGATTTTCTCTGGATTAGTAGCCTTAAGCTCATTAGGGTCAGCAGGGTGTTTTTCTTGATCAGAAATCGAAGCTCAGAATTATCTGTATTTTTCTCTTAATGTTCATCATCTTTACCTGAATATGGAGTCCTCTATTTATAGGTAGGAGTCCTTGTGACTTGTATTTGAAATTCAAATGTAGCCGTTTCAGATTTTGTCCCATTTGACTTGCTTTCTGTCACTGTTCATAGTACTGACACAGTCAGACTGCTTTTTGACAGAATGCAGTCTGTCCATCCTTTGACTTGTATCCATTGGATAAAATCATGAATCATCCCAACATCCTTTTAATCTCAACCATTGATTTATTTGATAAATCAGAGGTTGTTGGCTGTCCTTATCCATGTAATCTTTCAATGTAACCTTTGAATAATTCGATGTATGTGTGTCAGCAGGTTCCTGAGATAACAAGTCTGCTGATATTTATATTTGTTAGCTGATCCATAGTTTGCTAACTGTCTTTTATCTAACTTTTATTTATGAAGTTAGATTACACCTTTTTGCAAATAACTAAGTTCCAATCATCATCCATCCTATGGAACTTAGACCTTGAACACAAGGTATATGTAATCAGTTTAGGTCATCACAGACTTCCCTAAATTCTGATTCCATATCCTTGACTTTAATTACTAAGTTTGATCCCTTATCCTTCATTAACTGAGTTTGAGCCCTCAGCCTTCAGTCTTCAGCAGGTTCCTGATAAGTCTATTGACCTAGCTACCCTACCGATCTAGACTAGTCTGCTGATATAAGTCAGCTGACCTTTACAGTGCTTGTTTGATCAAACTTATACAAAGATCAAACTCTAATTAAACTATACATTTGATCTAGATATCTTTTTACCTTTGCTCTATAACAGTTAGTCTGGCACTCATCACTAAAACTTAAAAATAAGTCTAACAATTTCCCCATTTTTGGTGATGATGCCAATACCTGCACCTAACAGCAAAGCAAAAAGATTAAAAACAAAAACAAGAAAAATTCCAGTCATATCTCATTATAATCATTTGTTCAAAGATATTACAGTCTAGAATCAGCAAAAGATAAAACACATAATGTATGCTGATCTACTGTCTTCTTTCTCTTTCTTCCCTTGCCTTTTGCACTTGTTCTTGGTAGGCTCTTATCTCTCTGATCATATCTCTCATCCATTCATTTTCAATCAGAGAGAAATCAATGTAAGGATTCACTTCTTTCCACCAATGCCATGCTTCAGGTAAAAGGAGATTGATTTGATTTACTCTAAAGCCCAAACGCATGTATAGTTCTTTGAATTCATTAAGTGACTCCTTTGCATTTGTGATAGGCAAACTCCTTTCACCTCTACCACCTCTTCCACCTCTTCCACCTCTCTTTGGAGTCCTCAAAGCTTTAACTCTTGCTTCCCAGAACTTGAGTCCCAGAAAGGAATTTAGTCCCTCATGGAAACCTTTGTCATGGTAAGGTTTTCTCTTGTTGTAGTAGACCTTCTTGTATTCTTTCAGTAGATCATCAGTGAGTGGAAGTCTGCCAGTGCAGGCTCTCTGAAAGCATTAGTTTCATCTTCCTATTTCTTCTTATTAAATATTCTGGCAGCCTCTTTTGCTACTGCTGTTTGGCCCTCTTCCCCCTTATTGACATCATCAACAAAACGAGACAACATGCCATGAACACTCTCCTGTGTGGTAACCAGATTACTCAGTTGTCCCTCCATGATTTCAGTTCTTGTATCAACTGTAGTAATCCTTGCTTGCATAGTTTGCTCCAGCAGATTGATCCTCTCAGTAAGTTTAGGATCCAATCCAGCAGGTTGAGATGTTTCAGCAGCCTCAGCAGGCTTTGGTGCCTCAGCAAGTTTATCAAGTTTTTGGTGGATGGCTTCCAGTTGATCTTACAGAAACTTCTCCTTAAGTGTATTTCCTTGCTTAATTCCTCTCACTTCAAGGGTAAGGTCAGCAAGAGCATACTGATTGGAAGTAATATTGGAGGCAACTGTTTCTGTAGTCCTCCCTCTATTCTCCACCAAATTGATTAGATCTTCAAATCTCTGGTCTTGCCTGTCAAGTTGAGTTCTTAAATTTTCAATTTCATTTCTGACAGTCCTCAACTCTTCCATGACATGTGCTGGTACCCCACCAACCATTCCTTCAGCAGCTCCATCAGCAGGCTCTACCACATTATATTGTTGCCTCTGTCTGCTGATAACCACTACAAAACTCATATCCAATCCAGCAGGGTCAGGTCCTTGGTACTCCTCCAAGATAGGATCAAGAGCAGGTTCTTCAAGAACTGGAACAAATGCCTGTTGAGGTTCATCATCAACATCTTCCTCTTCAGGCATTTGAAACTCCTCATCACTATAGTCATAGTCCAGCAGCTGCTCATCCTCATTAATAACAGCAGTCTGCTGACCATCTTTCCCTTTAGTGGTCTTGACTCTAGTAGGCTTCACTACAGCAGCCTGTACTCCAACAACAGCAGGGGTTTCCTCCAAACCCAAAGTTTGTTCCAACCTTTGTCCAGGTGCTGTTTGTACCTCAGCAACCTGTACCTCCTGTTCCAACCTATGTCTAGTGTCTTTGTTTGATCCTCACAAGAACTCCGTACCTCCTCAATCAACAGTGGGGAACCTTCAAATCCCATAACCATATCCAATCTTTGTGCCACCACTGTTTGCTCCTCAGTGACCAGCACCCTATGTACAAGGATTGCAGGGAATTCAGCCCTGTTTTCTTCTTGAAATCTTTCAGCATGGCAATCCTTCTCAGTGTATTTCCAGTTTTGGATAGGGTTCCTTCAGTGTCAATGCAGTTTTGATATTGAATTGAATCTTCTGAACTGACATCTGGTTCATTGTGATCAGTAACCCTCTCATCATCCAAATCCACATCTTGCTGATCTTACAAGTTGATCAACAGGTTCAGCAACAAATGAAGCATCGACTCACCAACCAAACTATTTGCACCAAAATTTACACCTTCATTTATTAGTGCCTCCAAATCATCCCTGGTCAGATCCTTCAGATCTTCATTCATGTCTTCAGTTTGTTGCCTCTCAGTGGATTGTCCAGCTCCAGTAGACTGTTGTACATTTGGCTCAATAATCATAGCACTTCCACTGACTCTTCCTGGACCAGAGGGGTGATTACCATCAGAATCAGATGATGAGGAGTCATCATTATCACCTCTTGGATCCCTGAACTTGATACCTTCTTCTTTCTGTTGTTCATCAAACAAATCCATCAGCCTTGATTGCAATAAGGAGGTATCAACCAGATCCAGCAAATTTTCCACTCTTAATCTCTTAAAAGCCCATTCTTCAAAATCTGTCATTGGTTCTGCAGCTGGCTTTTGTCTCTTGTAGAAGCCAAACTTCCACTGAAGGTAGTTTGCAATCAGTAGGAACTAAGGATCAACATATCATTCCTTTTTCTTCTTCTCCTTCCTCTCAAATGGCATGAATGACTTCCTGGGAGCTGTTCCAGTACCTTGCTGACCTCCAAAGGTCTCAACAAGTAAACTCAAAGTTTGTTCCACAGATGCCTTAAGGTCAGTAGGTTGCTCAGGTTGGATGTTAGTCCCTACTACCTCCATCTGTACAACACTTGGTTCCCGCTGACTTATATGCTCATCAGCAGGGTTAGCAGCAGACTGCTCTTCCCTCTGAACTATTGCAGGACTTGGGTCTTGTACCAAATTTTCAACTTCCACAGCAGGTATTGACTCAGTATTCTGCTGTGGTTCTTCAAAAAGTTGCTCAATAACAACTTGTGCAGGTTCAGTAGGCTCAGGAGCCTTTGCAGGTGAGGATTCAACAGTTTCTACATCAGGCTCAGGGTCAGTAGTCTGTTGTGACTCTCCAGTAGGTTGCTCAGAAACAACCTCTACATCCTCAGTAGGCTTGATAATAGTTAAGGGCTCAGCCTCAATAGCCTCTCCTTCTTCTTCTACTTCTTCTTGTTGTTGTTCTCTCAGACTTTCCAAAATCCTAAATTGTTTTCCTTTGCCATGCTTCTTCTTCTTGGCAATCTCTTTCATTCTTTTGGAAAGTGGTTCAGCTTCAATTTCAGTAGACTTTCTCTTTCTATTGGCTTCCTTTTGTTGCTCCTTCAAAATTTTTGCAACAGTCTTCTTAGCAACTACAGCAGGGTCAGTAATCTCAACTTCAGCTGGACCCTCAGCAGACTCAGCAATCTGTGCTGTTTGCTTCCTTGTTCTTTTAAGCTTTAACATCTCTGTTATTTTTCTTGTGTCAACAGCCTTTCTTTTCTCAGTAACCTTCTTGGGTGCAGCAGGCTTGTCAGTTTTCTTAACCTGTTCACCACCAGCATCACCACCATCTCCATCATTACCATCACTTTCAGTAGCCTCAGCATCAACATCTTCATCATCATCCAGACCAGGGATAGGAATAGCAATTTCTGGCTTGAATCTGGATTTATTAATCTTTTTAGATAAAACATCAGGTATCTGAAAGTGATTCAGCAGGGTTTGAATCATTAAGCCTAAAGGCTTGACCTTTGATTTCCTTGTACCATATCTATCTTCAGTGAACACCTTCTTCATGTAGTGTACAAGAAATCCAGCCCAATCAAAGTTCATACTTCTACAGATGATGATCATCAAGTCTATTTTGGGTCCAGATAGTGTATCTAGACTTCCAACAAATCCCAGAATAGTCTTGGCTATTAATTTGCTCAGTAGATTGTACTCAAATCCAATATGTTTCACATTAATGCTTAAACTGGAAGGTATAGCATCATTTGTCTTTATTTGATCCACAAATTTTATCCTTGGTAGATTCATTGCCTCTGGATTAGTGGGAGCACCATTTCCAGGTGCAAAATGAAATAAATTTCTTAGCAGGCTCTGAATCTTCATCTTCCATTCCAGTGAACTTGGGTTCATCAAACCAACATGTATTGTTTTTTCATGTTTCAGTGACCTTTTGTTCAGTACCCTGAATGCCTTACTGACTGAAGAATATCCCAAGAAAATTCCTTCATCTGATTTTGGTTGGAATGTCTTCAGTTGTTCCTTATGATTCAAAATAAAACAATTGCTTCCAAATGGATGGAAATAGGATATATTAGGTTTCCTTCCATTCCAAATCTCATAAGGTGTCTTCAACAGCTTCTTGTTCACTGAGGTTCTGTTTTGTGTATAGCATGCTGTATTGACTGCTTCAGCCCAATATCTTTCAGGTAACAATGCTTCACAAATCATAGTCCTTCCTGCTTCTTTTAATGTTCTGTTTCTTCTTTCAGCAACCCCATTTTGATGAGGTGTACCAGCAGCAGCAAGTTGATGTAGTACACCATTCTTTTCACAGTACTCTTTTATAACTTTGTTGAGAAACTCAGTACCCTTATCTGATCTTATCACTACTATGACAATTTTCTCATTTTGTAATCTTTTCAAAAGTTCAGGCATCTTTTGAAGTGTCTCACTCTTCTTATTCATGAATACTACCCAAGTATATCTTGAATAATCATACACAACAACTAAAGTATACTTCTTTCCTGTTACACTTGTTGGAGTCACTGGTCCAAAAAGATCCATGTGCATCAGCTCCAACACTCTTTTAGTTGATTGCTTAGTTTTTGACTTGAAGCTTGATTTAGTCTATTTACCTTGCTGACATGCATCACATATAGCATCCTTCTTGAATGTGATCTCAGGTAAACCAATCACCAGTTTTCTTCTTCACCAACTGATTGATATCATCAAAATTCGGATGATTTAACTTCTTGTGCCATAACCAATTGAGTTCTGACTTGGTATGCACTATCGAGGCAGTTTCTGGAATTGCAGTAGACCAATCCACAATGTACATGTTTTGTTGTCTTCTTCTAGCTAACACAACTTGATCACTTCTTTCACTGATGACAGTACATGTACCTTTGTCAAAAGTGACCTTGTATCCCATGTCACAGAATTGTCCAGTGCTCATCAAGTTGTAGTCCAGTCCTTCAACATATGCAACATTCCTGATTGTTAGTCCATTCCTCACAAGTGTGCCATAGCCTCTTGTGTAACCAGGTGTGTTCTTGTTTCCAAAGTTCACTCTTGGACCATCTTTTGCTACATAGCTTGTCAGACAGTGCTTATTCTTTGTCATATGTCTGGAACATCCACTGTCAAAGTACCAGACACCCTACAAAACAAATTTAATACTTTTAGGTACCCAAACATGTTTGGGTCCATAATGGTCAGTGGTAAGCATGACTCCTGGCAAATTTTCATAAGGTCTTTTTTGAAAATTGTCATACTTTGGTTCATACATGTATTCCACACATCCATAAGTTCTAACAGTTTGTTGTGTAGGATTCACATATGTTTTCTGGCCTTTTGGTTTGTAATGTTGTTTGGATTGATTTCTTTTGTTAGAAGAACCAGTACAACCATAGGTTTGTTGTCTGTTAGGAACAACCCTGTAGTATGGAGTCCGTCGAGGTCTCTCGCCGAGGTCTTATATAAGTCCTCTGCTTGAGTTCTTTTCGATTCCATTGCCTAGGTTTTACCCTAGCAGTATGGTTGTATTTGTTGTTTCTATCAGTGGGGGCAGGAATATTCCAATCATCATCAGTAGGGAACAATCTACATTTCCCCCTGAGATAAGTATCTCTTGAATGATTAAAATTTTTGGGTTTAGGATTCTTATCCTTGGAATATTTTTGATTTTTACCCTTCTGTGGTCCAAGCAGACTTGGTATCAGGTCTGCTATCAGCAGGTCTAGAAGGCACAGCAGTCCTATTCTTAGATTTATTCTTTTTATTAGGAGCTGTTGACTTCTTTGACTTCTGATGTTTCTTTCTTGAAATTTTCTCAGTTGGCTTTACTGTCTCAGCAACCCTACTTGGAGTTGGATCTTTAGCAGGTACAAACTTAGGACCAATTCTGGCACTAGGTTCAGTAACCTTGCTGGATCCACTCCTGTTGGATTGTTGAGTTCCAAATCCAAGACCTGTCCTATCACCATAGGGCTTTCCAGATTTGAATACAGCATAGGAACAAGATTGTTCAGCAGATTCAGTGGCTACTAATTGTTCAGCAGACTTATGTTGATTCTGTTCAACTTCTTTTTCCTTTCCTTTAAGAATTCTCAATTTAGCTTTCAATCTTTCAACTTCTGATTGAAGAGCTTCTTTTTCTCCCTTCACAATCTCATAACCAGATTGTATTATCCTCAGTTGATTAAGGATGTCATCTAAAGTTTCTTCATTATCAGAATTTTTAGGATTTGAACCACAGGTGGATTCACAATCACTATCAGCAGGAGTATTAATTGATACAGAATTGTATACCTCCTCTGTCTCATCCATGTTAGCCATCAAGGCATAATCATCTAATTCAGCAACCAATGCAGTGTCATCAGATTCATTTCCTTTGTTCATAACCAGATTCATCTTCAGCAACCATAGCCTTCTTGCCATGTCTTCTTTGTTGACTCTTGCACTTTTGTAGATCTGGACAATCAGGTCTGAAATATCCAGGCTTCTTGCAGTTAAAGCAAAGATAATCAGGTTCCTTTTTTCTGTTTTAACTCAGGACAGTCAGGTCTGTAGTGTCCTGGTTTCTTGCATTGAAAACACAAGTAATCATTATCTTTCTTTGATTTTCCTTTTTCTTTTCATTGAATTTCTTTGTGAAATTCCTGGGTGAACTCTTTCCAGTCTTCATCAACTAATTTTCTTGCTCAGCAATGCAATATGTTCTTGCATTTCATCCAACAACTCATCTTGGGCTGCTGAAGTTTCTTTTTGATGAGCAGCAACCAATGATGTAGTCTTTGGTTCTTCCTTTTCTGTCTCAGGCACCCGTTTCTTACTAAACTCATAAGCCTTAAGATCTGAGAACAGTTTGAAGGTGTCTTCCTCATGTAGGATTCTCATTTCCTCTATTGTTGTCACCTTCATCTCCCACACTTCTTTGGCAGGTAAAGCTTCCAATATTTTTGAATTTATTTCTTCCTGTGAGTATTTCACACTCAGCAGGGTGAGTTCATCCATGATAGCATTGAACCTAGATTCCATTTGTTCAATGGTTTCATTTGGCTTCATTTTGAACTCTTGGAACTTCTTCTTTGCTACACTGATCTTGTTCTTTTTTATAGCATCAGTGCCTTCACAGATTAACTGCAACTTATCCCAAAGTTCCTTGGCAGTTTTGCAATATTTTACTTTCATATACATATTGCTATCCAGAGTTCTGTAAATGATATCTATAACAATGTTGTTGAGATTGGCTCTCTTTCTATCTTTAGCTGTCCATTCTCTCTTTGGTTTTGGAATGTACTTGATCTCATTATCCACAGTTACAGCTTTTGTTATCTCCAGTGGTCCATCTGTCAGTACATCCATCATTTCATCATGTGTTGCAGCTAGATAAGCCTGCATTCGACGTATATACTCACCAAATCTATCTAAAGAGCACATCATCATAGTTCTAGCATACTGGTTGTTATCCATGATGCAGAGCTTTGAAAATCAGTGACATGAAAAAGTTTTCAAAGAATTTTCACAAGCACAACAAGTAGGATTACTTCTGAACAGAAGCACTGCTCCGATACCAAATGTTGGACCCCTGAAAAGGCTTTGGTTAAGTTTAGAGGGGGCAAGGGTGAATAAACTTAACACTTAAAACTTTTGGAGTTAACAAACTCAGCAACTTCAAGCAGCATGCTGATACTTTAGTAGTCTACTGACACTCAGTAGTCTGCTGACTGTTGAGTTTACTAAATTTGTGCAACAGAATTATATCAAAAATTAAGCCTTATTACTTGTTGTTAAATATGATACCAAGAATTAGATACTCAGTAGTGTATGTGTGTGAATTCAGTTGCTAGATTCAGTAGATTGATGTGTTATAGAAACTAAGTGCAGAATATAAATGCAGAAAGTAAGTAGGCAGATTTTATAATGGTTCCAGGTGGTGTAATCCTGTCAGTCCACTCTTCTCCTGTGATGTTGGAGGTAATTCACTAGAGAGATTCTTGAGATAGTTGTTACAAAAAGCCCTAAGATGTTTGTCCTTCACGAATAGCTATGGCTTCACAAACTGAAAACTAGGAACAGGTAGGATTGCTGCTCCAAAGTCTTCCACTGGTCCTTGAAGGGTAGGATTGCCTCTTCACCATCTCCACCACAAACAACGAGTCTTTCACACAGATGTGCTTCACTTGTCTTCAATGATTTCTTGTAAAAGAAAGTTTGAATCAATTAAATGATTCGGTTGCAACGACTTGATCGGGATGATATGATCGGCGGCTTGCGGTCTTCAAGTGTGTAAACTTGATGTAGCTTGAATACAGATTACACTTGAAGATTTTCTCTGGATCAGTAGCCTTAAGCTCAGTAGGGTCAGCAGGGTGTTTTTCTTGATCAGAAATCGAAGCTCAGAATTATCTGTATTTTTCTCTTAATGTTCATCATCTTTACCTGAATATGGAGTCCTCTATTTATAGGTAGGAGTCCTTGTGACTTGTATTTGAAATTCAAATGTAGTGTTTCGAGATTTTGTCCCATTTGACTTGCTTTTCGTCCTTGTTCATGGTATCGACACGATCGACCGCCTTTTGACAGAATGCAGTCTGTCCATCCTTTGACTTGTATCCATTGGATAAAATCCTGAATCATCCCAACGTCCTTTTAATCTCAACCATTGATTTATTTGATAAATCAGAGGTTGTTGGCTGTCCTTATCTATGTAATCTTCCAATGTAACCTTTGAATAATTCGATGTATGTGTGTCAGCAGGTTCCTGAGATAACAAGTCTGCTGATATTTATATTTGTTAGCTGATCCATATTTTGCTAACTGTCTTTTATCTAACTTTTATTTATGAAGTTAGATTACACCTTTTTGCAAATAACTAAGTTCCAATCATCATCCATCCTATGGAACTTAGACCTTGAACACAAGGTATATGTAATTAGGTCATCACAGACTTCCCTAAATTCTGATTCCATATCCTTGACTTTAATTACTAAGTTTGATCCCTTAGCCTTCATTAACTGAGTTTGAGCCCTCAGCCTTCAGTCTTCAGCAGGTTCCTGATAAGTTTACTGACCTAGCTACCCTACTGATCTAGACTAGTCTGCTGATATAAGTCAGCTGACCTTTACAGTGCTTGTTTGATCAAACTTATACAAAGATCAAACTCTAATTAACCTATACATTTGATCTAGACATCTTTTTACCTTTGCTCTATAACAGTTAGTCTGGCACTCATCACTAAAACTTAAAAATAAGTCCAACAGTTTCAAAATCACTCCTCGACAAACACTTCTTCAACATCGATACATGAAAAACATTATGGACTATTGACATCGATTCCGGTAACTTAAGCTTATAAGCCAATGGTCCAACTCTTTCCAGAATCTCAAAAGGTCCAACATACCTTGGACTCAACTTTCCCTTTTTCCAAAACGTTTATCTCCTTTCATTGGTGAAGCTCATAGATAAACTCTTTCACCAACTTCAAATTCAAGAGGTCTACTTCTAACATCTGCCCAATTCTTCTGTCTATCTTGTGTTGCCTTCAGATTCTTCCCTACTAACTGAACTCTTTCTTTTGCTTGCTCTACCAATTCCGGCCCGGTGACTTGTCTTTCCCCGACTTCATCCCAAAACAGCGGCGTTCAACATCTTCTCCCATAAAAAGCTTCAAACGGCCTATGCTTGCGTGATAACTATTGTTGTAGGAAAACTGCGTTACATGTAGGTAATCATCCCATGATCCGCCTACTTCCAAAACACAAGCTCTTAGCATATCTTCAAGTGTTTGGATGGTCTCTCGGATTGTCCATCTGTTTAAGGGTGAAAGGCCATACTCAAATCCAATTTGGTGCCAAAGGCCCTTTGCAAACTCTTCCAAAACTGACTGACAAACCTCGGATCACGATCAGTAACTATCGAGTTAAGTACTCCGTGCAACTTCACTATGTTATCCAAGTATAGTGTCATCATCTTCTTCAAAGACATATCAACCTTGGTGGGTAAGAAATGGGTTAATTTGGTCAATCTATCCACAATCACCCAAATCGCATCATGTCCACCTCTTGTCTTCGGTTACCCGGTGATGAAATCCATTGTGATCATATCCCATTTCCATTCAGGGATATCCAATGGCTTAAGCATTCCTCCTGATCTTCTATGCTCTACTTAACCTTCTGACAAGTGTCACATTCCGCAACAAACTTAGCTATTTCCACTTTCATCGAAGGCCAACAAAACATTTCTTTCAAGTCTCTGTACATTTTAGTAGCTCCTGGATGAACAGCAAAAGCAATCATACGTGCCTCTTCCATAACTCCCAGCCTTAGATCACCGATATTAGGCACACATAACCGATCCTGGTACCAAAGATTCCTATTCTTGTCTAAAGATTATCCCATTGTAGGATTTTCTCTTGCAACTCGCTTCAGCCCATCTAACTTTTCTGCCACATCTTCAACACTTGAAACTGCAAACACTGGTTTTCTGCTCAAGGCATCTGCAACCACATTTGCTTTACCCGGATGGTAGTAATGTCCAAGTCATAATATTTTACAAACTCTAACCATCTCCTTTGCCCATATTCAGATTTTCCTGAGTGAAGAAATACTTTAAGCTCTTGTGATCGGTGAAGATCCTATCCTTGACTCCATACAAGTAGTGAATCCAAATCTTTAGGGCAAACACTACCGCTGCCAACTCTAAATCATGTGTTGGTAATTCTTCTCATGCACTTTTAACTGGTTGGATGCATAAGTTATTACTATTCCTCCTTGCATCAACACACAACCTAACCTTTGACCCGACGTATCAGTATAGACGTCGTAGTTATCAAAGATCTCCGAAACTGCCAAGACTGGGGCTGTAGTCAACTTCTTCTTCAACGTTTGGAAAGCATCTTCACACTCACTTGTCCACACAAATTTGACATTCTTTTGAGTGAGCCGGGTAAGTGGTGTAGCTATCTTTCAGAAGTCTTGTACAAACTTCCTATAATAGCCAACCAAGCCGAGAAAACTTCTAATCTCTGAAACTGTAGTCGGTCTGGACCACTTCTCAACTGCTTCAATCTTTGCTGGATCAACTTTAATGCCATCTCCAGAAATGACATGACCCAAGAAACTAACTTGGTCCAACCAAAAGTCACACTTTGAGAACATGGCATATAACTGGTTCCTCTTCAAAGTATCCAACACTATCCTCAGGTGTTCTTCATGTTCTTTCTCATCCTTTGAGTATACTAGGATATCATCTAAGATGGCATGAAAACACGCTGCATTAAATCCATAAATACAGATGGAGCATTAGTGAGTCCAAAAGGCATAACTAGGAACTCTTAATGTCCATACCTCGTACTAAAGGCCATCTTCGGTATATCTGCTACCTTGATCTTCAACTAGTGATAACCCGACCTAAGATCAATCTTAGAAAACACTCTCTTGCCTTGCAACTGATTAAACAGATCGTCAATCCTTGGTAAAGGATAATTGTTCTTGATAGTAAGATTGTTCAGCGCTCTGTAGTCTATACACATCCTCATGCTACCATCTTTCTTCTTAACGAAAAGAACAGGGGCGCCTCAGGCGAAGTTCTAGGCTGAATTATGTTCCTTTCAAGCATATCCTTAAGTTGAGATTTCAACTCTTTCAATTCAGCCGGTGCCATTCTATAGGGTGCCTTAGCAATTGGTGCCGCTCCTGGTACCAACTTGATCTCAAACTTTATCTCTCTATCCGACATGTTTCCTGGTAACTCCTCTGGAAACACTTCAGGGTATTCCTTTACCACAGGGGTTTCCTCTAGCTCATGCTTCACTTTTCCCACATCAACTACGTATAACAAGTAGCCTTCACAACCCTTCTGACCAGCTCTTATTGCCTTAACCGCTGAAATTATCGGACGCCGCTTCTTATTAGGGTTGTAAACATTACCTTGGTAAGTCTTAGCTGATTTCCCATGTACTTTAAAGATCACTCTCTTTTCCCAACAATCCAGGTGAACATAATTCTCGGATAGCAAATCTATTCCAAGAATTACATCGAAATCCGAAAAGTCCAAAACCGTAAAGTCACTCTTGCAACGATACATTCCTACTCGCACATCCACTTGAGGCATCAACTTGGATACCTTAGTTACCTTTCTGAAAGGTGTTGTTATTTCCAAGGTGTTTCTTAGAGTTTCCAATGGTAAAATAAGCTTCTTAGCTATCTTTGTTGACACAAAGGTGTTAGACGCTCCCGTATCAAACAAAGCCGTAACCGCTAAGTTGTCTAATATTATCGTACATGAGATAACATTATCATCTGGTTCTGCATACTCTGCATCCATGGAAAAAACTCGAACATGCCGTCTTGGGCCGCATTTCCCGCTTCCTTGATTTTGAGCTCCTACTACCACCATTAACGACTGAAAGCTTGTCCTTGAAGGTCTCATCTTCCAAGACCTTGTTCAACATTCAGCCATGTTCCTTAGTGTACTTCCCAACCTTCCCACTTGGACCTCACGGTACAAACCGTTCTTGAACAACTGAGACTGCACTATTCAACTTCTACTCGGTGCATTCCTCACCGGAAGGTACTTCCCCATGTTTCAAATCCATGTATACAAGTTTTTTTTGGCTAAGACCTATACCAAGAATTTCACCATGATTCGTAGAATTCAAAACTATAGGGTCCTTTTCTTATTCTTCATTTTCAACGGTAAATTCCAACACGATCTTCAGCATCTTCTAGATGAACTACATCTATTAGACCCACATCTTGAACCAAACCACTCGTTTCTTGATGGGCCTTAGAACCTCCGATTCCAAACTTATCAACATGAGTATCTCTAAGGTTGAAAAGACCATGAAGGATCAGAATGTTACTATATGGTCTAAAGAGATCTTATGTTAAAAAGGAATCCTAAAGGACGCTTCGCTCTGATACCAACTGTAACGCCCTGTTCCCGGACACCGAGTCCTTATCCGGAAAAAGAATGTTCGGCACGTATAAAATAAAATAAATTTCAATTTATACGTAAGCCTCTACTACGTTGTATCGAGTTAATCAAAACGGAAACAAAACGACTCGGGTAATTTTTTTTCAAACAACCAAGAATAGAAACTCAATATGTAAAGAATGAAATGTAACATTTATTACATTGGGAAAAGAAATCAAACGAAAACCAAACGTACGAAAAGCCTCCAAACGTATACCAGAAGAAATAACAAAGTTTCCAACAAAACTCCAATTCTAACAAAATAAGTAAAAACGTGAATAAATGAACTCTTCAACTTCGGCGTCCTTAAACGTCGTCATCAAAGTCCTCGTCGAATTCTAGATTTACTTGTTCGTCTTCTCTTCCCCAAACACATAAATAAACATGCATTTGAGGTAAGTACATTGTACATAGTAAGAAGTAGAAGCTACAAATTAACTAAGGCTCTTTAACTATTTTTTTATTATAATAATTATCTTTATAAGACCGACTCGATCTAAGGTTCACTTCATGCCCATCGACATGTCCTGACTGTACGTTTCTAACTTTACTTATCTTGGTTACTTCATTACTCAAGGACACTATGCATGGCGTTCATCAACCTGAAGACATACTTGCTAACTAACAGTGATTAGCACCGATTAGCTCCGGGGTCTCCCCGGTATGCGTATACGATCGATGAATTTCCTCCACTACCCTTCAGCCTTTTGAGCCAGTAGTGTTGTTCACCTTTTATGAACATATCACATCGCTGATATGAAATAGTGCCTAACCGAGAATAGGTGACGTTTTAGATTTTACTACACGTATGTAATTATTATGTGTTGTTATCTAGCCACCTAAGTGTTTTCAAAGCAAATCTCACTTTAACGACTCTACTCCCTCACTTAGTCAGCTAGACATCACATTCTATCAAATACACAGACATTGATGAACTCTAGTTCATCAAAGCACAAACCCTTTCATGCCCTTCCGACGGATCTGAACTTCAACTCCATTTAAGAGTACATCCGGTGCCGAAACTAAACGAATCAGAAGCTCGATCAAAGCTTGTTTATGTTTAATTAATGTTATTAGATCAAAGGATTAACATTTAAAACTCATTGCATGATTTAAAACCACATTCTCTTCTAAACAGGGTCCAGTGAGCTCGCACTGAGCCTCTGTATGTAAAATTCGATTTCTGGTCGTCCAGTGCACCAGCACTAGATCTTGGTGCGCCCGCACTGGGCTTCAGTGCACCGCACAGGGGTCTAGTGCACCCGCACCAACTCTCTGAATGTAAAATCCACCTTCTGGACCTCCAGTGCGTCCGCACTAGGCTTGGTGCGCCCTCACCAAGCGGGGCAACTCTCCAAAAACTCAGTTTTAACCCTAATCGATCCCTAATCATTCCCAAACTTATTCAACATCAATATACCTAGAAAAAGGCATAAATACACAGCTTTTATCTATCATGGCATCTGTAGATCTTTAGGCAATACGAAGATAACAATTCTAGCATAAAATCATCTCCAATTCTAACATTAACCCTACAAAACCGTAATTAACTTGTAGGAAGACCTTCTTACCTTATAAGCAACCTAATCCAAGCCACAAACTCAGAAAGACTGCAGCAACGATCATCCTTCACACATAAAACCTATGTGATCAATTCCAAAAATGTTAGATTCGATCACACGCTTCGATTAACACAAAACTATGAAAGAGATGAGTTTTGATCTCCAAAACTCATCTATAACAACAGCTAGGTCGAAAGTTAATACCTTAACAAAGCTCTGAACTTTGAGTATTGAAATGACGCTCCTTTCACGACGATTCTAATGCTCTACTCGAATCTGAAAATGGCTGAGATTTGACTTAGAAAACGGAAGAAATCTCTCAGTCATTCTCTCAAGCTCTCACACACAGATAATAGGGATTAGGAGGAGAAAGTTCTGATTCAAAAGGTTAGGGAAACTAATGGTCTTTTTTTCCTTAAATAGGAAAAATCCCAATAATTACCTAATCCCTTAATTTCCTTAATTACCCCTTTTACTTAAAAATCGATTTGCTTAAAAAATATATATACAACTCGACATATATATATATATATATATATATATATATATATATATATATATATATATATATATATATATATATATATATATATATATATATATATATATATATATATATTCCCCGTTAAAACTTAACTCCAATAAAAGAATTCAGAATAATAATATTTCGTTTTCACAAATAGACACGTCTGCCCTTTCCCGAAAATCGGAATATTACATTCCTTCTCCCTTAAAAAGAGTTTTGTCCTCGAAACTAGATATACCTTGTAAGTCCATAAAATCTGGGAACTCGCTGATCATATCATCTTCAACTTCCCAAGTTGCCTCCTCGGGTGAATGATTGCTCCATTGAACCAAAACCAAAGGAATCAATCGTCTCTTCATCATCTTTTCTTTCCGGTAAAAAATTCTGATCGGTTTCTCATCATACGCAAGATTATCCTGAAGAACCTCCGGATCAACTGTGGTTTCAACATCACTCCTCGACAAACACTTCTTCAACATCAATACATGAAAAACATTATGGACTATTGACATCGATTCCGGTAACTTAAGCTTATAAGCCAACGGTCCAACTCTTTCCAGAATTTCAAAAGGACCAACATACCTTGGACTCAACTTTCCTTTCTGTCCAAAATGTTTAACTTCTTTCATTGGTGAAGCTCGTAGATAAACCCTCTCACTAGCTTCAAACTCAAGAGGTCTTCTTCTTACATCTGCCCAACTCTTCTGACTATCTTGTGCTGCCTTTAGATTCTTCTTAACTAACAGAACTCTTACTTTCTCTTGCTCAACAAATTCCGGCCCGGTGACCTGTCTTTCCCCGACTTCATCCCAAAACAACAGCGTTCGACATCTTCTCCTATACAAAGATTCAAATGGTGGCATGCCTATGCTTGCGTGATAACTATTGTTGTAGGCAAACTCCGTTACAGGTAATTAATCATCCCATGATCCGCCTACTTCCAAAACACAAGCTCTTAGCATATCTTCAAGTGTTTGGATGGTTCTCTCGGATTGTCCAGCTGTTTGAGGGTGAAAGACCGTACTCAAATCCAATTTGGTGCCAAAGGCCCTTTGCAAACTCTTTTAGAACCGACTAAGAAACCTCGGATCACGATCAGAAACCATCGAGATAGGTACTCCATGCAACTTCACTATGTTATCCAAGTAGTGTCGTCATCTTCTTCAAAGACATATCAACCTTGGTGGGTAATAAGTGGGCTGATTTGGTCAATCTATCCACAATCACCCAAATCGCATCATGTCCACCTCTTGTCTTCGGTAACCCGGTGATGAAATCCATTGTGATCTTATCCCATTTCCATTCAGGGATATCCCATGGCTTAAGCATTCTTCCTTGTCTTCTATGCTCTGCTTTAACCTTCTAACAAGTGTCACATTCCTCTACAAACTTAGCTATGTCCACTTTCATCGAGGGCCACCAAAACTTTTATTTCAAGTCTATGTACATTTAGTAGCTCCTGGATGAACTGCAAAAGCAATACTATGTGCCTCTTCCATAACACCCCACCTTAGATCACCAACATTAGGCACACATAATCGATCCTTGTACAAAAGATTCCCATTCTTGTCTAAAACATATCCCACTATAGGCTTTTCTCTTGCAACTCGCTTCAGCCCATCTAACTTTTCTGCCACATCTTCAACACTTGAAACCACAAACACTGGTTTTCTGCTCAAGGCATCTGCAACCACATTTGCTTTACCCGGATGGTACTGAATGTCCAAGTCATAATCTTTTACAAACTCTAACCATCTTCTTTGCCTCATATTCAGATTTTCCTGAGTTAAGAAGTACTTTAAGCTCTTGTGATCGGTGAAGATCCTAGCCTTAACTCCATACAAGTAGTGCCTCCAAATCTTTTGGGCGAACACTACCGCTGCCAACTCTAAATCATGTGTTGAGTAATTCTTCTCAAGCACTTTTAACTGTCTAGATGTATAAGCGATTACTTTTCCTCTTTGCAACAACACACAACCTAAGCCTTGTCCCGATGCATCAGTATAGACGTCGTAGTTAAAGATCTCCGGAACTGCCAAAACTGAGGTTGTAGTCAACTTCTTCTTCAACGTTTGGAAAGCATCTTCACACTCACTTGTCCACTCAAACTTCAAATTCTTTTGAGTGAGCCGGGTAAGTGGTGTAGCTATCTTTCAGACATCTTGTACAAACATCCTATAATAGCCAGCCAAGCCGAGAAAACTTCTAACCACTGAAACTGTAGTCGGTCTAGACCACTTCTCAACTGCTTCAATCTTCACTGGATCAACTTTAATGCCATCTCCAGAAATGACATGACCCAAGAAACTAACTTGGTCCAACCAAAAGTCACACTTTGAGAACTTAGCATACAACTGGTTCCTCTTCAAAGTATCCAACACTATCCTCATGTGTTCTTCATGTTATTTCTCATTCTTTGAGTATATTAGGATATAATCTATGAACACTATCACAAACTTGTCCAAGTATGGCATGAAAACATGATGCATTAAATCCATAAATGCAGATGGAGCATTAGTGAGTCCAAAGGGCATAACTAGGAACTCGTAATGTCCATACCTCGTACTAAAAGCCGTCTTCGGTATATCTGCTACCTTGATCTTCAACTTGTTATAACCCGGCCTAAGATCTATTTTAGAAAACACTCTCTTGCCTTGCAACTGATTAAACAGATCGTCAATCCTTGGAAAAGGATACTTGTTCTTGATGGTAAGATTGCTCAGCTCTCTGTAGTTTATACACACCCTCATGCTACCATCTTTCTTCTTAACAAACAGAACAAGGGCTCCCCAAGGCGAAGTAATAGGCTGAATTATATTCCTTTCAAGCATATCCTTAAGTTGAGCTTTCAACTCTTTCAATTCAACCGGTGCCATTCTACAGGGTGCCTTAGCAATTGGTGCCTCTCCTGATACCAACTTGATCTTAAACTCTATCTCTATCCGGCATGTTTCCCGGTAACTCCTCTGGAAACACTTCAGGGTATTCCTTTACCACAGAGGTTTCCTCTATCTCATGCTTCACTTGTTCCACATCCACTGCGTATAACTAGTAGCCTTCACAACCCTTCTGACAAGCTCTTATCGCCTTAAACGCTGAAATTATCGGATGCCGCTTCTTACTAGGGTTGTAAACATTACCTTGGTAAGTCTTAGCTAATTTCCCGGGTACTTTAAAGATCACTCTCTTTTCCCTGCAATCCAGGTGAACATAATTCTCGGATAGCCAATCTATTCCAAGAATTACATCAAAATCTGAAAAGTCCAAAACCGTAAAGTCACTCTTGCAATGATATGTTCCTACTCGCAAATCCACTTGAGGCATCAACTTGGCTTCCTTAGTTACCTTTCCTAAAGGTATTGTTATTTCCAAGGAGTTTCTTAGAGTTTCCATTGGTAAATTAAGTTCTTAGCTATCTTAGTTGACACAAAGGTGTTAGACGCTCCCGTATCAAACAAAGCCGTAACCGCTAAGTTGTCTAATATTATCGTACCTGAGATAACATTATCATCCGGTTCTGCATACTCTACATCCACGGAGAAAAATCGAACAGGCCGACTCGGGCCGCATTTCCTGCTTCCTTGATTTTGAGTTCCTATTAGCACCATTAACGACTGAAAGCTTGTCCTTGAAGGTCTCAGCTTCCAAGACCTTGTTCAACATTCAACCATGTTCCTTGGTGTACTGCCCAACATTCCCACTTGGACCTCACGGGACAAACCGTTCTTGAACAACTGAAACTGAACTATTCAACTTCTACTCGGTGCATTCCTCACTAGAAGGTACTTCCTCATGTTTCAAATCCATGTAGACAAGTTTTTTTGGCTAACCAACCTATACGAAGAATTTCACCATGATTCGTAGAATTCAAAACTATAGGGTCCTTTTCTTCTTCTTCATTTTCAACGGTAAACTCCAACACGATCATCAGCATCTTCTAGATGAACCACAACTATTAGACCCACATCTTAAACCAAACCACTCGCTTCTTGCTGGGCCCTAGAACCTCCGATTCCAAACTTATCAACACGAGTATCTCAGAGGTTACCTAACATTCTGAAAGATCAGGAAGGATCAGAATTTTACTATGTGGTCTGAAGAGATCTTATCTTAAGGAAGGAAGCCTAAAGATCTTATCTTAAGGAAGGAAGACGCTTCTACTGGATACAAACTGTAACGCCCCATTCCCAGACACCGAGTCCTTATCCGGAAAAAGAACGTTCGGCACGTATAAAATAAAATAAATTTCACTTTATACGTAAGCCTCTACTACGTCGTATCGAGTTAAGCAAAACGGAAGCAAAACGACTCGGGTAATTTTTTTCTTCCAAACAACCAAGAATGGATACTCAATATCTAAAGATAGAAATGTAACATTTATTACATTGGGAAAAGAAATCAAGCGAAAACCAAACGTACGAAAAACCTTCAAACGTATACAAGAAGAAATTACAAAGTTTCCAACAAAACTCCAAGTCTAACAAAATAAGCAAAAATATGAGTAAATGAACTCTTCAACTTCGGAGTCTTTAAACGTCGTCCTCAAAGTCCTCATCGAATTCCAGATTTACCTTTTTGTCCTCTCTCCCCCAAACACATAAATAAACATGCATTTGAGTAAGTACATTGTACATAGTAAGAAGTATAAGCTACAAATTAACTAAGGCTCTTTAACTTTTTTTTATTATAATAATTATCTTTATGAGACCGACTTGATCTAAGGTTCACTTCATGCCCATCGACATGTCCTGACTTTACGTTTCTACCTTAACTTATATTGGTTACGTCATTACTCACGGACACTACGCATGGCGTTCATCAGCCTGAAGATATACTTGTTAACTAATGGTGATTAGCACCGATTAGCTCCGGGGTCTCCCCGGTATGCGTATACGTTTGATGAATTTCCTCCACTACCCTTCAGCCTTTTAAGCCAGTAGCGTTGTTCACCTTTTATGAATGTATCACATCGTCGATATGAAATAGTGCCTAACCGAGAATAGGTGAAGTTTTAGCTTTTACTACACGTATATAATTATTATGTGTTGTTATCTAGCCACCTAAGTGTTTTCAAAGAAAAGCTCACCTTAACGACTTTACTCCCTCACTTAGTCAGCTAGACATCACATCCTATCAAGTACACAGACATTAATGAACTCTAGTTCATCAAAGCACAAGCCCTTCCATGCCCTTCCGACGGATCCAAACTTTAACTCCCTTTAAGAGTACATCCGGTGCCGAAACTAAACGAATCGGAAGCTCAATCGAAGCTTGTTTATGTTTAATTAATGTTATTAGATCAAAGGATTAACATTTAAAACTCAGTGCACGATTTAAAACCACATTCTCCTATAAACAGGCTCTAGTGCAGCAGCACTGGTGTTCAGTGCGCTCGCACTGAGCCTCCGTATGTAAAATTCGATTTCTGGTCATCCAGTGCGCCAGCACTGGGTCTTGGTGTCTGGTGCCCCCGCACCAACTCTCATAATGTAAAATCCACCTCCAGGACCTCCAGTGCATCCGCACTGGGCTTGGAGCTTCCGCACCAGCGCGGCAACTCTCCAAAAACTCAGTTTTTGAACCTTAATCGATCCCTAATCGTTCCCAAACTTATTCAACATCAATATACTGAGAAAAAGGCATAAAACACAGCTTTTATCTATCATGGTATTTGTAGATCCTTAGGCAATACGAAGATAAAAATTCTAGCATAAAATCATCTCCAATTCTAACATAAACCCTACGAAACCGTAATTAACTTGTAGGAAGACATTCTTACCTTATAAACAACCTAATCAAAGCCACAAACTCAGAAAGAGTGCAGAAACGATCCTCCTTCACACAGAAAACCTATGTGATCAATTCCAAAAAGGTTAGATTCGATCACACGCTTCGATTAACACAAAACTATGAAAGATATGAGTTTTGATCTCCAAAAATCATCTAAACAGCAGCTAGGTCGAAAGTTCATACCTTAACAAAGCTCTGAACTTTGAGTATTGAAATGACGCTCCTTTCACGACGATTCCAACGCTCTATTCGAATCTGAAAATGGTTAAGATTCGACTTAGAAAACGGAAGAAATCTCCCAGCCTTTCTCTCAAGCTCTCACACACAGATAATAGGGATTAGGAGGAGAAAATTATGATTCAAAAGGTTAGGGAAGCTAGTGGGGTTTATTTTTCCTTAAATAGGAAAAATCCCAATAATTACCTAATCCCTTAATTTCCTTAATTACCCCTTTTACTTAAAAATCGATTTCCTTAATGTGTGTGTGTATATATATATATATATATATATATATATCCCCGTAAAAACTTAACTCCAATGAAATAAGTTAGAATAATAATATTTTGTTTTCGTAAATATATATATATTCCCCGTAAAAACTTAACTCCAATGAAAGAAGTTAGAATAATAATATTTTGTTTTCGTAAATTGACACTGCTGCCTTTTCCGAAAATCGGAATTTTACAGTTGTAGAAGATTAAGATGAATGGTGAAGATGTAGATGAATATGAAGATGGAGAAGAAGATGAAGATGAAGATGTAGATGAATGTTGATTATGGAGACGAATTGAAGATGATTATTTTTTTGGGAATAAAAAAATAAATATAGATGATAATTTGGATGAAAATTAAGTTTGTGGTTTGTTATTGATATAATTTAATGATTTTGGATTATAATATTTAATTTAAATAATCAAAGTACTAAATTGTATTTTTTAAAATTTTTGGTAGAGCGAGTAATTTTTTTTATATTTTTTTAGCGGTGCTTGAAGTAAAAAAAAAAATCAATAAAAATTGTTAGCATATATATTTATATTAGCTATTAGTATTTTAGCCTTACGGGCTTTTTTAGTCTTTTTCCTTTTAGTTTTGCTTTGTGCCTGGCTATATAAGCCTCTCTCTTGTATTCTACTAGGTATGCTTTTCATTGTAATATCACAAGCTTCCAGCATTCATCTTCTCCTTTTCAATTCTTGTTTGGTTGTATGAATGCTAACATGGTATCAGAGCCTATAATCATCTAAAGCCCAACTGTCGCGGATCGAACTTTGGTGAGTTTTTTATTCAGTTTTGCATCGATTTTTGTCTCGATTTTGTTTCGTTTTGTTTGGGGTTCCGATTTTGCATCGATTTGTTTGGGGTTCCGGCCATCGTGTAGTATTGTCCGATTTGCTTGAGGTTCGACTTGTGCATTTTTTTTGGGTCTTTTTCGGTTCACCAATGGCCCCTAGTGATGACTCGTTGCAGTCAATTGGTGTTCGTTTGGATGGTAAAAATTACTCATATTGGAGCTATGTGATGAAAAAATTTCTTCGGGGGAAAGAAATGTGGAAATATGTTTCTGGGGTTGCTAAAGCTCCCACAAGCAGTGTACCGATAATTATGATGATTTGCTTGATAAGTGGGATTGTGCCAATTCAAAAATTATTACTTGGATTAATAATTTTGTCGATGTTAAGATTGGTGTGCAATTGGCTAAGTATGAAAGCTGCTAAGGAGGTTTGGGACTACTTGGGAAGACTTGTTTATGCGCAACAATATATCCGTTCGTTTTCGGTTAGAAGGGGAAATCCGTGCTTTGTCACGAGAATGATCGCAGCATTCAGGGATTTTATGATGAAATCACTGCTCTTTGGGATCAGTTGGCTATGACAGAGTCTGATGAATTGAAGGCCTTTGAACCTTATATTGTTCATCGGGAGGAATCGCGTCTTGTTCAGGTCTTACACTCGCTTCGTCCAGAATATGAGCACTATCGTGCTTCGATTATCCATCGTAATCCCTTGCCCTCTGTCGATTCAGTGGTTCACGAGTTGTTAGCCGAAGAAACTCGTCCGAAAACACTGGCGAAAAGGTACCAACCGCCCCTTCGCATCCGTTTTAGCAAAGCACCATCTCAACGAGTTTCGGACAAATACTGCTAAAAAGGATGAGTGTCATTATTGTAAGAAGCCTGGACATTGGAAAAGTCAGTGCCCTGTATTAGCCTTGAAGAATTCGACATCTGGTGATAAGTCTCAGCAACAGAACCGTGGTGGACAGCCACGCACATAGGGTACCGGACAGGGACAGACCCGTAGTGGGTCATCTTATATGGCTGCGGCTGCACCTACAGGTGATTTGGATGTGGCTTCTTCTCAAAATCCTTCTATGGATGCCCTTGCAGAACAGTTTCCAGAGATTCCTTGCTACTCAGTCTCCGTCCTCAGGTCAACAGTCCCGCCGCCTCAGCATTTTGCCATGACTACTCGTTCTCCAACAGGTTTGCCTTCATCAAATCCCTCAGGTAAACCATCATCCCTATGGGTTTTAGACTCTGGGGCTTCTTTTCACATGTCTCCTGATTCATCTAAGTTTACATCTTTGTCTTCGACTCATGTTCCCCTACTATTGTTACCGCCGATTGATTGCTCATATTTGCCATTAGATGGCATTGGCACTATTCACACTCCCCACGTGTCTCTCTCAAATGTCTATTGTATCCCTAAACTTACTCTCGTCTTGCATCCGTTGGTCAATTATGTGATTCGGATATTCGTTCATTTTTCTTCACTTCTTGTTCCGTGCGGGATCCCGATTCCAAGAGGCCGATTAGGGACGGGCCGTAGACAACGGGGGTCTATATGTTTTGGATGAGCTGCGTACTCCGGGCTAGCTATGTATTGCCACCTCTCGTTGATTTATCTTCTTTTCATTTAACCAGTTCATCCTCTAAGTATTTTTTATGGCATTCTAGACTTGGTCATGTTTCACACTCTCGTTTGAAATTTTTGTGTAACACTGGTGTTTTTGATGATTTGAAAGCTCATGATATTTCTGATTGTAGTGGATGTAAACTTGGGAAATTTTCTGCTTTGCCTTTTCATAATAGTTCATCAAAATCTTATGCGCCTTTTGATTTAGTCCACTCTGATGTTTGGGGACCCGCTCCTATTCCTACCAAAGGGGGGTCTAGATATTATGTGTCCTTTATTGATGACTATACTCGATATGTTTGGGTGTTTTTGATGAAACATCGTTCTGAGTTCACTAAGATTTATACTATTTTTCAAGCCTATGTTAAAACCCAACATTCCACTGTTGTTAAGTGTTTCCATTCTGATTTGGGTGGGGAATACACTAGTGTAACCCTTTCTGATCTTTTTCTTTACGAAGAAGCACGTGCATCAATCTTCATGCACCGATACCCTCGACGAGAATGGTGTTGCTTTGAGAGAAAACACCGACATATTGTTGAAAGCTGCTAGGTCTATGTTGCTATCCGCTAGTGTTCCAAATGAGTTTTGGGGAGAATCTGTCCTCACCTCCGCTTACATTATTAATCGTATCCCGACTGCTCATAACTCTGGCCTTTCTCCTTATGAACAATTATTTGGTCAAACACCTAATTATTCTCTCTTAAGAGTCTTCGGTTCCACTTGCTTTGTTCTTCGTCCACATGTAGAACTGTCCAAACTTTCTTCTCGTGTTGCTATATGTGTTTTTCTTGGGTATGGTATAGGTCAAAAAGGTTATCATTGTTATGATCCCTCCTCTCAGAAACTATACGTGTCTCGCCTTGTCTCCTTCCTTGAGCATATCCCTTTCTTTACCATTCCCGCCAGCACTCACAACTTGACTAAATCTGATCTTATTCACATTGATCCTTTCTCGTTTGACTCTTCACCACCTACTGCACCTATTATTGATGATTCTCCGACCCCTGATACGGCTACCCAATCACCGCTTGTGACGACGGATCTTGCTAAGCCCCGATATCCAGTATGCATACGTAAGTCTACTCAGTTACCTGATTTTGCCTATTCTTGTTATTCTAAGTCTTTTGCTTCCTTTCTTGTTTCCATTGATCCTATCTCTGAGCCTTCCTCTTATAAGGAGGCTGTTCGTTCCCGTGATTGGCAAAATGCTATGGCTGAGGAAGCTATCGCCTTAGACAAGACTGGTACTTGGGACCTTTGTTTATCTTCCTGTAGGTAAAAAGACTATTGGTTCTAGATGGGTGTACAAAGTTAAGACGAAATACGATGGTTCTATTGAGCGATACAAGGCCCGCTTAGTTGCTAAGGGGTTTGCTCAAGAGTATGGTTTAGATTATGAGGAGACTTTTGCTCCTGTTGCCAAGATGACTTCGGTCCGTGTCCTCGTTCTTTGTTGCATCCGTTCGTCGATGGCATATATCTCGGATGGATGTTAAAAATACCTTTTTGAATGGCGACTTGAAGGAAGAAGTGTATTTGGTTCCCCCACCAGGTGTTTCTCATGCTCCGGGACGGGTTTGTCGCCTTTAAGAAGGCGCCGTATGGCCTTAAACAAGCCCCTCGGGCTTGGTATGATAGATTTTCTCGGGTTGTGATCTCCTTGGATTTGTCTCTAGCCCTTATGACTCGCTTTATTTGTTCGATCGACTTCTCGCCGGTCGTGTTCTCCTTTTGTTATATGTTGATGATATGATTATTACGGGTGATGATGTTGATGGTATTGTGGATTTGAAAGCAACTTTGTCCCGTTGCTTTGAGATTAAAGATTTGGGCCCTTTACGATATTTTTTGGGAATTGAAGTTGCCTCCTCACCACGAGGTTACCTCTCTCTCGGTCCAAGTATGCTACGATATTATTCACCGTGCACGGCTCACCGACACTCGCACCTCGACACTCCTCTCGAGCCGAACGCAAAGTATACTCCGGATGATGGCACTCTACTCTCTGCACGGATCCCACTCTGTATAGGTCCATTGTTGGCGTCTTGTTTATTTGACGATCACTCGCCCCGATATTGCCTATCTTGTTCACATTGTTAGTCGTTTATTTCGAACCTACTTTGTACATTGGCCGCTTGTTGTGCGTATTTTGTGTTACCTACGGGGATCTCTTTACCAGAGTCTTTTGTTTCCATCCACTTCTTCCTTGGTGCTTCGTGCTTTTTCTGATGCAGATTGGGCTGGTGATCCGACTTTTCGGAAGTCCACGACTGGGTTTTGTATTTTTCTTGGTGATTCTCTTATTTCGTGGAAAAGCAAGAAACAAGTTGTAGTTTCCCGTTCTTCCACCGAGGCAGAGTATCGTGCTATGGCTTCCACTACGGCTGAGATTATATGGTTGCGTTGGTTCTTGGCCGACATGGGAGTTACTCTTTCGACCCCACTCCTATGTATTGTGATAATAAGAGTGCCATTCGGATTGCTCACAATACGGTGTTTCATGAGCGCACCAAACACATTGAGATTGATTTGTCATTTCACTAGGCATCATTTGGATCACGGCACCATTTCTCTACCGTTTACTCCGTCATCCTTGCAGTTGGTCGACTTCTTCACGAAGTCTCACACTTGTCGAGCGTCATAGATTTTTTCGTTGACAAACTCTCGATGCTTCTTGTTGTACCATCGTGAGTTTGGGGGGGGGGGGGGTGTTAGCATATATATTTATATTATTTATTAGTATTTTAGCCTTAAGGGTTTTTTTTTAATCTTTTTCTTTTTAGTTTCTTTGTGCTTTGCCCCGCTATATAAGCTCTCTCTTGTATTCTACTAGGTATCTTTTTTCGTTGTAATATCACAAACTTCCAAAGATTCATCTTCTCCTTTTCTTTTGATTTCTTGTTTGGTTGTATGAATGCTAACAAAAATAATATGGTGGTGCCAAAAGTAATTTATAATGTGGCGAAAGTATTCGTAATAATACAAGCAAAACCGTGATATCGATAAAAGCCGCATAATTAGATATGCAGGGTATAATAACAATATAGGGGAAATAGACGGGAAAAAAAAGAAAAGAAGAGTCTTAGAGGTAATAATACCGAAAGCCTAATTGAGTACATACAGGATCCATAAAATAATACTACGCTAAAATAATAGCGTTGCCGTCGAAGCGATAAACACCTGACACGTGGCGTTTTCCCAGCCGGCGCGGCGTATACTAGTGGTCAAAGTAGGAGGCATCCCACTTCACTGTCGGTCACTGAAAAATCGACGATAATGTGTGATGGGAAGATATTGGACGGGAGGTGATAATGTATTAGTTTAAAATAAAATAGTAGTACGAGATATGAATAAAAAGATAAAAAGGAACAACACACCCCAACCCCAATATCAATGGTCCCAATTCTTTTAGGATAATAATGCGGTCATGGGAAAAATGGCGCGTAGTGGGGAAAACTATATTAAAAATGATGTATCATGAGACATATCATTTCTTTACATATTATATAGTATATACCGCAACTTTATTTATGTTATAACTTAATGATGTATTCCTCTTTTTGGAAGTAACTTTTCTTTTTCAGATTAATAAGTTTTTATTTTTGGTCAAAACATCTTAAATACGACCTATATTCAGAAAAACCTAAAATCCTTTAGATAGCCTTAAAATATACATAATTCACGTTTTTTCAAGTATTCAGAAAAGCCTCAGCCTCTGTTCTTGTAGGAGCGCGAACGCAATTAAAATAATTAACACGAATTAAACAACAATTTTATTGAAAATAAAACGAATTACAAATGAAAAATGAAATATACTAAAATAAAAGTGGATACAATAACTCCGAGACGAGTAGAGACACTCTCTGTCCTTAAGACATAAATTGGTCGGTGTGTGCTGTAGGTTAAAACCAATTGTCTCCCGGGATAACTCGGATTCGATTCGTATAGAGGTACTTCTTACACGAACCTTCAACGAACTCTTCTAGTGCTCGGAATCTCTTCTTCAAACTCGTATGCAACTACGTCGAACTATATGAATGTATGAAACTTTCGGTGTTGTATTTCGAATGTGTATGTATAGCTTCAATCCATATGGAGGCTATATATAGGAGAGAAATTTGGTGGAATGAATTAATTACAGCCGTTTCATCAGTTACAGCAATGAATTACCATAACTCATCTTAATTACAGCCGTTTCATCAGTTACAGCAATGAATTAACCATTAATTATTGCTGAACCGAACTATGTTGGATAACCGAACCGAGCTGAACTCAATCTTGACTCAATCGAATGTTTATGAAGCGGACCAAGCCCAATTAACTTTTGTATAAAAAGTTTAACACAGGCCTGGGCCTAGGGCCCTCAGGCCCAGAAGGCCCATTCCCCAAAGCCCAAGACCAAGACCAAGACCAAGACCAAGGTCAACGGTCAACGGTCAACGGTCAACGGGCTCGGGCTCGGGCTCGGGCACGGGCACGGGCTCGGGCGGGCGGCGGCGGCGCGCGCGCGCGTGTGGCCATTTTAGCAGAACGTCTGACTGCTAAAACCAACCCGCTATCTCTCCTTCTTCTAGGAGCTTATACCACATATAACATTCTTCCCACATATATCTTGGAAAACATTTCTCTCTTTTTCCAATGTGCAGTACATAGTTTAGTTGAATACTCTTCAACTTCCACTTCCAACAAAAGTTCTTTCAAACACCCGACTTCAAGCGTTAATTTCTCATTCACTCGTACTCCGAATTGAATGATTCTAAATCCGAATTCATCTACGACTTACGTAGTTTTCGAATTATCAAAACATAGTATATATTCTATACAAGAATATAATCAAATTAAGCTTGCAAAGTCGTCGAATAAAATGATTATAAAATCATTTTTATTCACTTTAATTCAATTCCACTATTTTCTCCAACAATCCCCCACATGAATGGAAATTAATGCAAATGCGGACCCGAAGAGATTCGACGAGAAAAACATTGCATCGGGAGAGGTAGCTTCGGCTTTGAACCCGCCCTAGTGAAGTACTATCGGATCTACTCGGCTAATCGGTGAACTTAAGTCTTGAGCTGTTCGGCCTTTAGTGTAGAACCGGACAATAGCACTCACACAATATTTCCCTTAGCACTCGTACTTGGTTCTCATGACCGGATTCATTTTGGCCCCGAATCACACCTCGGTTTCGAGAAAGTGCTTTAGAGAATTCTAGCCTCCGAATTCTCATAGAAGCGGCCCCACTTCGCACTTACATAGGTGACTTCCTATCAAGAGTATTCGCCATACCCCACTCGAATTTAATCAAGTTATAGGAATCATTAAAAGTTTTCACTTAACCTTCACACTCCGGCGAGACAACACTTTTATTCACGAATGGGAAAGTGTTCATCGACAACTTCATAACTTAGTTGTCCCCTTGAACCAAGATCTTGGGATCTCCGGTCAACATGGTAGGGTTACCATTACAAAACTTAACTTTCAATAGGCTTAAGTCCCATTCCGAGTGTCAAAATTGACATCCGATCTCAGTAAACCTTTAGTAAGCGGATCCGCAAGATTCTCCTTCGATTTTACATAATCGATGGAAATCACACCACTGTAGAGATCAAGTGTTTAACGGTATTATGTCGTCGACGTATGTGTCTAGACTTACCATTATACATACTATTTTGTGCTCGGTGTATAGCCGATTGACTATCACCGTGTATGCTAATAGGAGCAATCGGTTTTGTCCAACAAGGAATGTCCTCTAGGAAATTTCGAAGCCACTCGCTTCTTCCCGCTTTGTCCAAAGGCAATAAACTCGGCTTCCATTGTGGAACGAGATATGCATGTCCGCTTTGTGGACTTCCGGGACACCGCAAAGACCACCAATCATAAAGATATATCCGGTTGTGGATTTTGACTCTTTAGAATCGAAATCCAGGTTGCATCACAAGTATCCTTCTAATACCGCCGGATATCTTGTGTAACGTAATCCCAGGTTCATTGTATATTTCAAATACCGAGTACTCTCATCGGCGCTTTCCAATGATCCTCACCGGGATTACTTGTAAACCGCTCGGTTGTTCACAAGACACGCAACATCGGGTCTAGTACGGTTGGTTATGTACATTAGACACCCTATAATCTGTGAATATTTCAACCGAGACACGGGCTCACCCTTATTTTTGACCAAGTGAAGACTTAAGTCAATGGGTGTTTTCATAGGACTTTCATCAAAAACATTGAATCTCCTCGAACGGATTCAATGTAGTGAGACCGTGATAATACTAGTCCCTCGATATTCGGAGATTTTAATCCCCAAAATTACATCTCGCTTGTCCCATATCCTTCATGTCAAAATTGCGTGACAAAGAACTTTTTGGTATTCATGATGATATCATGAGTACTTCCCATAATCGCATATCATCAACATATAAACACACTAACACATAAGCATTAGGTGTTTGTTTGATGTAGACGCATTTGTCACACTCGTTAATTTTAAACCCATTAGATAGCATAGTTTGATCAAACTTTAGATGCCATTGTTTGGGTGCCCATTTCGATCCATACAAAGACTTAACGAGTCTACACACCTTGTGCTCTTGCCCTGGAACCACAAACCCCTCGGGTTGTTCCATGTATATCTCTTCTTCTAATTCACCATTTAGAAATGCGGTTTTAACATCCATTTGATGGATCTCCAAGTTATAGAGGCTAAAGAAGAGCAATAAGAACCCTTATAGAAGTGATTCTCGTTCTCGGTGAATAAGTATCAAAGAAGTCAAGACCTTCCTTTTGTCGATAACCCTTGGCTACCAACCTGGCCTTATACTTATCAATAGATCCATCACCTTAAGCTTCTTTTTGAAAATCCACTTACACCCGAGTGCTTTACTTCCCGGTGGAATGTCAACCAATTCCCAAGTGTGATTTTGCATAATAGAATCTATTTCACTATTAATAGCTTCTTTCCGAAAGGTGCTTCGGATTAGACATAGCCTCGGCATATGTCCTTGGAGTATTTTCTACCATGTAGGTTAGAAAATCGGCCCAAAAGACGTTGAAGTCCTAGCCCTCTTACTCCTTCGAGGTTCCACTTCCTCGTTTTCTCGGAGTACTATCCCCCACATTTTCGTGTACTCTCTTATTTGAGTCTTCATTGTGTCTTTCTTTATGTGGAAAGACATCCTCAAAAAACACCGCATTTCTTGACTCCATGACTGTGTTTACATGCACATCGGGATTGTCGATTTGTGCACAAGAAATCTATATGCACTATCGTTATGAGCATACCCAATAAATATGCAATCTATCGTTTTTGGCCCAATGTTAATCTGTTTAGGCTTAGGCACTTCCACCTTTGCTAAACACCCCCACACTTTCAAGTATTTATAACTTGGTTTGTGGCCTTTCCACATCTCATATGGAGTTTTATCCATCTTTTTAGACGGAATCTGTTGAGAATTGTATTGGCGGAGAGAAGGGCCTCCCCCACAAGTTTTGAGGTAACCCCGAACTAATCAACATAGCATTCATCATCTCTTTCGAGTACGGTTTTTGCGTTCAAGCAATTCCGTTAGATTGAGGTGCATATGGAGCGATAGTTTGATGAATAATGCCCGAATCTAGACATATTCTTTCAAATGGCGATTCATACTCTCCACCTCTATCACTACGAACCTTCTTGATTCGTCGCTAAGTTGATTCTCAACTTCATTCTTATAATTTTTGAATGCCTCGATAGCCTCATCTTTGCTACTTAGCAAATATACATAACGATACCTTGTACAATCATCGATAAAAGTTACAAAATACTTTTTACCGCCTCTCGATTGCACAAACTTTAAGTCACACAAATCGGTGTGAATTAATTCTAACGGTTTCGTGTTTCTTTCCACGGATGGAAACGGCGCTTTAGTCATTTTAGCTTCAACACGGACTTGGCATTTTTCGAGTTTGATTAACTTTTAGTTTAGGTAATAAATCCAAATTCATCATTCTTTGAATTGATTTATTATTAACGTGTCCTAAACGATTATGCCATAAAGTACAAGACTCAATCAAGTACGCGAAGTAGATGCATTTTTATTAGCCTCCTTGGGCACAACATTCTTTGGCATAATAGCCATTACATTGAGTTTAAATAAACCCTCGGTAAAATAACCTTTACCCACATACATATCATTTTTGGTCAAAATGACCTTGTCATTACCAAATGAAAGTTTAAAACCATTCTTATTCAAAGATACCACCGGATATCGATTTTCGCGTATGTCAGGAACATGGAGAACATTTGTGAGGGTCAGCTTCTTTCCTGAAGTCATCTTCAGAATCACATTTCCAGTTCCATGAATGGTTGACTGAGCAGAGTTGCCCATCCACAAACCTTCTCACCATTTCCGGCCTTGTAGGTTGAGAAGACATCACGATCAGCGCGAGACATGTTTAGTGGCCCCGTGTCCACAAACCATTGTCTCGGATTACCCACGGTGTTGCACTCGTCACCATTGCGCGAGAGATTGTCATCATCCTCGGTTTCAGCCATATGAGCCTTATGGTTGTAAGGCTTCTTTGATCGGCGATCCGCAAAGACGGTGCCCTTGTTTGCCACGGTTGTGACACTTGCCATTAAACTTGAATGGCGCCGGCTTATCCCCGTCGGCTTTCTTGAAGATTCCCCGTCTTCTTAACCGATTTCTCGAGCTTCTTCCTTTTCGATTTCGACCTCGCCGACGTTAGCCTTCGCTTGTCCAACCGACTCGAACGTCTCTTTTCGGATGCTCTATTGTCCTCTTCAATACGGAGGCGAACAATCGGATCATCCATCGTTACCGCTTCCTCTTATGCATCGATAGCTCTTGTACTCCTTCCAAGAGTCGGGAAGCTTCTCAATGACACGGAGCCACTTGAAAATTCTCGTTGATTTTCGGATCTTCTGTTATCATCTCAGATATCAGAATTTGCAACTCCTCCACCTGTTTCACAATAGGTTTAGTATCGTTCATTTCAAACTTTAAAAACCTACTGACAAGAAACTTCTTGGCACCAAGCATCCTCTCGTTGTGTACTTTTTCTCTAAAGCCTTCCACAACGATTGATTTGAGTCATACGTACGTATACACCATACAACATATTATCCAAACCATTAAGAATGTAATTTTTACATAAAAAATCACTATTCTTCCAGTTTTCGACTACAAGAAAAGCTGTCTTTTCAGCAGTCTCAGGTGGCACCACCGGTGGATCTTCAGTTAGCATTCTCGCTAATCCAAGTGTTGTTAAGTAAAACAATATCTTCTGTTGCCAACGTTTGAAGTTCGATCCGTTGAACTTCTCTGGCCTCTCGTGGTTAGCACCAGTCACAGTAGTTGTCTGTGTCATAATTCCCGAAGTGTGGGAAGACTGTCCTCCGTTTGGCGCACCAGCCGGAGTAGGAGTGATTTGATCATCGGATGCCATTTCTGTTCAAGACAGAAAATAAACTTTTATCAGAAAAGAATAACTGATAATACAACACGTAGGTTTTTCACCCAAAGAAAACAATTTGAAGATTGTTTTGACTCGTCAAAACAAGCTCGAGTTTGTTTCAACTCGATTCTCCAACAATGTTTGTATTTCAATCTTGTTTTAACGTGGTAGTTTTTACCGTAAAACACCAAAAGGAGGTGGACCGATTTTGCCGTAAATCGATACCAAAAAGGAAGTGGACCGATTTTACCGAAATCGATACCAAAAGGAAGTGGACCGATTTTACCGTAAATCGATACCAAAAAGGAAGTGGACCGATTTTACCGTAAATCGATACCAAAAAGGAAGATTTAACTAAATTATAAAACGAGTGAAGTTTCGAAGTAGACCGAACCGTTCGGATTAAGAGCCGAAATGTTCGGTAAACGAGTGAAAATTCGAAATAAGCCGAATCAATCGATCGCTTAAACGAGCCGAGCCGATCGAACCGAGCCGATCGAATCGAATTCGATTAAAACAAGTTTATTTAATTCGTCTAAACTCGGAAAAATTGAGTAGAAATTCGTATAAAAAATTTCGATTACGCACGGGTTAAAATCGAACATCGGTTCGAAATTTGTCTTAAGTTTGTAGGAGCCCGAACGCAATTAAAATAATTAACACGAATTAAACAACAATTTTATTGAAAATAAAACGAATTACAAATGAAAAATGAAATATACTAAAATAAAAGTGGATACAATAACTCCGAGACGAGTAGGACACTCGTCCTTAAGACAAATTTGGTCCGGTGTGTACCCCGGTTAAAACCAATTGTCTCCCGGGATAACTCGGATTACCGATTCGTATAGAGGTACTTCTTACACGAACCTTCAACGAACTCTTCTAGTGCTCAGAATCTCTTCTTCAAACTCGTATGCAACTACGTCAGAACTATATGAATGTATGAAGCTTTCTGGTGTTGTATTTCGAATGTGTATGTATAGCTTCAATCCATATGGAGGCTATATATAGGAGAGAGGGCGGGTCGGAATGAATTAATTACGCCGTTTCATCGATTCTGCAATGAATTACCATAACTCATCTTAATTACAGCCGTTTCATCGATTCTGACAATGAATTAACCATTAATTATTGCCGAACCGAACTATGTTGGATAACCGAACCGAGTGAACTCAATCTTCGACTCAATCGAATGTTTATGAAGCTTGGACCAAGCTCGGGCCTAGGGCCCTCGGGCCCGAAGGCCCATTCCCCAAAGCCCAAAGCCCAAAGCCCAAGACCAAGACCACGGTCAACGGTCAACGGTCAATCATCTACGACTTACGTAGGAATTATCAAAACGGTCCTACGAATATAATTTAAGCTTGCAAAGTCGTCGTTAAAATGAAAAAATTGGGCCTTTAATTCAATTACTACAACAGTTCTCGGGGCCGGTCCTACGTTTTTTTAAAAAAAAAAAAATCGACCGAAAATACAATTTTTTTTCTAATACATTCATATACAAACATCAAATTCATAATGCAAACACAAAACATACATATATATTAATACTAAATACTAATTCAACAATGCTCTTGAAGCACATTTGGAGGCGAAATCACTAATCAATGTATAATCATCAATTTCATCAACCAATTTCTCGCTCAATCGATATTATCGCTAACCCATTCAAGCGTTCTTGACTCATCGTGCTTCGAAGATGGTTCTTTATTAGCTTCAACTTCGAAAAACTCCGTTCACCGATGCAACCGTTACCGGAATAGTCAACAATATTCGGTAAACAATCTCCGTGTTTACATAACTTAGATCAAATGTTTTCAAGAATTTCAAAATTTGGAGAGGTTCATCCGCTTCTTCGGGCAAAACATGTACAAGAAGTTGTAACTCATAATACAACTCTTCCCAATCAACATCCTCATGTTCACCATTTTTCAACTTTGTTGCAAGATTCTTACAAGAATTCTTCAAACCTTCATCATCTTTTGCGCTTTCATTCAAATCAAACAAGAAGCCAAAATTTTTTTCATACTCGTGAAAAGCTTCAAATCTAGCTTTAAGTGAGGCAAGAGCTTGATCAACAATAGAAATGAAATATTCCACCCTAAAACTCTCTTCGGGAGAAAAAATTACTTGTTGACTTGAACTCTCATCAAAATGTTTTTTTCTATGAATGATTCTTCTTGTTGGAAACACCGGCTCAATACCCACTTCATTAGCAAGTTCTTTTGCTTTTTTCATAGCTTTATCGAACCCGTTCTCTCTATAATCTTCAAACATGCTAACAAGCCCTTTCAAATTTTTTATTGCGGTGTTAATATTCATGTCCTCCGTTTGTAGATCCTTACTCACAATATTGATAAGTTTGAGAACATCATACCAAATTATTGAGCTAAGCAAAAACTCAAAACTCTCAAATTCACCAAAAGCTAGATTCTTGGCATGTTTTGTTGCATCGTAACCTTCCTTTTCTTCAATCACCTCATACAAAGCATCTCTAATTTGAGAGAATTGTTGTACGATTGGTCTTACACTTTCAAAGTGACTCTCCCAACGAGTATTACTCAACCTTTTAAGGGTAAGAGAAGTTGCATGCTTTTTGAGTATGTCCCACCGCTTTATGGACAATGCAAAAAAGTTGTAAATGTGTTGAACCGAGCCAAAAAAGTCTCCGGCCTTGGAAGAAGAACCGGCCATATCACTCAATGTGAGATTCAAACTATGACAAGCACAAGGTGTGTAAAATGCTCTAGGATTCACATCAAGCAATCTACTTTGAACGCCTTTGTAATGGCCTTTCATGTTAGCACCGTTATCATAGCCTTGGCCTCGTATATCATCAATGTTCAATCCAAGCTTTACAATCTCTTTTTCAAGCTCCGTGAAAAGACCCATTCCACTTGTATCAACAACCTTTATAAAGCCAAGAAAATATTCTTCAACCGTAATGGGCGACTCATCAACATTCACACAACGAATCAATAAAGTTAGTTGCTCTTGATGGCTTACATCGGGTGTACAATCAAGTATAATTGAAAAATACTTGGCCTTTTTTATCTTTTCAATGATAGCACATTTAACCTCATTAGCAAACATCTCAATCAATTCATTTTGAATTTTATGACTCAAGTAGTGATGCCGAATTTCATTGCCCTTAATCCTCCGTATGTGCTCTTCCATGATATGATCAAACCGTGAAACACATTCAATAAAACCTAAGAAGTTTCCATTGTCCTCCGCATGTAACCTCTCACTAGACCCCCTAAAAGCCATATTATGTGTGGCAAGATATTTGATACCATTAACTATTCGCAACATAACTTGCTTCATACGCTCTTTTTCTTTTGAAATTAGTTAATGAGCCTTTTTGTCAATTGTTGTTCCATGCTTCAATCTCGTTTCCAACTCATACCAAGAATTCATACATTTGAGGTGCTTCGGGCTTGATTCATGACTTTTAAGCCTCGGCGCAAGATTATGCCAATCATTCATGCCAACACTTTCCAAAGAGGAATCACAAGTTGTTGTTGTACCCTTGAAAAGTTTACAACAAAAGCAAAATACTCTATCAATGGATTTTGAATATACAAGCCATTTTCTATCATGTTTCTCTCCATTCTTCATCACACGAGTGTAATGCCCATTTAAAAAACGCCGGTTTTGTCTTAAGGTATCCTTAGGATATTCACTATCATCCATTTGAACTCTTACGGGTCCTTTTCTCACAAGAAAGTCAACAAGATCTTGGTTAGGCAACTTCCAAGTGCTTGGATCCGGATCAAAATTTTGAAAAAGTCGTCCTTCATATTCATTGACACATTCTTCTTCTAAATCATTATTGACCATTTCCATTTCTTCTTGTTGTTCTTGACCAACTTGTTCATTAGAGGAACCATCAATATTCATATTTACCCCTTCCTCCCCTTCATTATTAGTACTAGGATCTTTCCTCGATTCTTTTGTGACATACTTGTAAATGGAACCCCTTAGTTTGTTAGTTTCTTCTTCAATGGCTTTTTTCCTCTTTCTTTTCTCATTTCCGGATGGCCATTTACCCATTGTTCTAAATTCTAATTCCTACACAAGAAACACTCTATTGAAGCTTTTCAACTTTTTAAATTCCAACATCAACATTAGACCACATTACTCAATTTCAATCTTTTCACAATTTCACATCTTTCTCAAAATTCAAAAACAAAAGGACTCACTAAAGGTATATCAACAAAATATCCATGGCAAATTTAATTATTCAAATTAACAACTAATTATTAAAATTAACAACTAATTTAGTACTAATATTTAAAAAAAATTAATTGAAAACATACCTAATAATAATAGGCTTGGATTGGATTGGATTGATTGGAGTGGAGGAGGAAGCCAGGAAGGAGAAGAAGTACCTGCGCCGCCGGCCCGCCGCTGCACCGGTGCTGGGTTTTCTCTTCCGGTGTCAAGTGCTATCATTGTTGCCTCCTTGATTTTCACTATGTTTCTCGCTCTCTTGAGGCATTGAATTGAATTTGAACCAGCTTTTCATTTTTATTCTACTTCTTAGTAGTAATTTGATTGGGTTGGGTATTTTTTTTTTAAAGAATCGGGCCTATTTGTTATCAAAATCGGGCTTTTTAATATACGATTTTTTTTATAAATCGATCGGATTAACTCTATAAAAAAAAATTTCGGATAAGTAAAACATGTACCGATTGGGCCTATCGGGATTCATTGGGCCAAGCCGACTGGCTCGCCTGGCTTGTGATAGGGCCGGCCCTGTCTGTCCTGTCCCATCAACCGGGAAATCACCCCAGACTTAGTCTCTAGGAGCTTTGGCTGGCTTTTCTAGGTTCTTTTCGCTGGCCACATCAGTGATTTTGAAGCAGTTTCGATTCCAACAATAGTTTTAGGCTTAAATTCATTATGTAAAGGCCATGTTAGATTTGAAGGGTAATAATTGTTAGATTTGTTGTTGGTTTGTAGCTTCGCGCAAGATTTGGAAGTTAGTTCTTGTTCGGTTCGCTTTCAAAGTAAAGAGTTTTTCTTATCAAAAGGTTTCGTTTTGATTTAAAGTTTACGTTTTTTAGATTCCATTTTAGTATTGTTTAATAGATAATTGCACGAAACTAAACATGATTATGTGTTTCCGGATATCTGTTAGGTCGGGAAGTAGTTCTACAATGCAAGTTTGTGCCACTTTCCTGTTCACTGAACCCGAGAAAGCGTGTGACCAACACTTTATAATTGGTTCTGGCTCGTTCGACTACCAGAAAAATCGTTTTTTGGGACGACAAAAAGTCATCCCAAAAGACCACATGTCGTCGCAAAAGTTGTTTTTAGGGACGACACGTCGTCCCAAAAGTGTCGCCGCTTTAGCTTTGTCCCAAAAAACAAGGCAAACGTTTTTTGTGACGGAAAGTCGTCCCTTTAAAGGCATTGTATAATTTTGTAATGTAATTTTTTTAAATCAGAAAATATATAAAAATTATTTTTTGGGACGGCTTGTCGTCCCAAAAGGTGTTTTTAATATTTTCATATTATGATTTTTTCGAATAAAAAAATTTAAAATATGCATTTGGGACGAAAATGTCGTCCCAAAAGGTGTTTTTTTAAATATTTTCAGGTAAGTCATCAATCGACTGATTAACGAGCCTACGTTGAAATCACTACTCAATAATGAACCTCGAGTTTGATTAACTACTCAATAATGAACCTCAAGATTGAAATCTACTACTCAATAACGAACCTCTTGTTTGAAATCTTGAAATAACTAACCAACGTCGGGTTTGAAGTCATCAATTGACTAATTAACGAGCCTACGTTGAAATCACTACTCAATAATGAACCTCGAGTTTGATTCACTATTCAATAATGAACCTCGGGTTTGAAATATACTACTCTATAACGAACCTCGTGTCTGAAATCTTGAAATAACTAACAAACCTCGGGTTTGAAGTCATCAATCAACTAATTAACGAGCCCAGGTTGAAATTAATACTCAATAATGAACCTCGAGAATGAATCACTACTCGTTTCATTAAGTTATATAATCAAACCGTAATTTTGTTCCAAAAAATTTATTTAAATAAAAAGACGTATGTTATTAGAAATGGACTAATTATCATTTTTTTTAAATAAAAAACAATATAATTCATTCATTTAATGAAAAAATTATAAATCAAAACTTATATTACAATAAATATTAGTTGGTACAAAATTGGGGAGAAAATTGAAAATCTTTAAAGGATAGCCCACGTGGATTTTTCATAGTTTATAAAATAAATTGTGCCTATTTAAAGGGATGACAATAGTCGTCCCAAAAAACAATACAATTTATTCATTTGATTAAAAAAATATTAATAAAAACTTGTATTACAATAAATATTAGTTGGTATTAGATCTGGAAAATATTGAAAATCTTTAAAGGGACGACATAAGTCGTCCCAAAAAAGGGACAATCAACGTGACTTTAATAAATTTTATAAAATAATTTATTACTATTTAAAGGGACGACTACTGTCGTCCCAAAAAATGAGAGTGTCCACGTGGCTTCCAGGCTGGACAGTATCCGTCCCAAAAAATACATATGTCGTCCCAAAAGAGATATTAAATTTCCCACGAAAAAATTCCGCCAAAAGTCAAATTTCCCTCCGTTCAACATGTCGTCCCAAAAATGATTATGTCGTACCAACAAAGTATCCCGCCAATTTTCCCACCAAAAAATTGACTTTTCCCAGAATTTAGCTTTTGGGACGACAAGATGTCGTCCCAAAAAACGTCGTCCCAAAAAACGCCTTTTCTAGTAGTAATTCAGTGACATAAACTGAGCTTTATTTTGATTTCTGGATACTTTCAGTAAACTATTTTGAGCGAGTAGTGGAGATAGGTTGGGAGTTTGGTGTTGTTATGACTTTAGTATGCTCACGTAGGATAGACTATGGAACTTAACATGAACTTATGTGTTTTATGTGCTCCTACTTGTGTTATGATAAGGTTTTGTTAGTTAGCTTGCAATGTACTGTATGGAGTACCATGGGTATTAAAAGTCTCTGTATTAACCATGTCGTTCTTAAGGCGACGTATTGTACGGAGTACCTTGGACCCCTAAGTCCCAAGTTGGAGGTATGGTTAGTCATATTAGCAGTGTTGCACACCGTACCTTCAAGATAAACAATTACTGCTATGTAACGAAACATGAATACAAAGGTCAAGACATGAACATGACAAGAACATGAATATGTTAAGTAATTAATGAAACGAACAAGTAAGCGCAAGACAAACTGATATAGTTAATAGACCATGTTTTCATTTCATTGAGCGAGTATTGTATTAAAAGGAACTTTCCTATGTTTCAAGTTATGGATTTAAAGATGTTTTATGTATTTGTCAAGTTATGCTTTCACTGTTTTTAAACCGGATGAAGTGGACTCATTCGTGTCCCCCGACATCTAACAAATATGAATCCCTCTTTTGGTCTTTTTTTTCCTTCCTGAGCATTCGGCCGGTGCTCACTTCTTTATTTGGAATAAGAAGATATGCATCCTGAAGACGAGATGTATGATGAGCATGAAGAGCAAGTTTATGAATGGAGTAATGAAGTCCCTTGTGTTTCGACTGTTTCCTTTTTAGACAAGTTGAGTTGTAATGGTTGCCAGCACTTATTTATGATTATAGTTTGACAACAGTTGCAATCGGTTGAGTTAGTTAATGAAAGATTTTAAGAGTTTGTTTCTTGAGTCACTTTCTTGTTTCATTGCTTCTGTGAATTCATTAATTACTCTAATATGACACGTGACTTGAGATTTAAGGATTATTCTAAATGTCATAACGTCCTTTTTCGAATAACATCCGATATCCGAGGCATAGAGATTACAATATTTCACTATATTATATGAATGAGAGTATATATAAAAGGAGTGATGCATAGCATGTGTTAAAAAATTTGTACAACGATTGAAGTAAGAAATTTCCATAAAGTTGTTTTCTTTTTTTTGGCGAACTGAAAGCTTTATATTTATTCTCCAAAGTCAATTACACAAGCATGAGCAACATGAGCGGGGGGGACGAACCCCATTCTACACAACCAACAAGATTGAGCCCCTCTCTCACTAAGAAATGTGCTGGCACATTACCTTGTCTTTTAATAAAAGAAAAAGAAACATATACAAAGCAGGTAAGAGCCTGCGACAATCTTCAATTAAGTTTCCCACCGGAGACAAATCCTGAGAATTATCTAGGAGCCGCTGTTAAGTAATCAAAGAGTCGCCTTCAAAAATCACCCGAAAAAACCCTATGTGAGTGCATAAACCAGAGCATGGTAGATCGCCAATGTTTCGCCAGCTAGAACATCAAATCTGCCCTCAAGTCGTTTGGAGAAAGAGCGGATGATGTTACCGCTACTATCTCGAAGAATACCCCCAATGCCGCTACTATCTCGAAGAATACCCCCAATGGCTGCCTTCTCATCGTCAAAAGCTGCATCTACATTGAATTTCAAAGAATCAAGCGGGGGTGGTTTCCATTTAATTTCGAAAGGAGGTGAAGCCGCATTGTCACTTTCTTTTTAGCATAGTTGTGACAAATTCATTTGCTTCAGAATCTGTCCGAGCGATGATAGTGGTGACATGTACATCTTTCTTCTCGAAGATCCATTCGTTTTGAGCCCTCCAAATATGCCATAGAAGGTAAACAATTTGGACAGCTTCCAAATCTCCTTTCAGCCGCATTAAATCGTCAAAAAAGTCAAAAAAAGATTGATACCTGCGGTGCTTCCAGAACATATCACCTTCATATTTCTTCCAAAATACACATGGTATCGCGCAGTCGAAAAGGCACTGCCAAGTCGACTCCTCTTGGGAGAAGCATACATTGCAAATACGATTCCCTATCCCGCATGATTTCAGCCATTGGGCAGTAGGTAACGCATTGTTTAGGATTTTCCAAAGGAAATGTGATACCCGAGGCTGGTTTTTTTAATTTCCAAACTGCGTTCCATGGATTTCTATGGGTCGACATGAAGAAGAGGCCATGGCCAAGGCAGTTTGATTTTTCAACTCATAAGCTAGATGGTAACCCGACTTTACGGTGTAAATGCCATTCGTGGAGAAGTGCCAAATGAGTCCGTCGCCTCTTGCATGAGTTGATAGGGGGATTGACAGTATTTTACCCGCTTCATAAGTGTTGAAATTATCAAGGACTAGATTTTTTCTCCAGAGGCGAGTGTGGATCAATCAGGCTACTAACCTTGCGATCTGGAAGAGTTTCACGGTTTGGGTGTGCCTGGAAGGATGGTGGAGCAGGGAGCCAATGGTCATTTATGATATCGATATTATCTCCTCTACGAAATTTCCAACAAAACCCGCAGAATAAAAGGTCTCTTTTGATTGGAGCTGAAACGCTGTCCGGCTGAGGAGTGGTCGACGTCTGGGCCCCGGGAGGGTCTGCCATAGAAGCCGGCAGCAAACCTGCTGCACAAATGACCAACAACACAGCAAAAAAGACACAAAACACACAGTCGGAGCCTTCGCAGAGACGCAACGGGCAGTCTTTGTTGGCTTATTATTGAATTAGAAGATACCAATCAGTAGCACATATACAATGATTATCAAGTGGAGCAATGATTAATCAATTGTACGAATATCATATGAATTAACAACAAAAGCAGTCAACACGCAGCAATGAAATTAACAAATAAATGTAGTTATTTGATCACCCTCACACGTTAGAATTGTATAAACAATTCAAATGATTGCAGCAGCTTGAAGGTCAAAATGGAACAACAGCTGTGAACACAGGAGCCTCTGTCCGGTTGAAGGATACCTGCCTGCCGCTCCTCCTTACCGTGCAGCCGGAAACCCTAGGACGGTTTCAGACCAAAACGGTGAAGAGGACGTGAAGAAGCCTGAAAAGAAGCCAGAAATAGTACAAAAGCCCGAGTTCGAGAGCGCCGGAAAAGCTCATGATCGCTGGAGAGTGCTCATCTTGTTACCTATCTCTCGAAATATGTTATAGCAGTTGTTGAGAAATTCTTCTATAGGAAATAATGCATATAGACTTGGTATTTCCAGTTTCTCCAACAATAGTTTTTCTTCATTAGGTATAGTAGATTCTTGAGAATCTTCAGTTTTGAGCTTAATCTTTATCAGTTTGATGATCCTCTCAGCATCAAAGAGATAATCCTTTGGTTGCTGAAATTCCTGTTTCTGTTGCTCAATATTCATAACGGAAACTTGTTTCTCAGATATTCTCTGTTGAAGTTGAGAAACAATTCCAGGAACTAAAGCTTTCAGCTTGCGGCTGTCAGTTGTCAGTAGTTGTTCCCCCTCAGTTAATGCTAACCGACTTGAAGTACCTGGGTATAAACAACGTACAACTGATTTATCTCCTTGTGTCTCAGCTTTTCTTTTAATTCCTTTTTGCTGAGCAATTTGCTGGGACACAGTTTGCCTTTTTGCTTCAGATTGGGAAGTCCCTTTTGTTGAACTTGCAATTGCTGCAGCTTTTGTAGTAGCAGCTTGTGCATTCTTATTCCCACTACTGATTCTTTCCAAATAATATGGGATCACTAAGCTAAGTGATTTCTTCAGTCGGAATCTTCCATCAGTTTGTCTTCCTTCAGCTTGGGCTCTGCTGACACTTGCTAGTTCAGCCAAGTGTTGCTGCTTGATCTGATTGAAGATATATCCAGTCCAGTTGAACTCAAATCCATCCCAGATGACATTCATTAGGTAGATACCGTCTTCAGTTAACTTACTTAGCCCTTTGTGCTGTCCGATGGCATGTCTGCTGATCCATCTGCTGAGAAGAGCAAATTCAGTTTTGAGATACTGAATGTGTGTATCGACTGCTGCTGGTTCCTTTGAAGCTGAAATTTGTCTAAGAAAAGCACTGTGTTGAAGTGGTAAGCAACTTAGATCAATAGATTTCACCAGAGGATCTTTGAAGCCAAAAAGCTGTCTGATGATATCTTCATTGACAAAAATCTTCTATCCACGAACTCTTGTAAGTAGAGAGTTCATTAGCATCTTCATATTCTCTCAAAAATGCAATAGACCTTCCAAGTCCATGTCTTGTTGCAATCTTGCTTCCAAAAGATTTCGTAAACCCGGTAATTTTCCAATCTTTTCAGAAATATTACTGGAAAGAAGGGTATTACCACACATTTCTCCAAATTCTTGAAGTGTGAAAGTATCGGGTGCAGTGATTAACCGTTCTTCTTGTGTTTTCTTTGAAGCGGCCATTAAAAATAATTTCTGGCTGATTTAGAAATGAGAAAGTTTGATTTTTCTTTCTTTCTGGTAAACAAAGAATGAAAGAATGGTTATATATAAAGGGGTGGGTAGTTGAAAGGATCCACGATCTTCTCATAGATTTGTACAATCTTTTCAAATTCCATCATGGTTTGTGTAACCGATGTGTACTATCTGACATAATGGGGGTATACACGCTACAATTCTAACAGAAAAACGGCGGTAATTAAATGCGATATACTTGTTGTCGGTTTTATCCATATCTCCATTGACTTGTTTGACTGAGTAAAACTGAAGCTGAAATCAGTTTTACAAAATTTGAGGTCCGTCAATTCTTTAGTTTCAGTTAGTCAGTTTGAGATCGTTGATGTCAATGACTGATCTGTCAAGTGAGCACACCCAGCATGATAAAGATCAATCCCCTTGACGAATCTCTAAGCTTGAACTGACTTAACTGACTTTTATAATCCCCAATATAGTTCTCAGTTTAGCAAACCTCTCTTTGTCCAGTGGTTTGGTAAATATGCCTGCTAACTGATCTTCAGTTGGAACATAAAGAAATGTTATGTCCTTCTTTTCCACATGATCCTTTATAAAGTGATGTCTCACATCAATGTGTTTCATCCTTGAGTGCAAAACTGGATTGTCAGTTATTGCAATTGCACTTGTATTATCACACATTGTAGGAATCATTCCTTCTTCTATCCCATAATCTCTCAGTTGTTGTCTGATCCATAAAACTTGAGCACAACAACTTCCAGCTGTGATATATTCAACTTCAGCTGTTGAAGTAGAGATTGAGTTTTGCTTCTTGCTGAACCATGACACAAGTCTATTTCATAATAACTGACATGTGCCTGAAGTACTTCTTCTATCCACTCTGCATCCAGCATAGTCAGAGTCTGAGTAGGATATCAGTTTGAATTCTCCTTCTCTTGAAAACCATATCCCAACTCCTTATGTATCTTTCAAATACTTCAAGGTTCTTTTTACAACTGTGAGATGGCTCTCTGTAGGACTCGTTTGAAATCTAGCACAAACACCAACAGCAAAGGATATGTCTGGTCTACTAGCTGTGAGATAAAGTAGACTTCCAATCATTCTTCTGTAGAGAGTTTGATCCACATCCTTGCTATCTTTGTCTTCATCTAATCTAATGTTTGTTCCAATTGGTGTTGAAATGCCAGCTGATTTCTCCATTTCAAACTTCTTGATCAATTCTCTTGTATATTAAGTTTGGTGAATGAAAATCCCATTATCCAGTTGTTTAACTTGTAAACCAAGAAAATAATTCAGTTCTCCCATCATACTCATTTGAAATTTTCTCTTCATTAAACTTGCAAATTTCTCACAGAGTTGCTCATTTTCATATCCAAAGATAATATCATCAACATAGATCTGAACAAGGTGAGTGCTTTCTTCAACTTTCATCCTGAATAAAGTATTGTCTATGGTTCCTTTGATAAATCCATTATCTACCAAAAGCTGAGATAGAGTTTCGTACCAAGATCTTGGTGCTTGCTTCAGTCCATATCGAGCTTTTCTCAGTCTAAAGACTTTATCAGCTTGATCTTTAATTTCAAATCTAGGTGGTTTTTGAATGTAGACTTCGTCTTCTAGAATTCCATTCAAAAATACACTTTTGACATCCATCTGGTACACTTTGAATTTATTGTGAGCTGCTAAGGCAAGAAATAGTCTGATAGCTTCTAGTCTTGCAATTGGTGCATAAGTTTCATCAAAATCTATGCCTTTAGCTAGAGAATATCCTTTAGCTACAAGTCTAGCTTTGTTTCTGATGATATTCCCATCTTCCTCAAGTTTGTTTCTGGAAACCCATTTAGTGCCAATGATGTTTACATGATCTGGTTTATCTACCAACTCCCATACTTGATTTCTTTCGAACTCATTCAGTTCTTCTTGCATCGCTAAAATCCAATCTGGATCTTTTAAAACTTCTTCTATCTCTTTGGGTTCAGATTGAGATAGGAAACATGCAATCTTTGCATCTAGTTGATGTCTTGTTCTAACACCAGCTTGAGTATCACCAATCACTTGTTCTTCAGGGTGATCTCTCATCCATTGATTTACTGGGGGTTGTATCAAGGGATCTACATTCTGTTGAACTGGGGAATTTGTTCTTGATTTTCTTCATCTTGAACTGGGTCAGAATTATGTTGTTCAACTGTAGGTGGTTCAGTTGTTAGAAACTGGGGTTGATCTTGATCTGATGATTCAGAGATCCTTAATCTTCCAATGTCAACATAAACTGATTCTGGTAAAACTGATAACTGAGGCTGAGAAACTGGTTCTGGTTTGATTTCAGTTTCTTCACCAGGAAAGTTTGGTTCATCAAATACTACGTGTATTGATTCTTCATGCTTGAGTGTCCTCTTGTTCAGTACCCTGAATGCTTTGCTGACACTTGAATATCCCAAAATTATTCCTTCATCGGCTTTGGGCTGAAAAACATGAAGTTGATCTTTTCCATTATTGTGTATGAAACACTTGCTTCCAAAAGCATGAAAGTATGAAACATTTGGTTTTCTTCCATTCCAAATTTCATAAGGTGTCTTCTCATGTCTCTTATTCATGAGAGCTCTGTTCTTTGTGTAGCAAGCTGTGTTAACGGCTTCTGCCCAATATCTTTCAGACAACTTTGCTTCACAGATCATAGTCCTTCCTGCTTCTTTGAGTGTTCTATTTCTTCTTTCAGCTACACCATTCTATTGAGGCGTTGCTGTGGCTGCAAGTTGATGTAAAACACCATTTTCTTCACAGTATTCGATAATCACGTTGTTGAGGAATTCAGTTCATTTATCTGATCTTATCTTCACAACTGATACACTCTTCTGATTTTGAGGTCTCTTGAGGAGTTCTGTAAGCCTTTGCTTGGTTTCACTTTTCTTAGTTAAGAAAATAACCCAAGTGTATCTTGAATAATCATCTACCACCACCAATGTATATTTCTTTCCACTGATACTGATTGGTGTGATAAGTCCAAATAAGTCCATATGTAGTAGCTCCAGGACTCTTGCTGTTGAATGCTGAGATTTAGTCTTGAAACTAGCTTTTACTTGTTTTCCTTTTTGACCGGCGTCACACAAGCTATCCTTCTTGTAGGTAATCTCGGGTAGTCCAATTACCAACCGTTTCTTGACAAGTGTGCTTGATGTCATCAAAGTTAAGATGACTCGTTTCTTGTGCCATAACCACCGACTTCGATTTGGTATGCACAAGTAAACAAGTTTCGCGATCGCCGTAGTCCAATCTACAACATACATATTCTCTTTTATTCTTCCCGGCTAGGACAACTTGAAATGCCGTTTTCGCCGACGACAATGCAAGTAATCTTTGTCAAACGTGACTCTGTATCCCATATCACAGAATTGACTGGTGCTGAGTAGATTGTAATGCAATCCTTTTATATAAGATACATTCTTAATTGTGAGTCCATTTCTGATCAAAGTACCATAACCCTTGGTATATCCAGGTTTGTCTTTACTTCCAAAATTGACTTTTGGTCCATCTTTTGCAATAAAATTACTTAGACAGTCCTTGCTCTTTGTCATGTGCCCTGAGCATCCACTGTCAAAGTACCATATATCCTGCAAAATAAATTAAACATTTTTAGGTACCCAACTCTGTTTGGGTCCATGGGGGTCAGTTGTCAGTACAACATTGGGAATATATCCTTTAGGTATTCTTCGGATATTCTTGCACTTGATTTCATATATGTAAGCCACACTCCCATAGTATCTATGCTTAGACTGTGTCTTATTTATATGATCTCTCGATCATTGATCGGGGTCAATCGAGTTATAATATACTTGACCACCATAAACCAATACTAGCAAGAGGACTAGGCCCATCGTAGTATAGCTATAGTGAATCAAGGTCGATCCCACAGGGAACCAATTGTGGATCATCTTATATACAAACAATTAATTAAACATGTCAAGGACATAGAGGCGGTCTACGACCAACATAAGACAAGAAAGGTAAAGACATGACTCGACACAACGTAATTAACCTCCCCAATTATAGTCTTTATCGTTTGGACCTAGATAATTTATATAATAAAATGAACTTATTAACTGTCAATCCGTTTGTATCTATCTTAGATTGGCTATGGGAGTCATCCTCTTTAACTTGACTTAGCACCGGTTAGGTTGCTAGATCACTGTGCTACATTACGTGACTTCACCTTTTGGGTATCCATCTCATATAACTTGCACGCTTACGACACTAAGGATGCCGATATTAATCGTACACCTCGTCTAGGCAACATTCCTATGATTAGGCGTACTTCCTAAGCGATTACTCGATCAAGCTCTCGTCCAACTAGAAATCACCAAGTTATAGTCTCATGCTAATCTACGACGTACGTGTAATCAGGTGCTAGCAATCCCCAACTATAAACCTACCTAGATAACGCTGAACGTCCGTGAAGAGCAATTCATAAGCCTACCTAAGAGTTTTATATTGGTATTTCCTTTTTACACATTTTAATTAAACTAAGCGAGTAACGTAGCCATAGCCATACCTACTGAGATAATAAATTCAACTAGGTTAACCTAACCATAAAGACGTGGCGTAGTTAACAGATGACAGGGGCTCGGTCGACCGAGTGAATAGGCTCGGTCGACCGAATGAACTTATTCGATCACCCGAACGATTTCAACCCAGAATACATCTTAGAATATATCTCTCAGCGTTTCATCATACAAAACAGATTAAACAGTAATTCGCACAGTATTCATATAAACTAACATAGATACGCATTAATTAAATCAAGTAGATTCATGAATAAATACTAAGTGTATGACGTAGGTTATTGGATCCTCATAGACAGGAGTCGCCACATTCCTAACGTCAAAACCTAGATCTACATCATCTAGCTATGATTAACTAATTCAAACGATAAAGCATAATTGGAGAATTAATTACTTCAAATAAAAGAAACAGAAAATAAGGGCTTACATATTTGCAGCCTCCAAATTCTGAAAAACCTTCAAATTATTTATGCTACATTGTATCAAAGTTGTATTATGAATTATATGATGAATGATTCAAAGTATATCCTACAAATTTCGTAGCTGCAGCTTATATAGGAGTTTCTGCCGACTTATGAAGGATCTAGAAGGTAAATACGAAAAAATCCGATAACCGACTGAAAATCCCAACTCGGTCAACCGAAGCTCCCCACTCGGTCGACCGAAGCTATAGGCTCGGTCGACCGAACCTAACTTTGCACATGTTATTCGTTTTTCTCGTCTATCTTGCTCCCCACTGCACGCTTGCGTGTTGATCTGATTAATCTTTCATTTAATGCTCCGATTTTCTTCCTCTATTATCTTGTGACCATTTATTGAATGACATTAATCCTCTCGATTTGTTGTGATCTGCAAAATAAACATTTATAGCTGTTTAGGGTGATTTTATACGATTTCTAATGTTATATTTTATAACAATTTCCTCCATATTCGTATAATTTGCATAGAAATCAAGGGTTTAATCGAATTATTGAGCAAATGAGTTTTAAAAGTGGTTAAGTGCAAATTTGTGTTAATTATGTGGTTTCATTGATAAAAATCTTTGAATATGAGATGTTACATTTTGCACGATGTTATCATGAATGTAGGTACGCTTGCATGTTAAATGAGGAGCTTAAACGAAGATCGATGAAGATTAAGAAGAAAGCTCGATTCGAATGAAGAAAGCTCGATTCGATTCGGCCCAAACTTGGTGATCAAGTATTTCAAAATATGCCACGTAACATTATATTTTGAGGCCTAAAAGATGGATTTTGAGGAAAAGAAGAAGATGCCACGAGTTTACGAGTTTAACGGATCATTTTTCCTACGAGTTTTTACCGTAATCTGTTTTCGATGGACATTTTACCCGACTTAGAGGCATTTTCAGGGGAAGAGTTCTTGACGAAAGTTGTAGATACTAAAATGAGCTTTCCAACGCATTTTGAATCACGTCAATCGGAGGTCTACAACTCAAGTTATGATTTTTTTACCGAACCGCTTTGGAATTACGGACGAACCGGAGATATTTTGGCCAAGTTTGATGCATGTTACTCCATGTGCTCCTTAATGATGATGATGATGAGTCATAACAAACTCCACATGCTATTTTAGTGACTCCTCACCTTCACATGCAAAGTCATTATCACCTCCCACACGCTTATAACAAACTTGAGAATATTCCTTAGCATATTCTCCCAAAAATATCTCCCTCAACTACAACCTCTCCCTTATACACCTCCCCTCAACTCTCCCTATAAGAACTCCCTCATTTCCATCCATAAAGGCGCCCCTCCTTGGTCACTTTTGGCCAAGCTTTTACTTTTCCCGTCTTTTACGTAAATACTCGTAGGCGTTATGCCGAGAATAAATTAGAATAGTAGTACTTGTTGTAATGCCGGAGCTACGGCCCCGATTCGAAATCATAATCGAGGATGATTGGCTAAGGTCTCTAAGCTAGAACCATCTTTGTGAAGCCACCATCACCGGAATAAATAAGGATTTCGCTTTAATTCATTTTCGTAAGTTATCTTGTTCTTCCTTCATGTTTGAATTGTTTATGTGCAATTTGTATGATCTATACTTATGTTGCATGCTAATCGAATTTAGATACGATAGTTGATAAATTCGTAGATTACCGTGAAGGAGAATGATAATATTCTTCCAACATACGTAAGTTGAGGGTGAATGTTGTCGATTAGGATTTATATCCATATCTTTGATCCGTAAATGCTTTAGTTGTACCGAGAGTGGTGAACTAATTAAAAGGCGATGAACCGAAAGGGAAAATGCCTCTTTAGCGATAATAATCCAAGAACTTACGAATGAATATGTGTCTTTCTTGTTATTTTCGGTGGGGTGGTGGATCATCGGTGCGTTCTAGTTGTTTTAAATTATAAATTTTTATTATCGTAGTTTTATTTATTTTCACGTTTGCTACCTTAGTTTGTTAATTGAAAATCCGAGATCATAATCATCAACTTTATAAAAGAAATCGAAGGCAAAAAACTCTTTTTCGTACAAGTCCCTGCGGATACGATCCGGTTTCACCACTATAGCTGCGAGCCTTCGCACTTGGGATTGACATCGGTTTTATTTTATTACTTGTTATCTTTTACTTTGCATAAAACCGCGAACAAGTTTTTGGCGCCGTTGCCGGGGACTTGGCACGGAAAATTTTCGTTTTCGGTTTTTTTTGTCAACTAAGTTATCTGTTTTCGTCTTAAACAATAAAAAATAAAAATAAAAATAAAAATAATAAAAAAAAATCTTTCGGTAATTACCGAGAGAGGGAAAAAAAATATTTTCTTTTCGTTCTGTTTCTGTTCTGTATTAGTTTTATAGTATTTTGTTTCTTTTACGCTGTTTAGACCTGTTTCAAGCCTGTTTTAGTATAGCTTTTTTTTAATTCTAAAAAAAAAAAATTAAAAAAAAAAAATTTAAAAAAAAAAATTCTCGATAAATACCGAGTGGATTCGGTAATTACCGAGAAAGAGAGAAAAGAAACACGGAACACGTTTCAATCATTGAGGTTGGGTGATGGATTCTCGGTGAATCCCACTCTGCGGAAGCATAAGGATAAAATCCCGAAACCTCGTGATTTAGGTGTTGGTGCCCAAACGTAGTTTATGCAAACTCGAACTCACGGGGGACCACTTTTGTATAATCCGGAGATAGAGCGAACCATCGCTCGACCAAACGAACGTTTGGTTCGGCTCGCCGGACCGACGGACGAGGGAACCACGGAAGGAAACGATCCCGAAGGATACGTTGAGGGAGAAGCTCAAGTAGGAGCCCGGTGTTGAAGAAATGGCGAGCAACGGACATTGGCGACTTTGCCATGCCATCTACCGTGAAAGTTAATCCCGCGGTCGTGATTCCCGAAATCACGGTGATAATTTCGAACTCAAAACTTCTTTAATCAATTTGGTAAGAGGTTCCACATTTCATGGATTTTCCATCGAGGACCCGCACGATCACATTCACTCATTTCTAGAATCGTGCGGGACTATTTTAATCAAAGGGGTCACCGAGGACGCCCTAAAGATGAAACTTTTTCCCTTCTCACCGAAGGGAGAAGCGAAAGAATGGTATAAATCCTTACCGTCGAATCCATTACTTCGTGGGAGGAGTTGGAGAAAGAATTCTGAGCGTACTTTCCACCCGCAAAGACGGCTCATCTTCTCGAATCGATATTCACTTTTGTGCAATCCGAGAAGGAATCTTTTTACGATGCGTGGAGACGATTTAAGACTCTCTTGAGAAAGTGCCCCCACCATGGGTGGATAAACAAAGATTGGTCAACACTTTCTACAAGTGGTTTGACCGAATTGACTAAGGGAATGGTGAATAGTTCTGCTTTGGAGGTGCATTTACGAGAAAGACACCCGATGAGGGATGGATGTTGTTTGAAGATATTGCAAAGTATAATTATGCCCCTACCTATGCGCAGTGCGTCCAATCGAAAAGCTCGACCGCGGGGAAGTATGAGGTAGATGAGACCACGTCTCTAAAAGCTCGGTTGGCCGCACTACGAAGCAAGTGACGGCAATGAATGTTCAAAGTCTTGTGTGTGACAATTGCCATGGCCAAGGCCATCGTAGTAATCAATGCCGGCTTGACCCGATCTCACAGTCAAAGCTGTTCAAAACAATGTCGTTTGCCAAAATTGCGATACCGTTGGGCATGCATTCCATCGGTGTCATCTATTGTTGCATTCGGAAGAAGTGAATACATTCACTTCTCAAAATTATCGACCTTCGGGTCGAATCAAAACACTCAAGGATTCAATTATAACCGGAACCACCCTGGTTTCCGATGGAGTGACCTTCAGGGCGGCAAACCCCCATCATTTTCAGGCCCCTAGGCCTAATCAAAGCAATTTTCAATCCAACTATCGACCAAAGACATGGAACACCAATCCACCGCAAAATCAAAATCAATCATTTCGGATCTTAGAACAAAAGTTGAGCGAGCAAATCACGGCCAACACTCAATTGGCAAATGCTTTAAGTACTCGACCGGTACGGTGAGAAATTTGGAGGTGCAAATGGGACAAATTTCGGGGCAAAGCAAGCAAGTCGACCTCAAGGTCGAGGTTTGCCGAGTTTTATCGAGAAGAACCCCCGAGGGGTTAATCGGTCCAAAATGACCGAGAATTCTTGCACCGATCTCGCCGCACCATGGAACTATGGTCAAGATGAGCCGAATGCTATAAATCCGAGGAGTGGGAAAGCGGTTGGCGGTCGGGCCAACCGGGGAAACGAGTAGCCCCTCCCGTGAGCGAGAGACGCGGGGAGGGGAAGATCTTTGTTCTCCTCGAAGGATGTTGGGACTACTATTGATCCAAGTGAAAGAGAAAATTTCGAAGAAAAGGTGAAAGTTGAGAATTTCGATGATGAAGAGAATACCGCCGAGAAGAAGTCGATTCTAAGTTAAGTTCGGGAAGCATGTGAGGTGGAAGGATAGGGAAGACAAAGCAATCAATGATAAGACGGCAAAGAAGCACTTTACCGAGGAAGACTTTGCTTGATCTCCCTTACCCACCTAGCAAAAACAAGTTTGTCATTAACGATCGATAAAGAATATAAGAAGGTTATCGACTTGCTCAAGAATACCGAGGCAAACATTCCATTAGTTGATCTTTTGATAGGAATGCCAAAGTATACAAAGTTTATAAAGGACGCATTGAGTTCGAAAAAGAAGCTCCAAGAGCTCGAGCACATAGTATTGAATGGAGAATGCTCAAAGAATCGCCGGACTAAACTTCCTGTGAAGTGCCCCGACCCGGTAGATTTACGATTTCGTGTACTATTGGGAACGGGGACTTCCACAATGTTTTGTGTGATTCGGGAGCATCAATCAATCCGATGTCTACGTCAATCTTCCAATCTCTTGGATTGGATCAATCTATTACGCTTAAACCTATTTCTCTTCAACTTGCGATAGAAGTGTGAAATATGCAAGGGGAATTGTAGAAGATGTGTTGGTCAAGGTTAAAAACTTCATATACCCACTGATTGGGTAATCATGGATATGACCAATGATGAGAAAACCCCTTGATCCTTGGATGACCTTTTCTTGCAAATCGCCCGTGCCTTACTAGATTCCTACAAAGTGGCGAAGTAACCCTACATTTGGAGGATGAGAGCATAAAGTTCAATGTGGGCAATGCAGTGAAGCACCCGTCCAGTGACACTTGTTTAGCTATTGAGGACGATTTCACTGATGAGTATGATAAACAAGTGTTCATGGGTAGTTGGGATGAGGAAGAATTCAATAAACTATACGCAACTTGGACTAATGAGGAGTGGATAAATTTTTTAGAAGAGATTGACAAGGAAAGTTCGATTACCACGAGGTGGTAGGAAAGAAGATGAGGGAGAGGCATGGTGATATGCCCCATTTGCAAAAGGAGATGAGGCCCCCGTCCGCCGGGAGGCCATGATGCTTCATAGCCCCTATAATAAGCTTGGAGATCTAGAGCTTAAGGGAGATAAATTGAGACCAAGTGTGGAGAAGCCACCGTCGATTTAGTGTTGAAACCCTTGCCTCAACACTTGAAATACATTTTTCGAGGGACGGTGATAAGCTCCCTTTGATCATTTCATCTAAGTTAGAACCGAAGGAGGAAGAAAAGCTTATCAAAGTGCCGCAAGATAATATCCTCGCCTTTGGTTGGCAAGTGGGAGATATTAAGGGGATAAGCCCGATATCCGTATGCATAAGATCGGGACCGTTGAGGGATCGAAGAAGGTGCGACAGCCTCGGAGAAGGCTAAACCCTCACACGGGAAATCGTTAAGAAGGAAATCATCAAATTGCTTGACATGGGTATCATCTACCCAATAGCCGATAGTGAATGGGTAAGCCCCACTCGGGTGGTGCCAAAGAAAGGAGGGATAACTATTGAAAAGAATGAAAAGGGGGAAGAGATTGCCTTACGACAAGTCACCGGTTATAGAGTTTGCATCGACTACGAGAAGACTAAATGAGGTAACTCTAAAAGACCACTTTCCCTTGCCATTCATTGACCAGCTCCTTGAGAGGCTTAGTGGCAAGCAATTTTATTGTTTTTTGGATGGCTATTCGGATACTTTCGATAGCTATCGACCCCACCGATCAAGAAAAGACTACCTTCACCTGTCCCTCCGGTACCTTCGCTTACCGAAGGATGCCATTTGGTCTCGTAACGCACCGGCCTACATTTCAAAGATGTATGCCGGCTATCTTCAATGGTTTAGTGGAGAAGGTGATGGAAATTTTTATGGATGACTTCTCCGTATTCGGGGACAGTTTCGACCACCGTTTACACAATCTTGATAAAGTTACGTCCCGGTGCATAGAGAAGGACTTAGTCTTAAATTGGGAGAAGTGCCACCTAATGGTGGAAGAAGGAATTGTTCTTGGACACAAGGTGTCCAAGGAAGGTATAGAGGTTGACAAAGCGAAGGTAAAAGCTATTGAAAAAATGACATACCCCAAAACTGTAAGAGAAGTAAGAGGATTCTTGGGTCATGTTGGATTCTATAGGCGGTTCATTAAAGACTTTTCTAAGATAGCCAAGCCTTTGTCAACTCTCTTAAGAGAGGATGTGAAGTTTGTTTTCACCCCTGAGTGTGAAAGAGCTTTTAAAGAATTAAAAGACAAGTTGATTACCTCGCCAATTCTTATAGCACCCGACTGGAAAGCTCCCTTCGAGCTTATGTGTGATGCTTCTAATTATGCAGTCGGAGCGGTGCTAGGTCAGAGAGTGGACGGCAGGTTCCAACCTATCTACTACGCTAGTCACACTTTAAACCCAGCACAAGTAAATTATGCAACAACTGAGAAGGAGTTGTTGGCAGTAGTTTTTGCCATGGATAAATTTAGAAGCTATTTGCTTGGGTCGGAAGTTACAGTCTGGACAGACCATTCGCATTGAAGTATCCGTTGAGCAAGGCCGATGCCAAGCCTCGTTTGATGAGATGGATCTTGATTTTACAAGAGTTTGATGTTCATATCCGGGACAAGAAGGGTAGCAAGAATGTGGTAGCCGATCACATGTCTCGGCCGACCGATGATCATCAAATAGAGTCGGATGAGATTGGAATTGATTTTCCAACTGAGCAACTCATGACTATTGATGTGTGCGAGGTTATTCCTGCCCGTACTGGAAAAGGTTCTCCTTGGTTTGCACCTTTTGCAAACTTCTTGAGCGGCGATATCCGGACCCCGACTCCGACATATCGCAAAAGAAGAAATTCTTTTCGGATTTGAACTATTATGTGTGGGACGACCCTATTCTCTTCAAGCGTTGTAAGGATGGATTACTCCGTAGGTGTGTCCCTGAGTTCGAGCAGAGGGACATTATAGAGCAATGCCATGACGGACCTGTGGGAGGTCATTATGGAGCTGGGAAGACCGCTCGCGAAGATTTTTCATCCGGTTTCTACCGGCCGACAATTTTTAAGGATACAGAGAGTTTTGTAAAAGGTTGTGACCGGTGCCGCCGCACCGGTAAACTTTCTCGGCGAATGGACATGCCCCTACACCCCATTCAACAATGTGAAGTTTTCGACGTATGGGGTATTGACTTCATGGGACCGTTTCCATCCTCGTATGGGAACAAGTACATTCTCGGTCCGCGTTGACTACGTGTCAAAATGGGTAGAGGCAATAGCAACACCGCGGAACGACCACAAGGTGGTCAAGAGCTTCCCGAGGAAAAACATTTTTACACGGTTTGGTTGTCCACGAGCTCTCATCGTTGACGAGGGAACTCACTTCGCAATACTCCATTAGAAAAGATTTTAGAACGATATGGGGTGAAACACAAAGCTGCTACCCCCTATCACCCTCGGACGAGTGGACAAGTTGAAGTAAGTAACCGAAGCCCGAAAAGCATTCTTGAGAAGACGGTGAATTCTCATAGGACGGACCGGAGCCGAAGCGGATGATGTACTGCGGGCCACGGGACGCCTTTCAAAACTCCTATTGGCACGTCTCCGTTTCGGATGGTTTATGGTAAGGCCCGCCACCGCCAATCGAGCTTGAGCACGCAGCATTCGGGCTATTAAATTCTTAAACTTTGACAAACGGGTTATGCAGAGAAAAGCGATTGTTGCGGTTGCGGGAGCTTGATGAGTTCGGACTCCGTGCCTACGAGAGCTCAAGAATCAAGAAGGAGAGGACTAAACTTCTTCACGACAAGAAAATCAAGCATAGAGAATTCAAAGAGGGCGAATGGGTTTTACTATATAATACCAGGTTACATCCGTTTCCGGTAAGCTACGCACCCGTTGGTCCGGCCCCTTTGAAATTTCTCGGTTTTCCCTAGTGGAGCCGTCGAATTGAAAAATAAGCGAGGGAGAGTTGTTCGAGTGAATGGTCATCGGTTGAAACACTATATTGGTCAACAAAAGGAACGACCGGTGGTTTTCCATCTAAACGACGTCCCTAGTCAAGACGACTCCGATCTTTTGGAACCCGATGATTTACGTCTCCGTGAATTCTTTGATGATATTGTGATTACTGATGATACACCTCAGCTTGTGGAACTGAAACCTAAAAAGAAGAAGAGAAGAACCATAGGAACAAAGTGGATACAGAAGTTTACTGATATGGCCAATACGTTGGCGAGACTTTGTTTTTGTGGGATCCATACTATTGACCCCGAGGAAATCAAGAATGATTCCGGAAAGAGGCCTCACTGGCCTGACCCGGGTTGAAAATTTTTTGGGTTGTCGAGCAAACGACATTAACCAAAAGCGCTACCGGGAGGCAACTCGTTTTAAAAAAAAAAAAAAAAAAAAAAAAAAAAAAAAACAAAAACTCTACATTTTGCATTATACTTTACTCATACTTTGGATAATAGTTTTCAAATACTTCGAATTGATTTTCATTTTGTTTCACCAAGTCTCAGGATGAATGTTTGAATGTCATTTAAAGGGAACGATTAGGAGGTTATCCGAAAATCCCGAGGGAGTACAAAGAAAAAATTCAAATGCATCATTTCTTAGATTTAGGTTGTTAGAACAATTTGAAATAACCCTTGAGGATCTGGGTATAAAAGACTCATAGTTAATACTTTGTCACATATTTCATATCATGACCTAGTCTCGTTTTAAATTTTCAAATAATGTGTGACATGTATTAGTTTAACTACTATGCAACTAAGGGAATAGGAAATTCAAAGCTAACCCGAGTTGAAATTTTATTGTCTAGTCGAGCTCCCGACTATAATTAAGCCCTACTAGGACGGTAACCTAGATATCTTTTCCTTTTTGTCCGTAGTTTATTTCTCGTCTTTATTCCATGATATTGCTTTGTCTATCATCTTTTGTGCCCCTATCCCCGAGGTACGTCTTGTTTTCCCATGGTGTGCGGGATTTTGCGATAGCGATTGTGAGCTTTTAGATAAACCGTTTACCGGTGGATGGTCCACGATCTCGATTTCATCGAGCATTTCGGAGCCGATTCTAGGCCACTTCCGGAATTGCCACTTTCGAACCACAATCGCCTAAGTGTTCTTTTTCTTTTTACATTTCGCACAACCCGAGGACATGTTGTGATTTAAGTGTGGGGGAGGGATCGGTTTATGTGTATCTACCATTTGCTTAAATTATTTTGATTCTATGCTAAATGGGCTAAATTTTCAAATTTTTGTTTATTCCCGAGTAAACAATGCATATCTTTGTTCGTTATTTTTATAGTCATTAATGCTATATTCCGTATGTTCGATAAGTTAGTTGTTTCACCCAATATATTTTTCACGAGCCATAGTGAATGATGAGCTAAATTATAAAGCTATACCCCTTTTTGATTAGTGATTTTTGATTATCTTATAAAGTCATGTGCTTAGTGCTAACGTACGCGTATCGTGAGAATTATGATAGTTTGTGTTTATAGCCAGAGTATGATATATTGTGAATATCTGAACGTTTGAATGTGATAAGTGAAACATAACTAATGTTCTTGCACAATAATTAACAAATAAATCATTGCTTGAGGTGTTATGCTCGTAGGTTTGAATTGCTTTTAGCATGTTAACCACCGCCCGCCGTAAATCTCGAAAAAAGTAATCAATTGTGTGTGTCAAAAAGTCGGTCGATGATTTGAGTACGGTAGGGCATTATCTCGAAATGTCCTATACCACTATGATGACCAAAAGCTCACGACGACGAAAAAGTCGCCTTATGATTTGAGTAGATAGGGGATTATCTCGAAATTTCCTATTCTAGTATGACGGGCAAAAGCTCATTCTGATGTGTGTTGAAAAAAAAAATGAAAAAAAAGTGAAATAAAAATCGAAAAAATTTATTATTATGAATAAGTTAAGGACTTAGTTATCGTATACCTTATCCCCAGTATAATGTGACAGATATGTTGTAGGGATTATCCTCTGAGTATATCAGAAAGGCCCTAGATATATTCTATCATTCTTTTCAGGATATGTCACGTTTTGTAGGGTACACTTATAAGTATCATTTGTTACTAATTTGAAGGGGGTATTTGCTAGTTGCTTGAAATTTTCGAGTTTGGACTTAGTGAAAGTTTTCTATGGCTATGCACACACATCAGGGTGAACCTCTGATTTATTGAGTATATGTTGTATTTGCTGAGGTGTCTATCTTTTTCGAGCCTTGATTCTTGTTTTGTTTTGCTCGGGACGAGCAAAAGCTAAGTGTGGGGGAGTTGTTTAGGGTGATTTTATACGATTTCTAATGTTATATTTTATAACAATTTCCTCCATATTCGTATAATTTGCATAGAAATCAAGGGTTTAATCGAATTATTGAGCAAATGAGTTTTAAAAGTGGTTAAGTGCAAATTTGTGTTAATTATGTGGTTTCATTGATAAAAATCTTTGAATATGAGATGTTACATTTTGCACGATGTTATCATGAATGTAGGTACGCTTGCATGTTAAATGAGGAGCTTAAACGAAGATCGATGAAGATTAAGAAGAAAGCTCGATTCGAATGAAGAAAGCTCGATTCGATTCGGCCCAAACTTGGTGATCAAGTATTTCAAAATATGCCACGTAACATTATATTTTGAGGCCTAAAAGATGGATTTTGAGGAAAAGAAGAAGATGCCACGAGTTTACGAGTTTAACGGATCATTTTTCCTACGAGTTTTTACCGTAATCTGTTTTCGATGGAAATTTTACCCGACTTAGAGGCATTTTCAGGGGAAGAGTTCTTGACGAAAGTTGTAGATACTAAAATGAGCTTTCCAACGCATTTTGAATCACGTCAATCGGAGGTCTACAACTCAAGTTATGATTTTTTTACCGAACTGCTGGAATTACGGACGAACCGGAGATATTTTGGCCAAGTTTGATGCATGTTACTCCATGTGCTCCTTAATGATGATGATGATGAGTCATAACAAACTCCACATGCTATTTTAGTGACTCCTCACCTTCACATGCAAAGTCATTATCACCTCCCACATGCTTATAACAAACTTGAGAATATTCCTTAGCATATTCTCCCAAAAATATCTCCCTCAACTACAACCTCTCCCTTATACACCTCCCCTCAACTCTCCCTATAAGAACTCCCTCATTTCCATCCATAAAGGCGCCCCTCCTTGGTCACTTTTGGCCAAGCTTTTACTTTTCCCGTCTTTTACGTAAATACTCTGTAGGCGTTATGCCGAGAATAAATTAGAATAGTAGTACTGTTGTAATGCTGGAGCTACGGCCCTGATTCTGAAATCATAATCGAGGATGATTGGCTAAGGTCTCTAAGCTAGAACCATCTTTGTGAAGCCACCATCACCGGAATAAATAAGGATTTCGCTTTAATTCATTTTCGTAAGTTATCTTGTTCTTCCTTCATGTTTGAATTGTTTATGTGCAATTTGTATGATCTATACTTATGTTGCATGCTAATCGAATTTAGATACGATAGTTGATAAATTCGTAGATTACCGTGAAGGAGAATGATAATATTCTTCCAACATACGTAAGTTGAGGGTGAATGTTGTCAGATTAGGATTTATATCCATATCTTTGATCCGTAAATGCTTTAGTTGTACCGAGAGTGGTGAACTAATTAAAAGGCGATGAACCGAAAGGGAAAATGCCTCTTTAGCAGATAATAATCCAAGAACTTACGAATGAATATGTGTCTTTCTTGTTATTTTCGGTGGGGTGGTGGATCATCGGTGCGTTCTAGTTGTTTTAAATTATAAATTTTTATTATCGTAGTTTTATTTATTTTCACGTTTGCTACCTTAGTTTGTTAATTGAAAATCCGAGATCATAATCATCAACTTTATAAAAGAAATCGAAGGCAAAAAACTCTTTTTCGTACAAGTCCCTGCGGATACGATCCGGTTTCACCACTATAGCTGCGAGCCTTCGCACTTGGGGTTGACATCGGTTTTATTTTATTACTTGTTATCTTTTACTTTGCATAAAACCGCGAACAATAGCACAATAAATCGGCCTTTTAATAATAAAAACAGTTAAATACCCAATATCATATTAATAATCACTTAACATTAAATAATAAATATAAACGAGTGATTCAATATGAAATATACATTATTAATCTCGATTTAAGGTCAACGTTGATGACTTTTACGGGTATAATTTGACCGTCATCAACTACCCCCCACTTAGACTTTGATCGTCCCGAACAAAGCATCAATAAGTCATCTCCCAAGACAACATTTTTTATGGTCAAATCATACTTACACAAGAAACTCAAGTCAACTCATACTAGTCATGCTCATAAGATATCCATTATTCACTACTTACTATGAATCGAAGTGATGTGTGCATGTGCATTTAGTTTTATATATTTGTGGCCGATTAGAGTTTATGCTAACTTCGCAATCTCAACCTACCAACCTCAAGCATTCATACTTCTTATGCCTCGCAATGGTTAGAGCACTAGAGCAATAAGCAAGAGCGTATCTATAGGGATTTTGGACTTGGAGACCGAGTACTACTCAAAGCCTCTTAAAAGTTGAATTTCTTCAATTCTTTATATTTTTCAAATACTATCAATCTCAAGGAAGAAAAAATTTTAGAGTATCCCCCTATCTTAGATCATGTATAGCATCGAATATTACCACAAGCGCGGGGCTACTTTGGTAATGTCACTACAAGCCCAGTGTCTAACATTTTGCTAAAACACAGTACGTCTCAAGCTTATTACTCTGCTTTAATGGCTAAAAGATAAGAATGCATCAGCAGATAGATATTGATACTAAGTTCACATAACCAATCATCTATGCAATGGACACATAATTTCTTCAGTTATTATGATTTGCGCGGTATACTCGATTCACAGGTTGAGTAATTGAATAATAAATAACTACTCGCAAAAACGGGCATGAATATCCTTAAATTTACTTAACATAAGTATATAAAATGATCACGTACTCATGAAACTTGGTTTATTTCCTATCAATTCTTAGCTAGGAACTCACAATTCTAAGGGTACGAGATAAATAATAGGGTATGTATTCAATTTTTCAATGTTTCAATGTTTCTACCGTTTCATTCAAATTTCAATCATAACATAACATAGCTAAGTCTCCTACTACCCCCCACTTAAACATGGCATTGTCCTCAATGACAAAATTAAATGAGAATTTAAGAAAAAGACTTAGCTCTGGAACGGGTCCAAGTAAAGGAAAAAGATCGGAGCACGTCGTGGAGAGATAGACACATCCTGTATAAGCAAACAAACTCCACGAAACCGTCAAATACCATGTCTATGGAAGTTATAAAATAATGTGGCAGTAATGAGGTATAAATACCTAAAAACAGTTTAAGCCACTTTATTTTATACAACCAATGACAAGGGAATACCAAAAATAAAAATACTAAATAGAAAGAAAAATAAACAAGCAACTAAAGATGGTGGTCTTCATCTACAACCTCCACCGCCTAAATATTCTTAAAACCGGGTGGAGAAGACAATGATAAAAAAGCATTACCTGACGTGGGAAAACACGAGGGTGACGCGATCGAAAAGGTATTCAATCCAGGAAAAGAGAAACTTGGTAAGGTATAACAGATTGAATGCGACCTATTGGCTAAAGATAAAATCAAATACTTAACGCAGAAACTTCTCGCTTGCATTGGATATCAACAACTTAGGGAGATGTAACTATTCCTCGAAATTACTAATAACCCAATGTATCACGTAAAAGTCATAACCGTCATCAACAAGGTCGGATCGGTGTGATAGTTCAGAACAAAACTTATCATCTAGAAATGCCGGAATAGACGGAAAAAATGTGAAATTTAAAACTTCCGGTAGAAAGATAAGTTGTACTTTGATCGAACCAAAAACCTTTAAAATCTAGCTAGGGTCAGAGCTACACTTCCCCCAACTAGGATCATGAAAATCAAAATGATAAAAAATAATCAATAAAACATAGCAATATTTCAAATTCCGCAACACAAGGGTATTGTGTAAAAAAATGGAGGTTGAGAGTATGATGGGTTTAGAAAAAAATACACATAAGGATGGGAATAAAAGATAAAGGGTGGGTAAGAAATTGTGTTTTTGGGATTGAGAATTGTTTAAAGGAATGGGATTGGGTGGGAGAGTGAAACGGATGGAAAGAAAGAGAGGCGATGAAAGAATGGTTAGAAATGTGAACTGTTGGGGCAGATTGGTGAGAGGATCGAAAAGTTTGAAGGTGAAAAAGTGTAAAGGGAAAGATAAGGATAATTGCAGAATGAATTGCACACTACTTTGGATTTTCACTTGGATCACCTTTCTAAAAGGTTTTAGAAGTTGACCAAAATTGTTCTTGTTCACACCAATCATTCTCTGTTACATTTTCAGTAATTCTCAAGTTCTCTTAATGCCTCCATCTTAAGGTGGATTGCTAAATTTCCTTTTCTTTAGCAATTTCTTGACTCTCCTACGGAACTCTATTTCATGTGGCCTATATTGAGTAAAAAAAATTTGCACATCCTTAGCCCAATGGCCATCGGAACACGGCAAAATAAAAAACCTCAACATATGTCACGTTACTTTTATCGGACTCAAAGAAAACAAAACCTAAAATCCTAAAAAGAAATCCTAAGGGTTTTAAAGAAGTAGTTCTGAGTTTAAAGTCCTCAGCTCGACTTTCCAAAAATTATCCTTGTCAGTTATCATTCTTGGATCGCCAGACTTTGACCCTTCGCGCACTATAAGAGGTGGGCTTGTTGCTTTTGCGGATTAATACCCTTCCCTTGGTTGTGAGACCTAGGAAACGACATTTATCCATACCATTTATCCAAAGCTCTTACCTCGGCTCTCGTTTTAGGAATTAGTGAATTCTAAGAAACTCGGTTAAAATTACGGTTTTGGCCTTGACAATAAGAAACAATGAATCAAAGTACTCCGAATAAGGTCGGTTATGTAGGCAAGCCTACGCCATCTTATTCGTTGGAACATATGTGACAGTTCCGGCCAATCCGTCAAGATTAAGCCCCGTTTAGCCCGAAGGCTTATCGGCTATGCTAAGTCTTGTTGAACCGCCGTAACGTACATCACACGTGGAGGGGAGTCGATTGAGCCGAAGCTCGGTTGAACTCGCCCAGCCATGGTTAGACCATTTCCGAACCCATGTACTAAGAGTCTCCGATTTCTAAATTGTCACCCAAAGCGTAATCTCGTTTATGTTTAAGGTGGGTTCACCGAGAAGCCATCACCATAAAACTCAACGAAAGCAGAAGATTGTGTTCTCTCAAAACTCAACGTCTTCTTTAGATTGTGAATGCTTAAACTACACAATTTGTTGCTCCCCTAGCCAGTAGAAGCAATCTCATGCATAGGACAAAGAGATTTTAACAGAACTACGAGGGACTCTTTATTCACTGCTTCCTTTCAACGACTACATGTTTCCTTACACCCTCTAGATGAGACAGATTTGGGGCAGAACCTTCCACACTAATAGAATTAATCTCACAAACCAACTCCGGGCTAAGATTCATACTAAGGTTCATGTATAGGCTAACTTATGCTCAATAAAAAACCAAAAGGTAGTAAAACATAAGCAAAAAGGTAATACCTTGCCTTCAACATTGTACCACGAAGAATTTAAGCCTTAAATTTTTTTTCGGAGCCATCTTGGTGCTTTAAAGGTATTGCTTCCATCGCTTTTCCCATCTTAGATTCGTAGATCCACATGTTTGCTGGATTATTTTCTCAGCGCCCGCGAAAAATTATTGACTTGGATTATTGCTTCCCTGGTTTCTGCAAACAGAAGAAAAACAAAACAGACCGTAGACTGATTTTTAACATGGTTTCCCATGATGCTATCAGACCCAAGTATTAAACATACGGGGATAAACAGACACGCGAAGTCCCAGAAAATAGAACCAGGCTCGCTGGCAACGAGAGGCAGTCTCGCTGGGAGCGAAACCAGCTGTTCCAGATTCTGGAATTTTTACACATAGCAGACAACCAGAGGGACTCAAAAACAGACTCTAAAACAGAAAACTTGACATGAATAAGAAAATTATTTATATATAAAATTGACCGTTGGTTCCCCGGAAACGGCGCCAAAAACTTGATCGGGGTCAATCAGGTTTTAATATACTTGACCACCATAAACCAATACTAGCAAGAGGACTAGGCCCATCGTAGTATAGCTATAGTGAATCAAGGTCGATCCCACAGGGAACCAATTGTGGATCATCTTATATACAAACAATTAATTAAACATGTCAAGGACATAGAGGCGGTCTACGACCAACATAAGACAAGAAAGGTAAAGACATGACTCGACACAACGTAATTAACCTCCCCAATTATAGTCTTTATCGTTTGGACCTAGATAATTTATATAATAAACTCGAACTTATTAACTGTCAATCCGTTTGTATCTATCTTAGATTGGCTACGGGAGTCATCCTCTTTAACTTGACTTAGCATCGGTTAGGTTGCTAGATCACTGTGCTACATTACGTGACTTCACCTTTTGGGTATCCATCTCATATAACTTGCACGCTTACGACACTAAGGATGCCGATATTAATCGTACACCTCGTCTAGGCAACATTCCTATGATTAGGCATACTTTCTAAGCGATTACTCAAGCTCTCGTCCAACTAGCAATCACCAAGTTATAGTCTCATGCTAATCTACGACGTACGTATAATCAGGTGCTAGCAATCCCCAACTATAAACCTACCTAGATAACGCTGAACGTCCGTGAAGAGCAATTCATAAGCCTACTAAGAGTTTTATATTGGTATTTCCTTTTTACACATTTTAATTAAACTAAGCGAGTAATGTAGCCATAGTCATACCTACTGAGATAATAAATTCAACTAGGTTAACCTAACTATAAAGACGTGGCGTAGTTAACAGATGACAGGGGCTCGGTCGACCGAGTGAATAGGCTCGGTCAACCGAATGAACTTATTCGATCACCCGAACGATTTCAACCCAGAATACATCTTAGAATATATCTCTCAGCGTTTCATCATACAGAACGTATTAAACAAGAATTCGCACAGTATTCATATAAACTAACATAGATACGCATTAATTAAATCAAGTAGATTCATGAAAAAATACTAAGTGTATGACGTAGGTTATTGGATCCTCATAGACAAGGAATCGCCACATTCCTAACGTTAAAGCCTAGATCTACATCATCTAGCTATGATTAACTAATTCAAACGATAAAGCATAATTGGAGAATTAATTACTTCAAATAAAAGAAACAGAAAAGAAGGGCTTACATATTTGCAGCCTCCAAATTCTGAAAAACCTTCAAATTATTTATGCTACATTGTATCAAAGTTGTATTATGAATTATATGATGAATGATTCAAAGTATATCCTACAAATTTCGTAGATGCTGCTTATATAGAAGTTTCTGCCGACTTATGAAGGATCTAGAAGGTAAATACGAAAAAATCCGATAACCGACCGAAAATCCCAACTCGGTCAACCGAAGCTCCCCACTCGGTCGACCGAAGCTATAGGCTCGGTCGACCGAACCTAACTTTGCACATGTTAATCGTTTTTCTCGTCTATCTTGCTCCCCACTGCACGCTTGCGTGTTGATCTGATTAATCTTTCATTTAATGCTCCGATTTTCTTCCTCTTTTATCTTGAGACCATTGATTGAATGACATTAATCCTCTCGATTTGTTGTGATCTCGCAAAATAAACATTTATAGCACAATAAATCGGCCTTTTAATAATAAAAACAGTTAAATACCCAATATCATATTAATAATCACTTAACATTAAATAATAAATATAAACGAGTGATTCAATATGAAATATACATTATTAATCTCGATTTAAGGTCAACGTTGATGACTTTTACGGGTATAATTTGGCCATCATCAATCCTTTGAATGAAACTGATTTCCATGATGCTTTCTATTAATGAAACTTGAGTGATAATCATCATTTCTTTTGTACTGAGGTCTGTGCTGACCTTGATACTGAGGTTTCTGCTGAGGACTGAAATGAATCCTCTGCTGACCTTTAGAATGAAACTTGTAATAAGTTTTCTGTCTGAACTGATTGTTTCTTTCAGTTTTAATAGTAGATTCAGAGAAATTACAGTCATCATCAGTTGGAAATAATCTACCTTTCCCCCTGACCTCGTGAATAATTGATATTCTTGGATCTACTTTGACTGAATTTTTTCTGGTTCTTAGCCTGATTAGCTTTAGTAGATTCAGCAGTTGATCTACTTTTTCGATTTTCATGAAGTACAGCTGTTTTACCTTTTTGATTGACTCTATTGTTCGCAGCTGACTTCTTTGAAAATTGATGCTGAGACTGATTTGATTCACATTGAACTAGTTTCACAGGTTTAGCATGCTTCTCAATTTGAGGACATGGTTCAGCTACGAACTTAACACCAGTTTTGGTATTAGGTTCAGTAGCCTTACTCATTCCTGCCTTTGAAGTTTGTTGAGAAACAAATCCTAAGCCAGTTCTATCTCCATATGGCTTACCTGATTTGAATCCAGTGGTTGAACTAGATTGAGCAAAGGATTCAGTTGCTGATGCTGATGCGATAGGCTGATACTGAGTCTTTCCTTTATCAGTTCTGCTTAGTTTCAACGTGTTCAACTCATCTTTCAATCTTTTGACTTCTAGAATTAGAACTTCTTTCTCAGATTTGATTGATTCATAACCAGCATGTATGGTGACAAGCTGACTCATCAATTCGTCAAGAGTTTCTTCTAATTCTGAGTTCTTTGGATTGGAATCGGCTGTTGAAGAACATGCATTTTGCATAGAGATTTGAGCTGAGTTGTATTTGGAATTTGATTCACATACCTCATTGGAATCTTCCACGTGAGCCATTAAAGCTGTATCGTCAGACAATCTTTCTGTACCAGCTTCGTAGTCAGATTCATCTCTAGCTAACAAGTCTCTTCTTCCAGTCCTTCGTTGCTGAGTCTTCTTGGTCAGTTCTAGACATTCAGCTTTGTAGTGACCAGGCTTCTTACAGTTGAAGCAAAGATATTCATCATCTTTCCTTTTCTCAGGAGTCTTCTTGATATACTTATGAGTTACTGGATGACCATTCTTCATCCTTCTGATTCGACTCATCATAAGTGCCATATGTTCTTCCAATTCATCCAATGTTGAAGATTATTTATGATTGTTTCTTGAGTATCATTTGATGTTACTGCAAGTGCTGTGGTTTTAGGTTCTTCCAGAGCTTTGATTATTGCATCTGTGCTTGTAAAATCTTCACTGAATTCATAAGCTTTCACATCTGAGAAGATTTTAAAGGAATCCTCTATGTCAAGTCTTCTAGATTCTTTTATAGCAGTGACCTTCATCTTCCAACACATGGGCAATGCCTTCAAGATTCTTGTATTGATTACTTTCTTTGTATATTCAATCTTGAGTAGGTCTAGTTCATCCATGATTGCGCTGAATCTTGTCTTCATTTGGTCAATGATCTCTTCGGATTTCAACTTGAAATTCTCAAACTTCTGCTTTGCAACTGAGATCTTATTCTCCTTGATGGAGTCAGTACCTTCACAAACTAACTGAAGTTTGTCCCATATTTCCTTAGCAGTAGTGCAATCTTTCTCCTTCAGGTACATGTTGCTATTAAGAGTTCTGAGGATATAGTCCATAGCAACGTTGTTGAGATTGTTTCGCTTGCGACCATCACTGGTCCATTCAGCCTTGGGCTTTGGAATTCAAACTTGATCTCTATCAACGATCCGCATGTGAGTGATCCGGATTGGTCCATTAGTGAGCATGTCCATCATCTCGTCTTGAGTAGCCGCTAGAAAAGCCTGCATACGACGTTTGTATTCATCAAATCTATCCATGTTGCACATAAGCATGTGTCTGTCATACTAATTGTTATACATTGTGAGTGAGTGAAAGCCGATTATATAAAAACTGAAAACTGAGCTTTCTAATGAGAACAACTAGAGGAGAAATAGAGCAACTGAGTATTTAACTGCTCGATACCAGTTGTTGATATCGGAATAACTGATTACTAGTTACTTGCTCTAAGTCGGAACAGAAAACTCTGCTCCGATACCAATTGTTGGTCCCTTGGAAAGGCTGACACAAGTTTAGAGGGGGGTGAATAAACTTGCCACTAAAAACTAGATTTTAGGCGAATTAGGTTCAGTTAAAACTTGTGCGGAGTTAAGCTAACTGAGCTGAGTCTAAGTCAAAACTGACTTATAACAAGTTGAGTCAACCGGCAGCGGATATAATTTTTAGCCTTTTTCTTGATCTTGTTATTCTCTGTGAATGCTGAGTGTGCTAAACTGAATTCTGACGACTGTCAGTTTGTGAGCTGTGATTCAGTGTAACAATCAGTTCTTCAGTATGCTATATGAACAGAATTAAATGCTGTAAAAGGATGTAAGTGCTTAAAGTAAATAAAACAAGAGTTATAGAGGTTCCAGGTGGTGTAATCTTGTCAATCCTCTCTTCCCCTATGGTGTAGGAGGAAAATTCCACTAGAACTTCTTGAGGTGAGCTGTTACAAAAAGTCCTAAACAATAGTCCTTGGCTAATCCTAGCTTCACTATCTAAACAAGTCAAAAAACAAAGTTGGGTTCTTGCTCAAATGCTTGATCCCTTTGGTCCTTGAAGGGTTACGTATGCCTCTTCACCGCCTACGACCACAAACACAAGTCTACCCGATCGCTCGATACAATCGTCCTTGGCAAATCCTTCACGGGATTGCTTCACATCGAACCTTTGATTAACAATCAAAGTTGGGTTGACAATCAATAAATTGATTCTTGTTTGTGGTTCTTCAAAGTGTCAGATTCTGAATAAATTCTGTGTAGCTTGAACACTTGAAGAAATTCTTGATTGATCTTGTTAGCGCAGATATAGACGATAAATCGAATGAACTAGACTCTTGCACAAAAATGCCTGTAATCTCGTTAATTCTTGGTGTTTGATCCTTGGTGCAAAATCATCTATTTATGGTGTGAGGTCCAAGGTTCATTTTTTTTGAATTCGAATTGTATCAACGGCTATATTTAGTGACCGTTCTGACTTGTCAGTATTTCATCAAATAGAATTGCTTCCCTTACAATGTTCGACTGTACTATCAGTTCGTTGGATGACTGACTTATAAAACTGAGTTTCCTGATCAGTTTTATATTGAGTTTGTAAGTTGTCAATTTCTTGACTAACTTGGAGCATTAACTGAGATTTTACTCTTCTTCAAATGTAGTACTCCAGTTCTAATCTGATTATTATTTACTTAATCAGTGTACACCATAAGAAAATATCATCTAAGAGTTCATTGTCCTTATGATTCTTAGGTCTTCATACAAGATCCATAAAGTTAGTTCAGGTCACCACAAACTTGCCTGAAGTCTAACTTTATAGTCTCGACTTAGTCTTCATAAACTGAGTCTGAACCCTCAGTTCTTCAATCTTCAATAATTGAGTTCGAACCCTCAGTTCTTCTACTTTAGATAAGCCAACCGAGTCCGTGTCCCTCGGCGAACTTACCTTCTTCGGTTCTGAGTGAGCTTCAGTACTTGGTGTAGTCTGAGTCAGTTTTAGATAACTGTCTTTCCAGTTTCTTTGATGATTTCTAGTTTTCAGTTTTACGACACTTCTATCTAATACAGTGCTTGTCTGATATAACTTATACAATTATCAGACTCTAGTAAAACTTATACATTCAATTCTAGACATCTTTTAGCCTTTCACTATAACAGCTAGTTTCAGCAATTCATCAATGGGGTGTAAACAAACATGTTCTTGAATAAGATGAATCATCATCAAAACTTAAATTTATTCCCAACAGATAGCCTTAACTTCATATGATTTGTCTTCTCAGGATCTTTGGTCCCTAGCCGATTTTGAAGTTATAATTGGGTGGATATCCTTAATTTCATGTGATTTGGCTTATTTGAGCTTTTAACCTCTAGCCGAATTGAAGTTATGATTTGGCGGATAGCCACAACTTCATAGGATTTGGCTTATTTGGGCTTTTAGCCTCTACCCGAATTGAAGTTACGATTTGGCAGATAGCCTCAACTTCATAGGATTTGGCTTATTTGGGCTTTTAGCCTCTAGACGAATTGAAGCTACGATTTGGTGGATAGCCTCAACTTCATAGGATTTGGCTTATTTGGGCTTTTATCCTCTAGCCGAATTGAAGTTACAATTTGGTGAATAACCTCAACTTCATAGGATTTGGCTTATTTGGGCTTTTAGCCTCTAGCCGAATTGAAGTTACGATTTGGCGGATAGCCTCAACTTCATAGGATTTGGCTTATTTGGGCTTTTAGCCTCTAGCCGAATTGAATTTACGATTTGGCGGATAGCCTCAACTTCATAGGATTTGGCTTATTTGGGCTTTTAGCCTCTGGCCGAATTGAAGTTATGGTTTGGTGGATAGCCTCCACTTCATAGAATTTGGCTTATTTGGGCTTTTAGCCTCTAGCCGAATTGAAGTTACGATTTGGCGGATAGCCTCAACTTTATACGATTTGGCTTATTTGGGCTTTTAGCCTATAAAAAGTGTATGAAAGTGGTGGTGCACGGTGGTGCTGTGGAATTCGTGGTGGTGAAAGTGGTGGTGCAAGCATAGAAGAGAGAATGGTAGAATTTGGCTTAGCTTTAGATTTTATTCATTAAATTGGTTCCCTTGAATGGGTTACATATGTCCCTATTTATGAGGAAGGGGCCGACCAAAGTTCGGTTTATTTACAATAAAGGACATATAGTACAAATAGATATTTATATATACTAGAGAGCTCGTAGCGGAGTCGGTAGGTTGCGCTCCTGATGACCTCGCCGATCCTTGTATCTTTTATATCCTTGTCTTGCCAAACGAGAGGTAGCTTCTTCCTCTGAATGTCATGGGTGAGGTCGCTGGCGGACCCTGATTGTCGGGAGGGCCTAGCGGCCTGAAGGCCTTTGGCGAGCTGAAAACTTAGCGGCCTGAGGGCCTCATGTCCTGATGGCCTAGTGGCCTGGAGGTCGTAGCTTGTCTTCTTTATGTTGGCGGCTCTGGTATCTGGCGGACCTAATGACTTGGGGTTCGAGGGACGGCCCCTAGCCTGATAGCGTCGTATAGAACCAAAGGCTTAGAGCGGGGCCGACGGCTTGCGAGTTCGTGGATTATAATGGCCGGTGGCTTTATCCACTATTCTGGGGGTCAGATGGACCCGAATAAAGATCCGCGGGCTGAATTACGATTTAGGCATATCACAGCTGAAAGAAAAGGCACGCTGCTTTTACTCAATTTTCGGACGGCGCTGTTATAATAAAGGTAATTTTGTCCGTCTGAAATTTTTTTTTGTCATTTTTGCAACTAAAAAAAGGGGTATGTCCTATTTATTACTTTTTTAATGAAAAATGGATTTTTCCCTCAATCCCCCTTTTTTTTAACACATTATATTAGTATTAGTAGGCCTATAATTTGAGCTTATATCGATTCATGTAATATTTTTAACACATCATATTTGGTTGGTTAAGATTTAATCTACACGATCTTTTATTGTTGTTGTTGGGAAACATGTATTTTTGGGGCCCCTGACGGTTGGGCCTTCGGTTGCTGCCTAATCCGCCTTACAATTGGGCCGGCCCTACGAAAGCCAAAAAAAGCCGCAGCCAAGAATTAAAAACCGTGTGTGTCAAAAAACCGCATCAACTTCTTTGTTGACAGGCAAACGTTGTTTCCAACCCCAACAACGTTTAAGGGATGGTAATAAAGCAAAAGATAAAGGCTATTCAAGATGGAGATAAAGATGACATTCAAAAAAAATATAGAATGAATTTTTTTGGGGGGAAATATATATAATGAATTTAGTTGGAATAAATCAATAGTATTTATCTTTATCTTTTATTTAAATAACTATTTATCCTTAGGTTTATTTATTTCGAATTTGACTGCTGATTAGGGGTGAACCGGATCAGTCCACGTGTCCAGCAGGGCAAAGCGAACCGACGAACGAACGTAGCCGTACCCGATCTGGGTACTACCGCGACCGAAGAGATAGGCCGATCAAGCCGGGGGAGATCCCCGACCGAAGGAGCAAGCCGATCGGGCGGGTCCCCGATCGAAGAAGAAGTCCGATCGGGCCGGGGCGGTGTCCCCGACCGGAGGAAGTAGATCGGAGACGTACCCATCTGGAATAAAGAGCAGTTATGACTGGACGTGAGGCGTGGGAGTTATATAACCGCCCATTAACCCCATCGTCGCCGGTAACCGCCTGAACTACGGTTGGACTTGATTCCAAGTATATACTTGGATACATAGGCAGCTTATTCCTTAAGTTCAGTCCATTATTACAATAACGAAGATCACTCTCTGTAATCCTAGAACAAGAAAGACCTGGTAATTTATTCGTTTCATTCCGATCTCGATCAACTGCTATCACATTTCTTCCATATATATATAAAGGAGAACGCATTGTAATATTTTAACATTCAATATAATAATCAAGTTGTGTCTTGTGTTCGGCATATTTTGATTTTCTTCACATCTTAAGTCCTATTGACCATAGAAGACTTAGGACGACCTGCCTCATGTATATAAAATAAGGATATATGGACGACCTACATCAGTACGTTGTATGAAGACGAGTTTTGCTGACGTCGTCTGATGTATAAAACCCAATATTGAGTTGAGCCTCTATCGGCCCAATTGAGGAGATCGAAGACCCGATTAATTGAGTATCACGTATATGAAATCGAGTTATATCAATGTCAACCGATATTCACTAGGGTTGGTCATCAACTCCCCTATACAACAATATACTCCCTTCGGGTTTTTTTTATGTCGCAGAGAGAAGATTCACACAGATTATGAAAATAATTAATATGTCTCAAATATAGTGTTGGAAATGTATTTTTGTTATTGGGGATGTAAATACTTTGTTGGTAAATGTGTTTTTAGTATTGGAAATGTATTTTTTTTATTGGAGATGTAAATATTTTATTGGTAAAGGAGGAAAATGTAATAAATGATGCATTAGAAATGTACAATAACAGATAAATAAAAAAAGAGTACATTGTGAAATGTGACAGATAAAAAAAAACGGAGGGAGTGTTGACGATGCTGGAAATCGTCCAGTAATCAATACGGGTCAATCTTCTATGTGACAACGACCGATAACCCTAGAAACCCTAAATTATCGTAAAGGAGTGAGATGTTTGGCGTGTACGGACTGAGCTCTCAGAATATTTCTGGGAGTTGCCTACGTATCCAATAATCGAATTGGAATCAAGTCATCCGTAGTTCCTCAAGGTCATTTATATAGATCATCTCTCGCCCCTCTTACTTGGTGGGCAAGTATTATAATTAATAATTAATCCCTAAGGATAAACACGACTCAATCCCCCAAATAAGAGATAATTATGGACATATTTAATGTCAAGATTGGAGTCTTTATGACTAAAGATTCTTTCCATTTATTCTCCCTCGCTTGGAATAACAACGAGTCAGTTCGGACTGTTCTCCGCTCAGCCCCCAGAACCAGAACGTCCGAGCTGGGCAGCTCCTCTTCGCCAGATCTTTTACCGTCCTGCGGCGGCTGGAGGAGGAGCTCAGACCGGTCTCCCATGGTAGACGATCCGCCCTCTATTCGGCCCTTAAAGCCCTAACCTCAAGGAGTGGTAATTTATTAAGCACCCCTAAAGGTGACAACACGTGGCGTAATCCGGGTCGGGTATCATCATAAGCCCCCCAGATCTGGCTTGACTTCTTTAGTTGGTCAGATCTGCTCTGTTTGGCGGTTCGTCCGACCCTTGCCCGATCATGCGTTTCAAATTGACAGTGCCAGCTGGTAGCCTATTTAATAGACCATCATTACATACGCGGTTTGCGAGGCGTTTTTCACTCTTTTCCATAACTGATGTCGCTTGAGTGTCAGGAGGGAGGTTATAAACCCGTCCCCTCATATCAGACCCTCTCTCTTCCTTCGTTCGCTATTAATTTGAAAGCTCCTCTCCGGACTCCCTGCATTTCCAAGTAAGTCTCCAATTCTTATTGCTTTTGTTCTTCTATATTTCTTCTTCTCCCCTACTTTTCCCAGTTTATGAGGGCTAGTACTGCCTCTAGCAGCTCCATCGATAGAGAATTTGAGTCCCATTCAGAATCAGAGAACGAGGTCACTCAACCTTTCATCCAGTTTGGTGGCCCTATAGACGTTTCTGCGCTGAACACTATTGCTGCACGCATTAATTCCGAGCAGGTCGCCACGATCAACACTCATCCGGGTCTAGATATTACTCCGCCTTTGGCTTTACCTCCTTAAATCAGTGCCTCAGAGCCCACATGACTGCCAGAACAGCTATAGGTGCCTTCGGTGTTAGGTCTAAACTGACCCAGGACGGCCTCTTGCAAATTTGTAACCGGTATGGCATGACATGGACCACTATGCCCCCGCTACTGGGGGTTCCCATCTCTATGCCCATCAGCCTCCAGAGGGATATTGCACGGTGTACAAAGATCGGTTCGTCCGCGGCCTTAGAGTTCCCTTCGTCCGGCTTTTTTGGCCGTACTGAGGCATTACCAACTGGGATCTGCGCAGATCGCCCCTAACGGTGTTAGGGCAATCATTGGTTCTGCGATTTTCTTCCGATTAGCAGACACGGAATTCGACGTGGATCTTTTTAGGACTTTTTACCAACACAAGAAGGTAAGGAACCACAGCGGGTGGTATTACTTTCCACGCCGTACAGACCAGCGGAGGGGGATCCCCATGCTTTCTACAGGAAAATCTTCGATCCATGAATGGAAGAATAACTTCTTCTTCATTCGCAACGATGGACACCCTGAGTTGAGCAACTGGAATTATTTCCGCCCTCCCCGCCGATGTGTGTCCCACTACGGTTGGTGAGGGTTTGCTGAAGCCGGTGCCAATGTTCTCCTTGATTTTGAGTACTGGTCGGACGAACTGATCGAAGCCGCACGCTTGTCCCATGCCGGTCCCGAGCCCTATTTAAGGCTTACTCAGGAAGAATACGACCATCGTAGGAGCTGTTCCCTTAATTTCCTTTGTCTTGTATACTTAATTTTGCTGTTCTTCTCAGTTCTAACAATTTTTGCCTTTTACAGTGGCTGATGTTGCCGACATTTTCGACCAAGCGCTCAATGAGGAGGAAGATGTGCCTGAGCCCCAGCAGAACCTGGAGGTTCCAAGGGAAGAGGTGGCACCAGAGCCCGAACTGCCTAACCCAGAGGCCAACCCGGGGACTTCCCATACTGGCCTTCAACAAGACGATCTGACCCTGGGAGCGCAACGTGTCGAGCAAAGAGAGGATAGTCTGGTCATTCTGGACGTCTCAGACACAGGTGACCAATAAAGACAGCGCCCGCGATCTGGACGGAAGAGGCCTAGGTCTGGCCAGGAGGCTTCTGAAGGAACCTCGGGCTCTTCGGCCGAGTTCTTGGCCGAGCTGCCGGACAAAGATCTGGCATCAATCGTAAGTTTCTTATTATTATTATTTTTTTTTTTTGGAGTGAATCGTACTGCCCCTGGTCGCCTTATACTCGTTATTTACAGGTGGTTAAAGCTGGGAAGGAGGTACTTCATCGACTCAACGATTTCTCCACCCAGAAGGCCTCTTTGGAAAAACGGATTTCTGACCTATCTGCCAGCCGCAACAAACACAAGGAAGAATCCTTGTCTAAGGATGCCCAGATCGCTGATCTGGAGAAGGTCATGCAGGCTCGCAAGCGGAGCTGGATGAGCTGCGAGCATCTGGTGCTGTTCGTGAGGCCGCCCTGGCCAAACTTCGAGCTGATCACGCATCGTTGGAAGCTGCTATGCCCGAGCAAATTGCTCAGGCCATCCATGAGTATAAGAGCTCAGATCACTTTACCGGGGCCTTAAAGGTGTTACTTGGCTCCATTTTGAGCCATGGGTATACCCTTGGTGTTAACCAAGCCAAAGAGCAGTGTCCTGAACTGGCTATCTCAGATCTTCAACATGGCAGGCTCTGCAAGCCAGGCGGCAACGAGCTGTACCAGGCCAAGCTGAAGGAATATCAAGCTGGTGTGGACCTGGCTGAGAAGTATGGACGTCGACCTGCGACCCGTCAGACTGGAACCTCCCCAGCTCAGCGCTCCGGTACCCCGACCGATCCGCCACAAGATGCAGATGCCAATCCTTAGAAATCAAGGGCTTCACTATTTTGTTGAAAAACTTTGCACCTTCTTTCCAACTTTCGCTATTTTTTGTTCTTGACAATTTGTGCCTTTTTGGCACTTGTTCCGTAATATATATATATATATATATATATATATATATATATATATATTTTGGCGCTCCACCCTTCATTGCTATTACTTTGGCTTTTGGTTTTGCGTGCTTTGGTTATGGTCCTTTACCCCCCGAAGTACGTCCTTTACAAAGCTTTGCTTTTCGAATGAAGTACTTCAGTGTATGCGCTGATCATCTGTCCTGCAGACTTAGGAAGTATGATTACTTCAACTTTCTAAGTATTTAAGTTCTTATCGTTTGACTTGCAGTATGGTCTGGACTTGCCAAACTTTTTTGAGTCTTTTTGCAGCTCAGTTCGTATTATTAGTCCAAATCCGTCCGTATTGAGCCCGACTCGCGGATCGCCTTGTTGAGCTTGTCCTACAGATTTAATTTGATTTGCCTTGGCAAATTTCTTCCACAGAGTCCGACCTGCGGATCAGTTCGTTGGGTCTGTCCTGCAGACCTCTTTGGATTTGCCTTGGCAAATTTTTACTGAATCCGACCTGCGGATCAGTTTGTTGCGTCTGTCCTGCAGACCTCTTTGGATTTGCCTTGGCAAATTTTTGCTGAATCCGACCTGCGGATCAGTTTGTTGAGTCTGTCCTGCAGACCTCTTTGGATTTGCCTTGGCAATTTTTTGCTGAATCCGACGTGCGGATCAGTTTGTTGGGTCTGTCCTGCAGACCTCTTTGGATTTGCCTTGGCAAATTTTTGCTGAATCCGACCTGCGGATCAGTTTGTTGGGTCTGTCCTGCAGACCTCTTTGGATTTGCCTTGGCAAATTTTTATATGAACCTGTCCTGCAGCTTAGTTATAATCAAATAACATAGTGACAATGCATATAGGAATAAAACTTCTTTATTCAATATTTGATATCTGAATTCATTTTATTTGAAATTAGAAAAATGCTAAAAATAGTCTGGGACCTGTCCTAGACGTAAAACTTCCTCAAATTAGAGGCATTCCAGCTGCGGGGGACAGTTCTGCCATTTGCGTCAGCCAGTTGATATGCCCCTTTACCATGTACTTTGACCACCTTGTAAGGTCCTTCCCGCTTTGGAGCCGTTTCTTGAGGTAATTGCTTACTAACTTCATTCTTTCGGAGCACTGTGTCCTCTTTCTCTAAAGTACGAGTGCTTAACTCGAGAATTGTAATATTGAGAAATTCGTTGTTTGTACTTAGCCATTCTTATGAAGGCTATGTTACGAGCTTCTTCCAGATCATCCTTGGAATGTCTAAGTTCTCCCTCTTGTTCACCTTCTGTGTAGAGTGTTGTCCGTGGAGATGATAGGCCGATCTCGGCTGGGATCACGGATTCGCATCCGTATGCCAGGCCGAAAGGGGTTTCCCCAGTAGCTGAATTCGGAGTTGTTCTGTATGCCCATAATATATTGGGCAGGTGATCTGTCCAATTCTCTTTTTCCTCCTCTAAACGTTTCTTCAGTCCTGCCTTGATCTGCCTGTTGGTCTGTTCGACCTGACCATTAGCTTGAGGATATCCCACGAAGTGAAGTGTTGGGTAATATGTAATTCATTGCACCACTCCCGGACGACCCTGTCTTCGAATTGAGTCCCATTGTCTGAAACCAAAGTTTTTGGTATTCCATACCTGCATACTATGCTCCTCCACAGGAATTTCTGTATCTGCCTTCCTGTTATAGTGGCCAATGGTTCAGCTTCGACCCACTTGGTGAAGTAATCAATTTCCACAATTAGGAACCTGACATTGCCCGGGGCTCTGGGGAGTGGTCCGACTAGATCTACCCCCCACTGATCGAATGGCCAGGGGGAGATCATCGGAACCATATCTTGGGATGGCCGATGTGACAAGTTGTCATGCACCTGGCATGATCTGCACTTTTCCACCAATTCCTTGGCGTCTTCCAACATTGTTGGCCAATAATAACCGAACAGCCGGCACTTCCTCGCAAGTGTTCGTGCTCCTTGATGATTTCCACAGATGCCTAAGTGCACCTCCCTGAGCAGGTAGTTCCCTTCTTCTTCAGTTACACATCTCAACCATGGAGCAATATACGATCTGCGGTAGAGTATGTTTTCAAACAGTGAGTATCTCACTGCCAAGAGCCTCGTTTTTCTAGCCTGAATTCTGTCTTGGGGGAGGATATTGTCTCTAAGATACAATACAATTGGATCCATCCACGTACTGGCTTGCCTAATTGGCCGTACATCCTGCTATTCGTAGCTCCTTTCTTTCAACAGCTCCACCAGTACTTTCTTTTTTGATAAAAATTTGAGGCCAATTTGGACAAAGAATCTGCCCTCCTGTTCTCAGCTCGTGGTATTTGGTCAACCCGGACCTTTTGAAACTTCCCTAAGAGTGCTTTAGCTGCTGTTAAATATCTTCTCATAGGTTCTTCCTTAGCTTCATATTCTCCGTTTATGTGATTCACCACGAGCTGGGAGTCACTATACACCTGCAGATCGTCTGCCCCAAGCTTACTTGCCAACGTGAGTCCCGTAATCAAAGCTTCATACTCAGCTTCATTGTTTGTAGCCTTAAAATCGAATCTTAGAGCGTAGGGGAATTCCTCCTCTTTAGGGCTGACTAGTAGGAGACCTGCTCCTGCACCGTCTTTACTTGACGCTCCATCAACGTACAAGTTCCATCGATGTACCTCTTGTTTTTCAGGATCAACATCTAAACAAACAGATATTCCCTCGGCTAAAAAATCCGCTAAAACCTGTGCTTTGATCGCAGTCCGTGGTCTGAAATCAATGTCGTATTCTGCCAGTTCGACGACCCATTTCGCCAACCTACCTGAGGTTTCTGGCCGTCCTAAGATCTGCCGTAGCGGCTGATTAGTGATGACAGTGATGGGGTGTGCCTGGAAGTAAGGTCTCAACTTCCTTGAGGCATGTACCAACGCTAATGCCAGCTTCTCTGCGTTTGAATATCTAACTTCCGGTCCGTGGAGTGCTTTGCTTACGAAGAAAACGGGTATCTGTTGTCCATTCTGCTCTTTTACCAGTACTGCGCTCAGAGCTTCTTCAACTACAGCTAAATAGACGAACAGAGGTTCTCCTTCCTGAGGAGCTGTCAAAGTGGGCAATTCAGCCAAGTACTTCTTTAGTTCATCGAACGCGACCTGGCTTTGTTCGTCCCGGCGAAAAGGGGCTAGCTCTCCGTAAGATTTTGAAAAAAGGCAAAGCACGCCGTGCCGATCTCGATAAAAAACGTTCGGTGCGCCTATCCGCCCCGTCAGTCGCTGAACTTCTTTGATGTTCTTTGGTGGAGACATGGTTTGTAATGCTTCGATCTTATCCGGGTTCGCTCTAATCCCGTCTCTGGATATCATGTATCCTAGGAACTTCCCAGATCTGACCCAAAATGTGCATTTCTTTGGATTGAGCTTCATATGAGTTTCCTTAGGACTCCAAAGACTTCTCTAACATCGTCCAAATACCGGTCAAGAGACTCGCTCTTGATTAGGAGGCCATCCACGTACACCTCCATACATCTTCCTATCGTTTGGCAAAAATCGAGTTAACAAACTCTCCGATACGTTGCCCCCGCATTTTTGAGTCCAAAAGGCATTGTGACGTAGCAAGACGTCCCAAACTCGTTATAAAAGCGGTCTTCTCTGCATCTTCAGGGTCCATCATGATCTGATGATACCCTTTGTAAGCATCCAAAAATGCGAACACTTCATATCCCACAGTGGAGTCCACTAAACGATCAATCTTGGGCAGAGCATAGCAATCCTTTTGGCATGCCTTGTTCAAATCTGTGAAATCTACACACAACCTCCAACTCCCGTCTGGTTTCTTAACTAGTACAGGGTTGGCTAACCATTCAGGGTACATTACTTCCTTTATTATGCTTGCTTGCAGCTTTCGTTACCTCTTGCTTGATTGCTTCAATGCGCTCAGGGGCGAAGTGCCTTTTCTTTTGACGAATAGGCTTCTTGTTCGGATCCACCTTTAATCTATGTACTGCCAAATCAGGAGATAATCCTGGCATATCCTGTGCCCTCCAGGCGAATACGTCTCTAAAGTCTTCAAGGATCTTTACCAACGATTCTTTGTGTGGGGAGGGGATCCAGGCCCCAATGCGAACTGTCGAGTCTTCATGTTCGTCCCATAGACGTACAGCCTCTGTTGTGTCCTCAGAAGACCAGTTCTCTTCGTCACTGGGTATTAGCTCCTCAATGCAAACCTGTTGCACCATTTCCCATTTACTGTTGCGGTATAGCAGCTCCTGGCTGTTTCCACATCTCCTCTGATTTCTATCGACCCCTCCCCGTTGGGATCTTCATGCTAACATGGGCCGGTGAAATTACAGCCCGAAGATCTATAAGGGCGGCCTTCCCATTATCACGTTGTAGCCGATGGTGCCTTCACCACCACATAGTCTACCATTAGAGTTCGCTCCTCGTGCCTTCTCCAAAGGTAGTGAGCAAAGCTTGATCACCCCCAATGGATGAACCGGAGGTCCTGCAAAGCCGAACAGAGGCGTGGAGACAGGAGTCAGTTCGGCGTCCTTCAGTTTCATTGCTATGAAAACATTATAGTAGAGGACGTTCACGGCACTACCCGTATCGACACAAATTCTTTTTATCCGGTTCCTGCTAATCACAGCTTCAATCACCAATCCTTCGTTGTTGATCACCAATGGTAATGAGTCCCTTGGTCCATATATTACTTCTCCTGACATCCTTTGCCTCTTATTCGTGGAAGTAGGGGTAACAGACCTGCTGTTTCCTTCTTCTGTCACCTTTGAACTGTCCGGCCCCCCTGAGATCGTATTGATTGTGTTCACAGGGCGATTATCTGCATGTCCTCCAGCGTCAGGAGAACGATCTCTCCTCCACCTCTGCTCATCTCGATGATCCTTATCACCGTTATTCCTACGCTTAAACTCTCGCCGTCCCTTGGGCTCAGCTTGTTGAGACCGATCTATAACTTCATCCAGTTGTCCTTCCATTACTGCTGCGTCAATATCTCGGATTAGGTCTCTGCACTGCTCTGAGTCATGTCCTACATCCTGATGATACTTACAATACTTGCTTTGATTTCCGTTCTCCCTAGGCCCCTTCATCGGGGGTGGGGTCCTAGCAATGCCCTTTCTTTGCATTATCGCAAGGACTTGTTCACGAGGTCTGTTCATCAGGATGAAGTCTCTGTCCTGCAGAGCTCCTTTCTTCCCCAGACGATCAGAGATGGGCGCAGTTACCCGATCCCAAACTGACTTTTTTTTTGTCCGATCTTTCTTCAGGCTTGTTCTTCTTGCCCTCACCCTTTTCCATCTCTCTTTTAAGCCGATTTGCTTCTTCTCCCTGGCAGTACTTATATGCGACGTCCAGACATTCTTCCATTGTGTTTGGGAGCTTGCTGTTAAGCTTTGCATGTAGCCGTCCCTCTCGCAGACCTGCCACGAAAGAGGCGACCAGCAACCTGTCGTCTGCGTCCTGAACTTGTGCGGCCTCTTCATTGAATCGCTTTATAAAGCGCAATACGGATTCATCTTGTTTTTGTTTTAAAGTTAACAGATGAGTTTGATTTCTTTGGAAAGGTCGTGCCGCAATGAATGCATGAACGAACTTCCCGGTCAAAGTCCCAAAATCCGAGATTGATCTAGAGGATCCGTTGAACCACTCCCTAGCTCTTCCAGTTAGGAGTGCGGGAAAAGTCTTGCACTTCATCTCGTCCGACGCATTATATAGGTTCATGTGGGAGATGAACTGATGCATATGATCATAAGGATCCTTGGATCCATCATATGCGCTAATCTTTGGAATTTTGAAACCTGCTGGACGGGGGTAGTGGTCTATATGCTCAGTGAAAGGCGACGCACAGATCAGATAGTTGTCTGATCGCTTGCCGAGCATAGTATCCAGTTCGGCCTTGGCCGTGTCATTCGGGTAACGCGTAACTCCATAGTCTGTGTGGGTGCTTGATTCCACGATCTCCGGTTTATTAGGGACCTGCTGCTGGAGATTCTCTTCGGGTTTTTCTGGGGGGTCCCTTCCTTTGAGGGTCTCATCCAGAATAATCTTGATGGTGGTATTGTCCAGATTTTTCAGAGCGTCAACCAATGCCTTATTGGCTGGGTCTTGAAGGACTGGATCTACTTGATCTCCCTGGGGATCTGCCCCTTTCTGGGCCGCCGCATCTTGAGTTTCGCCTTGAGTAGCTGAAGTTCCTCCCTGTTGGGCCGGGTCTGTACTCTTCTTGGTTGTGTTCCTCGGTGGTGCCATAACGTTCTTAGGGATTCTTTTTTTTTAGATCGATTATCAGTAGAAGACCCTCCTTCTAGCGCCAAATGACGATGCTGGAAATCGTCCAGTAATCAATACGGGTCAATCTTCTATGTGACAACGACCGATAACCCTAGAAACCCTAAATTATCGTAAAGGGGTGAGATGTTTGGCGTGTACGGACTGAGCTCTCAGAATATTTCTGGGAGTTGCCTACGTATCCAATAATCGAATTGGAATCAAGTCATCCGTAGTTCCTCAAGGTCATTTATATAGATCATCTCTCGCCCTCTTACTTGGTGGGCAAGTATTATAATTAATAATTAATCCCTAAGGATAAACACGACTCAATCCCCCAAATAAGAGATAATTATGGACATATTTAATGTCAAGATTGGAGTCTTTATGACTAAAGATTCTTTCCATTTATTCTCCCTCGCTTGGAATAACAACGAGTCGGTTCGGATCGTTCTCCGCTCGCCCCCGTAACCGAACGTCCGAGCCGGGCGCTCCTCTTCGCCGGATCTTTTACCGTCCCGCGGCGGCCGGAGGAGGAGCTCAGACCGGTCTCCCATGGTAGACGATCCGCCCTCTATTCGGCCCTTAAAGCCCTAACCTCAAGGAGTGGTAATTTATTAAGCACCCCTAAAGGTGACACGTGGCGTAATCCGGGTCGGGTATCATCAAGTATATACTTTAGAAAAAGAGCGCTAAAATGAAATATATTTAGAACCGACGAACAAGTTGTTTTAATTTAATTTTGGGTCCTTGTCAAAAAGAAAATTTTATTTTGGGTTTGGTTACATTTTGTTGATATTGAATGTCGTTCCATCGGTGGATGTATATTATTAAATATGATTTGTCATCGGTGGGTTCAGCAGATCACTGTTGTGTCATGAATTTTTCAATTAACGAATTTTTGTCTCTCGAATATTTAATTGACCAATTAATTCTTTATAATGTACTCTATTTTTTTTTGACAAATAAGCCAACAGCCGTTGACATTTTCCTAAAATTTTTCGCAATCCTCTCTTAGATAAATAATCTTTTTTTGTGCAATTCTAAATATGAAGTAAGCCTCCATATCTTATTGATAAAACTTAATATTTGAAATTCAACAGACCCTCTGTTTTCTTCTTTTGAGCTAATTGAAATCATAACATCCGTTGTGTCCGTATCGTTACTCTTATTTATATCTCTATCACAAGTGTGTCAAAAAAAGGGAAAGTTAAAAAAAAAAAAAAAATTGGATGAGAGAGAACCATAGAAACACACAGCTCATGTCTTGGCTCTTCGGCTCATGGAAAAGTAAATATTTGGAAAAAAATATGCCTCGACTCATGCGGCGTGCATGCTTCACTCATGCGGCACTCATGCGGTGCGCAGTGCTCGTGCGGCACTCATGCGCCACACGTACGGCCCTCGTGCGACGGAAGCAGGCATATTTTTTAAATGTTTATTTTTCAGGTATATTTTTCCAACGTTTTTATTTTCGGGCATATTTCTTCAGATTTCCCAATTAAAACTATGGAAAATTAGGGATAAGGACACAATCTGAAATATTATTAAGCAACAGGACAACTACATATTTTTTATAGGGAGAAGGACAACCGCATAATTTTTATAGCGAGAAGGACAAAAAGTGAATCCCGAAAATCGTGAATCTCCCTAGTGAATCCCGAAATCGTTGAATTTCGATAGTGAATTTTGACAAAGTGAATCCCGAAAATCGTGAATCCCGACAATGAATTTTGAAAATTAGTGAATTTCGACAGTGAATTTCGGCAGTGAATTTAAATAGTGAATTTCGAACACAAGTAAATTTCGATAGTGGATAAATAGTTTTGTCCTTTATACAAAAGTTTCAAAAGACTGTCCTTCTACTTAATTGATGAAATATTTTTGTCCTTCTCCCTCATTCTCCCTTAAAACTAACATTCACAATGGCCCACAGCTATTACAATCAAAACAATAATTATAACCATTTTGTCCAAGTACTGTCGGCCCATAACACATATATGAAGCAACCCTAAGAGTTTTAAACAAAAGTAAGACACAAATTTTACAGCGGGAGTTTTTTTTTTTTATATTTGTAATACAGCGGCAACAATAACAAGCTCAGGGCCTGTTCACACAAGGCCGCCACCGACAGAGAACAAAACGCCACCATTTTCCGTCGATCTTTGCAAGAAATCGACTCATGGATACGACGAATATGGCTGCCAATGCAGCAACGATTCTATCATCAACCCATTATTGCAGCAACGTCGGTGATCAGAATATTTCAGCCGTTACCAATATGTCGGAAACAGGTCCCGGCGATGGCAGTCGGCTATTAAATCGAAAAGGGGTGATCGATCCTATCAAACGTAATAATCGTTATTTTCCATTGATTTAATCTCAAGTACACATAGTATTATATAGGATTACAATAAGGGTAAAACGGTAAAATAAATATTATAGAACCCTAGTTGTCTAGCTTGTTGTCCAAGGCACTTGGGCCGACTGCCTGTGCTTCAATACGCCCCCGCAATCCCATGGGAACTGGGTGGACATGGAGATTGGTCTTGAGATCATAGAAGCGAACATGCCCAAGTGGTTTGGTTAGGAGATCCGCAAGCTGGTCTTTGGAAGAAATAAAGGCAACCTAAAGCTTGCGCGAAGCCACCAACTCACGAACATGGTGAAAATCAATCTCAATATGCTTGGTGCGGGCATGAAACACCGGATTAGCCGTAAGATAAGTGGCGCCGATGTTATCACACCACAAGGTGGGAGCCTGAGGGAGAGACACACGTATTTCATGCAAGAGGGAAATGATCCACTGGAGCTCGGCGGCAGCATGGGAAAGAGCCTTATATTTAGCTTCGTACTACTCTTGGCAACAGTAAGTTGTTGTTTGGAGCGCCAACTAATAAGATTAGCACCAAGGAAGATGCAGAAGGCGCCAATGGAACGACGATCATCAGGGTAGACGCGCAGTCTGCATCCGAGAAAGCCTGAAGGTGGCGAGATGGAGAGTGCCGCAAGAGAAGACCATCATCAAGAGTATGCTTAAGGTAGCGTAAAATACGCTTCACAGCGACCCAGCGAGTAGTGCGAGGAGCATGCATAAACTTACATACTTTATGGACCGCAAAAGCAATATCCGGGCGAGTAAAGCTGAGGTACTGCAGCCCCCCAACAATACTGCGATATAAGGTAACATCCTCAAATGGTTCACCATCTGTACGACTCAGGCGAAGATTCGAGGCCATAGGAGTTGTGCAGGGATTGGATAATTGCATGTTAGCCCGACAGAGTAAAGAATGAATATATTTGCACTAATTGAGAATGAGTCCATCATTAGTGTGGATAGCCTCAACACCTAAGAAATATGATAGGGTACCAAGATCCTTGACCGGGAAATGAGTAGAGAGGTGCGAAATAGTAGCATCAACAAGAGCTGGAGAAGTACCTATAATAAGAACATCATCCATATAAATCAACACAAAAATAGAGTGAGAGCCCTGCGTGTAAATGTATAAAGACGTGTCAGCTTTAGAGGCCGCGAAACCATAGGAGCGGAGAACATCCGTAAACCGAGAAAACCAAGCCCGAGGGGCCTGACGAAGACCATATAAGCTGTGTTTTAGCTTGCAGACATGAGAAGGAAAATCAGGGTGCCGGAAGCCCTGGGGCTGGTGCATATAAACATCCTCTGTGAGAAAACCATGAAGAAATGCATTCTGAACATCAACCTGCCTAATCGCCCAATTCTGAGAAACTGCAAGAGAAAGCAATATACGAATGGTCACCGGTTTAACAACCGGACTGAAAGTCTCTGAAAAATCAACACCTGCTTCTTGATGAAAACCCTTAGCAACAAGGCGAGCTTTGTAGCGCTCAATGTGGCCATTTGCATGACGCTTAATACGGAAAACCCATTTATTACCAAGAACATTCATGCGTGGTGAAAACGGAACAAGATCCCAGGTATCATTTTGGACCAAAGCATTGAACTCATCTCGCATGGCATCTCTCCATTCACGGGATTTAAGAGCTTCAGTGAAGGTGGTGGGTTCTGAGGGTTCAAGAGAGCTTCAGTGAAGCGGATAACGAACAAAGTCAGAAGGTAGTTGTTTGGGTTTGAGAGAGTTAGTTTTGGAACGAGTGATCATTTGGGGAGGGGGGACATGGGAGGACGAAGGTGGGGAGGCCGAGTCCGGGGACGAGGATGATGAGGAATGAGAGGGAGAGGGAGAGGGAGATGGGGGAGATGGTAGAGAAGGGACAGATGGAGATGGGGCCGACTGGGAAGATAAAGGTTCAGCTGGTGTGGGAAGTGCAATGGAGGAGGGTAAGAGAATAGAGTCCGCTGTTACAGAAGAAGGTGCAGAGGATGAGGTATATGGGAAGGATTGTTCATCAAAGACAACATGACGTGAGATGTATATACGACCAGTACTAAGGTCAAGGCACTTATAGCCATGATGGTGATGGCTATAGCCGAGGAAGATACATGTTTTAGAGCGAAAGTCGGTTTTGTGACTATTATAAGGGCGAAGTTGAGGCCAACAGGCACAACCAAATACGTGAAGAAAGGAATAATCATGAGGGCGGTGATGGACAAGCTCATAAGGAGACTTATTATTAAGAATACGAGTAGGAAGACGATTGATAATGTAGGTGGCGGTAAGGAAAGCATCTTCCCAATAGGGAAGGGGAAGGTTAGAGTGAGCGAGAAGGGAAAGTCCAACTTCGACGATTTGGCGGTGATGTCTCTCAATGGCACCGTTTTGTTCAGAGGTGTGCGGACATGAACGCCTATGTTCGATACCAAGATTGGTGAAAAGGGCACTTAGACGACAATATTCACCCCTCCCCCCCAATTAGTTTGAATGGCTTTAATTTAGTGTTAAATTGGCGTTCGACTAGGGCACTAAATTGATGAAACACACTTTCAACATCATATTTAAGATGCAAGGGATACAACCACAAATATTTGGAATAATCGTCTAAAAAACTGACATAATATTTATTGCCATAAATAAAGTCTTCGGCACATGGCCCCCATACATCAGAATAAATTTAATCCAAAGGACGTAAAGACGTAAAAGAAGAAATAGACAAAGATTGACGATGGCTTTTAGCCATTTGACAAGCAACACAAATAGATGAGGGGGCAGTAGATAGTGCCACAATATTATTCTGATGCAAACACTGACGCAAGACGGGATACGAACAATGACCAAGACGCTGGTGCCACTGAGAGACATTGGTGCGGCTGGAATGAAAAGCTCGAGTGGGAAATTGACTGAACGATTTGGAGAAGTGGTAGAGGCCATCCTTAAAAAATCCCCGGTGGTGGATGTGGCCCGAGTAGTCCTTGACAAGGAAATAATCATGAAGAAATTCAAAATAAACAGAATTATCGCGGGCAAATTGAGATACGGAAAGTAAGTTAGTAAAGAGGGAGGGGGCAACAATAACATTATTAAGGACATACGAATGTGATGGGGTAGATAATATGGAAGATCCAAAGTGAGTAATATCCAAACCTGAACCATCACCGATATGGAGTTTTTCCGGACCATCAAACGCATCAGCGGACAAATTTAAATTATGAGGATTGTTGGTGGTATGATGAGTCGCACCTGTGTCTGGAATCCAGTCATTGGAGTAGGAAGGAGGTTGCGGCATGATGGCATAAGCTTGTGGCGGGCGGGGTGGACGGGGCTGCGGTGTAGGAGGAGCAAAGGTGTTATCGAACCGGTACCAACATTCACGAACAGAGTGTCCATAGCGCTCACAAAGTTGACATTGGGCAGCTCCGGGGGAAGGCGGATTATGACTGCCATGACCACGAGAAGAGCCACGCCCCTGGCCTCGATTGGACTGAGAACTGGACGAGGAGCGCCCCCGATAATTTCCAGATTGGCTGGAGGAAGCAGCAACATTAACAGATGGGGCAGGGGTGGCTGGAATCGTGACCGGTGAGGGCTCAAGGTGCTGAATATGTGCTTCAGTGGTCAACAATAGAGAGCATACTTCATCCAAAGAAAGGTCCGATCGAGTGGAAAGGAGTGTAACCAGGGAATCATATTCCTTTCCCAATCCTGCGAGCAAATAAGCAATTAAATCATCATCATTCAATGGGTGGCCAGCCATATTCAGGTCATCGGCAATACGTTTGAGTGTCATAAAATAATCCGTGGCCGACATCGTGCCCTTGCGTGTTGATGCTAACTTGGTGCGAAGATGAACAAGCTGGGCTCTTGATTGCAATGCAAAACTGTTTTGCAGGGACTTCCAGATTTCGGCTGGGGTTGTGGCGTGATAGACTTGAGACAAAACGTCATCCGAGAGAGAAGAAGTAATCATAGAGAGGATGAGACTATCTTGTTTGAGCCAATGTTCATATGTCGGATTGAGGGTCGTGATGCCTTCGGTGGTAAGGGTTGGAGGAGGTGGTTTGATCGTACCTTCAACATAGCCCAAAACTCCTTGTCCACGGAGATAGGGAAGCAATTGTGCACGCCATAATGGATAATTGTGGCGAGTGAGTTTAGTAATATGAATAGCAGAAGATGGGGTGAAGGACGGATAGGCTGAAAGAGAGGAAGAAGAAGGGAAGAAGTGCCGGACGTGTTGCCGGATTGAGGTGTAGAATCGGCATATGGATACCGATGAAGAATGGCAGCTGCGGCGGGTTAGGGTAGGGTGAATTTAGGAGAGATGGTCATGGGAGATGAGTGTCAAAAGCTCTGATACCATATCAAACGTAATAATCGTTATTTTCCATTGATTTAATCTCAAGTACACATAGTATTATATAGGATTACAATAAGGGTAAAACGGTAAAATAAATATTATAGAACCCTAGTTGTCTAGCTTGTTGTCCAAGGCACTTGGGCCGACTGCCTGTGCTTCAATAGATCCTTACGACAACCAAAATTATATTCACCAAAAATAGGATGCAAAAGTTTTTTTTTTTATTTTTTTATTTTTGATCGAACAGGTTCATAAAAGGCAACAGCAAATATAAAGCAACAAAGGAAGCGGTGGGCAGCAAATATAATTCATCCGTAATAGATATATGCATATACAATCAAATTTCCGATTTCGGAAACAATAACAGGAGATCGAGAACAGAAACAAATACGACAGACTTGATTCAAATCAGCTTATAAACTATACTTTGAATAACACGAATCGTAGGCTGGCTCTGATAGCACATGATAGAAAACGATATATTTAAAATACCTGTATAAGCGGAAGAAATCAACTGTTGTTATCCGACTCTCCATTAGCCATCTTGATCCGGCACATTGTGCTATTAGGTCTCCTGGTCTATGCCTATTTTCTGTATGATGACCAACCGATGATACACAGGCAGTCTATATATAGGTAAGACTAGGGACCTAAAACATTATGAAATATTCCGGAATGAAAACCCTAACCATCATAGGATTTCCCATAATACCCTTAGTTAAATAATAAACCAATAATATATTTACCAACATAATTAGTTAAATAACTTAAGGGCCACATGTAATTATCTTTTATTAAATGATAATTCTTACAATATCAATGTCACCGATATTCATTAGGGCTGGTCATCAACTCCCCTTTACAACAATTTATATAGTATAGAAAAAGGGAGCTAAAATGAAATATATTTAGAACCGACGAATAAGTTGTTTTAATTTAATAATATTGGGTTTGGTTAGATTTTGTGGAAATTGAATGTCCTCCTTTGTTGGATGTATATGATTTGTCATAGTTATTTATAGAGCAATGCTAAAACCTACGACTAAAAACACACGAAATTCCTTCACGAATGATTTGGAATGATCCAGCTGGCAATACTAATAATAATAAAAAATCCTCCAAAAACCATTTTACCTTTTCCCCTAGGATCCTCTCAAGTAACTTGAGAGGATATTCTCTCAAGTATGCATAATCCAACCACACACCCCTAAAGTGTAAAACATCTAGCCATTGATTCACTTTTTCCAAAACTACGTAGTTTAGTTCATTATATGTAAAAACACTAACTTTACCCTTAAGTTACTTGAGAGGATCTTGGTTCCCTCAAAAACCTTTTTGTCATTTATCCCCCAAAAACACCCGCCCCAAATTGCTATTCACCATTCTTTATTGATTTTCTCATACTCCCAAAGAAATCAAGAATATCTCATTCTCAAATCCAAAGAAATCAAGTGGAGGATGTAATATTTCATTTCATAAATGAAATAGTCAAGAAAAAATCGGTGCTTTAGGTTTCCAATCTTTGACGGAGAAGGTAAGCTTTAATGCTTCAACTCATGGTGTTTTTGTTATTTTCTAAAGATTTTTCATGATTATTCTCTTGATAGCTGCCATGGTTTTTTTTTTCTTTCTATTAAGTACCTAGTTTCTTTGTTATTGGGAGGCTTCGATTTGTGTTGCTTTAGTTGTAATAGGCTACTCTCCACTTTCCGACTTATCTAGTGTATTGATAAGTATCTAATATAATTGTTGTTAAAAAAATGATCGCATTTTTCTTCATGGTCCTCTTTTTTTTTGGTTGTCTAATAGATCTTTCTTTTAGGGGTTTAAATGAAACAATGTTATGGTAATACTTTTTGTTAGTGTGGTAATCATTCTTTTTGAAGAAGGTAATGTTTATGGGCAATGTGTCTTAAGCTAGTTGAACAGAGATTTCTTGATGATTAGCACTGTTACATAAAGTTTTTTTCCTTAGAAATTATGGAAGAAACTTCATAAATAGAACCAGCGGTACCTCCAACATTAGGAATGGAGTTCGTATCTGAAGTCGATTGGATTTGGTACAATCAAAATCAGATCAAAGAATGACGATGAAGGTAAGCTCAAATATTTCTCTCTTGGATGTTGTCGATATGGTAAGGTTGTATCTAAGACAAGGAATTCTTTTATTCCAAGAGCTACATCTCAAACCGGATGTGAAGCAAGAATAAATATTATTGTTAGAGAAGATGGAATTTGTGTGATCAATTTTGTGTATTTGGATCATAATCATATCTTGAGCCCAAAGAAAGTACAATACTTTCAATGTAATAAAAAATTGAATGATAACGTGAAATGAAGGTTGGCCTTGAATGATATGTCCGGCATAAGCATAAGCAAAAATTATCATTCTTGTGTTGTTGAAGCAGGGGGTGATTGAGCTAAAGTCCACCCCTTTCAAAAACAATTTGTAAAGACTCGAAACCGTGGGTAAACTAACTCTCTAACCGGCAGTGTACCGGGTCGATTGCTAGATTAGCTACAGGAGTACGAGGTCGAACCCAAAGGAATCGTGTTTGTAAGTACCAAAGTGAACGTAGTGCTTAGTCTAGGTGATCAATGTTCTTAAGGTTTTGTTTACTACAACGACACTAAATGATTCTAACTAACGAGTCTAAAGAGAAAAAGAAAAAGAAAGAAGATTAAACTACTAGGTTTTAAAGATAGTTAAAGAGACATAGCCGAACCATGATCAAAATAGCTAGTTTCACCCCAAGGAATGACAAAACCGGGAGTGTGCAATAACGAACGAACTCTTACATTCAATTCCACGGGTACGTACTCCTAATCCTGGTGCTAAGGTCTGAACAACTCTTCCCCAACACCTTATGCCAAGTCAACTAACCTTTCCTAAGAGAGATTCATTCACAAGACAATTTATGCACGAGAGCCGTTTAAACGTTAAAACGAGTAACCTCGCACTACAATGTGATCTTAGAACCCTTTTCCCACATCTCCCTATCCGAACAACTCTCAAGATTGATGTGTGTGATTTTGACCTAGGTGATCAATCTAGCCCATATCCGTTATAACAAGTTCTAAGACGTGAAATATGCAAGATACAACAATAAAAAGCACTACTCACTCCCAATTTCATCACCCAAAGGGTGATTTCACCAATTTTCACATGATTCGACTATGTAGGTGTTTAGCTACTCATTATATTAATCAAAACATGCACAAAACAGTAAATAAGAGCCATAACAAGTAAAAGAGAAGAGAAATATACCATAAAATTGCAGAAATTCGAGTTGAGATCCAAAAAGTACAAAATAAAGAAGTAATTAAAAGGTGGTCTCTTAGTGTTTGGAATGAAAATCTAAGCTAAGAAATGGAAAGATTAAGCTAAGATGTTGTTGATTTACACTAAGAGAGAGTATTCTAAGCTATTACAAAAATCGAGCAAGAAAATGGGTAGAGTTTTGCTAAGAAAAGCTTGATGTGTAAGAAATAGTCTAAGGGGGGTATTTATAGGTGAAGGGAAAATCTGTTGAAAAATCGGTCCAAACGCGCGTTTAGAGGGGTGGAACGGGCGTTTGGAATCTTCAAACGCGCGTTTCGCTTAGTTGAAACGCGCGTTTCGCATAAATTCCGGGGCGGGGACTTGACTGTTCTTCATCCGGAACGCGCGTTTAGGAAGGTTCAAACGTGCGTTTGGGATCTTGGAACGCGCGTTTGGAGTGATTTCAAACGCGCGTTTGGAGAGCTTCAACTCTGTATCAACTCTGGACTTCTGGAACGCACGTTTGGGGGTTCAAACGCGCGTTTGAACCCCTGTTTCCCCAAATCTTCACTTTTCTTCCTTTTTGGGCCCTCGTCTTGCCTCGATCATGTTTTTTCACTACAAATCGTCACCTTCCGGGTCCTCGAGACACCAATACCCTTCAATATCATAGACAACCACAAACATCCAAACAATTCCGGAGGGTAAAAGTGCTCGGGAATGGGGTTAATATCAACAAAAAGGGGTAAGAATTCATCAAAGTAATGGATTCATTTCCCGTGCCATAAACTCACGATAACACCCCGAAAATGGTCTAATTCACCCAAGATTGTGCTGAAAGTGTGGTAAACGGAGTTAATTAATGCACCGGAGTCACGTAAAGTTGACTCCCATCAACCACCCCACACTTAGCCTTTGCTCGCCCTCGAGTAAACTAGGCGTTTTAAAACAAACCAAGGGATTCAACATTGTGACGTAAGTGCTACTATCCACGCCCTCGAGGTAACCACGAAGTAAGACACACGAACATACACACACCGGTACAACATTATCAAGAAAATAGAGTGTGTGTGGTGCCGAGCTACATCCAAGTGTTCAAAATGATTGTCGGGGCTTGAATCCCGACCAAAAGCCTACCAACCGTCTCATACCACTACCCTCTCCACTAATCAAGGTTACTAAGTTTGGACACAATCGGGTAGGACTTGAAGGGTTATAATGTTAGGCTAGGGTGATTCCGGTTAATCGAAAAGGATATTTTGGGAACTGGAGAAAAAAAAGTACGAGTGAACTTAATCAACAAGTTTACCACCTTATCTCTACCATACAAACCACCCAAACTCCTTTTTGATTAGTATAAAACTTTGGGAACCATAGGATACTAACATACCCGAACTCATTGTCTTGGTTGAAATGCCTAAGTATACAAAATTTATCAAGGATGTTGTTTCTTCGAAAAGGAAGTTGTCAGACATGGAGAGGCTGATTGGTGAGGATTGTTCAATGATCAATTACGAAAACTTACCAACCAAGAGAGGTGACCCTGGTAAGTTCGTGCTTACCGTGTTAATGGGAGGCCTGGTCTTCCCTAACTCTTTGTGCGACCTGGGTGCATCTATAAGCCTAATGCCATTGTCTGTGTGCAAACAGCTGGGTTTAATGGATCTTCTAGAACCCACTACCATGAATTTGCAATTTGCTGATAGATCTTCTAAGAAAGCAGCGGGAATCTTAAAGGACATCCTAGTTCAAATCGATAGGTTTACCTTTCCCGTCGACTGGTACGTCCTGGACATTGAAAAAGATGAAAAAGTCCCCTTGATTCTTGGGAGACCCTTTTTGTCTACAGCTAGAGCCCTCATTGACTGCGATGGTGGGCGAGTGACGATCCATTTTGGTGATCAAGAGGTAAGCTATAATGTCTCCAATTCCATTCAAATACCCTCTGGTCCTCCAACCGGTTTTTCCATTGAGGAGACGTCTGATGACTTCGATGATTTGATGGAAAAGCAAGTCATGGCTGTTGCAACGGAGTATGAGCGGCTGGTTGATAATTTGAATAATCATGGTGTGGTAAGTCTAGAGCGGTTGGAAGTGAATTCGAAGATGAGTTGTTGAGAGGAGAAGCTTTGGCGATTGGGGCCGCTAAGTAAACTCGGCGATGTTGAGTTGAAAGGTGGAGATCTTAAGTCTAGTTTAGAAGACCCCCTACTGATTTAGTGTTGAAGCCGTTGCCTAAACATCTTAAGTATGTGTTTCTAAGAGAAGGTGACAAGCTTCCTTTAATTATATCTGCCAAGTTGTCTCGACTAGAAGAAATGAAGTTAATAAACGTCTTGAAAAAGAACGAGAAAGCCTTTGGGTGGCAAGTAGGAGATATCAGAGGGATATCTCCCGACATCTGTATGCATAAGATCAAGACTAATGAGGGTGCGAAATGTGTAAGACAGCCCCAGAGGAGGCTCAACCCTCATATGCAAGAGGTGGTTAAGAAAGAAATCATCAAACTTCTGGACATGGGAATCATTTATGCCATCGCGGATAGTGAATGGGTCTCCCCAACTCAAGTAGTTCCCAAGAAAGGTGGAATTACGATTGAGAAGAATGAGAAGGGAGAGGAGATAGCATTGAGACTTGTCACTGGTTACAGAGTCTGCATCGATTATCGAAAGCTCAATGAAGTAACCATGAAGGATCACTTTCCCCTTCCATTCATTGACCAGATGCTTGAGCGTCTGGCAGGGCACGCGTTCTACTGCTTCCTAGATGGATACTCAGGATACTTCCGGATACCCATTGATCCAAAGTGACCAAGAAAATACCACTTTCACTGCTTCTTATGGTACATTCGCTTACGGGCGAATGCCATTTGGTCTCTCGCAATGCCCCAGCTACATTTCAACGATGTATGCTGGCTATCTTTGACGGGCTCGTAGAAAAGTGTATGGAGATCTTTATGGATGATTTTTCGGTTTTTGGTCAGTCTTTTGATGATTGCCTTGACAATCTTGATCAAGTGTTATCCAGATGTGTGGAAAAGAACTTAGTACTCAATTGGGAGAAATGCCATTTTATGGTAGATGAGGGAATAGTTCTTGGCCACAAAATCTCCGCCAAAGGTATAGAAGTTGACAGGGCAAAAGTAGAAGCTATCGAGAAGATGAGTTATCCTAAGAATGTGCGTGAAGTGAGAGGTTTTCTTGGACATGTCGGTTTCTACAGAGATTCATTCAAGACTTCTCCAAGATAGCCAAGCCCCTGTCTACTTTACTTAAGGACGACGTTGAGTTCAATTCCGATGAGAGCTGCAAGCAAGGGTTTGAGGAGCTTAAGGACCGTTTAATCTCTGCTCCAATTCTTATATCGCCTGACTGGAATCTACCTTTCGAGCTTATGTGCGACGCGTCAAACTATGCGGTTGGTGCTGTTCTAGGACAAAAGATCAAAGGGAAATTCCAGCCTATCTATTACGCCAGTCACACATTGAATCCGTCTCAAGTTAACTATACTACTACTGAAAAGGAATTATTGGCCGTAGTTTTTGCTATGGACAAGTTTCGTAGTTACTTGTTAGGAGCTCAAGTGATTGTGTGGACTGATCACGCTGCTTTGCGGTATCTGATGACTAAGAAAGAGGCTAAACCGCGCTTACTACGTTGGATACTGACCCTACAAGAGTTTGACGTTCAAATTAAAGACAAGAAGGGCAGTGAAAACGTAGTGGCCGATCACGTTTCGAGAATGCTAAGTGAGGAAAAGGATGATCCGGATGATATAGATCTTTACTTTCCTCTCGGAAAACATTATGCTTATTGACGGTTGCCCTCCTAATGTTCCATGGTATTCTTCCATTGTCAATTACCTTCATGCCCGATATCTCGACCCAGAAATGTCTTATCAGGAGAAGAAAAAGTTCTTCTCTGATTTGAAATCTTTCGTTTGGGATGAACCTTATCTTTTTAAGATCTGTAAAGATGGTCTGCTTAGAAGATGTGTTCCAGAATCTGAGCAACGCGATATCATTAAACAGTGCCACAGTGGACCCACTAGAGGTCACTTTGGTCCGTGGAAAACCGTTGCTAAGATCTTCCAATCCGGTTTCTATTGGCCCACGATCTTTAAGGATACAGAAGCTTTCTGTAACACTTGTGATAGATGCCAAAGAACCGGTACTCTGACAAGGCGTTTTGACATGCCTTTGAAACCCATCCTAGAATGCGAGGTCTTTGATGTATGGGGTATCGATTTTATGGGACCATTCCCATCATCTTGTGGTAACAAATACATCGTAGTCTGTGTAGATTACGTGTCTAAATGGGTGGAGGCTCAAGCCACTCCTCACAATGATCATAAGACGGTCATGAAATTTCTAAAGAAAAACATCTTCGTGAGGTTTTGATGTCCACGTGCCTTGATCAGTGAGGAAGGGACGCATTTCTGCAACCGACCCCTAGAGAAAGTTCTTGAAAAGTATGGTGTTCGTCACAAAACTGGCACTCCATATCATCCGATGACTAGTGGTCAGGTTGAAAGGAGCAACCAGAGTATTAAGAAAATCCTGGAAAAGATGGTTAACAGTCATAGGAAAGACTGGAGTTTGAAGTTGGATGATGTACTATGGGCTTACAGGACCGCCTATAAGACTCCTATGGGTACATCTCCATATCAAATGGTTTATGGTAAGCCATGTCATCGCCGATCGAGTTAGAGCACGAGCTTATTGGGCTACAAAGTTTACGAACTTTGATTCCCAATCGTGGTAAACATCGATTGCAACAGTTGCATGAGCTAGATGAATTCAGACTCCAGGCTTACGAGAGTGCCAGGATTATCAAAGATAAGATGAAACTCCTCCATGACGCCAAAATTAAGAAAAGAGAATTTCAAGTCGGAGAACAAGTTCTTCTATACAATTTCAGGCTACATCTGTTTCCTGGAAAGTTAAGGACACGTTGGTCCGGTCCCTTCGAAATTCTCCAAATTATTCCTGGAGGCGTTCTAGAACTACGCGGTTATGGTGACCAACCGTTTAGAGTGAATGGTCAAAGGTGCAAGAACTATATTGGTGAACCTAAAGAGAAACCTTTGATTGTCCGTTTCCTCGATATCCTTGGGTGTGGTGCTATAAAAGTCGAAGAATTTGACGAGTTTTCACCCGACCTGTTTTCAGAGGATGACGGTAGTGGTCAATCTGAAGAAGTTCTAGCCGTTAGTTGGGATATGGAAGAGTTGGAGAGGGAGCGTCAGCTGAAACGTCATCAGAAGGCTCAGAAAATGAAGAAGTCAACCATTGGGAAGTTTAAGCGTGTTTGGAAAGCTATTAAAGGTTTTGCCCCATGTGTAAAGTGTTGTTTCTGCAGCCGAACTACTAACCAAAGTCTAGACGAGGTAGTGGCTGGCAGAAAAGTCAAATGGCCTGATCCAGGCTGAGTTTAAACTGTGTCGAGCTAACGACATTAACCAAAAGCGCCACTAGGAGGCATCCTAGATATCTTTCGCTTTAGTTGTTTTTGTTTTGTGTTTTTGTAGTTTTAGTATTTAAGTTTAGTTTACTAAGATTTGCTTTTGTTTATATCTGTCAGTTAGTTGTGCTTTCTAGATATGGATTTCGGAGTTCTACCAGAGGAGTTACCTTTCCTTAGGAGGATCCCACTTATCACTGTAGATGATGGACCGGGAGGGACTATAGTGTTGCACGTAGATTTTGATATTAGTTCTCGCGTCAGGACTGTCACCTATGTTCTTATTGTTCCCCGCTGTTCGGGAGGTGGAGACTTCACTGCGAGGAGTTACGGGAGGCTCTAGGACGTCCGTACACAATCCTCAATGATCCGATGCCGACAGATTTAGCGCTAGCCGCAAGCCGAACATTTTCGAGGTGTTGATGTAGGCGGTGAGGATTGGGGTTTGCAAGATGAGTATGACTTCCCTCCGGCGATTGACATGCTCCGCCGTCTTATTCGAGTGATAGATTGGTCGGCCATTTACGATGACTAGCGTTCTTAGGTTGTTTCGTCGAGCCAACGACGTAAAACAAAAGCGCTTAGTGGGAGTCAACCCACTATTTTCTATCTGTTTTCTATTTGTTTTCTAGTAATTTTATGTACTCCGTTGATTTCCATTTGTATTTTTGAAGTTTTGTTTAAGTTTAATGAGAAAATGCAAGTTTGAATTTAAATTGAAGGCAATTTTATAATTTTGGCATTTTTCTGCCTTGGACGCCCGTCCAGTGAACTGGACGTCCGTCCACCATGCACAAATTGTGAACGAGCGTCCAAAATTCTTGGACGCCCGTCTGATAAACTCCCTTCAACGCTGTACGTGATTTGGCTGTCTGGACGAGCGTATGTCTATATGGACGCCCGTCCAGTTCATATGCTTTCCAGCTGGACGCCCGTTCGGACCTGCGTCTATATATACCCCCTGCTTCCATTTTTTATTCGAATCGAAAAATTTAAATTGCAAAACCCGACTTTTTGCCTCATTTTGCTCTAAAATCCTCATTTCTACACCAAATTGGGCGATTCAAGGCCCTACAAACAGCTCTCAATCCTCTCTTTTTGGTTTTTCAAACGCAATCCACCAACATCCAACCGTTGTTTCGAATCAATAATCTAGCGTGTGCGGTTTTCTTTTGGAAAAATCCGATCTTTGGTTTCGTTTGTTCACATTTGGGACTTCTAATCAGCATAACCATCATCCTTTCAACGTACTTGGTAAGATTTTATAAGCTTTTCGTGGTTTATTTCACATTTTTCCCGAGTTCGATCTTCGAGTCGACTCCTTAACATACACTTGTCTTATTTGTTTTCTTCTCTGTGTTTTGTTTATTTTTCTTTCTTGGTTGATGATATGGGATGGTTATGGATGATTATGGATGGGTTGCATTGTGGTTTTGATGTTGGTTTGGTGTTGCTTTGTTTGGGAAATCCCGTTTGGACGATAAACGGGTGGTTGTGTTTGAATTTGGGTTTGGGATTGGTGTTTGTTTAGCCTTAGGTTACAATGGTGCGTAAAGCGGTAGCTAAGAGGCATGGTAAGGGGGTTGCTACGGAACCGGCTAAAAAGAAAAGGACTGTAGACCCCACATTAGTTAATCCAAACCGAGGCATTCATATCGGTGAACGTCAGAACCCTCCTAGAGGTCAATCTAAGGTTCCTTTGCGGGATGAGTCTGAGTCGAGTTCTGACACTGATGATGAGCCGGCTAGACAGAGAGTGAGACCCGCTATCCCTATTCCCTTTGATCGTAGATTCATCAACCCTAAGGCGATGGAGGTCTATAATAAGCATTATCTAACGAGGACGATGTTGATCGAGCGAGCGTCCTTGAGCCTCAAGTTGATCCTTTATTTGTGAAGTTATTGAGGGATAGGAAGTGGGGAGCTTTGATGGTAACTCCGAGGACCCCGGTTAATGCTACGTTAGTCCGTGAATTTTATGCCAATTGCTCGAGACGGATTTGGCAAAGGCGGAGGTGTGACGGTTCGAGGGGTTAAGGTGCCATTTACACCGGCGGTTATCAATGGGAAGTACGGATTAGATCCTTTTGAGGGGTTGGACTATAAGGAGGCAATTAAAGCTAAACAGGATGCCGGTGAGGATCCGTTGGAGGAATTACGGATGTTGGTATGCCCGGAGGTACCGTGGACACTTAGGCCGGGTGGAGATAGGAAGGAGTTGATCACTACTAGTTGGACGAGAGGATTGGAAGGTCCAAGTGTCGGTTTATCCAGAACAGGTTGTTGCCTAAGAACAACCTGACTCACTTCCACATTGGTGACCTTGGGATGCTGTACGCCTTGAACTTCAAGCTCAATGTTGATGTAGGGCAAGCGATTTTCGACGAGGTGGCCATGAATCAGAAAGTGTATACACGGTGTTTGATATGTCCACATTTGATCCACGGTCTCTCGTCGGGATGCTCGAGTTCCCGAGTACAAGACCGATCACAAACCGAAGAATCCTAGGTTCTTGCGAGAGGAGAAAGTGAAATCTTCGGGTCAGACTGAGACTGAGGCTGAGATAGCACGTGAGCCCGGTTCATCTTCGGCACCGACTCGACCCTCCTCCCTTCCTATTTTATCTCCCTCGGTCCGGATGAGGTTACGTATGGGCCACAGTGTGCGGGCTGGTTGGAGGATATCCGGACTTCCCGAACAATATTTTGACAGTTTTGAAGTGTATGAGTGAGGGCCGGCCTATCCGAGACACACGAATCTTCGCTCCGAGCGTTATTGATTTCACTTATTCAGATGAGATTGAGCAGGCCATTACGGATGTTCTTCAGGAGTCTGAGTCATCTTCAGAGGAGGAGCAGTCTAACTCAGCAGAGAGGCCTACGGCACCACCATCTGGACCCTCTTCTGATCCTCCGGCTGGTGATTCTGCGGAACCGGACCAGACTTGATCTTATTTTTCTGATCTTAGCTTTCGTTTTTTCTTTGATTCGATGGTTGTGTATTATTGACACTTTTCCTTACTTGATTCGTTGTAATTGATACTGTTAATTTTTCCGATGGATCATGTAAGCCATTAGGCATTCGCACTTTCATTTCTACTTTGTTTAACCTTGTGGATGTGTTTAATGTTTCATCTTTTGATATTATTCGGTTTTGCTGTATCTTTTCATTCTTGTATGAATCCCCGTTTTCCCCGAGATGTTTCCGTGTTTGTCGAGTCGTGCAGGTGTATTTCAAGCGGTTTTGTCGAGCTACATTGTATGGTTACGCGTTCTAAGTGTCACTATGTAGGCTCCGGCCTGACCGACGATTCGAGTATCTGTTAAAATCAGCTAAGTTCTTTCTCTATTTACTTTCGGCACAACATGAGGACATGTTGATCTTTAAGTGTGGGGGAGGGGATGATTTAATAGTTATCTACATATTTGCTTAACTCGTTGTGTTTCTATGCAAAATGAGCTAGAATTTTTGAAATTTTCCGACATTTTTGTTTTTGTTTTGTCCCGAGTAAGCAATGCATAATCAATGTTCGTTATCTTTATAGTCATCCAAGCTATATATCATATGTTTGATAAGTTAGTTGTTTCACCTGAGATCTATATTTCACGAGCCATAGTGAATGGCGAGCTAATTTATAAAGTTATACCCCTTTTCGGCGAGTGATTTCTGATTTTCTTATAAGTAATGTGCTTAGTGCTACGTATGTATCTTGAGATGTATGATAGTTTGTATTTAGATCCGAAGAATGTTATACTGTGAATATCTTAGGTTTGAATGTGATAAGTAACACGTAACTTATTGTCAAATGAAAAAGTTGAGTTTATAATGAAGTAATTGGGTGTGTCGAAAGCTAGTCGATGATTTGAGTGCGATAGGGTATACCACGTATGTCCTATACCACTATGATGACCAAAAGCTCACGACAGTCAGGAAAAGCTACCCTATGATTTGAGTAAGGTAGGGTGTTATCCCGAAACATCCTATTCTACTATGACGGGTAAGAGCTCATTCTGATGTGTGTTTAAAGTGAAGTAATTAAATCAACTTATATGAAGAAGTGGTATGAAATGAATGAAAGACTAAGTTATCGTCTATCTTATCCCCAGTAGAAACTGATAGATATGATGTAGGGAGTATCCTCTGAGTATTTCAGAAAGGCCCTAGATATATTCGATCATCCTTTTCGGGATATTTTAAGTTTGTAGGGTACATCTTATGAGTGTCATTTATCTCTAGTTTGGAGGGGGTATTAGCTAGTTTTGGCTTTGAGTTTCTCAAGTTTGGACTTAGTGGAAGTTTGTTATGGCTTTGCACACACACCGGGGTGAACCTCTAAGTTATTGAATATGTGTTATATGTGCTGAGATGTCTATCTTCTCTCGAGCCTTTATCTTGTTTTGTTTTGCTCGGGACGAGCAAAAGCTTAAGTGTGGGGGAGTTGTTAAGGGTGAATTTATACGATTTATAACGCTATATTTTATGATATTTTCCCCCGTATTTGTATAAATTGCATAAGAAACGAGTGTTTAATGGAATTATTGAGTAGATGAGTTTTTTAAATGAGTTAATCGCAAAACAGGTTAATTTATGTGTTTTTAATTGTGATTTTATGATTATTTGGACGATATTACATTTTTTGATGTTTTTATGTGTTGTAGATACATGTTCGAGGCTCAAAAGATGACCAAAAGTTGATTAAGTTCGAGCTAATTGATAAAAAAGATAATGATGATTTGATTTGATAAAAAGAGATAGAGATGAAGAAATCAAGATGAAGTCGACCCCGAAGCGGCGTCCAAAGCATCTTGCGGGCGGCGTCCGAGTGGACGGGCGTTTGACATTCGAACGAGCGTCCGGGAGGAGCTTTTACATTCGGGATGATCGATATTTCCGGACGAGCGTCCAATTTAAAGAAGGACGGGCGTCTGATCTAGCTCGGCCCGACTCGAAGAAGTTTGCATAAGCTGGACGGGCGTTCACCCTTTCCAGACGGGCGTCCGAACGCCGACTTAGCAGAACCGACCTGAAATTCTATATATAGCTACGGCTTTCTCCACACAAATCATCATATATTCGAACCCTAAACCCTAGGGGCGGCTAAGCTGCGTTTTTCCTTAGTTTACAAACAGTTTTTACTTAAATACTTTTATGCACTTTTATTCTAAACAATTCGAATCTCGAAGAGGATGCTAAGAGGCTAGACCTCCATTGAACGAGCGTTGTGAAGCCATCCAATCAACGATTCAGTTTTGTTCTTGATTATCTTGTGAGTATTTTAATTCAAGTTGTTTCTTTGTCACGTTTTTCGTGTTGTTATGCAATTTATATCGAAAGATCGTTGCATGTTGATTGCTTGTCTTGATGAAAATCATGTTAAACTTTAGATCACCATGATAAAGAATAGATCTCAAATCTAATTAACGAGAGTTATTAGGTTAGATTTCTAGGTTAGAAATTGAGAGATTTCACACCTTGATTTGAAAGCATTAATCTTTAGATCGAAAGATAAAAGATTGATAGGAGAACTTGTCTAAGAAATTAGGAGTTCATACCGTGGCTAGGTGAATCACAACTTGGTTAGAAATCACGAGATAGTCTAGATCGAAATTGATAGTTGTAGGATAGGTGGATCAATTGCTTGTTCGCTCGTAAATTATTGATTAAAACCCCTTGAATTTGAATTGTCTAGCTTAGTTGGTCGTTTATTGCATATTAGGTTTAGCTTAGTTTAAATTGGTTCGCAACTATATTTTCTTGGCTTTAGATCTCGATCTCCTGTCCAGTTTACGTTTGTTATCTTCCGTTTTAGTTATTCACTGTTTTATTTTCGTTTCTGTTTAGTAGTAGTAATCGTGACATAGTTAGGTTAGAAATAAAAAACTAGAATTCACAACCCCGATTCCCCGTAAGATCGACCCGGTATTAACCTCTATACTACGATCCTTATACTTGAGGGAAACCGGATTTATAAATATTTATTACTTGTTTGCTGTATTAGATAAATCCGTGACAACCATCACCTTGATTTCCATAATTCCCTCCTTGACCTTGTCCCACATAGTTCACATCTTGGGATTCTTCATACGGTTGCCCACCTTGTTGCTCCCCCATATATTGGCCTTGATAGGGGCTTTGCAATTGATTTTGATATTGGGGCCCCGTGTTCCATTGCTCCATAGAACAAATACTCATCATCCTCTTAGCCAACTCATTCATGTTATCTTGAGATGGAGTACCAGGTTGTCCTTGAGTCGAGGATTGAGGATAAGCCATATTTTGAGCTTTGGTTGTCATCCTACAATCCTTTGCCGAGTGTGATCCACTACAAATTTGGCAAAACTTAGCACTCTCATTCTCCTTTTGCAATCTCCCCAACTGTTGCTCCATCGCTTGTACTTGAGCATGGTATTGATCACTTGCCTCTACTTCTTTCACTTCAACCAAACCGGGCTTCTTGCTTCTTGTCCCCTTTCTACTCGACGATATGTATTGCCTCGAGGTCTCGGAAATCTTCTCAATTTGGTTCATAGCCACTTCGGGTACCATACTCATAATATCTCCATTGCAAGAAGCATGCAAGGTACTTTGATGAACTTGATCTAAACCCCGGAAGAAAGCATGAACTACCTCGTAGGATCTCAATCCGTGCCCCGGGCACTCCCTCAACAAAGCCTTAAACCGATCCCATGATTCATGTAGCTCTTCCCCTTCATAAGCATTGAAGGACATGACAGCTTCTTTCATGTCCATGGTCTTCGATGGGGGTAATATTTGAGTAGAAAAGTCTTTACCACTCTTCCCATGTGTGTAAAGAGTCATTAGGCAACGAATCATACCACCTCTTAGCTTGCTCCTTCAAGGCGAACGGGAAAAGCATAAGTTTGAGCGCCTCATCACTCACTCCATTGATCTTTGTTGAGTTCACTATTTGGAGAAAGTGATCAATGAATAAGTGAGGATTTTCTAAAGCGGTTCCCTTGAATATAGCGTTGTCTCCCAACAAATGTATGATGTTTCTATTCAATTCCAAATTGTTGGCGGCCACCGGTGGCATTCGAATTGGACTGTGTCCCATGTTTGCCGTAGGAGCTAGCACAAAATCTCTACAAGTCAAACCACCTTGGTTTTGCTCTTGTTGACCGTTAAACCAATTAGGCATCGCATGTGCACCTTGATTGTGAGCTTGGTTTTGATTCTGTTGAAACTGATTCAACATCCATGCATTGAACTGTTGCATAAGGACGGGATCCATTTGAATCCCTTGGGCTTCATGTTGAACATGTTGAGGTATAGGCCCATTCGCATTCACAACATTGTTTCCTTGTCCATTCCCACCTCCTTGTGCATTGTTATTGACAAAAGGCGGGTTTTGATTCGGGATTCCATTATCATTCCCCAAATTTCCTTCCAAACCTTGTCCACCATTTTGTGCCATGTCGGACCCTTCTCCCAACTCACCCAAACTATTCCCTTCAACGACCGGAATCGACTCCTCTACTTGACGACCTCTTCTTCGTTGACTATTTCTACGCCTTGCGTAAGCTTCAATTCCGTCTATGTAAGGTTCGAGTGGTGTTTGAGATCTCCGGGTCATGCACTACAAAAAGCAAACAACACGAAAACAGTAAAATAAAACCTAGGCCCAAGCCTTCGGTTCACTTGCAAGATATCACAAATAGCACACAATTCCCCGGCAATGGCGCCATTTTGATTGAGCTAAAGTCCACCCCTTTCAAAAACAATTTGTAAAGACTCGAAACCGTGGGTAAACTAACTCTCTAACCGGCAGTGTACCGGGTCGATTGCTAGATTAGCTACAGGAGTACGAGGTCGAACCCAAAGGAATCGTGTTTGTAAGTACCAAAGTGAACGTAGTGCTTAGTCTAGGTGATCAATGTTCTTAAGGTTTTGTTTACTACAACGACACTAAATGATTCTAACTAACGAGTCTAAAGAGAAAAAGAAAAAGAAAGAAGATTAAACTACTAGGTTTTAAAGATAGTTAAAGAGACATAGCCGAACCATGATCAAAATAGCTAGTTTCACCCCAAGGAATGACAAAACCGGGAGTGTGCAATAACGAACGAACTCTTACATTCAATTCCACGGGTACGTACTCCTAATCCTGGTGCTAAGGTCTGAACAACTCTTCCCCAACACCTTATGCCAAGTCAACAAACCTTTCCTAAAAGAGATTCATTCACAAGACAATTTATGCACGAGAGCCGTTTAAACGTTAAAACGAGTAACCTCGCACTACAATGCGATCTTAGAACCCTTTTCCCACATCTCCCTATCTGAACAACTCTCAAGATTGATGTGTGTGTGATTTTGACCTAGGTGATCAATCTAGCCCAAATCCGTTATAACAAGTTCTAAGACGTGAAATATGCAAGATACAACAATAAAAAGCACTACCCACTCCCAATTTCATCACCCAAAGGGTGATTTCACCAATTTTCACATGATTCGACTATGTAGGTGTTTAGCTACTCATTATATTAATCAAAACATGCACAAAACAGTAAATAAGAGCTATAACAAGTAAAAGAGAAGAGAAATATACCATAAAATTGCAGAAATTCGAGTTGAGATCCAAAAAGTACAAAATAAAGAAGTAATTAAAAGGTGGTCTCTTAGTGTTTGGAATGAAAATCTAAGCTAAGAAATGGAAAGATTAAGCTAAGATGTTGTTGATTTACACTAAGAGAGAGTATTCTAAGCTATTACAAAAATCGAGCAAGAAAATGGGTAGAGTTTTGCTAAGAAAAACTTGATGTGTAAGAAATAGTCTAAGGGGGTATTTATAGGTGAAGGGAAAATCTGCTGAAAAATCGGTCCAAACGCGTGTTTAGAGGGCTGGAACGGGCGTTTGGGATCTTCAAACGCGCGTTTCGCTTAGTTGAAACGCGCGTTTCGCATAAATTCTGGGCAGGGACTTGACTGTTCTTCATCTGGAATGCGCGTTTAGGAAGGTTCAAACGCGCGTTTGGGATCTTGGAACGCGCGTTTGGAGTGATTTCAAACGCGCGTTTGGAGAGCTTCAACTCTGTATCAACTCTGGACTTCTGGAACGCACGTTTGGGGGTTCAAACGCGCGTTTGAACCCATGTTTCCCCAAATCTTCACTTTTCTTCCTTTTTGGGCCCTCGTCTTGCCTCGATCATGTTTTTTCACTACAAATCGTCACCTTCCGGGTCCTCGAGACACCAATACCCTTCAATATCATAGACAACCACAAACATCCAAACAATTCCGGAGGGTAAAAGTGCTCGGGAATGGGGTTAATATCAACAAAAAGGGGTAAGAATTCATCAAAGTAATGGATTCATTTCCCGTGCCATAAACTCACGATAACACCCCGAAAATGGTCTAATTCACCCAAGATTGTGCTGAAAGTGTGGTAAACGGGGGTAATTAATGCACCGGAGTCACGTAAAGTTGACTCCCATCAGGGGGATATGAGAATCTCACATTTGGTTGCAATGAAGCTAGAGCGTTTATTGCGAAAGCTAGAAAACTAAGACTTGGGTCCAGTGATGCCCAAGCACTTGGAGAATACTTCATAAGTTCTTAGGCTCGAAATTCTAACTTTTTCTATGCCATTGATTTGGATGATGATAGTCGTATAAGGAATGTATTTTGGGCGGATGCTAGGTGTAGAGCTGCATATGAATGTTTTAAAGATGTAATTACATTCTATACAACCTACTTGACAAATCATTATGATATGCCTTTTGCTCCATTTGCAGGGGTAAATCACCATGGTCATTCCATTTTGTTAGGATGTAGTTTAGTTTCAAATGAGGATGTTGACACTTTTTCCTGGTTAGTCACAACATGGTTAAGATGCATGTTCGGTCGGCTTCCAAAGGCTATTATCACTGATCAATGTAGAGCTATCAAAGCTGTTGTTGCTAAGGTCTTCCCTTCAGCATGTCATCGTTTATGCCTTTGGCATATAATGAAAAAAATTCCTGCGAAATTGGGTAGCCTTGAGCAGTACAAACCCATTAAGAAGAAATTGAAAAACATTGTTTATGACTCTCTTAGACCCGATGAGTTTGAGGAAAAATGAAGGAATTTGATTGAAGAATATAAGTTAAATCAAAATTTATGGTTGACATCCTTATATGAAGAACGGCACTCCTGGGCCCCTGTTTTTGTTAAACATAAGTTTTGGGCCGGTATGTCAACAACACAGAGAAGTGAAAGCATGAATGCTTTTTTTGATGGGTACGTTCATTCACAGACCACATTGAGACAATTTGTTGAGCAATATGATAGTGTATTGAAAGATAAGATAGAGAAAGAAAGTAATGCCGACTTCGCATCTTTCAATTTACTTATTCCTACAATTTCAGTCTATCCTATTGAACAACAATTCCAAGATGCCTACACAAATGAGAATTTCAAATTGTTGCAAGATGATATGAGGGCTTTGATATATTGTAATGCTACTTACGTGAGGAATGACGATATGCTTGATATATTTGAAGTTACAGAAGAGCGATTTGAAAAAGGTGGATCGTCGTGGAAAGAGCTAAATTGTGATGTGTATTATGATGAAGTTAATCAAAAGGTTAATTGTTTATGCTGCCTTTTTGAGATTAAAGGTATTTTGTGTAGGCATGCACTTGCTGTACTAATCAAGAAACATGTGCATGAAGTCAACTCTTGCTATGTTCTAGATAGGTGGAGAAAAGATATTAAACGTAGGTATCAAGCGATTAAAGGAGTTTATGAGAAATCCGGTTGTGATGAAGAAAGGCGTCGACATAATAGCTTGAGCCAACACTTTTTTGAGGTTCAACAACTTGGTTCCCAATCGGATGATAAGCATGACTTTTTGGTAAAAGTTTTGCAAGATGCTAAGGTAAAACTTTTGGCTATGGATTCTGCATGCACAAACACAAAAAATGTTTTACCTTCGTCACCTATGGATCACAATGGTTCTTTGTTACAATCTTCACCAAAAGAGATAGTGTTGCGCACCCCTTTGAATGTACGAACTAAAGGGCGTCCATCAATGAAAAGAAAGGTTTCCAAAGCGGAACAAATTGCGAAGAAATTTAAACTAAAGGTTAGTATGACTATTATTTTTGTCTTGTGTTTCATATTTGTTAACATATTGTCTTTTCTTCTTAGACACAAATCGCTAACTTGAAGGGTACTCCTAATTTGAATGTGGAGCAAGAAAATGATGGTCTTATTTGCTAAAAAAAAAAAAAAAAAACAGGTAAGATCTAATTAAGATGCTATCTCAATTTGTTGTATAAACTATAAAGTCTTTCACTTCATTTTTCATTCACTATTATTCTAGAAATATTCAAGAGAAATAGCATTTTCGGGAGACAAGGATTCTAGCACTCCAACAATAGAGACAGAAGCTATGACTCATATTGTTATGAGCAAGGTTGATTTATTTTTTATTTCTTTTGAAACTATATAAAAACATGTAATTATATGTTATGTATTACATTCGTGATCTTTATTGTTTTTATACTATTGAAATAGGTACCCCCATTGTGAAGATATGTCATTGAGCAATCCAACTTGGCAAAATATGAGTTTTGGTGAGCTACTACAACAGAATGATTATCGTTTCATTAGCCATGAAAACAAATGATCATACCTTATGGAAAATACTAGTGAAATTCTTTTGATAACGTTCTTCGGATATTGTATCTTGTAATTTGACAAATGTTTGCTTCTAATGAGTGATGAAGTATATTTTTGAGTTAGTATGAAGAAACGTCACTTTTTGAATGAATCAAAGTTTTTGTTGAAGCATATGGTTTTTATGTGATGTGAATGTAACACGGGAAGTTGTATAATTCTTTTAATAATGAACATTTTTAAAGATGTTCTTTTCCATCATCCATTTTGTGAGGAAACCATCAATTCTAACTATTCTTACAATATGATAGCAAACTCTTGACACAATCAAGGACTAAAAGCGATATGGATTTATAGTAGCAGTAGTAACAATATATATACAAGAGAAACATTAGTATACTTCAAACCAAATGAACGATACAAAAGTAATATAAACAAACAGACTTGTAATGGAAATTACTACGGAAAAAAAATTGTAAAGCCATTTCATCACTAAAGGCATTTGATCTCGTTTGTTACTATTCACTGCAAGAACAATAACATTTATTAATAATAAGAATAAGAAATTTAGTATATGTGGAAGTGGATAATTTATCAAGTTTTTTAATATGAGTGATAAGTTAAAAAATGACAGATGAATTAGTATAAGAGTAGTGATATTTATTAGTTTTTCAGCTTTCTATTTGAATAAAATAAAATAAAATATATACATTAAAAAAAGTTGTTAAAAAATCATTTTGGTTAAAGAAATGTTCCCCGCAAGAAGGAAAAAAAAATGCTGCAACGAAAAGGAAATGAAAGGTGAATCAATAAAGATGGTGGATAGCAATTTGAGGTGGGTGTTTTTTGTGGGGAGGGGGGGGGGGGGGGGTAAATGACAAAAAGGTTTCTAAAGAGGGGGAAAAGGCAAAATAGTTTTTTGAGATTTTTTTACTTATCTATTATTTATGGAAAATTAGGGATAAGGACACAATCTGGAATATTTTTAAGTAACGGACAACTACATATTTTTTATAGGGAGAAGGACATTGCATAATTTTTATAGCGAGAAGGACAAACAGTGAATCCCGAAAATCAAGAAATCTCGCAAGTGAATCCCGAAATCGGTGAATTTTGACAAGTGAATTTCGACGGTGAATCCCGAAAATTAGTGAATTTCGACAATGAATTTTGAAAATTAGTGAATTTCGACGGTGAATTTCTAATAGTGAATTTAAATAGTGAATTTCGAACACAAGTGAATTTCGACAGTGAATAAATAGTTTTGTCCTTTATGCAAAAGTTTCAAAAGACTGTCCTTCTACTCAATTGATGAAATATTTTTGTCCTTCTTCCTCATTCCCCCTATTATCTATTGCCGGCTGGGCCATTCCAACTCATTTCGTGAGAGAATTTGGTAGGTTTTAGTCGTAGGTTTTGGACCATTCCAACTCATTTCGTGATAGAATTTGGTAGGTTTTAGTCGTAGGTTTTAGCATTGCTCTTACTTATGGGAAGTTATTGTGTGGTGTGGTAGTTTGAGTTGAAGTGACGGGTGAAACGATCAGAACCACACAGTTTAAATACATAATTAAACTGTGTGGTCCGTATGGTTCCATACGATGTCTCCACACCGTGTGGAGACACCACAGAATAACTTCCCATTATTTATATGTCTATGTCTCTTACAAGTGTGTCAGAAAAAGGAAAAATAAAAAAATGGATGAGATAGTACCGAAGAAACACACAGGCTACACAGCTCATGTCTTGGCTCTTCCTTATCCCAGCCAAGGCCACATAAATCCTATTCATCAATTCTGTAAACGTTTAGTATCCAAAGGTCTGAAATCCACTTTAGCAATCACAAATTTTATTTTCAAATCCAATTCTCCAAAATCAAGTATTGTACAAATAGACGCGATTTCCGATGGTTTTGATGAAGGCGGTTTCATGCAAGCAGATAGTATACAGGACTATCTAGCCAAGCTCGAAAGCGCTGGGAGGATTTCACTTGCCCGAGTCATCGAAAAGTATCAGAAAACGGATCAACCCGTAGATTGTCTGGTGTACGATTCTTTCTTGCCTTGGGCGTTAGATGTGGCTAAAGAGTATGGAATTATTACTGCCTCATTTTACACACAGCCTTGTGCAGTTAATCTTGTATACTACTATGTTCACCATGGCCTTTTGGAAATTCCGGTGGCTTCTTTCCCGGTGGCGATTCCTGGGTTACCATTGCTTGATCGTCTTGATATGCCGTCGTTTATCGCCTTTGAAAATTCATATCCGGCTTACTTCAGGTTGGTGCTGAACCAGTTTCTAAACAACGAAAAGGCTGATATGCAGCTTGTCAATACATTTTACGTCTTGGAAAAAGAGGTATACTAACTTTCTCTATAATATCATTAGAAAATACGACAAGATCAAAAACACTTAACCCTGATAATGACTTCGTCAATTGAAAAACAGAAAATAATGGTGTACATGTAGGGGAAGTTATTGTGTGGTGAGAGAAAGCTTTTAATACTGAGAATGAAGGTGTGTGGTGTGTACATACGGTGTCTCCGCACCGTATAGAAACACCACACAATAATCTCCCCACATGTAGGAGTGATTTTTCTTGACACACTCTAATACTACTCCCGTTCCTGGCATTGTCAGTTGATGCAGTCAATATTCTCTCTCATCTTTTTTTTATTCATAAAACACATTTACATCATCTTCTCTCTCAGCAAACTCAAAAAATTTGTTCAATAATTCTCTTTTACATTAAAAGGTTTATTGGATACTACTTCTACTTAAATTCATGGAAGCATATGCAAACTCCGGCACCCTTTTTTATTTTTTTATTTTTATTTTCTTCTTCTTCACATGAAAATTGCTGCTTGGAATGAAGTGGGTTTCACCAATATTATTTTCCCCGTGATGAGAGAATTTGGTCTTAGATCTACAAGTTTGAGATAATTTTTCAATTTCTCTTGACATCATTTTTTATGGGTTTGATTTTCTTATAATTTTTTTGCAATTTTTTTTTTTTTTTTTTATCAAAAGGCTGCTTTGTAATTAAACTTAAAGTAACCGGATGCCATGGATTCTGGCTATCTTGGTGCTGGAACACAAAAATATATGCGAGACACAAATCTAGAATTTTCGGGAAAAGAAAAACGAAAGGGAATCTGAAGTTTTGGTTGGGGGCGTTCTTGCAGACAAGTGATTTAGATAAACAAGAGACAGGTTTTTGTTTTTTTTTTTTGAGAAATAAACAGGAGAAGAAATGGTTTAATTAAAGAGAAAAAAACAATTATATTGTATTAGGGAAGAACGCAGAAGAAAAATAGTTTTTAACAAATAAAAAATGAGGAGTTTTGATTGTTGATTTTAACGGGGAATAAAGCAGCAACCCATAGGAGAGGAGGACGGTGGTGTTTGGGAGGAGGACTGTAGTGGTGGTGGAAATAGTTGCTTTAAAATATATAGGGGTTCTATTTGGACCCTCATATTTACTACTTGCACCACATTAATGAATATTTTTCGGATGAAAAAAACGTCACTTACATTGGTGTTTGTTGTGGACACCAACGTTAGTGTCATCGGCGCTCAGAACACTGAGTGAAAATAAATGGATCGAAAAAATACTTTTTATATACGTGGGAATCACGCCATCATGATTGAAAAGTACAGAATCGACGTTTCCTATATAAAAAATCATTAGATGCCGAAATAATTTTTTATGGTACAAAATAGTAAGTGGATACAAATAGTAAATATGGGTGCAAATAAAACCCTCAATATATATTGCCATTACACCATCTTGTCAAAAAATAAGTCCACCTACAATTTTCATCCAATCATTTTTCTACACTTGGACTGCCTCTGGAAACCCGTATTTTTTTTGAAGGACTTTTCCACTAACTGAAAAGCTTAAATTCTTAGGATATAATTGAACATTCTATCAAAGCATTAGTGTAACGTCCCGTTTTCGGATATCGAGTTTTTATCCGAAAAATAAACATTTTGTACGTATAATATTAAATAAATCAATATTATACGTAAGCCTCTACTATGTGATATCGAGTTTAGCAAAACGAAAGTTAAAAAGACTCGACAAACATAATAAATGCTACTAAGAATAGAAACTCAAACACTCTACAGATGGAAAGTTAACATACATCAACGATATCCAAAGTTTACAAGTACGAAATCTTAAATGTACAAACTCGTCTTACAAAAGTTTAGAAATAAAAGTACAACATTTGTCTAAAAATGAAACATCAACAAGTTTTAGTACATCATGAGATAAAGGAAACTGAACACATTATCAAAGCATCCACATTATCCTCAACGAGCTCATCGTCACATGTTCATCTTCTCACCCCACAATGTATACAAAACAAAAATGCAAAAGAAGTAAGTACATAGGTACTTAGTAAGAGGAAGAAGCTGCTAAATAATTAAGTCTTACAACGAAAAGGTTCATATTATTGATTAAGTTGCCTTTGTGAGACCGACTCAACTCTAAATGTTCACTTCATGCTCATCAACATGTCGTGTCTACTTGTTTCTAGCTTAGCTTATCTTTGTTACATCAGTATTCAAGGGCACTACGCATGGTGCTACTCGCCACGAAGTATCTGGGTGCAACCTATTAGTGGATCACACCGATAGCCACGAGCTAGCCCCGATAGTGTACACGTTCGGTGAAGTTCCTCCGTACTTGGGGTCTTGTAAACCTATGGAGTTATTCATTCACGAAGTCCCTTTACTCCTGTAGCCTTTGGGCCATCAGAGTTATTCACTTTATCCGACCGCCCACAAATTGCGATATAGATTTGTGCTTTACCAAGAATAACATGATGTTTGGTTTTTTAACTACACAAGTACGTTTGTTATTAATTGTTAACTAATAACCTATGTGTTTCAAGCAAGGCTCCCTTACTCCTTCCACTCCCTCTCTTAAGACCACTAGACACAACGTCCTAACACATACACGGACATTGATGAATACTAATTCATCAAAGCACAAGCATTCATGCTCTTCCGACGGTCCCGAACTTCAACTCTTATAAAGAATCCATTCGGTGTCGGAACTAAATGTATCAGAAGTTAAATCGTGGCTTGTTCATGTTCAATTAATGTTATTGGATCAATAAACCATATTCAAACTGGAATCGTGGCTTAAACAAATTAAAACAACACATCGGGCATTTTGGCGCGCACAAGGCCCTTGTATTGTATCCATATGCGTGTCGAACTAGCTTCAGTAAAAGTGAAGTTTTCCTTAAAACAAAAGTGATGTTTTAGAGAGGCATATTAATTTCAGTAAAATGCTTTTTTTTCTACAAAAGTTTTAGTAAAATTTTATTAGAGAATTTACATCAAATTTTTAAGAGATTCTCTATCTTATATACCGACACGGGTATGACCCGAAAGTTAAACACGTGATACTCTTTGGGCATCAATCGGCCATATTGATAAATGACAACACAAGCTAAGCATAATATTGGGCCTCTCACTCGAAAAGTTTCACCTAAGGCTTTGCTGACTACATTATGGCCGCTCTCTGAGTTCTGGTCTAACTCATCTCTGTTCAAGCTCAACAGACCACAATGCCAAAATAGCCGGTGCGGAATAATGCAAAACGTCTACGATCCAAGATCGCCGACTAGATGACTCACTCATCGTGGCCGCTCGTAAGCAGAACATGTCCTCCCCGACTTCTAGGAGGTTACCACTCATTAGTAGGCAGGATAACACGATTGATTCCTTATTAACGGCCATAATCCTTGATTGATTACATTCCACGATTTCATCATAATTGACCCATGACTGCCCCATGATGGCATCACACTAACCCTCATTCATAGGCCCTAAAATCAGGGGTTCGTACATTCACTCCCCTCACGCGGTACGCATTTATAATGACCCTTGTCCACTATTTCCGAACTACGATATTGGCTTGATCGCATACATACTAGATACATAGGCAGTCTCAAAGTCTGGCAAGAAATTCTCCTATAACGATCCAATTGCCCGTAAATTAAACCCAACTATTTTCAAACATCGTCAATTGGTGCTATAAGGAGAAATTCTTGAAAATGGGTAATCAAACCACAAGACTAATGATAAAAATAATCAACCCACCATAAGATAGCAATACAACAAGAACTCACGAATGTGAGAAGGAAAATAGTGTCCCTGGAGAGGACATCCAACTAGCACAGGATGCCGTAGGATTTTTAAGCAAACAGTATATTCATATATTTCCCAAAGTATGTTGCAGGTGGCCCAACAACTTATGGATACCAACCTAGAGATGTTTGTCTTATTCTAGGAGCAAGTACATAAGGGAAAGGGACGGGGATCCCTGATACCCAATTAAGGATAGAAAAACCAAACTTACATGAAAGTAGAGAAGTTGAAGTTTCCAAGAGGTTGGAAAAGAAGGAGAAACCTCCTCTCACTTAGAGGCACATCACGCTGCCCAACGTGCGGTTGACATGCTCTTAATCCGAACGAGGGTGGATATATACATCTCGACCCCCTTTACCATAGAAATTGAGAACTATTATAGATTAGTGGGCTTCAAGATTTCAAAGATGGGATCGAATGATGGAACAACTGATCCTATCGACCATCTACACCAGTTGTACAACATGAGTATATATTGTGCACGTGATGAAATGAGGTTCAATGCGTTTCTTAACTTTCTGACGGAAAACACTAAAGAATGGTTCAACAGGCTACCACCATGATCGATATGCAGCTTTGTCGAGATAACAAGAAGATTGAGAGTTGTGTTCATATAATCTTGTCCGTTTCAGAGAAACATCACTCACATTCTCACTATCAGACATAAAGAGAATGATACAACGTTGAAAGATACAAGGTGTTTCATGGATTAATCCATATATGTTTTGGACGCAGACGAACGTACTCTGGTGACCTTTTTCATAAGATGTCTCAATGAGGGGAATTTGTATGCCAAATTGAACAACAAAATACCTTATATGCTGACAGAATGCATGGATATGGTGCACAAGAACTCTAAGGGCAAACAAGAGAACCGAATGAAATGAGAAGTTGAAAGAGGAGATAAGTCAGAAAGGATTGACGACAGGTCTGCAGGCCAAAAAAGAATGGTTGTCTGAGACGGATGAGCACGGAAATCAGTGATCATCTTTGAAAGAAAGAAGCCCTGCAAGAAATATATTTTTACCTCCTCAACGAGACAATGACTTACATCCTATCTATCATGGACATCGAAGGCTTAACCCGACCTCCCCCACCTATGAGCGGTCCTAAGAAAAGGCGTGATGAATGCCTCTTTTTAAAATATCATCAAGATATAATCCACAACACTAAAGATTGTCATCATCTAGAGAGATAGATCGACGTCGTACTTGAGGCCAAAAAACTAAGAGAATTTCTCGATCAAACATGAGCTTATCGCCAACACGAAGGCGGCAACTCCGCGGATAGATTTGGATTGAATAGGGACAATATGCATTAAGGGAAGACTCCCGGCCAGGACCCAACATATGGGAATGCTAACTTGGTAGGTGTCGTTTTGACTATAGCCGGGGGCCAAACTTGCTTCCTGCCTAATTTGGAAGCTCGAGAAAGGTTCCCATCATGGCGGCGCTTAACCCGACCTGTTAGGTGTATGTGCCTTTTTTTAAAATATCATCGGGATATAATCCGAAAGACAATACCGCATCCTTCGAAGGCGGCAATAGATTTGGATTGAATAGGGACCGAGAACGAAGTAAGGTTAACTAAAAAAATCTCATATAGACCGGAGGATCTGCTCCAAATGGTGACGAGCAATGAAGAGCTCATCATCGAAGCCATAGTACATACCTTTCTGACCAAACGCATATGCGTGGGTACTAGGAGCGCAGTGCGATGAAGTTTATAGAATTATAAACTGAAAACAGAATGTAGAATTATTATTGATGAACTAAAAGTTACAAGTTTTATTACAATGCAGCTGATCATGGGGTATTTATAGCTTTATACACCTCATTGATCAGTTAAAAGTAAGTTACAAATGGTTGCAACAAACTTATAACAGAATCTACATTTTACTCAGCAAGTTGATGTGTCTCCATACTATCAAGCAACCGATGTGTGTCGGATGACCGTGTCGATGGCAGATTGCACTCGCCGCGCGTGTGTCGATTGACTATGTCACTAGATTGCACTCAGCATTCCCTTCAGCCTCTATACTATAACAACCCCCTCAAACTGAGAGTGGTACATGAATAGCTTGCACTCAGCAATCTCTTTAGCTACTTGAACTCTGGAAAATCTTTGAAGTTCCCAATTTGTCTAGTAGATAGGAGAAAATAGGTGCATCCAAGGCATTGGATGTCAGCTACCTGTTCTTTTGTGTTGATTGGTTGAAGTTTGACAAGTCTTGATTTGACATTATCACTCACAACATGGCAGTCAATTTCAATAAGTTTTGTTCTTTCATGAAAGACAGGGTTATGAACAATGTGCATTGCACTGGCATTATCACAAAATAACACAACATGCAACTGAACTGGAACCTATAGTATATAAATCAGCCACTAGATTTCACAAACTAGATTTGCCATAGACTTGTACTGATCGCGTGTAAGTCACTAACGTCGATATTACTAGCAAGAATACTAGGTACATCGTAGTATAGTAAATGCGAGTCAAGGTCGATCCCACAGAGACAATGCAACTATAAGTATAAACGATTCTAACCTAATTAAGAAGCAACATAGAGGCGGTCATTGACCAACAATAACATAAAAGAAAACAAACATGGTATTCCTCTCCCTCTCCTCACCGATCTACTAACTTGGATTAGTTAATCGTTATGTTTACTTCCCCACATAATTTCCTTAGATTAATCGCGAGCTTTCGTTTTAATTATCATTATCAGCTACGGGTGCAATTCCTACTCCTATCTACTCCGACAATGGCAGTAGACAATCTATACGCAAGCTACCCTCCTTAATTGGTCCGTAATAGCCCATACGCATAAAGAACTAGAATTGCCGATATCGTGCGCTAACTCATACCGCTAACCCGCCTAGATAGCTGTCGACATTGACCAGCACGTTCCTAGGGTCCATTCTAGACTATGTCCAAACTTAGCACTTCACTATTCGTATTTCATGCCGTTTACGATTACAATAAGCGATTGGCCGGATCTAACCTACCGTTAATTAAACATGTCGATCAACGTAGCTGTAGTGAATCCCAGTTTTAGGTTTTCTAAATATTGCCTCGGTAAACGGTATAGACCGCCGGGTTACCGAGGTCAGCTTTTCCTAATTTTTGGATCTACATTGCTCTGATACGATTAAAATAAGTAAATTATGGGGTCTTTAAACATGCAGATTAACTAAAACACATAAATACGAACAGATCTACCATATTGAAGACAATAAATGAACGTTCAAAGCTTCATACCTTCAACAATGGAGATCTAACTCGATCTACTCAAGCTAGAGATGATGGAAGAAGGGAGGAAACCAGAAATAACTCTCCAAAGCTCAAGAAAACTTATATTGCATAATAATAATGTATGTAATGTAATATATAAAACTTGTCAAAACTTATATATATATTTTAAGAACTCTGTTAATGCGGCCTTATATAGATACAATGACCGACTTAAGACTCTCTAAAACCCTAACCGACCTAGATAATGCGGCGTAATCAATTTCGTGTCGAACAAGTCGCCGGTTTACCGGGCCTAGCCCTCGGGTTACCGGGTCTATACTTTTCCTATCTTTCTTCAGGAGACTCTCTCTTGGACTTTAATCACTTGGACCAATGTACTTCTTTCGGTCCAGATCCATTCTCCAATGCTCCAGATCCGGTATATCCTATAAATCATGCAAAACGAGACAAAATAGTACCAAAACCTCTGGAAAATAGCATAGATGCAGAATTACGATCTTGGAAACACTCACATAGCATTTAACATATATTCCATATAATAACGAGCCTATTTATCCTCTCTTGAGTAGAATTTGGGGTGAATATAGGTATAATTATTGGTACCATTTAAGGCGTTATCAACTACCCCCACTTAGCTTTTGATCGTCCCGAGCAAAAAGGCAAAAAGAAAAACAACATCCCTGATCAGTATACAAGTTAATTAAAAACAACTATGCTTTACAAAGTCAAGATCAAGATCATGCCACTCATATCCATCGATAACGCATTAAACACTATTCACGTCATGAGCCAATGTGTGTGTGCAATAACGTTCACAACCGCTTAGTAATGCAGACAATCTCACATTACGCCAACCCGTAGTCGAACTAACTAGTCTCGAACATGTTATTTATTAATTAATTGAGCTGGCAAGGCGGATCGAGAACCGAACATATATTACTCTTAGGCTCACGTTTATCGGTCTATGTAAAAGTCGTGCGTCTTACGCTCCATCGACTAAAATATTTGCCAAAGAGAATATAGATGTATATATTTCAATGCACTTCTCTTTCTTGGCGGGTAAACTCTCATTGATTTAGCTATCCTCACGGCCCACTCATGATAAACTACCGAATCCGAAATTCCTTTGCCTTTATAAGCGTTGGTGGAACATGATTCGTGATGAAGCCAGGGTCAACTCTAGTCAAAGCAATATGCTATCGACTACACACCAAGGGAAGTGAGTTATACGTGCTTAAAATGGTGGCTCATAATAGAATATGCGCTTAATACGCCACTATTTCATAAGTGGACACTTTCTCTTACTTGTACAAAGTAAAACAAAGATGAAGTCAATTAACTCGAAAAGATCAAAGATATCATATTTTTCGAAATTCTGTCGAAACGAATCAAAGTCTAAGTGGTGAATCGTGCATCAAAGAGAATCAAGATAATCACGCAATTTACGGAATATACTGCTAAGAAGCTAAGTGACGTCCCTTACCCCCACTTAATCGAAACATTGTCCCTAATGTGTAAGATGGAAAAGAAAAATGAAAAGGAACTTAGCTTCGGTTAAGCGTGGAACCATAGAAGAATCGGATCGTCTTATAAATCATCGGGCTCATGTAAGTAATCCATGAAGAATCTGCGCTAAATATCTCAAACAAACCAAGAAGAATAGTGGTGACAAGATATTGTATAATAAAATGGTGGAGGTAAAAGAGAAAATAAATAACTCCAAAACAATTTAAGCCGACAAAATCATTATATTATAAAATTCCGCTACATCAACTAGATAGGAAAGAAAAATAAAAAATAAAAACAAGAAAATGGAAAACAACAATAAAAAAGAAAGTAAATCTAATCATCATCAGAATATCCCTCCTAGTCATCTCTAGGCTCAAAACCGGGAGGTGGACCAGAACTGAGGCAGCAGCGGTGGAAGAGGATGCTCTATGACGAGGGGCAGTCCTAGGTGGCGGGGCAGCAAGAGGAACTCTTAGAAAGTCAATAATCCGATCCATCTTGCGAAGTAGACTCGCAATCTCTCTCGAGTTCTCCTCAAGCAAGGCTCTCTGAGTCCTCGGTGCTCCATGCACCGGAGTACGCTCCCTTTCAGCTCTTTCAACCCGTCTTTGTACTCTCGAAACTGGCTGGGAACTGAGCATTGGCTTAGGGTCTTCCCAATCATCACTGACGAGCATCTTCACCTCATCCTCCAAAGCAAACATATCAATCATCGGCCCGTACGGTAATAGCTCGCGCTCAGAAGCGGCAGCAAGCTCGTGAATACGGCTATGCATCAATAGACCGATGTTGATTGGAGATCCCTGCTCCAGATAAAACATTAATTCCACCCTCTTGGTGGTGACAGAGACCTGTGTGCTTGGTTGGTAGAAGGCGGGCACAAACAAATCTGTTAACCATCTTCCGGTCCCAGGATAACTCATTCTCTAGGAAGATGGTGGGGGCTCCAACAGGATTGCGTTTCCATTGCACCCAAAAGTAATCAGCAATCATGTTCATCCTCTCAAGATCTTCAATATTGCTCGAGGATGTGTACTCATCCGGGCCCACCGGTGGATGTCTAACCCCAAAATGAGCGTTGATCCGCTCGATAGAGAAGTCAACCTTGATACCGTGAACCATAGCATATGTGGTTCCGGGGTTATGCAGAAACATAACCATAAAATTCCCTTACCACCGTGGCGTTGAACCGGGCCGGTGCCTCAGCCATGTCCAATATATCTTGTGCTTGTAGGGCACCCGGCAAAATCGAACCGCAATTGTCCAAGTTCTACCCCTCGTTCTCGAGCCATTGGTCTTGCGTTCCAATGCCCTCGGAACGACTCGTAAATCTCTAAAGAATGGAATTGCTCAACCCGTCGATTAAGGGATTAGCATCTCCATACACACTCTGATAACCACTGGGACGAACTGCTGAACGTTGACGCTTAGGACCCATCCTGAATGAGTATAAGAACTGATTATGAGGCTGTTTCTGAAAAATTACCCTCGGTAAACCGGAGATAGGGTGCGGTTTACCGGCCTGAAATTTTCGAATTTCTTTCTGAGACTGTGCTTCTGATGATAAAAGATGAAGAATTTGAAGCACTTCACCGCAGCAGCAGCACTACAGATCAGCAACATGGGTGTTGGATGTGGTGTTTAGGGTTTGGAAAAATGAAAGGAAATGGTTTGGTTATGATGGTGATATGGTGGTGATGGTGGCCGAATTAGATGGAGGAAGAAGAAATGGGAGAAGTTTGGTGATTTAGGAGATGGTATGAGAATGATGATAATGGTGATGAAAGGATGGTTTAAATAGGAAGAGATTGAGTGAATGTGGAAGGATTTAGTGGGATAGTGGGTAGAGGAGTTATTAGGGTGAGGGATTTGAGAAGGTGATTGATGAGATTGAGGTGGAGTTATGGTGGAGTTTGGGAAAGGATGAAAATTTTGAAAAGAGGGAAAAAAAAAAAGGGTGGTGTTTCTGCTGACTGACCGTATCTGGTGCAACGTGTGTCCTCCACGTGTCTCTAAAAATTCAGCTTTACAACCTGACGTTCAGAAATTTAAAAATCCACCCTCGGTAAACCGGAGGTAGCCCAGGGTTTACCGGGGGTACTTTTTCCCAGATTTTTCTTTCTGCCTTCACTACACACTATGCTCAACCTCTCTGCTCAATTCTGATCTCAAATTGATTAGACCATCACTCTTTCCATTGCTATTTCTGACTCAAAACCTAACATACTTCACTAGAATCCGCAACGAGTAAAAAAAAACCTTTCCACAACCATTCGGTTTCAAGCCAAAGGGTGCGGTAGGATGAAAAAAAGCTCGTCCCTTCATCTGGCTACTTTTATTCATTCCTAATCTACCTAAGGGTTTAAAGAAAATAGTTCTGAGTTTATAGTCGCCAGCTCGACTTTCTTCAGATCTTCGATCATTCAGGGGTTGGAGCTTTAACTCGCCAAACTTTTGCTCCAGAGGCTTGTACCTTTATAGAACCTATTTGAGCTCTCTTCCTAGCACGCCTTTCCCTCTTTGCTTTCGTGCTAGGTCTTCCTCTGTGTCGAGATTTAGACTTTGAACCCAAGGACTCCACGTTTTCCATTTTTAGCTCAACTCGTTCACTATGCAATACGGAAGGACTAGCTTCCGTGAGCATCTTGTCGTGGTCCTTCTCTTCTCTTTCTCTCAACATTAGTCTCATAAATTCTTGCTCAACGGTTTCTACAACAACCTCTCTATTCTTATGCCCATATATTTCCATAATTTCCACCTTTCTTGAAGCATACGTCATCTTGCAACTTTCCGGTCGGTTTTCTAGGGGTTCTAAGATCTTAAAAGATACATCGTCATTATTCAACCTTAGAGTAATCTCCCCATTATCAAAATCCATAACCGCCCTACTTGTTGCTAAGAAATGTCTCCCTAACGAAAAACTGGGGCACTTGGGTCCTTAGGTACATCTATGACCGTGAAGTCAATAGGATATGTGAACCCTCCTGCCTTAATCGTACACTTCCTAAGAAGACCAACATGTATATCTCTTGTTCTATCGACGAAGGTCATGGTCCTGCTTTGATTCATTACGACCGGAAGCTTGATCTTTTGATTGAGGGAAAAGGGTAGAATGTTGAAACTCGAGCCAGAGTCACAGAGACCTAATCCTACTGATATACCATTAATAGAAATCGGGAGTCTGAACGTGCCAGGGTCTCCTAACTTTACCATGGTGTCTGAGTCTGGGTAATCCTCAGGCTTAGAAAACATCGTGTCAGGATCATCGGAATCATAATCCGAAGACGATATATCAATTAACTCACAAGGGAACTCACATGGACGATACGTGCTATACTCCTTTAAGTTCTCTTCAGGCTCTTTCTTGATTGCTTCTTTCTCCTTTTCCAACCGTTTCTTTATAGCTTCATCATGCTCTCTTGCTTCAGATCCAGGGTACATGGAAATCGGTGTGATGTTCAATATCGTTCTAGGCATATTGCTTGACTTGTTTGCTCTTTTTCAACTCTGATTTGATCAAATTTCTGAGGTGTTATGATCTTCCTACGAAAAGACAAAATAAAACAAGGAAAAGGTCAACAACTTCCGCTTCAGTTGGGTGTGATCCCAACTACTGTGGAACTACTAACTAAAATCAACAAGGAATAACAAAGAAAAACAGGAACTGTACAAAATTCGGTTTTTAGGCCTCTGTAACCCGGGGGTTAGCCACGGTAAACCGGCCCTGAAATTTCTTTTTCTATCAGTTTAACAATGTAGGTTTGATACAGAACGACTCAAGACTCAAAATAAAATAAAATAAAATGAAAACGACTTCTTAATTAGAATTAAAACGTTTATATTTACAATTAGCCATTGTCCCCGGCAACAGCGCCAAAAATCTTGATCGCGTGTAAGTCACTAACGTCGATATTACTAGCAAGAATTCTAGGTACATCGTAGTATAGTAAATGCGAGTCAAGGTCGATCCCACAAAGACAATGCAACTATAAGTATAAGCGATTCTAACCTAGTTAAGAAGCAACATAGAGGCGGTCATTGACCAACAATAACATAAAAGAAAACAAACATGGTATTCCTCTCCCTCTCCTCACCGATCTACTAACTTGGATTATTTAATCGTTATGTTTACTTCCCTATATAATTTCCTTAGATTAATCACGAGCTTTCGTTTTAATTATCATTATCAGCTACGGGTGCAATTCCTACTCTTATCTACTCCGACAATGGCAGTAGACAATCTATACGCAAGCTACCCTCCTTAATTAGTCCGTAATAGCCCATACGCATAAATAACTAGAATTGCCGATATCGAGCGCTAACTCATACCGCTAACCCACTAGACAAACGTGTCGACATTGACCAGCACGTTCCTAGGGTCAATTCTAGACTACGTCCAAACTTAGCACTTCACTATTCGTATTTCATGCCAGTTTACGATTACAATAAGTAGATTGACCATATCTAACCTACTTTTAATTAAAGCTGTCGATCAACGTAGCTGTAGTGAATCCTAATTTTAGGTTTTCTAAATATTGCCTCGGTAAACCGGTATAGACCGTTAGGTTACCGAGGTCAGCTATTTCCTAATTTCTAGATCTACATTGTTCTGATACGATTAAAATAAGTAAATTATGAGGTCTTTAAACATGCAGATTAACTAAAACACATAAATACGAACAGATCTACCAAATTGAAGACAATAAAGGAACATTCAAAGCTTCATACCTTCAACAATGGAGATCTAGCTCGATCTACTCAAGCTAGAGATGATGGAAGAATGGAGGAAACCAGAAATAACTCTCCAAAGCTCAAGAAAACTTTATCTGCTAGCTTGTTTCAATCCATATAAGGATTTTGTTAATCTGCAAAATTGTTTTGGTTTTTTGGTTGAAAAACCTAGGGGCAGTTGTATGTATACTTTTCCATGAAGATCAGCATGCAATAAAGTTGTGTTGACATCCATCTGATGGAGATTCCAATTATTAGTTGTTGCTGCTGCAAGTAAACAACTGACAGTGGTAATTTTGACAACAGGAGATAAAATCTTTTGATAATCAACATGTCTGAGTATATCCTTTTGCCACCAATCTAGATTTATATCTCTCTACTGAACCATCAAGGTTATACTTGATTATGTACACCCATTTGCATCTAATAGGCTTTTTTCTTGCTAAATCAACCATTCCTAAGTATAAGCGTTCTGTAAAGCTTCAATTTCTTTTTGCATAGCTTCTTTCCACTCATCATGTTTGATGGATTGATTTTAAGTTTTTGGTTCTTTGACTGCATCAATTGCATTAATGTATCTCGCATACTCTGCTAAAAGATTCTCCAGATTCATCACCTTACTTAACAGATGGGGTGTCTACCGAACTGCATGAGCACCACCTTGGTAAAAGGTTGGTGTTCTTCTTGTCCTTGCTGATCTTCTTAACTGAATAGGTGCATGTACTTGATTGACAGGAGCATTTCCTTCACTGGAAATCTTAGCTACATATGCTCTTGTGTCTAACTACTCTACTGATTCACTCAACAGATCATCAAAAGTGTTCATGACTGGTAATATGATTGGCATATCAGAAAGATGTTTAGCCTTTCCTAGAACCTGCTGAAACAAAGGAAAATAAGTCTCATGAAATTGAGTATTTCAAGCGACAAAGATGTCTTTGTTGGTGATGTCCAAGAGTATATCACCCTTGGATGTGTTTGAGTTTCCAACATAGACACATGTCATGCATCTTGAAACAAACTTAGTTCTGTACTACTGAAATATGCAAGAAGAAACTAAGAAATCAAATACTTTGAACATGTAATAATCTGGTTTAGTGCCATAAAGCACTTCATTAGGAGTTCTTGTGTTCAGTAGTGGTGTAGGTGTTGCATTAATTAACTTTACAGCATGTAATGACAGAAACCCTAATACTCAATGGTAAGTTACTCTGGAATCTTAAACCTTAGCAACATTCAACAGATGCTGATGTTTTCTTTCAACAATACCATTCTGCTCAGGTGTGCTGACACAGGATGTCATAAAGGTTAGTTAGTTGAAACTCAACTTTATTTTTAGACATAATCACTATAATGGTCTTATTAAACTGAGTAGATACAAACTTAACAAAAGATTTAACAAGATCAAAAGCTTCATATTTGTGTCTCGATAGAAATACCCAAGTGAATCCAGAGAAACCATCTAGAATGGTCAAGAAATATTGTTTTCCATTCAAAGTATGATGCCTCAGAGGGCCCAAAATATCCATATGAACAAGATCAGAAATAGCATTTACATTTGTAGTACTTAAAGGAAAATGATTTTTCTTTAACTTGGCCATAGGACAAACATATCAAAGATCATGCTGACATAATTTGACATCAGCAACAAATTGAGAGATAATAACTTGCAGTCTCTAATCAGACAGATGTCCTAGTCTATAATGCCATAAAAGACCATCATCTAGCCTATCAGACAAAGTCTTATCTTCTACAACATTGTTAGCAGAAATCTTGACTGGTTGTTCTAAGACATAGAGTCCTCTTTGCAACTCAAGCTGAATCAATCACTTTCTTGTTCTTGTCTTACAAAACACATTTGTTAGTAGAAAAACAACTGCACCTTTTGAATGATTAATCAAAGAAGTTAAAGATAAAAGATCATACTTAAAACCAGGAATACAAAATACATCATGTAAGACCATATGAGAATTTACTCTCATTTGTCCTATATGTGTAACATAATCATTATTTCCATTAGTTAATCATATTTTTATACCAGCTAAAGGTTTATGATTACTTAACTTAACTTACAATGTGATCTGTGGCACCAAAGTCCAAGATCCATTGAATAGGTCTCACTAAATTCAAGTCACATGCCCCGGTAGCAGGTGAAGAATGACTGCTGACTACATTAGGTTTCCCAACAACAAACCGTGCATGCCTAGGAGGATTAGAACTCAGCAGAACCATCAACTTCTCAAGCTTATATGTAGTAAGATTAGGAAACTCTAGTCCAACAGACCTATTTTAGGGCTAATCATCTTCTGCTGACTGTTCCTCTTCTACCAAGTTAGCCCTTTTTGACTAGAAACCAGGAGGATAACCATGCTTCTTGTAGAAAGTTTCTTCAGTATGATCATTGAATACACAGAAACCGCAATATACTTTCTTAGGATTCTTGGTCCTAGTATTTGTAACAGGTACATATCTTGGTATGTTGACTACTTGGTGTTGCCCCTGTCCATTCTTGTGAGACAAGAGAATCATAGAATCTTGATTGCTGGCCTTATTTGACATATATAATTCTGTCTTTCAAATTTAATGGCCATTGCAATGGCATCATGGAAATCTGGGAATGACACCATCAACATTGCCTAGGAAACCATGGGCACAAATTCATCTTAAACCTTTAAGAAACTTCATGACATGTTTAGTTTTCATGTGATCCACTAGAGTTTTGATAGCATTGTCATGATACTGAGGATCACAAGAACATATAGGAATTGACCTAATAATCTTTTTTCTTCCCAAAGAACCATCAAACTTGTAAAATACCGATTGACAGAATATGTGCCTTGCTTTAGCAGATGCATTTCTTCAATAAGATTTGAGAGCCTTAATGCATCTACATTGGAAAATCTAGCAGAAAGATTCTACCAAACTACATGTGCACTCTTAAAATACATCAATCTTTGTGCAATGGTGTTTTCTACAGAATTCAAAATCTAAGACCTCACCATTTTATCACATTGCCTCCAAGCATAGAAATTTGAAGAATCTGCTTCTAGCCTCTTAATTATGACATCTACAAAGCCAATTTTATTCTTGGTGATCAACACCATCTCCATGGACATCTTCCACGGAATGTAATTGTTGCCATTCATCAGTGGCTGAACAAGTACCAATGATGGATTCTCATTAGAATGAACATAGAACGGACTGGAGGGGCTTAATTCTTTGTTTTAGCTGCCATGGATGCCAAGAACTCCAGGAAATAACGGTTTATGATAATAGAAGTGAAAAACGATCAAGAAATGATCAATACACAAAGAATAACCACGGTTTTTCTCTCAAAAACAGTGGAAAAAACATAGAAAGGATGAAGAACACTCTCAAGATTCTTCAGAAATCAAAGTAAACACAGAAAAGCATCAAAAACTTGAGAGTTTCTGCTCTGATACCATGTTGAAGTTTGTAGAAGAAACAAACGAAAATGAAAAGAAAAATGTGGAAGTTTTTATTCAAAGAATAATCAACAAGTTAAGTTACAATACTACTTATCATGGGGTATTTATAGCTTCATACACCTCAGGAACTAGTTATAAGTGAGTTACAAACGGTTATAATAGAATCTAACTAAGTAACTGTTTTCTGACTTTAGTTGATCTGATGACTAGCTTAGTAGGCTACATATTATTAGCCGAGTTTTCGAATTCGGTGACTTGCACGAGTCTTCATGTGATTAGACCCATAGGTTTGGGCGTAAAAGAGTTTTCTTATAAGATTAAGGCAAACAAAATACCATACCCAAATTGTTTGGCAAGAAATTCTAAAAAAGACCCACAAGTATCTATAAACAAATTTTCAAGAAACTATATTGACTTGCACTTAACAATTACTTCAGCATATTGTAACAAAGGCAAACATAGGCCTAGACCCAAATTCCTGGGACGCGCATCTTGCCTAAAAGACCCATAGGTTTGGGCGTAAAAATTAAGGCAAACAAAATACCATACCCAAATTGTTTGGCAAGAAACTTATCTAAAAAAGACCCACAAGTATCTATAAACAAATTTTCAAGAAACTATATAAGACCTGTCGAACGGGCATATTGGGATCATACCCTCATCTTAGACACCGACTGCATTTCTCATATTACTTCTTAGCAATACTTGATGCATATCACAGAAAAAAGGGGAAGACACTTGACATGTCATCTTACATGAAGACTTATTTCTTTTGTAAAAGTCCAATGCCTTGTCTATTCAGTTCCCCAGCAGGTTATGTCAAAACAACAGGTTTGACACCATGCAGGTTAGGTCCTACCTATTTACCCAGTAGTAAACAATCACATTTACCTATAAGTTCAAAGTACAAAGCTTCATGCACGCCAGAAGTTCGCAGGTCGAAAAGACATATGACGCCTGTTCGGCTGTCTATGTATCTTCCTTGTAGGTTAGATCGAGCACACGACAGATCGAAGTGAGCTCATTATTTTTATACCTACACTCAGTATACTTACACAAATAAACATTTTCCCAAGTATACTCAGGGGGCTATATGTGTATATACATGCAACATACAAGACAGCAAATATGACCTAAAAGCCAAAGGCAATAAAAGACGAGATGCAAGTGCCTAATTAAAGGCAGATTTACACACAAGACACAAACATATGGAAATTGTTCTTAAAAATTTTCGTTCAAAAGTTATAGCATTCATAAAATTACTGTAATTGCAAAAGACTAAGGGTGTCTTCACCATTCTCAACATCTTCCTCATCTACGGAAGAATGAGGATAAGCATTTTTGGCCTCCTAAGCAGATTGGTACTTGGATAATACATCTTCACCAGACTAAAGTTCAGTGAGATGCTTCTTATACATATCCTTTGCCCCCTGATCATAATATCGGGCAAGTCTAGGATCATGAGGATCGACTTCAGGTCAGATCTCCCTGGCTAAGTTAAGAGCCTCGGTAAAGCCATAGTTCATTATGGGGGCGTAGAGAACCCTTATCTCCTCAGCGTAGCGTGAAGAACCTTTATACTCTTGATTAATCTCTCGAACAACAGCCTCAATGGGCTCTTAATTTGTGCTTGTTGTTCGTAAGCATGCCTAACAACTAGATCAGCCAGCTCCTTGTGGGATAGATCCCTCTCCTGCTTCACATCCGCCGGTGCGGTCCTTATGGGGACCTTTGTCAAAATATTACTATTGAGACAAGACAAATGTTGGGCTACCACTCAATTGTCAAAATACCACTCTGTTTTTCGCGTTTTAGGTGTTTTTGGAACCAAACTAAACCCTAATTGGGAAGGGGAACCCCAATAGAGGATTTGTATACATTAAGATCGTGCACATTCATTAAAAAAATGGGAGAAAATCGCGAACCAAAATCGTTTGTTTTTGCCTTGGGTAGTATATTGACAAATATACCACAGAATGGGTGGTACTCCTAAATAAATCCGGTCCTTTTATGGGATTATATAATGATTAATGAGTCAACATCATGATCAATAAGACTTACCGAGGGCATACTCATATTGCTTTGGGTGGAGGCACTGGCCGCCACTGAGATCCGGGGAAAAATGTAATAATTAAAATGATAATATTATTGTTAAAAAAAAAGGATAAAAACACTATTAATTAATGTTTCTACTGAATCTTCGAAATTTGCTTCGATGCTCCTATTGAGAATTTTTTTTTGGATCCTCCATTTAGTCCTATATTATTATTAATGATTTAATTGTGTTTTGTGTCACTTTTGTCCGAATACTTGTAAGTGATAGTAAAATATCCAAAAACATTGTATACGACACATAAATCATGAAGCCAAGAGGAAAGAAGACTTGCAAAGGAAACGTGAGAAAATATGCAACAAACAACGACTTTCTTCACCTTTTATGATATTTATTCTTGATATTTTTCAAGCTATGCATATATTAATTTTATAAAAAATTAACAAATCAAGTCATCGAAGGCCATCTAACTATAATAGGGACTTTATTCACATCATAGTTGATCTATCTGTACGTTATCCCACCTGCCGTTGATCAACCACACAATTTTCATAGAATCGACATTGTGAAAGGCAAATTTATAGGCAACCTTCGACTTCCCACACTGTTAAAATCAACACCGAGATGTCGAATATTTTCTATACATATGACTTTCAAATGGTCGATTTTACTGTGGTCCACATGTAATATGGTATACGGTAGTTCCGTTGGTAAATGCCATTTCACTTGCTAAACTAGGATACAGATCCCATCCCCGCCCCAAATTATTAAAAAGCGATTGTGGAGTATATATTTAAACTTTTCTGGTGAAAATATAGTTTATTTAAGTTGTACTATGTATAAATCTATTATGAATGGTATAGTTTTAGGATTGTTCAGAATTTTTCTGCTTCAAATAATGAGCTTTTTGCCATTACCCACCTAAATAATGGTAATGGTATATACTGCTGAGCTTTTGTTCTAAAAAATTACTCACACGTGTGTTTCCATATTTGTAGGCGGTGGACTCGATGTCAAAAATCGTACGTCCACTAACCATTGGGCCAACCATTCCATCTTTTTACTTGGACAATCGTATAGAAAATGATGACCGTTATGAACTTGATCTCTTTGACTTGGACAAATTCAACAGCATCGATTGGCTTAGAGACAAGCCAATAGGTTCCGTTGTTTACATCTCATTTGGCAGTATGGCTTGCTTGAGTGAAAAGCAAATGGAAGAAATAGCATGGGCATTAAATCAAAGCAAATTCTACTTCTTATGGGTTGTAAGGGCTTCAGAAGAATCAAAAATCCCAAAGGATTTTTCGCAACAAGCCTCAGAAAAAGGGTTGTTAGTAAGATGGAGTCCTCAAGTAAAGGTCATGTCCGATGAGGCAATCGGATGCTTCTTCTCACATTGTGGATGGAATTCTACGATTGAAGCATTGAGCTTTGGAATCCCAATGGTGGGAATGCCCCAATGGACAGATCAAACGATGAATGCGAAACTGATGCAAGATGTTTGGAAAGTTGGTTTAAGGACTAGAGTTATGGAGGATGGACTTGTAAGTAGAGAGGAGATTGAGAGTTGTATAAAGGAAGTAATGGAAGGAGAGAAAGGGAAAGAAATGAAAGCAAATGCAGCAAAATGGAAGAAATTAGCGAAAGAGGCTGTTTGTGATGGTGGGACTTCTGATAAATGCATTGATGATTTTGTATCGAGTTTAGAGAGAAATTAAGCATGTTAATCAGAGAGAAACTAAGCATGAGAATATGAATAATATGTTCTAACAAATTTCAATAACGACTTTAATATGGTTACATGTTTCTTTGGTCATACTTCTAAATCCGTAATCATAAATTCATAATACATATATTAATGTCTGTTGGTTCTAACCTTATGGAAGTGTGTGTTATGGTTATGAGAAAAGATAGATTTTCTAACATGTTTTGTTACGAAAAATATAAAAAGAATTGTTGTCAACTTCACATCGTTTCTAAAAAATAATTTTCTAATGATTTTGATTCTGAGCAACACCCAAACAACTGTTTTGTTAGAAAATTAAAAGGTTACGCTGTTTCTCAATTTCGTCGACTCTTTTCTATTCAATCAGTAAAACCTCTCACCTTTCTTTAAGTGTATTTTAGTGTATTCATTTTCTTTTTATTTCTTTCCTTTCCTCAAAGTATTTGGAAAACCTCCCTACAGTTGTTTAGGACCTATAAAAAGGCCCTTAGACAGCCCAGAATGCATAATGTTCGACGTTTTCGGACTTCTGTGAGAATTTGGCTCGCTGAACAAGAGACTTGCTCATGCCTAGGACGCGTCTCAGAGTGCCCAGGACAAGCGCAAGACGTGCCTAGTGTTGGAAGCAGCGCCCGAAAGATAATTTATGTAATTGTTTTTATTTTAATAAATGACAGATTTTATTTCATCTTATTATTTGCTTTGTGCGTATATTTAATACACTGCTGAAAACCCCAAGTCATATAATATGTAGCCATATAACTTAGTGTGTGACACACATGAGGATTAAGTTTATGTTGATACACTTGAAATGTTAGTCCGTGGTGAAGTTAATCAAAGTATGGGGTCTATTGATTAAACCACCATTAATGCGCCGAACACTTTATGGTATGACCGTCTTATCCGGACCATCGACATTGGTTGTCTAAGTGGGCATTTATATATGATGAGAGTCATATAGGACTGGACCGATTTAATCTGGTTTCTCATATAATTCCGTGATTGAGAAATCACAAGATGATCATATATGGATTAACCTTAATCCTGAAGTGATTACAGACTCCTATTTGTTTCAAGATAGGGTTTGATTTGTTCGTTAAGGATCGCTAAGAGGCGCGGTCCGAATCACTTTCACGTTGCACTATTCTGGAATGAGTGAGAAGTGTGTGTCTCACAGATGTGGAATTCATTCCTTCCTGCGGGAAGTAGAAAGACAATCCCCTTATTTGTTAATCCTAGAAACTGATCGATCCGCGGAGTTCGTATTAGTTATGAACTAATTGATCACTAGTGGGTTAATCGTAAATAAGGATAAGATGTATTGAAAAAGGTTTACGGAAATATTCTCACTTCATTACGGATAGTCTATGGAGGATTAGTTTATATGTATTGATTATATCAATGGACACTTATCGACTCGACTCGACATTTTGAGAATAAGTTATATCTATAATCGATAGAGTTCAGTTTCAGATTTATGGTGGCGTAATTCCGGAATTAATGAATTAAGTAGAAATATTATGTTCTATGAATATTTTATTTAATTTATTGTAGCTACTGGTTAAGTCCATGGTCCCCGGGTTGGCTCCTAACAAGCGAGTGTTTTCTCGTTTTATGGAACCTCGAGAATAAAATAAATAGTTGTTCTATTTAATGAATATGCAATATTATTTATTTGGTAAATAATATGTAAAATAGAAAAGACATTTTCTATTAAATTGATGATAAAAGAGGCGCCCCATTATGTGATAAATTAGGAAAAGAAATTTTCCTAGATTATGTAACATGTGTAATTAATTGATTATCTATTTGTTGGATAATTAATGGAAAAATAAGAGATTGATTTTTTGGGAATTATCTCTTATCTTTTGGCAAATATCTTTTCCTTGTGGGAATATGTAATTGTGGTGTGAAAAGTATAACTCTCTTAACTAGTTATTTTCCTATATAAAGAGAGTTCCTCCTAGCACAAAAACACACATTGAACAATGGCGCCACATTCACAAATAAAGAAGAGAAAATTAGTTTCTTGCTCTAAGTCATTAAGAGAAGAAAAACCTAGGGTTTTTCTGGTGCATATTCGATGAGGTTCAACGGCTAGGATCGACGTCCACCAGTCGTTGCTAGGAGATACAATCCGGAAGACTGCGGCTTCTCCATCTGTCGATTTACTATTCCTCTTAAATAAGGTAAATCTTCAACTTTGTCGTAGTTAGATTAATTGTTTATGCGAATCAAATCGTGGTAAAATCGCATGCGAATTTATTCGTAGCTTCCGATGTGCAAGATCGAGTGTCTCGATCGGTGCTGTGAATCAGATCTGACGATCCAATTATGGATCGGATTCGGATTCGGGTTTCTGTATATCCAGCATGTGGTATCGGAGCCAGGTTAAAGCGATTTTGCGATCTTGATTGCATAATTAATTAATAAGGAGTGGAATAGAATAAAAAATTGCATCTTTTAATTTAATTTATACGATTGAATGTTTGGTTGATGAGATGGATTGTGGTTGGTACCTGTTTACCGTTAGATCTATTGTAAACCCGTTTTTTGGGTATAGGATATCATGTAATTTAATTTTGCAATTTTAATTTTCTGCAATTTTTTTAATTTATTTTTATTTCGGCCGAAGGCCTATTTAATTAATGAAGACGAAGACTTTAAAGAATAAAAGCTGCAGCACAGTGGTCAACTTACAGGTTCAATTATGTGCAGACCCGATGTTTTGTTTTTCGGTTCGAAAAAGAAAAAAAAATACAAACGAATTTTTTTTTTAATACGAACGGATTTTTTTTTACGAACGAACAAAAAATAATAATAATACGAAAACAAAAAAAGGGGGGAGATGGTGCTGCAAGGATTTGAACTCGGGTGGTGATGAAGGAAGAAGGAGACTCTTACCAACTCACCTGAAGCAGTTTTTGATAAAGGATAAAGAGCAGAAAATTAAATACCTGAGGTGGCTGAAGAAAATACTAGATTAATATTTTTTTATGCTTAGGGATTATTCAATTTATAGATTAAATACGGGGGTACCAATGGTCAATCTCAGTGTTTATTTTTCGCATTTATTTTCTTGTATGATTATTTATGTGATATAACTATGTCATGCATCATATTAATGAATTCCACTCCTAGCATATGCATACATGTAGAAAATTAATATTGACATTAATTAGACATGTATGAAAACGATAATTAATTTAGATTAATAATAAATTAAATTAATTAAAGGAAATGGAATTTTATCGGGATATAAAATTCAATGACAGAAATAAAATTTACGGGGTAAATTTAATTTTTGGATCTAAAATTCTTTGAGAATTTAATTATGTAGTGTCTACATAAATTAGAATTTTGAAAATAAAAAAAAATTTGAAAATCATGAAAATTGGACACCAACTAGAAGGTATTTGGAACCGATAAGTTGGTGATAGCTTTTAATGATTTATTGTTTTTCGATTATTGAAAAATTCTGAGATCCTAAATTTTTTTTATCATGAAAAAATTAGGACTTTAAAATTTATTGGTGAATTTTTGTTGTGTAGCGACTACACAAGAGATTTCTAAATCGACAAATTGGAAAATCATGAATATAGTGTCACTAGTTAGACGGTATTTAGAACCGATAAACTAGTGGGAGCTTTAAATTTGTGATTTATTGTTTTTTTGATTTGGTGGGAAATTCATAAATCCTAATATATTAGGATTATAAAATTCTTTGTGAATTTTATTTGTGTAGTGTCTACACAAAAGAATTTAAAAATCCATAAAATTGGAAAATCGTGAATATAGTGACACTAATTAGACGGTATTTGGAACCGATAAACTAGTGGGAGGATTAAATAAAATATTCAAGATCTATTGTTTTTGGATTGTTAGAAAATTCTAAAATTCTAATGAGACTACCTAATTTTCAAAATAACGAGTGGGAGTGGGGAATGTGACAACCGACCCCTCGGCCTCTACTGTTAACACAAGCACCGTGAGAGAATGGTGACGCATCATGCTGCTTTGATTTCGGCCCCCTTCGGATGGCCTTCACCGCTATCAAAATTCAAGGTTTTGTTTCCGAATGAATATGATCTTGAGTACTCGTCGGGTCACTGACCTACCCTTCGGCGGCATACTCGGGGTCTACTTAAAAATCTGAAAGTAGGTCACATGTATTTTTCAGAAATATCTTGGCTGAAAAAGGAAGGTAATCAACAATTAAATCGGGATGTCTAATGTTGAAATAGTGTCCTAAACCCAATCGGGTTGGACCGGATCCGACCGGGTCGGATCATTTCTACTATTTCTTTATGTTTATACATATATTAAATGGCTTTTTTCGTTGTCATATATATGTTCTTTTAGAGGACCAATTGTGAATTGTTATATGATGACGTCCTTAGTATTAAAGCTGTGATAGAGAAACCATGATAGGAGATTATGGTTGATGAGATCTCTAATCACTTTAATAAGTTTGATACTTAAATGTCTACTAGGCGATGTACTATTAAACGGGACATTGATAGTATAAACGGACTAGCACGTATTAGATGTCTTTGTCTTTAAGGGCGGGGATAGATCTCGTCTATCGAAGTGTAGAGACACTTGGACCGTACGTGGACGTGTATTAGAGAATGCGTACGTTAGGCCGACCCACTTACACGGATAAGTGTCACACTATGTGGCGGTTGTGTAATTATCCTTAAGACCGGAGTCTTCATGGCATCACGGTGTGGATTGTCATGCTTTGACACTATTGAGGTTTCCCCAGCCACGGGGCGATCATGCGGTAGTGATTGGGTATGATGCTTTGAAGCATGCGGAGTATACATGATTGGTCGTCCGGGAATCGCGTATCCTATGATTGGGATCGAATATCCGAAATGGCCTTCTTATAAGGAATGTCTTACTCTCGTGAATCTTTGCAAAGTGGGAGTAAACGAGTTACTTCGAGAGAGCATGATATCCAGATTATAAGATACGGTCGTTGATGTTTTGACACTCGACTAACGACCGTATGGATATTATTACGGCGATAGGATTGTAAGTTACACGGTAAGCTTGTTTCACATGAAAGGTAGTAGTCATTGCATTTGACTCTTCCGATGATTGGGGGTCACGGTGTGTTGCTAGACGCTATCCCGTGATCGTTAGGCATGAAGGGCATTTTCGTAATTTGCACTTTGTGTCTACGGCCAACATATTCGGAAGCCTATCGGGTCACACACATAAGAACATCTAGCCGGATTAAAATGTGGTTATAGATGATAACCAAATAAGGAAAGTTTATCTCGAGACTATAAAGGTTATAGTGGTAAATTAATATGGTGGTATTTATTTATTATGAATAAATTAAATACAAGATATTAATAATATTATATTAATTAAAAAATATTCCGGAAGCCAATATTTGGCTATAGGGGGCGCCACATTGAAGTGTATAAGATACTTGGATTGGCAATTTAATTAATGTATTACCGATTTAATTAATATATATATATATATATATTAATATATAGATATTAATATATATATATATATATATCCAATATATAATTGGCGCCTAAGTTTTTGTGTGTAATTGACACACGTAAAAGCCAATTGATCAAGTTGACATGTTTGACTATTTGGGTATTAATAGATTTATATGTGTTATATATATGTGATATATACACATGTGTAAATTGATTTATGGTAATAAAATAAAGATGGTCAATATTAGATATTGACAATATCTTGGGAATATTCAATATAAGATATTGACAATATCCTAGATTTATTTAATATGAGATATTATAATAAATGAGATAAATCAATCAATTATATTTTCCTTATTTTATTGGGAAAAGGTTTTCTTCTCCTCCACTCTGATAGATGGCGCCACCTACACTATAAATAAGAGGTGGGTGTCAAGCTCTTTTGTACATCATAATTCCAAGAACTAATAGTTCTTGTGTAAAATAGAGCATCTATAGAGAGTTGGAGAGAGGGGAAAAAGGCCGGTCTAGCAACCGGAGTTTTCCAATAGCAATCCATGATGGGATTCCGGCGGGTGTTCGTGTGGACTAGCGGTAGAGGCCGAACACTTGGGCGGCTACATGCGGAACTACTCTCCTTAGACGGTCAAAGCGTCGATCTTTTAGATCAACCAAGGTAACCACCGTCTACTATCTATTTGTTTATTGCTTAAACGAAGTCGATCTTGGGTAAAAGGAAATAAAATTTTAAATTCCGCATTGCGTTCCCGCGTAGATTTCCTAACAGTGGTATCAGAGAGAGCTTCGAGCTTAAGCAATAAGCATGTTATTTTGCGTAGTTAATTTTATCGTTTAAATCACGTGATTAAAAGATGAAAGATTTTTAATTCGCAAAATTGATACACGAAAAAAAAAAAAAAAAAAAAGGGGGCGGCAATGGTGGTGCTCGGCCGATCGGCGGCGGCACCACCACCGTGTGATCGCGGCGGCGGCGGCGGCCTCCGGGCTCCCGGCGGCTGCTGGCGTGATGCGGTGGCCCCAGTTTTGTTTTGTGTATTTTGTGATTTAATATGGTTCATAGTTGTGATTATTAATTTCCTTTGTTTAGTTGTGTCGTATGGCTAACCAATGGTTCAAATAGTTTGGGCATTGGGATGCCACATGGCATTAAAATAATAATGGCCTTTCCAAAATTTGTTTGGAATAGGCCTAGCCCTTTCCAAATATTTGATTTGGGAAAAGGCTGGCTTAGGCCACTTCCAAAATTTTGATTTTGGAAAGTGGCGAGCCTAAACCAAAATTATTTGGCCTTTCCAAATATTTGATTTGGAATAGGCCAGGCCTTTTCAAATATTTGATTTGTAAAAGGCAGGCTAGGCCACTTCCAAAATTTTGATTTTGGAAAGTGGCGAAGCTTTAAGCCAAATTTGGTTTAGGAAACCAAAGGCATCCCTTTTGATTACGAATCAAAAGGAAAGAAACAAAAGAGAAATAATTTTAATTTTGATTTATTTTGGAATAGTTCTAATTAATTAAAATTAAAATTAAAATCGGTTTAAAATTAATCGTTAATTTTATTTCGATTAAAATCATTTAATTAATTAAATGTTAATTAGTTAATTGATTGGATAAAATTATTTAATAGATTAAATGTTAATTGATTAATTAAGACGCAAGTAGTTAAATTTTAATTTTATCTTTTTCATAAGATTTTATTGTATGGATTAGATATAGTAGATATAATATGATTATATGGACCCCGATTGATCATGGACTCGACCGATAGGATAGATGTGAATGATTTAATTTTCTGTTGGTTTAAAAATTGTCCTAGGCCGTTATGAAGAACGTGACCTAGTTTATTTTACGCATTATCCCATTCCGTTGGCTCCCCCCCGTGTGCGGCGGGTGTATTTATTTTATTAGATAGAATTAAATGTAACAAGAATGGAGCGAGAAGATGGAGACCAAAGAAAGACGAAAATAAAGATCCCGTTGGAGAATGGAGCATTAAAGATCCTATTGGCGGTTGCGGCTACCCTTAGATTGTGACCCGCGGTTTCGTCGGTTGTATTCGAAACCGCACCTAGGAAAAGTCCATGATCATACCGGTTACTTTACGCATTTATTTATTTTGTGCTTGTATTTATTTTATATGATACGATAGATGCATGACTAGGCACGATCTAGATAAATGTGTAGGATGTATGTCTATAGAGATAGATATATTTGATGAGACCGTAATTAAAATTAATTAAGTGAATTAATTTACGTAAATACTTCCACAACAAAAATCAAGTCGAGAAATTGTCTCCCAATATTATAGCGACGGTGAAGAGCCTTTGTTCGGATCCAAGCTGATCGGCCCTCGTCGGGAGTTGACCTACCACGGGTATATCGTCGTTATTGAGATATGATCGTATGAGATCTCGCGAATATTGGGTTATGACTTGACTAGAGTATTGCGGTGATTGGCCTCGTCGGGACCGTCTTATTCTAGAGGCAAGGGTTGACTACCACATAAAGATGTGAATTGTCAAAGAGTTGACTAGTCAACCACCAAGAGTCACATAGAGATGTGATTGGTAAGAGTTACATACCTTTCGAATTATTCCGGTTGATCGGCCCTCGTCGGGAATCGGGGTAACCAGATGGGATCTTGGCCACTAAAGAATTTTGAAAGATTCTTGAAAGTCAATTGGGAGTAGTTGACTAGTGGGAGCAAAATCATAAATCAAAAGACCATTTTTGATTTTGCGTGTATAAACAACAACACTCTTTTATTTTCATTTTATGTTGTAGTTTTAGCAAACTTTATATTTATGTTTTATTCTCGATTAGTAAAACCAAATTATGACTGTTAATTTTGAGAAACGTTCTCAAATATGGTTAAGTAATTTTAATCCTTTTAAAAGAAGCAATGACATGAGCCATCCCGTTATAGTAGTTAGAGACAAGGAGATTACATAATTGATGCGGTTCTCGAGACTTTAAATATTAATGAAAGCGGAAGCTCATGATATGATTAAATCATTTGAAATAAATTTCAACGAATTAGTCATATATTGGATACGATCCAAGATGATCATTCGATCATACGATGACAATTAATTCAAACGTTGGATAAGAATGACCACATCGATTTTGGAAAGGTTGTTTTCAAAATTGTAAGATTTAAGTATCGACTTATTTCTTTAATCATTGCTTAAAGGTTAATTAAATAGTTAATGTTTTAAATACGATTTAAAAGGTTAAATAAACTATTTAATAAACTTTAGATTTTCTTTATGAAAGGAAATCAAAGACATAGCTCTTGTGATCTTTCTTAAGTCTTATGAAGACTACAATAAGAAATATTTTCAAGTGCTTAAAGGATTGAAAAGGAAAGTTAGGGCATGTGCTTAAATAGAGAACTTATTGAAGTTTCTATTCTAGGCAAGTGAGTTGAGATAAATCTATCTAAGTTCAAGTCAACTCTAAGATATATGATATCTTACGAGTGTGATTAAATTAGAAAGATTAAATACGGATATGGAAGGTGAAGCAAACGTTGTAACACTTACCATATTACGGATCTAGTAAAGCGATAAGGGAACTAAATAAATGTTATTATGTTCCGGTTCTTATAAAGAACATGCTTTCAGTTATTTGTTAGGATTTAGTAGACATATTCAATTGTAAAGAATAAATGTTATTCCGATAAAGTTGGAAGGTCTTTGAATCTAACATACTAGATTGATGTCACTATATAGTTGATATATGTGATGAGATCTCAACTAAATATTTGTATGGTTTGTTATCCTTAATATTTGTGGTTGTTCTAGATATAGTCTCTCTGGAAGGAAGCGTGTAACTAAACGTCATTCTGATGATGTTGAACCATATGATTATGAATCATGTGGGTTATACGTATCTTATCTAAAGATGACTAAAATACCCTTTTATGAAAAGGTTATAAAATCTAGAAAAATTGTCTAAAGCCTAAACATACCGATGTTTGTTGGCTTATGACAATTAATGCCACAAATAATTGTTTATTAATCTCTACGACTATTTTTAGAAATAGTCAAGTGTACTCAGTGAAGTGCATAATTCGGAAAGCCCGAAAAGTTCGAGCTAGTACGAATATGAGATTGATGAGCTACTTAGGAATTAATCTTCAATTGGATTGAAGTAATTAATACACGAAGGGTGTTTCGAAGTCGTACGAAAAGGAATAAGATTCTCCCTTGAAGGATACCATCTTTGGGATACGCAATTAGATTGTGTTCCCAAAATGGAAACAACACTTTATATGATAAAGGTGTGACGCAAGCCATGCGAAGTATCCCTTACCCGTTTCGGGATAGTGCCCTTATACTTAACCTAGTTCCAAAGAATAAAGGTTGAATAAATTCCATATTAGATATGGAAGAAGATAATGTCGAATCTATCTTAACCGATGATTTGAAGTTGTCATAGGCAAAGTCGAAAAGCTTGGAGCCTAGTACGACATATGCAACTTTGTGGAATATCTTAGCTAGCACGCTAGATATTATTTACTTGTCCGTGGAGCAAAATGTTTGTCTCCAAACATCTTTGTCTTCTAGAGGAAGTGTTTCTTCCAAGAGAAACGGTGGGAGTAAATAAGATCTCAAAGAGTTTGAGAACCACAAAGATATATTCAACCAAAGGAACGTGAGCGAGACGCCATATAGCGATGAGGTGTAGATCCTTTGCTCGGTGCACACAAAAGTTACGTAAGTACGTAGATAACCTCAAGCACGAAAGGGTTTGGTACGTTCATCTTGAAGAATGAATATCTCACGACTTATGAAAGAATGTTTAAAAGGCAAGATTGAGAGATATGGCCGGGAGCCATAATATACGAATTAGATTCCATCGGTGACAACCGGTTATGAACCTAGTCTGTCTTACACAAGGGGAGTGTCCCTGGAAGGCGACATGGATAGTAATCGATTACATAAGGCTATAGTGACGGTGAAGGGTATGAGGTGTAAACCTTGTAATTATCTTTATCTTTGCCAGTGTGCCGAGTTCTATTCGAGATAATGCTTGTTATAACTTCGTATCATGACTATATGATAGTGTTGAAGACGTTGGGCAAACAACCCGATGTTCATAGACGATAACATGATATGTAAGCCCACGAGATCCATTTATGGACTCAAACAAGTTTCTCTAGACGATTTCTTTGTTTGATAATCAAAGGAGTTTGATTTAGTCAAAAGAAGGATATGCCCAATGTGCAAGATGGATAGTGGGAGCGTGTTACGATTTTTGAGTAAGGTATTAGATATCTCTCTTAGGAATCATCTCCCCGTGTCACGTCAATTAATGTTTGGTAATTCAAGGTCTTTACGAAAGCACTTGGATTAGTAGTTCTTATTTTATAAATAAGAATCTATAGTGATAGATTTAGCTTCTTTGTTAGATTATAGTTTACCTATATAGATGTGATGCAAAAAGAAGTTTAGCATAGATCGCGTAAGGAGATACTGCTAGCCGGTGTTCTCAAGATCTATCTATGTTAGGACGTTAGTCCTAAAGATAAGGTGAAAGATGATGCTTATGGAAGGTTTCCTTCGCTGCCTGCGATAGGAACCATCATAAAGATGATGCCGGATGTTCATAGTCCATGAATAGTCATGAGCAAGTATGAAAGTAAATGCGGTGAATGTCGAGAATATCCTTAAACAAGTTAAGGAAGGTTCCTAGTTTATTGAAACTTGGAATTAAATAAACGTAGATATACGGACGTATATCTGAGTCTTATGAAGGCGAGTGGGAGCTACGATGCGGGTTTGCGATCACTTTGAATAAGTGATACGGTGAGTGGAAATGTTCTTAGCGATGGGTCTTGTAAATTCTACAACTAGGCCAAAACACGGTAGTGCCTTAGAGGCGCGGCGGGAGCGATACATGGATCTAGAAGGTTCATTCTTGAACCTGTGTACGGTTCTTCCACCTTTTCTATATAGGCGATATAGTAAGTGGATTCATTGCTTGAAGCAAGGACCGGGGTCTCGTCGGAGATTCGTGTGTGTGTTGAGGCGGTTCCTTTGACTTGGTCATTTGGAACGTGATATGAAGATAGTACGAGTCCCCATGGATAGCGATCCGTTTATGGCTAGGGCTAGTTGCGAGTATTGCATGAGATTCTTGTGTTTCAACTTGGTCTTGTGTGTGCGAGTGATTGGTTTTAGGCCAAGTGGGAGATTGTTGAAATAGTGTCTAAACCCAATCGGGTTGGACCGGATCCGACCGGGTCGGATCATTTCTACTATTTCTTTATGTTTATACATATATTAAATGGCTTTTACGTTGTCATATATATGTTCTTTTAGAGGACCAATTGTGAATTGTTATATGATGACGTCCTTAGTATTAAGCTGTGATAGAGAAACCATGATAGGAGATTATGGTTGATGAGATCTCTAATCACTTTAATAAGTTTGATATACTTAAATGTCTACTGGGCGATGTACTATTAAACGGGACATTGATAGTATAAACGGACTAGCACGTATTAGATGTCTTGTCTTTAAGGGCGGGGATAGATCTCGTCTATCGAAGTGTAGAGACACTTGGTTTGTACGTGGACGTGTATTAGAGAATGCGTACGTTAGGCGACCCCACTTACGGATAAGTGTCACACTATGTGGCGGTTGTGTAATTATCCTTAAGACCGGAGTCTTCATGGCATCACGGTGTGGATTGTCATGCTTTGACACTATTGAGGTTTCCACAGCCACGGGGCGATCATGCGGTAGTGATTGGGTATGATGCGAAGCATGCGGAGTATACATGATTGGTCGTCCGGGAATCGCGTATCCTATGATTGGGATCGAATATCCGAAATGGCCTTCTTATAAGGAATGTCTTACTCTCGTGAATCTTTGCAAAGTGGGAGTAAACGAGTTACTTCGAGAGAGCATGATATCCAGATTATAAGATACGGTCGTTGATGTTTTGACACTCGACTAACGACCGTATGGATATTATTACGGCGATAGGATTGTAAGTTACACGGTAAGCTGTTTCACATGAAAGGTAGTAGTCATTGCATTTGACTCTTCCGATGATTGGGGGTCACGGTGTGTTGCTAGACGCTATCCCGTGATCGTTAGGCATGAAGGGCATTTTCGTAATTTGCACTTTGTGTCTACGGCCAACATATTCGGAAGCCTATCGGGTCACACACATAAGAACATCTAGCCGGATTAAAATGTGGTTATAGATGATAACCAAATAAGGAAAGTTTATCTCGAGACTATAAAGGTTATAGTGGTAAATTAATATGGTGGTATTTATTTATTATGAATAAATTAAATACAAGATATTAATAATATTATATTAATTAAAAAATATTCCGGAAGCCAATATTTGGCTATATGGGGCGCCACATTGAAGTGTATAAGATACACTTGGATTGTGCAATTTAATTAATAGTATTACCAAATATTAATATAAGATATTAATATATATATATATATATATCCAATATATAATTGGCGCCTAAGTTTTTGTGTGTAATTGACACACGTAAAAGCCAATTGATCAAGTTGACATGTTTGACTATTTGGGTATTAATAGATTTATATGTGTTATATATATGTGATATATACGCGTGTGTAAATTGATTTATGGTAATAAAATAAAGATGGTCAATATTAGATATTGACAATATCTTGGGAATATTCAATATAAGATATTGACAATATCCTAGATTTATTTAATATGAGATATAATAATAAATGAGATAAATCAATCAATTATATTTTCCTTATTTTATTGGGAAAATGTTTTCTTCTCCTCCACTCTGATAGATGGCGCCACCTACACTATAAATAAGAGGTGGGTGTCAAGCTCTTTTGTACATCATAATTCCAAGAACTAATAGTTCTTGTGTAAAATAGAGAGCATCCTATAGAGAGTTGGAGAGAGGGGAAAAAGGCCGGTCTAGCAACCGGAGTTTTCCAATAGCAATCCATGATGGGATTCCGGCGGGCTGTTCGTGTGGACTAGCGGTAGAGGCCGAACACTTGGGCGGCTCATGCGGAACTACTCTCCTTAGACGGTCAAAGCGTCGATCTTTTAGATCAACCAAGGTAACCACCGTCTACTATCTATTTGTTTATTGCTTAAACGAAGTCGATCTTGGGTAAAAGGAAATCAAAATTTTAAATTCCGCTGCGTTCCCGCGTAGATTTCCTAACATCTAATTCTCAGTTAATTGTTGAGAAAGATTGTCTCAATTTAATCGTCACCTCTTTGACCTCCCCGTCGGCGGCACTGAGGTGTGAGATTAAATCCTTGGAATGGTAGGATAAAATGCATGCATAACATCACGTTTACTATTCCTAAAACCATTACTAGTTGTGGTGTATGATTTGATTATATTTTGTCAAAATTTATTTTCGCAACTACGTATCATCTCAATGTATCTAAACTACGTACTAAACATGATAAATTGACTGATGATGACTTCGTAAAAGTGGAAAAGTAACGAGAACGTTGAACTCATAAATCGAGAATTAATGCAAATTAATTTTTTTCGGAAGAGGATGTTCCTCTTGAGCCTTCAAACTTAAGTGACATTGATAAGTGTGTCAATGCTGTCACTCGTGTCGAATGAGAGACAAACAAAATTAGTTCAAAGATGACGAGAATGATTTGGTATCAATCTCACTAGACATCCCACAGTTCACGAGTAGTGTCTACTCAAATGAACTGCTTGTTCACGGCCATTCTTTTATAGAAAGCCGAGAATGGGAAGGCAAACGTCTACAAGTGTAAGTCATCAAAACTAAATAAGTGAAAGGCTAAACCGAAATATTAATAAAAGAAAGTATAGGATAAGGAAAGTGATTTTGTATCACTAACCTATGAATCCTTAAAAACTTTCTTAACCGGGTAATTTGACTCGGAAGTTAAAGTTCTTTTTGTAAGAACAAGGTAGCAAGGCATTCATGATTAAAGAGTAGACAACGGACAGTTATTTCAGCTGATATAGTGGGAGTGATATAAGGAAAGAAATTTCGGATTTTAATCCTTGAATATCGCAGAAATCTAATTTCTATTTTCAGATTCATTGGAACAAATGGATTCACTTTCACATCGATAATATAGTTGCCTTAAAGAAAGTGAATATGACATTTGTATACGATTCTGAAACTCGGACTTTTGTCTGATAAAGTCAAAACCACAAAGTAATACTGAAAAGGTATATGTAACACATCATAAACTATTAAGCAAAAATGGTTTTTGTATTTAGATAAACGATTCTTCAGCATCTATTAATTAGTGCATACATCCTAAAGATAAGATCTGAAGACTGGTTATAAGGGTGATTCCTATCTCCAGTCTAAGAGCACTATCTCAAAGGAAAAATGACTAAGTAACCTTTCAATTAGGAAATGATAATAGAGCTAAAGAAGTATCATAGCTTGTTCATATTGACCTTTGGGGTCTTATGAAGGATAAAAGCTAGTGGGAGTTTTTGAGTAATCGACATTTTGTCTAAAAACTACTCGAAACGCCGAATAGTTCATCTAAATATTTGGAGGAATCTCTGATATTACCATAGAAAAGAGTATTCCATGCTCAAATATAGGCCATAGCATAGTATTTGGAACTGATGCTCGGCCTACCTCCGAGTGAACGATTTCACTGAAAGGATAAACAATGTATTGTCTTGATAGTTATTGATATGCTACATTACACTGCTTAACTCAATTAAGATATTGATTGCAAAATAACGGTTTACATTGTTATGCAATACCGAGAAGTCTACCTAGAAGATGCTTATGAATTTGTGGATAAGGAGTGAAGTAAATTTATTCCACTACCGCAAATAGAGGCATTTAGCATTTATGCTTGAAGGTAGGACTGGAGATTTTTCATACACGTTCAGATGGTGACTGATCGTGAAATATCTTAATACAATGAGTGGAGGTGGGTTATAAGATTCTCAAGATCGGATGGTGACAGTTACACTGTTACAACTTTTTCTAAAAGAATGTTTAAATAACAACCTTAGCCCGTGAAGTACAGTTACTCAAGGAATTAATATCTGATTTAATCAGACCACTTCCAAAATTGGTTGTTGGGGGTTTGATAAATACTACTGAAGCAGATCCGAATGTCAATCCACCCAAGTGCAGTGGGAGTATGGTTTAACTATTGACCCACTGTGATTATGCAGTCTCTACAGTCTGCTGGGGGTGATTGATAACCGTGGTCTTTTTTTTGAAGGACATATAGTTTTCTGAAAAGAAAAAAAGAGGTTGGTTTAAAGACATGGACCTATAAATGGAGTTTTGGCACTCTAGTTCTGTTCACAATCTTGTAAAACCACCTGAGTGTCTCAGGCCCAGTGGGAGTAATTGGATCTACGTGATGAGAATGAATGGAAAGTTTATCTTTCAAGGCAAAGTTAAGTGGTCTAGGGGTAATTCCCTGAGATGTAGAGAGTTAACCAGGGGTGATGCCCTGAAACTTTCTCACCACTCAGCCTTGCTTTACTTCTTGGAAAGCAGAAAAGTGCAATAGGGGTGATGCCCTGAATATTTTCTTGCCAAACAACGGAGTCTGATCTCATTTGAAACAGAGAAGGGTTTTTAGCTTAAAACCAATGGCAGATTGACTGTCTATGCTTATATCCACTTGTGGATTAAAGCAAACCACTAGGTCATTAAAAGCCATATGTTTGAAATGCGTGGGCTTGACCAGAATATTGATGAGTTTTTGTTGACCAGAGAATCAATATTGGTAAAAGTAGTAGACGTTAGTGTTAATGAAAGGTGACACTGCAACAGTTGTAAGCAATATGGGTGTGTTGTCTGAAGTCAGAAACTGACGAGCCAAAGATTATTTGAATCAGAGAAGTAGACTATATTCTTAGAAAATAATAAAACATCCGTTCAGTTTAAAAAAAAATCAAATATAGAGGAAAATAATTATAAATCCCTTTCCCTCTAAAAAACAAATTATAAATTCCAAACCGAAATTAAAGACAAATTTGGTACATCGATCTAATGGTGAGTTAGACTATAACGTCTCATGGAGACCAGTGTTTAAACCCCGTTAGGGGAAGAAAAAAAAAAAAGAGGAGGACAAATTTACCTTTTTTTTGGGAAATTCTGAATATCTCATAAAATATCGCAAAGCTAATGACAGTATAGCATTGAGCATTAAGGGAAAAGGGCAACAATTGAAAATTTCAACTACAACATACTTTGGACGACCATTGTAAATGCATTTGCCTTTGATTGTATCCATAATTTTCTCTCGACAACGCTAATAATTAATTAAGAAACAAAAAGCGCTTAATTAATTATCCATTTCTAATCAAATCACTAAAATCTCATTCCATTAATTCTTCAACTGAGTTAATATCTCGATAACAGTATCCAACTCTTCCTCCTCTCTTGCAATTATCTTCTCTGCCAAATCCTTCAATTTGGCCCTCATATTTTCCCCTTTTTCCCCAAATACCACACCTCTGATCGCTTCTCCAATGCCGTCTTTCTTGAAAACTCCATTTTCATCCCTCATTACCTCCATAGCCACTCCCATCTCAACCACAGACTTAGCCGTTAATGGCTGATCAAGATGCATAGGCATTGCGATAATTGGCACTCCCATCTGTATGCTTTCCATCACTGAATTCAAACCGCAATGGCAGACGAATCCGCCAATACTAGAATGGCTAAGGATCTCTCTCTGAGGTGCCCAATCCTCAACTATGCGTCCCTTATCTTTCATTCTTTGCAAGAACCCGTCCGGCAAAAACTCTTCAATGTTTGTTTTCTCCTCCGATTCCGTTTCCGTTTCCCCCTTGGGAAATCGCAGAACCCAGATGAAATTCACATCGCTAATCTCCAACCCGGAAGCCATCTCGTAGATCTCTTCTTTCTTAAAGAAATACTCGCTTCCAGAGGATACGTATACCGTGGAATGCTCACTTTTAATTTCTGATTAAGCCATTTAATCAGATACGCATTCCACAGCTCGTGATCACCTGCAAGCATAGGCGAGTCCATGGACCCTGTTAAATATAAAATAAACTTTCCGAAAAATAAAATTTATTCAAAAAAAAAAAGTTACGGACCCTGACCCCGCTTAATAATATTTCTAGATCCACCGCTGCCTGCAAGATCAGGATTATCTTCTGGATGCAAGAATGCACAAATTGGAAAGGTCCTCAAATCCAAAAGGTTCGAGATATAATCAAGAAATTTCCCTTCAAATTCCCAAGATGTTTTGACAAGAGTGATCTTCTCGCAAAACCTGTTTGGCAGTTCATCTTCAGAATCATCTCGATCCAGCCATATCTTTGCTTTCGACTTCTAACGTAGTTTGAGCCTGGTTTTGTTCGAAATCCGTCAGATGGATACCAGGGAATGGGAATGGGATCCCTGGCTTTACAGTCATATGACAGAAGTATGCCAACAATGTGGCACTCGAAATCATGAATCTAACCGCCGGAATATTACGCTTACAAGTTAATGCAGCAAACCAGGAAAGATTCATGTCGTAAATCACCACGTCAGGCTTGACTGCATCTAAAATGATAGATAATTCAGGTTTGGACATGTGGGTTGCCTTCTTGAGGGTAGGCAAGAGATGGGGTGGGAGGCCATTGGTGGTGTGGTAATGAGGAGGAAGTTCTGGTAACTCCGGCAACCGGAGTTCAATCAGGTGAATTGAAGAGTATTTTTTGGAGTTGATTCGTGTTGTTGAAAAGTAGACTGAAAGCCCTCTGTCAGCTAGTCTCTTTGCTAGCTCCCAAACTCCCCAAAAGGGTTGGAGGTGTCCATAGGCCAACCATGGGAACAACACAACCTTTAGAGGACTGCTTGCTTCTGCTGCCATTGTTATATATGTGCCTCTCTGTAGAAATGAGTGATGAGTGTATTTATGATGAATCGCTGGTTAATTGTTGGTGCAAGCTTTTGTATTTATATATAGTTTATATACAAACAAATGAAAATGCTCTAGGGAGGAATAAAATGGAAAAAAATAATAGATATCGCAAGTATTAATGAATCTTTTTTTTTTTTTAAGTATTAATGAATCTTACATAATCATTTTACGTCTTGGAAAATATCATTTTCTATAATCAAATGGTGAATAAAATATCCATAATACAAAATATTGTGCTCAAACATGTAATCTTTTAAGTTAAGAGTGTACCTAATATTCATTAGTGGGGTGTGAGACTAATTTATGTAATTATGAATGGAAACAGAAATGATTAACACACAGAAAAAGCATGAGAAGTGATTCAATTTTTTCCTTCTGTGTTTTTACACTTTTATTATTGTGTAAATATACTGTACACGTCTTTTTTGTTTTATGTACAATTTTGCGAATATTTTCGGTGTCTCTATCATCTTCCGGAATGAATTGAAAATAATCTTGTGGTACGTGTAACGCCCCGTTCCCGGACACCGAGTCCTTATCCGGAAATCGAAACGTTCGGCACGTATAATATTAAATAAATAATATTACACGTAAGCCTCTACTACGTCGTATCAAATAAAAGCAAACGGAAGCTAAAAAGACTCGGGTAATTTTTTTCAAACATCTCAGAATAGAAATTCAAGAACTAGAGAAGGAAATGTAAAGTTATTACATCCGAAACAAAACCAACGAATCCCAAAACAGTACGAATTCCAAAGTACTAAAAGTAAACTACAAAATCCAATAATAATCCAAATCTAGGAAATAAATAAAGAAATGAATAATAATTAATCAAAGTCTTCAATTCCGGCGTCCTCAAACGTCGTCATCAAAGTTCTCCTCGAACTCATCATTTACCTGTTCGTGTTCTCTCCCCCAAACACATAAATAAACATGCATTTGAGGTAAGTACAATGTACAAAGTAAGAAGTAGAAGCTACAATATGATTAAGGTTTATTATTAAAAGATTTGCCTTGCGAGACCGACTCGATCTAGGGTTCACTACATGCCCATCGACACGTCGTGACTATACGTTTCTAACTTAGCTTATCTTTGTTACATCATTACTCAAGGACACAATGCATGGTGAAAATTCCACCACGAGATATACTTGCCAACTACGGTGATTAGCACCGGTAGTCCCGGGATCTCCCCGGTATGCATATACGTTCGATGGATTTCCTCCACTACCCTTGACCTTTTGAGCCGGTAGCGTTGTCCACCTTTTATGAACGTATCACATCGCCGATTTGAATCGGTGCCTAACCAAGAATAGATGACGTTTTAGCTTTTACTACACTTATGTAATTATTAATGTGAATTAACTAGTCACCAAAGTGTTTTCGAATAATACTCACCTAATCGGCTCTACTCCTCACTTAGACAACTAGACATCACATCCTATCAATTACACGGACAATGATGAACCCTAGTTCATCAAAGCACAAGCCCTTTCATGCCCTTCCGACGGATCCGAACTTCAACTCCCTTTAAGAGTACATTCGGTGTTTTAAGCTGAACGAATCGAAACTCAATCGGGGCTTGTTCATATTTAATTAGTGTTATTAAATCATGAATTAAGTTAAAATTCAAAACATAGCTTAAAACAACATTATATAGAAAAGCGGGGCAATGCGTGCGCATTATTCTAGAATGCGTGCGCATCCTGCTTCGCACTTATTCTAAGCAATCTGCATCGGGAATGCGTGCGCATTGCTAGCCAATGCGTACGCATCTACGCGAGAAAAAGCCCTAAAACCTGTTTTCCAACCCTTAACGGTCTCTACTCGAATCTAAACATCTTGCACATGAATTATAGCGAGAAAAACAAGTAGAAAACATGTCTTTTAAGATCCAAAACAAAACTTAATCCTTAAACATCATCTAAGCTTAAAACTTGATGCAATATGCATCCAAAACATGATCTATTCTACTATAAACCACAATTAGATTGTAGGAAGAGCTTCTTACCTTTAGCAAGCTTATTCCAACGACAAAACTCGGAGAAACGACGGCTAAAACCGATCTTTCTCTTATCAAAGCTTCAACTTTACGCAATCAAAACGTTGCCTTCTTCACAACGATTCCGGCGCTCTACTACGATCGAAAACCGTCAAGAATTGCTTTAACGACCGATTGAAAAACTCTCGGCCCTAATTTTTGGCTCACACACGCGAGAGAGTATATGGAGGTGGAGAAAAATCGATTTCTAATAGGTTATAAGAATTGTGGGGATTTATTCTCCTTAAATAGAAAATCCCAAAAAAAAGATAGAGATCTTATTATCTTCCTTTATAATAAGATAAATCCCAAAAAAAAGGATAAAGATCTTATTATCTTCCTTTATAATAAGATAAATCCCAAAAAAAGGATAAAGATCTTATTATCTTCCTTTATAATAAGATAAATCTTTATCCCAAAAAAAGGATAAAGATCTTATTATCTTCCTTTATAATAAGATAAATCCCAAAAAAAGGATAAAGATCTTATTATCTTCCTTAACTATATACATATATATATTTCGAAATATACATATATAATTTAACAAATACTTAAACTCCGAATAAAAGGAACCGAACCCAATATTTCGTTTTCGCAAAATGACACGTCTGCGCACTTTCCCGAAAATCGGAATATTACATTCTTCCCCCTTAAAGGAGTTTCGTCCTCGAAACTTAAAACATACCGGTAAGTCCATAAAATGCGGGAACTCGTGATCATATCGTCCTCAACTTCCCAAGTAGCTTCATCCGGTGAATGATTGCTCCATTGCACCGAACTAAAGGAATCAACCGTCTCTTAATCATCTTTTCCTTCCGGTCCAAAATTCGGTCGGTGTCTCATCGTACGAAAGATTATCTGGAGACCCTCCGGATCAACGGTAGTCTCAATATCCGTCTTGGTCAAACACTTCTTTAACATTGAGACATGAAACACGTTGTGGACTCTCGACATGGATTACGGTAACTTGAGTACGTAAGCCAAAGGTCCAATTCTTTCTAGAATCTCAAAAGGTCCAACGTACCTAGGGCTTAGCTTTCCTTTTTGTCCAAAACGTTTCACTCCCTTCATTGGTGAAGCTCGTAGGTAAACTCTTTCACCAACTTCAAACTCAAGAGGTCTCCTTCTAACATCGCCCAACTCTTGTCTATCTTGAGCCGCCTTGATTCTTCTTGACCGACCAATTTGAACCCTTTCTTTAGCTTGCTCAACCAATTCGGCCCGGTGATTTGTCTTTCCCCGACTTCATCCCAAAACGGCGGTGTTCTACATCTTCTTCCATACAATGCTTCAAACGGTGGCATGCCAATACTTGCATGATAACCGTTGTTGTAAGCAAACTCCGCTACCGGTAGGTAATCATCCCATGATCCACCTACTTCCAACACACAAGCTCTCAACATATCTTCAAGTGTTTGGATGGTTCTCTCGGATTGTCCATCCGTCGAGGATGAAAGGCCGTACTCAAATCCAACTTGGTTCCAAAAGCGCTTGTAAACTTTTCCAAAACCGATCGACGAACCTCGAATCACGATCCGAAACTATCGAGATAGGTACTCCGTGTAACTTCACTATATTATCCAAGTATAGTGTCGTCATTTTCTTCAAGGGCATATCGACCTTATATGGTAAGAAATGAGCGGATTTGGTCAATCTATCCACAATCACCCAAATCGCATCATTACCGCCTCTCGTCTTAGGTAAACCGGTGATAAAGTCCATAGTGATCTTATCCCACTTCCATTCTGGGATATCCAATGGCTTAAGCATTCCTCCCGGTCTTCTATGTTCCGCTTTAACCTTCTGGCAAGTATCACACTCTGCAACGAACTTGGCTATCTCCAGTTTCATCGAGGGCCACCAAAACCTTTCCTTCAAGTCTCTGTACATTTTGGTAGCTCCTGGATGACCTGCGAAAGCAATCCTATGTGCCTCTTCCATGACTCTCTGTCTTAAATCACCAACCTTAGGCACACACAAACGATCCTGGTACCAAAGATTGCCATTCTTATCTAACACATATCCAACCGTAGGCTTTTCCCTTGCAACTCGCTTCAAGTCAACCAACAACTGGGTCTTCATCTTGCTTTTCCCGAATGTCATCCATCAACTCGGACCTTGCTAACAATGGTGCCATAAGCTGTCGGTCTTCAATCGATCAAAGCTTCGGATTCTCAACCCATCTAACCTTTACGCAACGTCTTCAACACTCGATACGCAAACACGGTTTTACGCTCAAGGCATCGGCCACTACATTTGCTTTACCCGGATGATCTTGAATCTCCAAGTCATAATCCTTTACAAACTCCACCATCTCCTTTGTCTCATATTCAGATTTTCCTGGGTAAAGAAATACTTCAAACTCTTGTGATCGGTGAAGATCCTGGCCTTAACTCCATACGGTAGTGCCTCCAAGTCTTTAGGGCAAACACTACTGCTTGCCAACTCTAAGTCATGTGTTGGGTAATTCTTCTCATGCACCTTTATTTGTCGGGATGCATAAGCAATTACCTTCCCTCCCTGCATCAACACACAACCTAAACCTTGTCCCGAAGCATCCGTGTAGACATCATAATTATCAAAGATCTCCGGAAGCGCCAAAACCGGGAAGTTTGTAGTCAACCTCTTTTTCAACGTCGAAAAGCATCTTCACACTCTTTGGTCCACTCGAACTTCACATCCTTTTGAGTGAGCCGGGTAAGTGGTGTAGCTATCTTTGAGAAGTCTTGTACAAACTTCCTATAATAGCCGACCAAACCGAGAAAACTTCTAACCCTCGAAACGGTAGTCGGTCGGACCACTTCTCAAGCTTGCTTCAATCTTCGCGGGATCAACCTTAATGCCATCTCCGAAATGACATGACCCAAGAAACTCACTTGATTCAACCAAAAGTCGCACTTCGAGAATTTGGCATACAAGCTGGTTCTCCTTTAATGTATCCGACACTATCCTTAAGTGTTCTTCATGTTCCTTCTCATCCTTAGAGTATACAAGGATGTCATCTATGAACACTATCACAAACTTATCCAAGTATGGCATGAAAACACGCTGCATTAAATCCATAAATGCGGATGGGGCATTAGTGAGTCCAAAAGGCATAACTAAGAACTCATAATGTCCATACCTCGTCTTGAAAGTTTGTCTTTGGTATATCTGCTACCTTGATCTTCATTTGGTGGTATCACGATCTAAGATCAATCTTAGAAAACACTCTCTTGCCTTGCAAGCGGTTAAACAAATCATCAATCCTCGGCAAAGGGTATTTATTCTTGATGGTCGGATTATTCAACGCTCGATAGTCTATGCACATCCTCATGCTACCATCTTTCTTCTTAACAAACAACACGGGGCTCCCCAAGGCGAAGTACTAGGCTGAATTATATTCCTCTCAAGCATATCCTTGAGCTGTGCTTTCAACTCCTTCAATTCAGCCGGTGCCATTCTATAGGGTGCCTTAGCAAGCGGGTGCCGCTCCTGGCATCAACTTGATCTCGAATTCTATCTCTCTATCCGGCATGTTTCCCGGTAACTCTTTGGAAACACTTCGGGGTATTCCTTGACTACGGGGGTCTCCTCTAACTTAGGTTTTACCTGCTCCACATCAAGCTGCGTACAACAAGTAGCCTTCACAACCTTTCGACAAGCCCTTATAGCCTTAACCGCGAAATTATAGGGTGACGCTTCTTACTAGGCTTGTAAATGTTACCTTGATAAGTCTTATACGATTTTCCCGGTATCTTAAAGGTCACTCTCTTTTCTCTACAATCCAAGTGGACGAAATTCTCGGATAGCCAATCTATTCCAAGAATCACATCAAAATACGAAAAGTCCAAAACCGTAAAGTCACTCTTGCAACAATACTTTCCAACTCGAACCTCTACCAGGGGTATCAACTTGGTTACCTTAGTCACCTTCCCTAAAGGTGTTGTTATCTCCAAAGTATTTCTTAAAGGTTCCATTGGCAAGTTAAGCTTCTTAGCTATCTTAGTTGACACAAAAGTATTAGACGCTCCCGTATCAAACAACGCCGTAACTGCTAAGTTGTCTAATATTATTGTACCTAGGATGTAAATTCATTTATTTAAATACAAATACAACATGATTTAAATCGTGCTATAAAAGTACTCAAATAAATTAAATTAAACAAAAAGGTACACGAAATAACATTATCGTCCGGTTCGCTATCTCGGCATCCACTTTGCAAAGACTCGGGCGGGCGACTTGGGCCGCCTTTCCCACTTCCTTGCTTCGGAATATTCGAACTCCCCTTCGTGGGACACATCTTGGCAAAATGTCCTAAATCTCCACGTAGTAGCAGACCTCCGTATTAGCCTTACACTCACACGAGTGATTCTGTTGCACTTAGAGCATAAAGGTGCTCCGGTGGGTGGCTTACTGTTGTAGGGGCCGTTGTCTTCTTGAAATTTTGTTGGGGTGCTCCCCGGCTATTGCCCGGCTTGTTCCAAAATTCCTCTTGCTCCCGATAACAACGGTGGCCTTCTTACGAATGTCTCAACCTCTAAGGCCTTATTCAACAACTCGGCCATGTTCTTGTTTGTGAAACCCAACATGCCGGATCGTATCGATACGATAACCCTTCCTTGTATAGGGCCATCTTCCTCTCTTCTACCTTCATCAACTCGGGGTAGAATCTTCCCAATTCGTTAAACTTGTTGGTGTATTGTGATCTTGTCATGTAATTACCTTGCTTATGCTTTAGAAATTGACTTGCCATGTGCGTCCGCACCGTTATTCTTTGGAAAATACTCATTATAGAACATTGCCTTAAAGCTTTCCCAATCCGTCACTTTACCATCTCGCTCGTATAGCATCTATCCATGCTTCAAATTTGCACCCAAAAGGAAACTAACCGCCAACTGTGCCATCTCGGTCTCAGGGACATGTATGTTCCTACATGCCTTCTCAAAACTCCTTATCCACTCTTCGGCCTTCGAATGCTCGACATTCCCAAAGAAGTCTTGAACTTTGTTCCTCCTTAATCTCGTATACCAGTCAATCGGTGGTGCTTGCTCAGGTGCCGGTCTAACTGGTGGGGCTTGTGGATAAAGCTGGAGGGTATTCAAAAGGTATCTCTTTGCCGTTGAAACTCGGGGTTGATGTAAACCGTAGGGTGGGTAACCAAGACCTTGTTGATGGTCAAAACGGGGTGGAGGTGGTACAAGTAGGTCGGGGAGTATGACCCACCGGAGGAGGGTAAAAGGTCCGATGCCGCCGATGAGAAAACACGGTGGAGAAGGGTAGCTCACCGCTCTTTGGGGGATAGATACTAGTTCTTTGGGGGTACGTAGGCGGTGGAATGTCTCCCACTACGGTGACTCGTATAGGTGCTTCTCCCGGTTCTCCATAGATGTAGTTGTACCTTGGTGGAGGGTGACTTACTAGTGGCGGTACTAAACCCACCGGAACGTCACTTACCAAGGAAAAGCGAACCGAACTTCCCACATGCCATTGTGGGTGTTGCTCCCGATGAGGTCGCGGTGACAAACTCCGCCGAGATCGTGGTGTAGGGGTTGCGGTATGAGGGGTGGAGTGGGGCTCGGATGAGGTGAAGGATTACGCCTCACGAAACCGCCTCTAACAATCGGTGTAGGACTCTCTCGACGTACTCCTGAAGCTTATGCACCCGCTCCGGTTCTCGTGAACACCATCCTTGTTAAGGCCATATTTATATGATTATTAAGGGTTTATTTCATTATTATTTTCCCCACATTTGCGTAATTTACATGAGAATTAAGGGTTTAAGTGTAATTATTAGGTAAATGTCATTTTAATATGGTTATTTGCAAAATTGGTTATTTTAAGTGTTTAATTGATTTAATTATGATTATTTGGATTTCAATACATTTTGCAATGTTCATTTATCTTTTAGGAGACTTAATTTCGAGATGATCAATCAAAGATATGGGAAAATAAAAGAGATAAGGAAAGAAATCAATCAAGATAAAGATGGAGATATCAAGGAATCCGTTCTGCATCAATCCAGACGAGCGTCCATGCAGCGTCCAATATGGACGGGCGTCTTGTAATTCGGACGAGCGTCTAGAGAAGAAAAGTTGAACAGAGAGTTTGGACGGAATCTGGACGAGCGTCTTGATAGCGTCTAAGGCATCTTGAACGGGCGTCCATATAAGCGAACGAGCGTCCGCCGCCGACCTAAGGCTAACCGACTTAGAGCTCTATAAATACAGCAGCAGCCCCAACCCTAAGAACATACTTTTTTTTACGCAACATTGAGATCGCAAATTCACCAAAAGCTGCGGCCAGAGAACCCTAATTTCACAGAGATGCAAATCTCCCAACCAACAATCATCTTCAACATGATTGTTGGCTAGAAACCTTGCAGTGAGTCGACGGAGGAAGCCTATCATCAACAAAACCAACTAGAGAATTCGATGCTTAAGTTTAGTGAGTTTATTTCATAGTTTTTCATTACTTTGGATCTGTTTTGTATTGCTTAAGTTTTATTGAATTAAGATTTGATGAAACGATCTATGTTTAATTTATGCTTGAATAAATTTATGAAAGTCTGTTTATTTGAATTCTCTTTTATTCAAAGTGATGCATCTAATTGTGTTGTTAGAGATTAAGCATGATTAGTTGAGTAAGAGTTTGGAAACAATCTCGTGATTTCGTGTTGATTGCATGTTTAGTTTATTTGAAAAGATAAACGAAACCCTAGAATTTGGTTGAAGAAATTTAATTGAATTCGTGAATAAATCACTACTAAAAACTACATCTTAGATCACCATCTAGTTGGGGGTTGTTGGTTGATGGGTGGATTCGTTGCCTTGCTGTGTTTTCCTTTAATTGTTTATTAATCAAATCGTTTAGATTAAGTTTAGTTTAAGTTCTAGTTTTATAAACCCTAGTTTCCTGTCGTTTTCCCGCACTTTTTTCGTTTCGGTTCATAATCGACGCTCGTCCGCAATAGCGTACGCCCGTCCATTAGATTTAGTTTCCGGACGCTCGTTCACTTTAGTGAACGCTCGTCCGTCTTTCTCGTTTTCTTATTTTTCAGCCTTGTTTTTATTTCTGTTTTAGTTTCAATTCTTAGGTTTAGGTTTTAGTTAGTTTCGGCTTTAGTTTAGATAGATAATTGTGACATAATTGATATAGATTTATATTTGAATCCGATAAACATTCCACTCCCTTAGGACGACCCGTAAACACCCTATACTACGATCCTTATACTTGGGGTGTTTCGGTTATAAATTGTAAAACTCGTTTTTACCGAACAATCCTGATGATCAACGAAAACCAAATCGTTACTAAGAGGTCTAAAGAGAACTTATCTTAATAGAAAGAAAGCCTAAAAGACGCTTCTCTCTGATACCAACTGTAACGCCCCGTTCCCGGACACCGAGTCCTTATCCGGAAATCGAAACGTTCGGCACGCATAATATTAAATAAATAATATTACACGTAAGCCTCTACTACGTCGTATCAAATAAAAGCAAACGGAAGCTAAAAAGACTCGGGTAATTTTTTTCAAACATCTCAGAATAGAAATTCAAGAACTAGAGAAGGAAATGTAAAGTTATTACATCCGAAACAAAACCAACGAATCCCAAAACAGTACGAATTCCAAAGTACTAAAAGTAAACTACAAAATCCAATAATAATCCAAATCTAGGAAATAAATAAAGAAATGAATAATAATTAATCAAAGTCTTCAATTCCGGCGTCCTCAAACGTCGTCATCAAAGTTCTCCTCGAACTCATCATTTACCTCGTTCGTCTTCTCTCCCCCAAACACATAAATAAACATGCATTTGAGGTAAGTACAATGTACAAAGTAAGAAGTAGAAGCTACAATATGATTAAGGTTTATTATTAAAAGATTTGCCTTACTGAGACCGACTCGATCTAGGGTTCACTACATGCCCATCGACACGTCGTGACTATACGTTTCTAACTTAGCTTATCTTTGTTACATCATTACTCAAGGACACAATGCATGGTGAAAATTCCACCACGAGATATACTTGCCAACTACGGTGATTAGCACCGGTAGTCCCGGGATCTCCCCGGTATGCATATACGTTCGATGGATTTCCTCCACTACCCTTGACCTTTTGAGCCGTAGCGTTGTCCACCTTTTATGAACGTATCACATCGCCGATTTGAATCGGTGCCTAACCAAGAATAGATGACGTTTTAGCTTTTACTACACTTATGTAATTATTAATGTGAATTAACTAGTCACCAAAGTGTTTTCGAATAATACTCACCTAATCGCTCTACTCCCTCACTTAGACAACTAGACATCACATCCTATCAATTACACGACAATGATGAACCCTAGTTCATCAAAGCACAAGCCCTTTCATGCCCTTCCGACGGATCCGAACTTCAACTCCCTTTAAGAGTACATTCGGTGTTTTAACTGAACGAATCAGAAACTCAATCGGGGCTTGTTCATATTTAATTAGTGTTATTAAATCATGAATTAAGTTAAAATTCAAAACATAGCTTAAAACAACATTATATAGAAAATCGGGGCAATGCGTGCGCATTATTCTAGAATGCGTGCGCATCCCCGCCGCACTTATTCTAAGCAATCCCGCATCGGGAATGCGTGCGCATTGCTAGCCAATGCGTACGCATCCTACGCGAGAAAAAGCCTTAAAACCTCGTTTTCCAACCCTTAACGGTCTCTACTCGAATCTAAACATCTTGCACATGAATTATAGCAAAGTAAAAACAAAGTAGAAAACATGTCTTTTAAGATCCAAAACAAAACTTAATCCTTAAACATCATCTAAGCTTAAAACTTGATGCAATATGCATCCAAAACATGATCTATTCTACTATAAACCACAATTAGATTGTAGGAAGAGCTTCTTACCTTTAGCAAGCTTATTCCAACAAAGAAAACTCGAGAAACAAGAACCTAAAACCGATCTTTCTCTTATCAAAGCTTCAACTTTCTCGCAATCAAAACGTTGCCTTCTTCACAACGATTCCGGCGCTCTACTCGATCCGAAAACTTAAACTTGGTAAGAACTCAATGCTTATGGAAAATTATCGGTTTACCTCTAAAAGTTAATATAAAATACATTTCATATCTTCTAATATTACATTTTTAATTGGTAATTCATTTAGAAACAAATATGGAAATACTCATAATATTAAAATTTTCATTAGTAGTTTTTTGGAAAAAAAAAATGGAAATACTCATATACACAACATAGTGTGAATATAAATATTCTATACACTTTTGGAAGTAAATCTATAATTTTTCTATGATTATATGGCCATACCTACTTTAATTATATTTTTGGGGGTATTACTTACTTTATTAGACCATTTGGTATTGGTTGATAATCGTACTTGTTGATCAATTTAAGAGCACTTGCAGTGAAATTTGGAATGAAGAATTGCATGCAAGACTGGATGGACGTGCGTTCACCATTCGTCCAGGATGGACGGGCGTCCAGGGAGAAAAATTTGATTCAGAGTCTTGAGAGAATTGCCGAACTGGCGTCCACAAATGTTGAACGAGCGTCCAGACAGGAAAGTCGATTCAGGATGTTCAGGGAACGCTCTGGACGGGCGTCCAGAGGTATCAGACGGGCGTCCACGGCCGACATCAGCATAACCGACCTAGTTTTCTATAAAAGCAGCCGCATTCTCAACCCTAATTATCATCACATACACATTACAGCAAGCCGCAGAAAACCCTAAATTCTGAAGCCGAGTTGTGCTCGGTCGGCCAAGCCTTGGTGCTTGGTCGACCGAGGGTTAGATTAGTTGTTTTATTTATTTTGTTTCGTTTTCCTTCCGGATCATGAGGATGGCTGGAAGCGATCAAACTTGGAGCAAGCATGTGAAACTTTTTTCGCGGCGTTTTTATTTCTCCCTTTGGATGATTTTGTGAGTTTTAATTAAAGTTGTTTCTTTTCTATGATTATGTGTTATGCAAATTTATATCGAGAGATGTTTTGCTATTGATGTTTACTATGTGACGAGAGTCGGTGTAAACCTAGATCACCATAGGAAAGATTGGATCTTTAACCTATAAGTAACGAGAGTTGATTAGGTTGAATATCTAGGTTGCTAGATTGAATAAATCTTACACCTCTGAATTGAAAGTGTTAATCTTTAAGATCGAAAGATAAAAGATTGATAGACGAATTACCTAAGAGATTGGGAATTCGTACCTTTGTTAGGTGAATCACAAGTTTAATTAAATCATCATAAGATAACCTTAGAAAGAAAGCGAGGGTTGCGGGACGGTGGATCATTGCTTGTTCTTTGTTGAATCACCATAGTCATTGTCATGGTTTTACTAGTTTTATTTATTTTCTTAGTTTGTAGTTTAGATTTATTTTTCGCAACGATCTTTCCTGGCTTTGGACTGACAATCCTCTGTCCAGTTTACTTTTCGTTTTGTTATTTTAGGTTTTAATAATAATGGTATCAATCTTAGGAAAATTAATGAACTAGATAACGACGATTCCCTGTGACTCGACTCCGGTTGTAGCTACTATACTACGATCCCTACACTTGGGGTACACCGGATTTATAAATTTATTACTTGTTTATTTTTCATTAGATAAAATCCGAGACACAAATCAGCAGCAGATTGTTCCATTAAGCCCTTACTACATGCATCCAAATGAAAATCCGTCATTAGTATTGGTTCAACCACCGATGAATGGCAACAACTATCATGCCTGGGCAAGATCAATGCGTATGGCCCTACTTTCTAAGAATAAACTTGCCTTTATCAATGGAAATCTACAAGCACCTCAAGCAGATGAAGCTGAACACCATGCCTGGGAACAGTGCAATAGCATGGTGGTGTTATGGATCCTGAATTCAGTGTCTGGTTCAATAGCACATAGTGTAATGTGGCTCAATTCAGCAAGGGAAATATGGATAGATCTACAAGAAAGATTTTCTCATGGTGATCACTTCAGGCTATCAGATTTACTAGAGGAGGTAAACTCTGTGAAACAAAATGATATGTCTGTTACTGACTATTACACTAAACTGAAAATCCTATGGGAAGAACTGTTAATAATCAGGCCTTATCCTAATTGCACTTGTAATCCTGTATGCAACTGTGGTGCTGTGAAAGTCTATAGAGATTATTTTGAATCAGAATGTGCTATCAGGTTTTTGAAAGGTTTGACTGATAACTTTGCTCCTGTGAAAGCACAAGTTATGTTAATGCATCCCTTACCTCCGATCAATCAAGTTTTTGGCATGGCAGTCAAACATGAGAGGCAATTGAGTTATTGTTTGGGGCATCCAGATAGAATTGATAATCCTGTTATGACAGCTCAAATGAGCAATGTGTATGGACAATCTGGTAATCAAATCAATCAAAACAATGTTTCTAGTGGAAGTACTCAATATCCAAAGAGGCCTATGTCCAGTAACAGAAATTTTCAGTGCACATTTTGTGGTAGACAAGGACACACTGAAGACAGATGCTATCATAAGCATGGTTTTCCTCCAGGAGGAAGGGGGAGAGGCAGAAACAACTTTGGTACTGGCAGAGGAGGTGGCAGAATTACAGCAAACTAGGTAGATGCTGAGGAAGGTACAATGACAGAATCTGGCAATCAATCTGTTACAAATATGTTCACACAGGAACAGTTGGAAGAGTTGAGAAATCTGCTACATGTGCCAACTAGTGGAAATCAAGATGAGACAGAACGCCTGATTAATCAAGCTACTGTGCTGAGTGCTAATTTTGGATCTCCAGCTGCCGGTAAGTGTGCTGGTAAGTTTGCACAACCTAAATCAAAACAGTGGATTATAGATTCAGGTGCATCTGATCATATAACATGTTCTCTTAGCCTGTTTTCCTCTTATGTTACCATTCCTCACACCAATGTCACACTGCCTAATGGAAACCAGACTAATGCCACACATAAAGGAATTGTAAGACTTACACCTGAACTCACATTATTAGATGTCTTTTTTACATACCTACATTCAAACACAATTTGCTTTCACTTAGTAAACTTTTACACAGTAGCAAATATCTGTTCTTTTCACTCATAATCATTGCTTCATTCAGGATCTTATGACCAAGAAGAAGATTGGATCAGCTAGACATTATCATGGCGTCTACTACCTGAATTACAATGATTCTCATCCTCCATCAAACTCTATACCTACATCAAACCATGTGAAGTCTGTAACACCTTCTGGTAGGCTTGATGCCTATGTGGCATCTTAGGTTAGGGCATATGTCAAATAAAGTGGTCAATGATGTTGCTAAAGGGTACACTCAACAACTGGGCATTGACTACCATGACACTTATGTTCCAGTTGCTAAACTCACAACAGTGAGGATCTTAATGGCAGTAGCAGGCACAACTAAATGGCATCTAGAACAACTGGATATCAATAATGCATACCTACATGGAGATTTACCTAAGAAGTTTATATGAAAACTCCACCAGGGTACCACACTACTGTACCTAATGCTGTGTGCAGGCTCAAAAAATCCCTCTACGGTCTTAAACAAGCAGGACGTCAATGGAATGCAAAGCTAACAACTTACCTACTTTCCCTGGGATTTCATCAATCAAAAAGTGATTACAGCCTATTCACTACCGGACATCATGATACTTTTGTAGCTCTTCTCGTCTATGTCGACGACATCATTTTAACAGGGCCCAACTTCAACATAATTCAAGACATCAAAACACAACTTGACAGAGAATTCAAGATTAAAGATGGGAAAGCTACATTACTTTTTAGGGGTAGAAGTTGCAAGAAGCAATAAAGGCATCACCTTATCTCAACGCAAATACACGTTGGATCTCCTTTCCGAGTATGGACTCCTCGCATGCAAACCAGTTTCGACCCCTATAATCACAAGCAGCAAATTAGCCAAGAATGACTCTCCACCACTGGCAGATAATACTCGATATCGGAGTTTGATTGGAAAATTGATATACCTAACCTTCACTCGGCCAGATATCAGCTATGCCGTTCAGCAATTGTCTCAATTTCTAACCACCAGCAAGCTGATACTCGTCTGTTACGGTTCTTGAAAAACTCTCCAGGACAAGGATTGCTCTATCCTGCCGAATCTGATAACTCCGGTCAATCTCGAATTTCTTCATTCAGTGTTGCCGCTTACTCCGACTCCGATTGGGCTGGGTGCCCAGATAATCGACGATCTATTACTGGCTGGTGTATATTTCTGGGGAGATCTCTCATTTCATGGAAAGCCAAGAAGCAAAGCACGGTCTCAAGAAGCTCGGCAGAAGCTGAATATCGAGCTCTCGCCGCCACTTCTTGCGAATTACAATGGTTAGTGTTCATTTTGTCTGATTTGGGCATAAAACCACAGCTTCCCATCCCATTATTCTGTGACAACCAGAGTGCGTGTCACATAGTTGAAAATCCCGTGTTCCACGAACGCACAAAACACATAGAACTCGACTGTCATTTTGTGCGTGATAAATTCCAAGCTGGACTTCTCGTACCTCGGTCTATCCCCACTCAACAACAATTAGCAGATATATTCACCAAGCCCCTTGATGGTCCACGATTCAATCAACTATCTCAACACCTCGGTCTTTACTCCATTTACTCCAAGTCCAGCTTGCGGGGGGGTGATAAAGGATAGCAGCAGCAGCACAATCTACACAAACTTAAAGGGAAAAAGCACAACTTGCGACACAAGTTTGGTTGTTTACATTGGAAAGAATATCCACAAAATATTCCATTCTTGACTGGGAATATTCAGGGAATATTCCATTGACCAGAATATTCCATGGAATATTCTATGTAGATATTTAGCTAGCTACCAATAAGTATAAATACCAGAAATGTAACATGTAAATACCATTCAGAAAATAAATAAACCAGTTTATCATCATTATAAATTTTTTTTTAAAACTGTATTTTAAAGATTTTAACAGAAAAATAGTATTGTATGATATACTCTTTTGTTACTATAAAATACAGATTCTGTAAAATTCATTTACATTACCGTAGTTGAACAGATTCAATAAATTTTACTTTATATCTACCATATTATGTAGAATAGAGAATCTGATTTATTTTATCTGAACTATAGATCCTGTAAACTAGAAAATTATGTATTTAATATTGTACAATACAGAAATTGTTAAGAATATCTGATACAAATACTCTAAACTTCAAGAAATTATAAACTTTTGCTATTAAAAAACAACATGTAACGACCGAAAATTCCTATTGACATGGTTCAAATTTTTGAACAACAAAGTTTGGAATGGCTCCAAATGTTGAGACCATAGTTATTTGGGTATGGCTCAAATAGCAGCACCATAAAATTTGGAATGGTTCCAAATTGTTGGGACCACAAAATTGATAGCATCAACGTAAAGGTTTTAACCAAGCAATTTTCTTTTCATACTTCTTTGTGATGGTGATGAAGATATGTAACTATGAATTCTTAAGTTATGATGAACTTTGAGATATTGCAGTGCTTGGGGTAATTGAACAAACTGATAGAAGCATTCAAATCATATAAGCAAGACAACCAAGATTTATACATGTTCCTTCCACCAGATAGAAAACACCCCCAGTGTTGAAGTCAATCATGTACCTGACTGTATGTATGTGGACATGTGGTTTCTCATATATATATAATGATAACTTATGCCACTTTTGTAATCAATGTTCTCACACGAGTATTTTCTTGGCCTTTAATTTAAAAAGCACATACTTTGTATGTATGTTCAAAGTATATAAAAGTTTAATTATGTACCTCCCCGTGAGCTTAATAATTTGGGAGAAATTGTAATTCAACATGATAGCAAAACCTCTTAGATTTTAGCTTTTATTTTCCGGACGACTTAGATTTTAGCAAAACCTCTTGACATCGGATGTAATGATCACATGGTTTCTAGCACAAATGTTCTCACGCAGACTAGACATGTAACAATACATACGTTTATCTACCAAATTGTACAAAAGTTCAAGTCACCCACATAGAAAAAGGAAATGCTGTTTTGTCCTCTTTATTAATCTTGAAAGATGTATGTTGTGTCCCTTTATTTTCATCCAAACAGAAATTATATTAGTGAACATTTCATACATTCATCATGTATTGCCATTTTTCTAAATAAATTATGCCTCTATTCCATTTATCAGAAATTCAAAACAATTATCGTCGCACAAATTCATGTTGTTTAATTTGTCCTATGACAAAACAAACATGGCGTTACATTTTCCTTTTTGCTCCATCACTACTACATCATGTTTTCCGTTGATTCATGTGAACATTTGAGGAGGATATCAGCTACTAGCCATTACAGGTGTCTAATATTTTTTCACAATTGTTGATAATTATACTCATTGTACATGAGACTATATCTTATGTGTAATAAATCTGAAACTAAAGACATGAAGTTCTTCAATTTGTGAGCCTATAACAAAATGCATGAGAAGAAAGCAAATTGAAGGCTAAAACGTGAATATTCATGTTCAATTTGGCAAATTTGTGTATTGCATGGATATATATAACAAAAATGCATGAGAAGAACTTCAATCTGAAACGTGTGCCTAAAACGTGAGCCTATAACAAAATGCATGAGAAGAAAGCAAATTGAAGAACTTCAATTTGTATGAGACTTCAATTTAGTGAATATTTTCTCACAATTTTTGCTCTATTTGCTTTCTTCTCATGCATTTTTGTTATAGGCTCACGTTTTAGGACACAACACATGTTGAAACATAAAATGTTGAGAGCATCTAACCTTTAAGTATAGGCCTTCAGCAACTAATTTCACCAGTGAAAGACGAACAAAAGAAAACAAACAAATCCCAATGATCTTCTGGCCTGCTTACCATTAACCAGATGCTTCCTTGAATTTAAGATTTTTTATGAGGCCGGATTGTCTTTTCCATATCGATTCTCATTATTCATATCGCCCTAATGAAGTTTATTCTGACACTTGTATTGTTGACCAAAAATTTAAGAAACAATCATAAATATATGGGTTCTATTCGCATCCCATTTTTACTACTGACACCCTATTACTCCCGACACCACAAAAATTACTTCGAAACCACGTATTTTTTTAATGAACGCAACATCAATGTGGTCTTCAATAGCAACAACAGTATCACCGACATTTCCGTTTAGAAACGAAAGTAAGTCAGTGGCACCGACGTTCACGTTATAAAAGTGTCACAACTTACAAACGCCAGTCCACTGACGTTGATATCTCAAATTAAGGAACGTCAGTGATAGTGTGGTGCCGGAAGTAAAAAACAAGAATATATGTATGGTGTCGGAACCGGGATGGATGTCGAACTATTTCGGAAGTTTAAATAAAAAACGTCGTTTCATTTGTGTTTTATTTTTTGGTTTTTGTTTTTTATTTTTATTTTATTTTCTTCAAAAAATAAAACACAAAAAAACGTCGTTTTTAAAAAAACAGGTTGTCGGAACTAAATAAAAAATAAAAAAAAAAAAAAAAGGTTGTCAATAGAACCCACCTGTATATATTTCAGGAAAAACAATATATTGCACATCAATTTCTGTTGTAATACACCAGATAGAAGAAGAGCAAAAAAAAAATTTGAAGATGTCCGGAGGACAAGCTCAAAAGCCATGCATTCTAGCCATCCCTCTACCATTTCAAGGCCACATCAATCCTATGATGCAATTATGCAAACGCTTAGTTTCAAAAGGTCTAAGAGTCACCCTGATTACTACCGGTGCCATCCCAGGTGCATCGGAGAAAGACAACGAATTAAATTCAGTAGACGTTGAGCTTTTTGAGGAGTATACCGGTGAAATTGAGGCCGACGACATTTCTGCCAATATAGAACGCTTTCGCATGACAATAACAAGTCAATTGGCTGATTTTCTTGACAAGAAAGCAAGTTCTGGTGATCCTGTCAAAGTTATATTGTATGATTCCTTGATTACTTGGGGTTTGGATCATGTTCAAAGTTTAGGCATTCCAGCGGCTGTGTTCTTCACTCAGTCTTGTGCGGTAGCGAACATTTACAACAGCGTTTTTCGTGGGGAACTGACGGTGCCTTTGGATTATAATAATAAGCATAACATAATCTCACTCTCCTCAATGCCGGAAATGGAGGCAAATGATCTGCCTTCTTTTGTTTCTAATTCGACTGCATATCCAGGTATTTTAGAAGGTGTCCTTTGCCAAAACAACAGTCTTGAAAAGGCAGATTGGATCTTGTTCAATAGCTTTGACGATCTTGAACACGAGGTATATATATCTATCATATGTAGCTAGCTTTCATATTGATGAATTCTTTGCTTGATTAAATAAAAGATTTCTGCTTCTAAGTTATAACACCGTTTCTTTTGATCTGATACAATGTACATGCCACAGGTCTAAATGTTCATAGATTTTGTAATTACATCAAGTTTGACTTGTCTGGTTCTTGACCATATATAGGATTGAAAATATTGGATCTAAGTTTGACTTGTTTGTTACGTAACTGCAATTAGGTAGTGAGCCATCTGAGAAACTTGTACCGGATCAAGACAGTTGGACCAACAATTCCTTCCATTTATCTTGACAAGAGATTGAAGGGAGACGACGCTTATAACTTCAATCTCTTCCAATCAGCTAGTGAAAGATGCATGAAATGGCTAGACACGAAGCGTATTGATTCAGTCATGTATGTATCATTCGGGAGTCTTTCGGATCTAAAACAAGATCAGATGGAGGAGATAGCAACAGGGATAATAATGAGCAATTGTGACTTCTTGTGGACAGTAAGGGCAACTGAACAGAGCAAACTTCCAAGCAGCCTGCAGATGTTTGTGGCAGAAGAAAGAGGGCTAATAGTGGAATGGTGTCCGCAACTCGAGGTCTTGGCACACGAGGCTGTGGGATGCTTCTTTACACACTGTGGATGGAATTCAACTCTCGAGGCGTTGAGTTTGGGAGTCCCGATGGTAGCTTTACCGTTATGGATTGATCAACCGACGAATGCTAAGTACATTGCAGATGTATGGCAAGTGGGATCTCGAGTTAAGGCCGGGGAAGACGGGATTGTTAGTAGAGATGAAGTGGAGTCCTCTATAAGAGAAGTTATGTATGGGGAGAAAGCAATTGAGTTGAAGAAAAATGCACTGAAATGGAAGGAATTGGCTATGAAGGTTGTGTGTAAAGGAGGAAGTTCTGATCAGTGCATTCAAGAATTCGTTGGTGATGTTAAATCCCTTGCTTGAGCAGAAACACATGCAGTCTACTTGATACTCTAAATTAAATTAAAGATCTCCACAATGTGATATTGTGATGTGTTTCATTAATTTCTTACCACTAATGTATTAATTGGTAATATAGTATACATCAAATCAAAATTGGTTACATTGATGAAAAACAATAGGCATCGGCCGAGCTAACTAGAATATATTGAAAACACTACTGAAAACGCAAAATTTGTGCAACAAGTCAATACAATTGGTGGCACATAGCTTAGGGCATTTTACTATTATTTATTTTTACTACTTTAATTGTCCCTATTGTTTTACCTATATAAGGACCTATTGTACTTGTACTCTTCATTGTTCAATGAAATACATCTTCTATTTTACGTTTAAGATGGTATCAGAGCCTGTAAACTCATCTCTCGTGTTTTCCCATCCTCTCCCTCTGTAAAACCCTTCCATTTTTCTTCGATACCCAAACCCGATCAACCATGGACACCGGCGAACATACTCATATCTCCTCCACCACCGCCTCCACTACATCCTCTCTTCTCTCCTCCTATCATATTTTTAATCCTTCTTCTATGATTTACATTACAAAACTTACACGTCAAAATTATCCTCGCTGGTGTGCTCAAATTCTCCATTATTTACGTGGCCAAGGTGTTCTTGGCAACATTGATGGATCTATTCCTCCGCCCTTCCTCAATCGTCGAAGATGGTGTACGCAAGCCTATCCCTGCCTATGATCGTTGGTCCAACAAGATAGAATGATCCCGTAGAGAATTTTGTAATTGTTGATTTTAGTATAATTTGTAAGTAACCTGATTATATCATCCAAATATAACAAAATATTTCTCACATGCGCTCATGATATCAGAGCGGGAGGTCGTGGTTTCAATCCTTGCTACCAACACTGTCTTCCTATTTATATTGAGAAAGTGTTAAGCCTCTTTGTTGGCCTTGTATTTCTTTTATATGCCTTTGTGTGCAAGTGTTGGGTCGCTTTGTTGGCATTGTGTGCCCTTCATATGCTTTTGTGTGCCATGTTGACCCAGGCTTGTTAAAGGCTCACACTCAAGGGGCGTGTTGAAGTGTTTAAAGTGTTAGTTATCCTTCTTGTCAACTTAAGATTTTGGGAGACATGGTAATTCAACATGGTATCAAAGTATTGAAATGTACTTTTCAATCTCTCTCCAAGATTATCACTCAAAATTCAGAAAATCATGTCTTATATGTCTGCTAATTCTAGAGCAACAGGGTTTCAAACTCATGGAGATAATCCAGCATTACAGATCACTATTGATGGTCCATTGAAAATTATTACAACAAGTTTAGATGAGGTGAATAAACTTGCTAAACTTTGAGTTTTAAAACTTAGCTTAGTTGAAAGCAGGTCAGCTGAATTGCCTTGCTCATTTGAGTTTTATGTAGTGGATATTAAAGTTTTTAAAATTGTTGTTCTAAATTGTATGAGTGTGTAAATGTGCTCGGTTGTGCTGTGTAAAGGCAAGTTGCTTGACTGAATATAAAATGCAGAAAGTAAAGTGCATAAAGTAAATAGGCAAAGGTTTATAGTAGTTCAGGGTGATGTAATCCCTTAATCCACTCTTTTCTTATGATGTTCGAGGAGTTCACTATTGTTCTTGTACACAAATACAATAGATACAAAAATGATTGTCATTGGCTGATCACTGCTTAGTTTCACAATCTGAACTATCAGTCCTTCACAAGTGTCTCTGCTGCTTCACTGAAGTTGTTCGGTTGTTTCTTCAAGGGTAGGATTGCTCTACAACTGCTCCACCACACTAAATAAGCTCCTTCTTAGATAACAATGATTCAGTTGACTTCAATCATTCACACTTGCAGTGCTTCACTGATCCAAAGAACTTTGTAAAACATAGTTGAGTTGTTGAATCTTGAGGATTCTGTTTTGAGATTGATCTTGATGTAACTTGAAATTCAGTAGCTCAAATTCAAATGTTGTAATCTAAATATGATCTGGATAGAACTCAGCACTTGAATATCTTGATATAAATTTGAATGCTTTTGGAATTTTCAAAGAACTTAAGAACTCATCAGAGTAAGCAGCTAGGTCGATTTCTTAGAGTTGCAAAAGTTCAATTGTTGTTTTTCTATTGATCTTGAAGTCTTCTATTTATAGGCTCATATCCAACGTTCAAATAGCCATTTTTTGGATGCGCACAATTATTCCTCTGAAATTCCAGATGTATGATCATGTTGTTAGTGCCAGTGTCCTTCTGACAGTGACATGTTGCCAACCAATGAAATTACTTTAATATTTTGGTACTGAAATCCTTGCAACCGTCATTTATACTTGTCCATTGATTTTATGCTTGATCAGACGTCTCATATTAATCCTTATCTTTAAATATGTCGACAAAATGATCTGAATAAAGGATTAGTGGTACTTGTACTTTTTCAGCTCGGCATTTGATCAATTTTTGCTTGGCAGTCTTTCTGATCGGATGTCTTTCTGCTTGGCTTATCTTACTCATTGATTACTCAGCTAAGCTGACTTATGGATTCTGCTGGCTGTCTCTGGTTCAACTCAGCTTAGTTGTCTTGAATTTTTCATTTGATTTTAATTTGTGAGATCAGAGTACACCCTATTTCCATTACTTGAAGTTTCTCATCACATTGTCTTGGAACTTCAAGCCTTCTACAAAAGATCTACAAAGTTAATTCAAGCCATCACAGACTTACTTGAATGTAACTTTATAGCCTTGATTTAGTCTTCATTACTAAGTTTGTAACCTCAGCCTTCAACTCTTCAATCTTCAATACTGAGTTTGTACCCTCACCGATGTTTTCCTCCCTTCACTCGGCTCAAAGTTAGGATCCTAGACTCTCGCTTGGATTTACCGAAACTAGTCCTAGTCTATTGAGATCCTATCAGTTGACTGTTTCCTGATTAACCTATACAATATCAGACTCTAGCAAATCCTATACATTCAGCACAAAACATCTATAATAGCTAGTCTGACACTCATTATAAAAACATAAATATTTCTAACAATTTCCCCATTTTTGATGATACCAAAACCCTCACTTACATCAAAGCAAAAAGATAAAAACAAAACTGAAAAATTCTTGATAATTTTCATTAGAAACTGGTTCAGCTGAGTTATTACAAACTATATGAGAGAAAAGACGGATTACAATAGGATTTTATGTAAGGTTTTCTGATATGTCTTTGCAACTCAGCTAACTTTTTCTGTTGTTCAGTTGCTTGCTTCATCTTTTTTCTCCATTGTTCATTGTAACTCTTCTTCATCATATTTTATGTTTGCTTTAGACATTCTTTCTTAAACAAAAGAGAAATCTAGATCATTGATGTTCTTCCTAATTTCCCATGATCTGACTCTGGTTGCTCCTTCAAAGAAATTATTTTTGAACTGAGTTTCAAACTCACTCCGATTGATAGCAAGGGGTTCATGTTCTTGAATATTATACTTCTTTTGTTTCTTCAATTGTTCTTTTCTTCTTCTATGCTTGCCAGACATCTTCTTGGATCAAATGAATAAATCCAGGCCGTATTCATGTGTATAGACAAAATAAGGCTTCTTCCTTAGAATAAATACTCTCTTGAATTCAGCCCACAAAACATATGTTAAAGTCCATCTTCCTAGTGCAGGTTGGCTGTATTTTGTAATCAGCTCAGGATCAGAAAGTTGGTGTGCTATTTTCCTACACTGAACTAGACAGACTGAATGCTTGGTTGTATCTATGTACTTGGCCTTGAAAATGTTCCTTGTGCATCTTTCCTTGGATCCTGTGTTTTGCCAGCTGCTTTGCTTAACTGCTTAGATTTTTCAGTTTATCCATGTGTTGTAGCTTCAACTGATACTGCCTTTATTTTTCAAACTTCCCCATTTTTGGCAGCAGCAGAAAATTGAGTCGTCACAAGCTCAGAACCTGTCATGACTTGTAATAAGATAGGCAAACTGACTTTCCATTTTGTCCATCCTAGTCCCAGCAGATTCAACATCTTGACTAGATCTTCATCCAGCTTTTTCACATGCTTGGATAGAGTTTTGTCTTGGCTTCTCACAAAGCTATCTAACTTGATCAGAATTTAGTCTTGTTCTTGAAAATTGTTCTCAAGAACATCCATCTTTGAATATGTGGCTTCAGTAGTTCTTCCTTTGTTTTCTACTAAATTCATCAAATCATTCATTCTCTTCTCTTTATTTATGAGTTTGTCTTGCAATTTATTCAACATTTCTCTGAAGTTATACTCGGTAGTTGTCTCGGGTTCTTCAACAAAAGGTTCACGTTCACGTATTCTTCTCACTTCTATAGCTCTTAGTAGATTTTCAAGTAGTCTAGGCTGCTCAACTTCTTCATCACTAGAATTATCAGTTGCAAAATATGGTTCTGGATATTCTCCAAGTAAAAAATCCATAAAAGGACTAGTTGTAGGTCTAATAATACCATATGTGAATGTTTTCCCTTGAGAAAACTGCAAGCCATCCTCAGGATCTACTATCTGATCCTCAGTTGCCCGGCATGTTTCAGTAAAAACAGGATCAGATGTTTGTGACTCAGCTGCCTTTCCAACATGATCAAGAACAAGATCAGACGTTTGCAACTCAGTTGTCCTTCCCTTAGCTACTAATACAATAGCTGTCTGTGACCCAGCTAATATATCCATTTCAACCGTTGTTGGGGTTCAGTAGATACCTGCAAGTCAATAGGTTCTGAACTTCCAACTTGTCGATTTGAGCATCAGCTGATTGGTTCTCGGTAGACTAAACCTCAACTGTACTTGGCACAACTCTATTAGATAAATCTTTGTTGCTCAATCAGATGCATGCTTCAAACTTACATCTGTATTAAACAAAACTTACTCATCAGCAGATTTGTCAGCCCCACTGCATTCTCCAACTGTAACATTTTGTGTAATGTCCAATGAATTTCTGATGCCTTTCTGTAAATCATCTTCACCATCTAAATCATTATCATCATCATCATCCGGTTTACCTTTAGGCTCGAAGATGGTGATTCCCTTGTTCTTCATTCTTGCCTTATGCAAAACCGTTTAAAATAATCCTTGCAGTATCCATTTTGCAGTCTTATGATCAATACCCAGTAATTCAAACACCCAATCTTCTTTTGTATGCATCAGCTCAGTTGTGGCCATCTGATCTCTAGATTTGCTCATCATCCAGGCCACATAATTTGTCAACTGATCTGTATCCGATATAAGCATTGTTGTTTCAGCAATCTTAGCATCAGCAGCACTGGGAACTTCAGTTGTAATGGTGTTATCAGTGTTCCCCTAAGCTGAAGTAGGTATTGCGAGGTCCACATTGATGATAACACACTAAATGGTACCAATAATTATACCCTTATTCACCCTGAATTCTGCTCAAGAGAGGATAGATAGGCTTGTTATTATGTGGAATATATGTTAAATGCTATGTGCATGTTTCCAGGATCGTAATTCTGCATCTATGTTATTTTCCCGAAGATTTGATACTGTTTTGTCTCGTTTTGCGTGTTTTATAGGATGTACCAGATCTGGAGCATTGGAGAATGGATCTGGACCAAAAGAAGTATATTGGGCCAAGTGATTGAATTCCAAGAAGAAGTTTGCTGAAGAAAAATAAGAAAAGTCGGCCCGGTTTACCGAGGGCTAGGCCCGGTAAACCGAGGACTTGTCGGACACGAAATTGATTTTGCCGCCTCTACTAGGTTGGTTAGGGTTGTAGAGAGTCTTAAGTCGGTCATTGTATCTATATAAGCCCGCATTATCAGATTATTGCATAACTTTTCATTAGTATTACAATCATATATACACTTTTGATGAAATAAAATTATTCCAAGCTTTTGAGGAGTTGTTTCTGTTTTTCTTCCTTTCTCCACCATCTCTAGCTTGAGTAGATCGAGCTAGATCTCCATTGTTGAAGGTATGAAGCTTTGAACGTTCATTTTTGTCTTCAATATGGTAGATCTGTTCGTATTTATATGTTTTAGTTAATCTGCATGTTTAAAGACCCCATAATTTACATTAGAATAATTGTAATTGAGCAATGTAGATCCAAGAATAGGAAAAGCTGACCCCGGTAACCCGGCGGTCTATACCGGTTTACCGAGGCATTATTTCGAAAACCTAAAAACGGGATTCACTACAGCTACGTTGATCGACATGTTTAATTAACAGTAGGTTAGATCTGGCCAATCTGCTTATTGTAATCGTAAACTGGCATGAAATACGAATAGTGAAGTGCTAAGTTTGGACATAGTCTTGAATGGACCCTAGGAACGTGTTGATCAACGTCGACAACTGTCTAGGCGGGTTAGCGGTATGAGTTAGCGCTCGATATCGGCAATTCTAGTTCTTTATGCGTATGGGCTAATACGGGCCAATTAAGGAGGGTAGCTTGCATATAGATTGTCTACTATCATTGTCGGAGTAGATAGGAGTAGGAGTTGCACCCGTAGCTGATAATGATAATTAAAACGAAAGCTCGCGATTAATTTAAGGAAATTATGTGGGGAAGTAAACGTAACGATTACTTAATCCAAGTTAGTAGATCGGTGAGAAGAGGGGGACAAATACCAAGTTTGTTTTCTTATTGTTCATTGTTGGTCCATGACCGCCTCTATGTTGCTTCTTAATTAGGTTATAATCGTTTATACTTATATTTGCATTGTCTCTGTGGGATCGACTTTGACTCGCAATTACTATACTACGATGTACATAGTATTCTTGCTAGTAATATCGACGTTAGTGACTTACACGCGATCAAGCCTCAAATTTCATCTTCTTTTGATTTTCAACTCGTTGATTTGGCTCAACTGATTGTGTTGTCTCAACTGACTTTCTGGTTTTATCTGATATTTGGGGCTCAGCTGACTGCCTAGATTCAGTTGTCCTGGATTTCTTTTTATTTTTGTTCCTCGCAAAGGGTTGTTCATCTTCTTCTCCTTGTTCTTTAGAAACACTCTACTCAGACGTGCCTTTGGAACGCTTGATCTTCATAAAATTCACTTTTGTTGGCTTAATGTGGGGAACACTCTGTGCATCAAGGATCAACTGAACAACAAATCCAAAGGGTCTGATGAAACCTTCTTGTCTTCTTGGATTTCTCCGTTGCCTCAAGACTAATCTATTTCTTGTATTGCTCCTTGAGTTGTTTGAAGGCATAACGGGCCCAATTGAACTTTATCTTGCAGTAGATTATGGCCATTAGATCAATCTTGATCCAAACAAAATATTAAAACTCCCAGAATTTCCAATATATCATTGTGCTATATAGCCATTGGCTCAGCAATCCAAACTCATCTTTAATATCTTCAAAGAAGCAGTAACACTAAAAGGTGTGTCCTTGTTCAACACCGTTATATCCCACAAAGCTGGTCTGTCAATTTTCAGGTCTTTGGGATCATATAATCCAAAAAGTTTCATGATCACTCTTTCAGAAAGTTTTACATCCACTCCATGTACTGCAGTACTGATCTCTTTTATGTTATCACCATCACATACATCCTCATAGAACTGACAAATATCATCACAACTTAAATTTTGAAGTTGTATGTTGAGACTATTTTCCAGCCTTTCATTTTCAGCAATCCTTGATGACGATCTATTTAGTGTTATATCTCATACCCGATTTGACCCTGAATTATGCTCAATTGATAAAAAAACGGTCTAGTATTGTATGAAATATGTGTCAATTGCATAGTGACTAGTCCATGGTTTGTGATTCTGCATTTGAATGTTTTACCTTTGGAATCAATAATGTTTTGCTTTGTTTTGCGTGATTTTCAGGCAATGCCATTTCTAGGAGCAATGATAAAGTGGATCAAAGCTGAAGATTGCTTATTGGGCATAATGGAAGAGGTCTAGAAAGAGAATCTGTTGGAATTGTGGAAAATTGGCCCAGCCACGGCAGGAGAAGGGACGCAGATCACCGTCTTTCGGGAACATCTTAAGTCGGCTAGGGTTTTTCCTAATGTTTAAATCGGCTAACACAGTCTATATAAGGCCTGTAACAGCTTATTATTTACATATACATTTATGCTCGCAAGTTGTAACTCATATACAACTTTATTCTTATGAAATAAAGTTTCTTTGATTTTATTTTGAGTTTCTTTTGGTTCCCTTCTACCCCTAAGCCATCAAATAGCTTGAGTTGATCCAGTTAGGCTTCCATTGTTGAAGGTATGAAGCTTTGAACATTATGTCATGTATTTAATGTGGTTGTTTAGCTTTGTTTCAGCGTGTTGTAATTAATCTACATGTTTAACGATCTTGTAATTCACCAGTAATATCTAGAATCATTATATGTGACCCGAAGTATGAGTCACCGCACTTGCGGCGGCGGTCTTTACCTCCGCGGCGGTGCAACCCTTAGAACCCTAATTCTGGAGGTTCGGCCTCATCTACGTCTGATCGACAGGTTTAACCTAAGTTTAGTTAGATCTGGTCAATCTAGTATTTGTCATCATAAATTAGCATGAAGAAACTTTGTTAAAGTACTAGTTAGGACGTAGTCTGATCGATCTTTAAGTACTACCAAAATAATGTCTTGGCACCTTTCTTTGCACCTACATCAGTGCATGTTGCTTTTCAAATAGCCAAAAGCAATCGTCATTCAATATTGTTCTCATCTTTTACTTTTGTTTTTCTTTTAGATTTTATTTGTAACGATGTATGGGGGACCCTTGTGCTAAAGATTCTATTTATGGTTCTAAATATTGTGTTAGTTTTCATGATGATCACATTAAATATCTTTTGTTTTATCCATTATGTCTTAAGTTTGATGTTGAACCAACGTTTGAACAATTTAGCACTTTGGTTGAGCGGCAATTTAATACGAAACTTAAATCGAACCTGGCTGATTGTGATGGTGAATATTGACGCTTAAATAAATTATTTGCATCTTGGGCATTGAGCATCGCATTTAATGTCCTCAAATTTCTGAAAAAATTGTTCCATTGAGCAACATCACCGTCAAATTGTAGAAAGCGGCCTAGCTTAACTTACCCACTCACATCTTCCCTTAGCATATTGGGAAGACGCTTTTCTCACTTCCACCTACATTATACATAGTCTATTACTAAGATTCTCAACTTTAAATATCCATATAAAATGGTCAATCATCACTCCCCCGATTACAATTTTCTTCACGTCTTTGGTTGTACTTGTTCACCTAATGTTCGTCCATACAATAACCACAAAATGGACTTTTGTTCAAAGACATGTATTTTTCTCGGATATAGCCTTCATCAGCATGTGTATAAATGTCTCGAACTTAGTACGGTTGCATAAATAATTCTCATCATGTCATGTTTGATGAGTCATCTTTTCCATATACTCAATCTCCTCAATCATCTTCCTCCAACAATCCACCTATTGTTTCTCTTCCACCTACCATAAAATTACCTTCTCTTCCCAATTCACAGCCCCCTCCTACGACCCACACCCTTCCTTCACCTTTTGTTTCTGGTCCATCTAACCATTGGTACCTTTCGGCCCACTCTTCTTATTGATTGTGCACAATCTTCGTCCGTGACTCTAACTCGTCTTCGGCTGGCTCACCTCCCCCGCAACCGCATCCAATGTATGCGCATACATGATATAAAACAAATAATCTTAAGCCCAAGCAATGGACTTTTGACTATGTTTCATACATGCTCCTTAAATACTTTTCTACCTCCCTTCAACCCTCTAAACCTTCTTCGGTTTCTGAAGCTTTGAAACACCAAAAATTGAAGGATGCACGAGGGATGAATTTAAGGCTTTGGTCCACAACGGTACTTTGGATCTTGTTCCATATTCGCCTACTATAAATGTCCTTCGTAACAAATGGGTCTTATGTATTAAAAGGCATACGAATGGTCGTATAAAGTGTTATAAAGATTGTCTCGTTGCAAAAGGGTATACTTTTGATATACTTTTGTAAAATAAATAAATAAACGCGTTTTCAAGTGAAATGTAATTTACAAAATTAAAAAATTTAAAGAACAGCTTGATGAGTTACGATGTTTTGGTTGAAGAAGGAAGTAGATTGCTCCCGTTTTATGGTTCTTCTCCGGTGAACTTTTCCGGTGCTTCTTCAAGTTTGCTGCAGTTTTTATCTATTTATTTTTAAAATGACTTATGCAACGGAAGGAAACAAAAAAAAAAAAAAAAAAAAAAAAAAAAATCGTTGAATGTGGTGCCAGAAATAAATATGTGTTGTCGATAGACAACCTTTTTTTTTTTATTCAAGCTAAAAGAATTCGTAAAACTCAAATCAATACACATTTAAAATAAATAAAAATAATCAACAAACTTATATATGCAGTTTTTATACACATAAAAAAGTGACCCTAGAGCCTCCGATTACATAAGGACTCCGTGCAAATTGAATATTTATAGGTTCTGCACTTTTTATACTTTGGGTGCGATAGATTTTGGGGGTGCCAAATGTTGTGCATGGAATTGGTATGCTACAACTATAACTGTTTGGACAAAAGTTTTCATCGGTATTTAAAGAAAAATGGGGTTTCACTAAACACTATTAAGACTAAGAATCGCTGTAGTGTTGCTCTTAAATTGGATTGAATGTATGAATTTGAGGAGTCATTGTAAATTGAGTCTCAAAACACAGTGCTGATTATCAAAACGGAACGTTACATTGAACGCAAGATATTTCTCTAAATGGAAAACACAACACACAATTCAGAGTGAAAAGTTTCCAAGAACACACGACCAAGACCGTCAAAATTGATACTTTTAGGGGGGGGGGGGGGGGGAGAGAGAATGGAAGACCCAGAATCATGGGAAATTCTTGAATGGATCCACTACATTGCACTACATCCTTAAACAGGTGTCATTTGTATAAACAGAAACACGACACTTGTTCAACGATACAGCACAATACTAAGTTCGTCCTCAAGCATTTCCCTAGAATAAAACCTTAGGGATATCTTCCAACAACTCAACCGAACAGAAACAACAAACGTTATCTACGACTCTCAACAGAATCTTTTCATGAGATATAAAACAGACAGCAAAAAATTCCAAACAAGCTATATAAGTCTAAAGATTCACCATTTTTGATAAGAAATCTGCCATGCACTTACAGTTGCACCTCTCTACCAAATATCCAGCTGAAAGGGATTTTCGGTCCTTGTTTAGCCCTTGCTTGGGATCTCTCCTCTAATCTTCTGATTCTTGGGGCTAACCCACAGACATAATCCTGGGCTTTTCGGCCTTCTCCTGATAACCCTGCCAGATCAGGAACTTTCCATCTGCTAACTAAGAACTCCAATATGTCAGCATAGTCTTTTGCAGTATAAACACCAAGCCTCTGAGCAACAGCTGAGAAGTTTTCAAAAAGATTATCGTCGCGTCCATCATACATCAGGTGTGCTGGCATTGAGATTTTCTTCTTCATCATGTCAGCAAATGCAAGCACCGTCCCATCCGGGTCGATTTCAAATAGCTTTTCAACAATCTTGGTGTAAGCGGTTTCATGGCGTTTCTCATCTGCGGCAATTGTACCGCAGATTTTGGCCAACTTGAGGTCCCCATGTTCCTTGGCTTGACGGGATGTGTTTCCATGGGAGATGAAGGTTGCCCTCTCTTGGAATGATGTGTAGATGAATCCTAGGTACGGACTGTTTTCAGTCCGAGGATCCTACAAGAAAGAGACCATCTGCTTACTAAAAGTTGAAAAAATGATACAAATCTCCAGAAGCAAAAACATACATGTGCAAGAGGGGAAGGGGGTAATGTGGGTGGGTGGTTAAAGAGCTTCACTTAGATCAGATTCCTTTATCAAGTTGTCAAAAGAGAAACCTAATGGTACAAAAACAGAGAATAGAATCTCACCTTGTCTCTTCTAATTTCTACCAAATTTTAAAATACTGAGGAAGTTCATAAAAACAAACAACGAACAAAAGAGGCATATAATTATTCAAGAGTCTCACCATTCCCGAACCAATCAGATATTGAATTGTTTTCTCAATCTGTCTCATGTCAACACGACCGGACAAGTAGAGATACTTGTTGAGAAGATCACCATGTCTGTTCTCTTCAGCAGTCCAAGCCCTTGTCCAAATAGCCCAAGGAGTTGGACTCGCCCCTGTTTCATCTCTGACTCCATCCAACGTGTTCAGCATCGTTTGATATGTCGGAAGGGCTTCTTCTGTGATCATGTCTCCCACTAAAACCACAAAGTAATCATCTGGGATCTCCTTGGCCCGCTCCCTCAATTCTTTCACTTGATCATGAAATCCGTCTGAAGCAGGATCTGGTAAGAAATCCTGAGGTTGCCAGCAGTTCTCTACAGGCTTCAAGTGAACCAGAAGGTTTTCCTTAGCCCAATCTTCCATATCTTTAAACATCTCAATCTTTTGAGGTGGCATTGAGTGAGTTACTTGCACATGAACCTCCCGGGGAGGAGTAAACGGCTTCTTGATGCTTTGGACCTCCCTAAACCACATAATACGAAAACCACTTAGAACAGTAAAACCTGCAAATGAAGCTCACAGGCAAAATTCATGGCTTTGTAATATTTTTTAACCTCACAAAGCAATGAATGATGACTATGATAGTTAAGAGACCGTACGGTAAAGAACAAAATGAAAGTGACAGCAGTGTCCTCTGCCAGAAAAAAGTTCTACAGAACAGTCATTGAGATTCAAAACTATAAGATGCAAGCATACAGGATAACATCAAAAAGGAGTACATCATCTGCATCTCAAAAATGTACACGTAACACATCAATACTCCACTATGTCCAATTTTAACTCAAGTGTATTGGCTGTGGATAAATTAAGGTTCTCTCACTGCACTAAATAATCTCAAATTATGAACCAATGATTTCTTGATTCAACTTGAAACTTTGTTAACTACCTTAGAAGATGATTAAGTAAAGCTAAGACCATATCTTCCAAGACTGAAATTAAATTAGATCAGCTTAAAAGAGTTCATAGAGTATTTTTAGGTTTCGGAGGACACAATTACAAGGATATCATTTTAAAACACCTGCTCCGGCCCTCTGAGACTTTGACAATGAATCTACAGGCTTCTAATACAGCACTCAGACGCACACACATAGGAAAGGTAAGTAAAAAGAGAAAATATGAAGAATATTAGTCTCAAAATATCTGTAAAGAATAACAGAAAATAATCAGAAAGATAAATAATGTAAAGGTCCATACACTAATACACTGACGGGAATAACATTCTACATAAGTTTCATTAAGATTGCTCATCCTTGGATGCAAAGACCAATAAGACATCTACTTCCATTTACATATGACGAAGAAGGCATCGACTTGTAAACACACCTATATTTGACGACAAAGGCAAGTGACACATAAGGATAGAACTCTCAACTGGAAGTGATACTCAGGTTAGAAAAGGGAAATGCTTCACGATATTTATCATCCATAATCTAATGATAGGTCGGACAATACATGGGAACTAAGATTGAACAGCGGTCAACATGGTTTTACTTAAAAGCGTACTTAAAAGACTCGTGATTAAGTACATTGTGTAATTAAAAGACTCGTGATTAAGTACCTCGTGAACTTAGAAGGCTCGTGATTAAGTACATCATGTACTTAAAAGACTCGTGATAAAGAACATCGTGCACTAAAAGGACTCGTGTTTAAGTGCACTGTGTAGACTTTCGATTGAATACATCATGTACTCAAACGACTCATGACTAAGTAAATCGTGTACTTATAAGACTTGTGATCAAGTAAATTGTGTACTCAGAAGACTCGTTATTCAGTACCAGGTACATCATGTACTTAGGCGACAAGATTACATACATCTTAAAAAACTTGTGATAAAGTACATCTTAAGAAGCTCATGATTAGGTACATCTTGTTCTTATAAGACTCGGATCAACATTATTCCACACCAGCAAACGGTCATGCATGGCCCTTCCCAGACCTCTGCCTAAGCAATGCTTCTAAACACCAGGCTGCCCTTTGTTATATGGCACAACCCCGATTTTAGAGTCAAAGGTTTTTAATACCAAAAATACTAAGACATTCTAACTTTCATCAGTCTCTTGCGTTGTACAGCCCATCATCCACATGAGAAGGAAGAAAACTAAACAAAAACAAATCTGGAAAAAGGGAGTGGAAATCTTATTAGGCACTCAGAATGCACCAGACCTATTACACACAAGATCTTACATCATATGTCCTGATATATTAGAGAAGTATCTGGTGTGAGAACTTTTCAGTACCGAATTCAATTGCGGATATCATTTCCACAAGAAATGCAGAATTCTTCTTCTTCTTTGTATATCCCGGGATTAGAAAAACTTGAAAAGACAAGGGATATACATAATACATACATACCGTCCGACGCATGCACAGACTATTCATTCAGAAATGGTACTAATTAAACATTAATCACGAAAAAAAAAAAGATTAAAACTCAAAGCATGAACAATTGAATTGATTAATTATCATAATACAAAACAGGAATTCCAGATAACTGATATTCTTTCCAAGAACCATATTAAATACCAAATTTTTTGAGAAAATGTACTTGGTCTGAGAGCCAACAGTTGATGCCATGAGGAATTTGGGAGATCTGCGGTTGGCCATCGGAGGAAGGGAAAATGAAGGCCACGTTTGTGATTGAAAGCCGATGGCATTAAGCTTCAAGGCCATTTTTGCTCTCGTCTTCCTCTTACCGGCTTTGGGCTTGAGGTCCTTTCTTTGGCTTTGCTTTTCCTCCACAGAACTCAAATGTGAGAGTGCTAGTGCTTGTGGGAGAGTGGGACACTATGACCAGTTGGAAGCTTTATATAGGGTTACTAGAAAAAATACGCCCTTTTTTTTTCCGTCCTACTTTTTCTTTATTGATAATATACTAAAAATGGTTAAACCCTAACCACAAATGTCTTCATTTCTCCGTCTTACGGAATTATTAGAGATGTTAATCGAGTAATTTAATGGCTAAGTCATAGGCTTGTTATTATATCAAAGAAATCCTGGTTTACATAATTCGAACATTCACACTCCAGTTTAAGATTTAAGTGTCCATTTAAAGAACACAAGTCTTTTATCATTAAGTCATGTCCTGGGGTTATACTGAATATGTTTTGAGGGGAAGATGCCAAAATTCCATTTTTTATTACTCCCTCTGTCCCAATTTGTTTTAGGCTTATTCTTTTTTTGTTGTCCCAAAATAAGTCTCATAACTCAAAATAGACTTAAAGTCTTTGTTTTAATTGCCTAAATTGCACCAACTCAATAATTGATGTCTCTTAAATATTATGAAAATAATGATATATATAAATAAAAAGGATTAAAAAAAAGTAAATTAGTTAAGTTTTAAATGAACAGACAACTCATTAATTGATCTCTCTCTAAATATTGTGAGTTCTGAAATGTTTCAAACAAAATGGGACGGAGAGAATATATAATAAAGAAATAAGACACAAAATTTTATAAAGTTGCCAAAAAAAGGACAAAATCAAAATTGGGGGAATGAGGGAGAAGGACAGAAATATTTCATCAATTGAGTAGAAGGACAGTTTTTTGAAACTTTTGCATAAAGACAAAACTATTTGTCCTTATCCCTAATTTTCCAATCAAAATTCCTGAACAAATATACCCTTATGTGTAAATAAAAAAAAATATAAAAATAAAAAAAGAAAAAAAAGAAAAGAAAAAACACACTAGCAGGTTTCTTCTTTCTTTCTTTTTTTGGAAAATTAGGGATAAGGACACAATCTGAAATATTTTTAAATAACAGGACAACTACATATTTTTTATATGGAGAAGGACAACCGCATAATTTTTATAAATGGTATGATAAACAAATAATCCCGAAAATCGGTGAATCTTCCCTAAATGAATCCCGAAATCGTTGAATTTCGACAAAGTGAATTTTGACAAATGAATCCCGAAAATTAGTGAATCTCGACAATGAATTTTGAAAATTAGTGAATTTCGACAGGGAATTTCGGCGTTGAATTTAAACAATGAATTTCGAACACAAGTGAATTTCGACAAATGAATAAATAATTTTGTCCTTTATGCAAAAGTTTCAAAAAACTGTCCTTCTACTCAATTGATGAAATATTTCTGTCCTTCTCCCTCATTCCCCCTTCTTTTTTTAAATTTTTTTTTATTTTAAGGAATCATATACGTAGTATTATTTTTTTTAACAATTGTAACTTTTATTTAGACTTCCGATCATCAAAATCCTTTCATCATAAATCATATTTTTTTCCTTTTTTATTTTGATATCTCTTATAATACTCTTTCGACGTAATTTTTGAAATCCAAAAAAAACGTATGCGTGCATCGCAATTGTCACATCGTTTGCAGTAGTATTACCCTCACAGTAACACATTCACATACACACTAAAAGTAACATATTTTATTAACACATAGTGACAGTAACTCTTACGTATACAGTAACACATATGGCTCATAGTGACATGCTCCCAATGAATCGCATATTTTACTAACAATACATAATGACATTAACACCATACATTTACAGTAACAACTTTTATGAAAAATAACACCCTCACAGTGACTCATGGTAACACCATCATAGTGACAGACTCACGGTAACACATTTTATTAATAATACATAGTGACAGTAACACATAAGTATACAATAACGCCCTCACAATAACGCCTTTCATTAATAATACACAGTGACTGTAACACATTATGTATACAGTAACACCCACTCAATAACACCTTTTATTAACAATACACAGAAACACCCCAAACACTAGTGTATTTTACAGTAACACCTTCAGTCACAGTAAGGGCTAGCAAAATTTCCCGAAATCCCGACCCCATCTGACTCTCATCCCACTCCCACCCTGAATTTTTCATATCATGAACTTTTCCCGACTTGAATTTTTCGGGAATCGTCCCATCCCGACTATAATCGGGAAATAATACACCAAGCCCGAAAAATAGCTCGCGGATTCATATTAGGCCACCACATACGCCCAATAACGAATAGGGTCCTCGGTCCAAGTTAGTCTGCCCTTTTATAAGCTGGACAAGGCTAGGTATAATCCAACCCGCCTCATGCCTTTACAATTGTTATCATCGGCTATGCAACTAGCGCCAATCAAAAAAGCCTTCAGCTCGCACCCACAGGGCGACACGAAGTATTGGATCATCCTTGCCCTCCAGCTCGCAGTCCGTCAACTCGGACCAAGCCCGCTTGACTAAGCAAACAGAGTCCATGCACGACGGTTAAGAGGCGAAGAATGTAACGCCCCAGACCCCGGGCCTGGTTGCGCTAAATGAGTCATAAATTGTCCGGTCAACTGGTTAGACCGTCGTCCTCGCTTGGTCTAAAAGGGTTAACCCGAGTTGACATAACCTTTATATCTCACACTTATAGGGATGAGCATGGCATTACTTACCGATGTGGGACTTTACATTCCCCCCTTATAAGGGACTGACGTCATTGCCAGGACGGCCAAGACTTGTCCCGGTGGATTTGTCCCAGTCGTCCTTACCATAGGATTCTAGAGGTGGCCGCCACCGTCTCTCACGGTGTGGCATGTAGGTCCGTGTGTAGTCGGCTCTAAATACCATTCTCTAACGTCCCTAGACCCCGGGCCTGGTTGTGCTAAATGAGTCATAGGTCTGATCATTTTCTTAGACCGTCATCATCGCTTGGTCTAAAAAGGCTAACCCGAGTTGACAAAACCTTTATGTCTCACACTTATATGGGGTGAGCAGGACATTACTTACCGATGTGGGACTTTTACAAAGAACCCACAGCGGTCAAAAGCAAGCTCACCTAATCAGAGGCCGCCACCTCAGCCACGTAGTTAATCATGTCTTAATTACAGCTAATTACGCTTTAATTACCCTCATTTGTAACCGCCAACTCTAGTCCCTATAAATAGCAGCATTTGTACCCTGAAAAGGAGATCCAAAAATAATATAAGCGGACAACCTCCGCCAATTTATCGGCAGACGAGCTCGCTAGTTACAACTTTAGCTTCAAATTTATTTATATTATTCTTGAGCACCACCACATAATTACCAAAAAATCACTCATTCCCGCCAGATCTCCACCGCTAAAACTAACACAACCCGTTTGTGATAACTCCAACGTTATCAGTTGGCTCTGTAAGGGGAAATTACGCTCTTTAGCATTTTTCGGCTCAAATCACCGGGTATATTGGCCTTCCGACGGCCTAAAACCGCCCATTTTTTGTTTTTTGACCAGATCCTTGACGTGTTATTCATTATTGATGTTGCATCCATATGTTTATATATGTACTAATGCCAAATGAAGTTTATCACTTTCAATACAAGACAAAAGCTTAATTGACATATTGTAGGTTTTATACAAGTGTTAATGATTATTTTATCAAGCTATATACAAAGATCAAAACACAATTCAAGGATAAATTGCAGTATTTGATCAAGAACATAATTTGATATTACACAATTCACTGTTCACTATTTCATTTGATCCAGCCTTGATAAGATGCCTTATTGAATTTTTTTTCACATTAATTAAGGATTAATATCTTAATTAATATAGTCATGAATGATACATGGAGATCTATTGATCTTAAAGTTGAACCAAGGGTGAAGAAAGATGCAAAAGGCCAATGTAAGTGCAATGTCCAATCATCATTTTTCATCTACTTATTGTCCCTTGCGCAATGGTTATCTCCCCCATCTGAGCTCCATTTCAGTTGATACATATATTGATTTAAAGAGGAAAGAAAGAAGAAGGTTCCAAGCTTTCAAACGGCTGAAGTCTTGAGGATTAAAATTCAAGTACAAACGGTTATATTGGACTAATGTTGAGTTTGTTTTAATCTATCTATATAAGAGACTCCATAGAGTTTGAAGAAGGGACTGGTCTTATAGAAAAATTCAAGTATTTGTTAAACATCTTCAAGCTATCATTCAAACTTATCCTCTCATATTAAATTGATATCATCTGAGATACAGTGACGAAAATAGTTCTGTTCACTGTCTGTGAAGTAGAGTCTATTGCAGAGACATGTCTGGACCAAGAATGGTACCTGGGCAGTGGTTGATAAAGAGGAACATTCAAGGTATCAAACAAAGTTATTAACTTCAAGAAGTGCAAAATTCAGCTCATTACATACAAGGATTTCTCTGGATTTAAGCAGGAGGACTTGTTTCATCCATTACCCATGTGTAACTATTTTGGGGGAATTTAGGTACTTACTTAAAGTATCAGGCTCATGCTCAGGCTTTTAGAACTTCTTTGAAGTGTAAACACCCAGTTCTGTAACACTCTATCTGAATTAAAAGAATCCCAACTAAATGGAGGTTTAAAATCCAGTCTGGTACAATGTTGACTGCAAGTTTAGGTGTTTTATACCTAACCTTGTTGGAGCATGTATAAATCACAACGTTCTTTACTTACTGACATTACTTGCTTTATCTGAATTCTTTGTATGATCTTACATTGATACATTGTCCATTACAAGCATTTGTAAACTACACAGCAACATAAGTTCACCAAAACATGCAATCTAGCTCATCTGAGCTATATATCGGATCTAAACCAAACTGATCTTGATCTACAGTCTAATTAAGACTCGTACTAAGTTTGATAATATATAACCAATGTTCTGTCACACCTTAATTTGCATTTGAACCATCTGATCTTGTCTTATTCTCATACTATGAGGATTATAACAAGTGCATATTTGATTTGTCTAAGGAAAGATTTAACTTGGAGTATTTGGTCTAAAACCATTCACCCTATCTGGTTTCGTTTTATACCTTATTGATCCTATGATTTATGATGATGAAATGTTTTTCATGGGTGGAATATTAAGAAGATGTAGAGATTAATGAAGAATAAGGTAAGAAGATGGTATGGAAAATGAAGAGGAAAAAATTGTATTTTTTTGTTAAGATGGAAATATGCAATAGTAAGGTTTGGTGTGTCAAGTAGATAAAATTATGCAATACAATTTATTTGGTATAAATATAATGATAAAGTTTGAAAGTAATAGTAAAAATGACAAAACCGTAATTAATGTTGGGGTGCAAATGTAGAATTCCAAAAAGATTCCTTACTCTCGCGATGTGGTGTATAAGTAAAATAGTTGTGATGAAAAAAATTTACTTAAATTTGGACGGTGATAGTTTATGTGTGGTGCCTTAAAATGTCCATAAAAATTTCATTGAGTACACGGTGAAAAAAAATGAACATTTGCAAGGAAGAAGGAAAAAAGGCCTATTATTTGCATCCCACACGTTCTACTGGTGCAACACACCATTTTTATAGAATCGAATGTCGGTTCTGGAGCCAAAAACCGACTATTCTAAAATCTATTCTCACAATGCACTTATGGAAATACGATTTTTGACTCTTAAACCGACTTTCGCAAAACCGGTTCTACTGTGGTGCAGAAGTAGTAGTGTGGAGCAAATAAAGGGGTACACCAAGAAAAAAAGGAAAAAAAGAAATAAAACATATATGAAACATGGTCGAAAAGAAAGTATGTTCATTCCTCCTCAGCCAAAACCATTCTACTAAGAGGACTAGGTCCAAGCTTTTTTTTTCTCATGCCACTTCTTTTCCTTATAACTTCCATCTCATGCTCAGGCTTGTTGAATTTATTTGAAGTGTAAACACCCAGTTCTGTAACACTTTATCTAAATAAAAAGACTCCCAACTATAGGGAGGTTTAAAATTCGGTTTGATACAAGGTTAACTGCAAGTTTAATTAGGTGTTTTATACCTAAGCTTGTTGGAACCTGTATAAATCACAACGTTCTTTACTTACTGACATTACTTGCTTTATATGAATGCTTTGTATGATCTTACATTGATACATTGGCCATTACAAGCATATGTAAACTACAGTGCAACATAAGTTAACCAAACACATGCAATCTTGCTCATCTGAGCTATCTATCGGATCTAAACTGAACTGATCTTGATCTAAGTCTGATTAAGACTTGTACAGAGCTTGATAATATCGAACAAATGTTCTATCCAACCTTAATCTTCATTTCAACCATCTGATCTTGTCTCATTCTCATACATTGAGGATTATAACAAGTGTACATTTGATTTGTCCAAAGGAAAGTTTTAACTTGGAGTGTTTGGTCTAAAAACCATTCACCCCATCTAGTTTCGTTTTATACCTTATTGATCCTATGATTTATGATGATGAAATGTTTTTCATGGATGGAATATGAAGAAGATGTAGGAGATTAATGAAGAAGAAGGTGAGAAGATGGTACGGAAAATCAAGATGAAAATTTTGTATTTTTTTTTTGTTAAGATGATAATATGGGATGTAAGACTAGTACTATAAATAGGACCCAAGCCATAGTGTTTGTATCAAGTAAAAATCAAGAAGTTTTGAAGTAATAAAAGAAGTCTCTTCCATCAAATCTTCCTACCATCTTCCACTCTCAAATACTTCTCCATTAATAATATCTCATTCCAACAAAGTGGTATCGGAGCGCAAGGTTCGTGATCATATCAAGAAATGGCTAGCAGCGGCATGGTTCCCTTTCAAGTCCCGATGCTCAACAAAAGCAATTATGATAATTGGAGCATCAAGATGAAGGCCCTCCTTGGATCACAAGATGTATGGGAGATAGTAGAGAAAGGCTACGATGAGCCGAATAATGAAAGTGGTTTATCTCAAACTCAGAAGGATAGTTTGAGAGACTCAAGAAAGAGGACAAGAAAGCTCTCTACCTCATTTATCAAGGATTGGATGAGGATGCTTTTGAAAAGATATCGGAAGCAAAGACCGCCAAAGAGGCATGGGAGAAGCTTCAAACTTCCTATAAAGGGGCAGATCCAGTCAAGAAAGTACGTCTTCAAACCTTAAGAGCTATATGAAAGAAGGAGAAGTCGCCTCCGACTATTTCTCTAGAGTATTAACCATTACTAATCAACTAAAGAGGAATGGTGAAAAGCTCAATGATGTAAAGATCATGGAAAAGATTCTTCGATCGCTAAATCCCAAGTTCGAGCATATTGTTGCTATCATCGAATAAACTAAGGACTTGGAAGCCATGACTATAGAACAACTCTTGGGTTCCTTACAAGCTTATGAAGAAAAGAAAAAGAAAAAGGAAGAGATTGTGGAACAACTCTTCAAGACTCAAGTTAATCCAAGAAAGGAAACAAACAATCATAGCGAAAGTCAACACATTCGCCACCAGGGATATTGTAGAGGCCGCGGTCGAGGACGAGGACGTGGACAAGGATATGGACAACGTCGACAATCGATTGACGACAACGACAATTTTCAAATGGGAGGAACTCCATCACGAGGACGTGGAAGAGGCAACTCAAGATCAAGGAATGATAAGTCATATGTGAAGTGTTATAATTGTGAAAAACCTGGTCACTATGCCTCCGAATGTAGAGCTCCTAAAATTAATAGAGTTGAAGAAAAGGCCAACTATGTTGAAGAAAGAGATCAAGAAGATGGTACTCTACTTCTAGCTTACAAAGGCCATGAAATTGGAGAAGAATGGTACTTGGATACCGGTGCAAGCAATCATATATGTGGGAGAAAAAGCATGTTCGTGGAGCTTGATGAATCTGTGAACGGGAATGTATCCTTTGGAGATGACTCTAAAATAGCAGTGAAAGGCAGAGGTAAAATTCTTATTCGATTGAAGAATGGACAACATCAATTCATCTCCAATGTCTATTATGTCCCAAACATGAAGAGCAACATCTTGAGTCTTGGGCAACTTTTGGAGAAAGGTTATGATATTCACTTAAGAGATAATAACCTTTCTATACGAGACAAAGGAGACAACTTAATTGCTAAGGTGCCGATGACAAGGAATAGGATGTTTGTGATAAACATTCAAAACGATGTTGCAAAGTGTCTCAAGGCATGCTACAAAGATGCATCTTGGCTTTGGCATCTTCGATATAGGCATCTCAATTTTGGAGGTATAGAGTTGCTCTCCAAAAAGGAGATGGTGAGAGGATTACCCAGCATTCGTCATCCCGGTCAAGTATGTGAAGGGTGTCTACTTAGAAAACAATTTAGGAAAAGTTTTCCGAAGGAATCCACTTCAAGAGCTCAAAAGCCACTAGAACTCGTACATACGGACGTGTGTGGTCCAATCAAACCAAGCTCTCTTGGTAAGAGAAACTATTTCCTCCTCTTCATCGATGATTTTTCAAGAAAAACATGGGTGTATTTCTTGAAGCAAAAATCGAGGTCTTTGAGATGTTTAAGAAATTTAAAGCTGCCGTGGAAAAAGAGAGTGGCCTAGAGATCAAAGCCTTGAGATCTGATCGGGGAGGAGAATTCACCTCAAATGAATTTCAAGAGTTTTGTAGTGCAAATGGAATACGTCGGCCATTGACGGTTCCAAGGTCCCCCCCCCCCCCAACAAAATGGAGTCGCCGAAAGAAAGAATAGAACAATCCTTGATATGGCGAGGAGTATGCTCAAAAGCAAGAGACTTCCAAAGGAGCTCGGGCAGAGGTCGTTGCATCCGCAAGTGTACTTGTCAAATCGGTCACCAACAAGAAGTGTATGGGGCAAGACACCACAAGAAGCATGGAGTGGGAGGAAGCTGGAGTCTCTCATCTACGAGTTTTCGGGAGCATAGCCCATGTTCACATACCTGACGAGCATAGAAGAAAGTTGGATGATAAAAGCGAGAAGTATATTTTTATTGGTTACGACTCCAACACCAAAGGATACAAGCTTTACAATCCGAATACTAGAAAAACAATCATTAGTCGAGATGTTATATTTAATGAAGAATGAGAATGGGATTGGGAGACATATGAGGATGACTATAACTTCTTCCCTTACATTGACGAGGATGACATGGAGCAACCAAGAGAGGAGTCCACTACCCCTCCAGCTTCACCAGTTGCAACTACCCAAGAAGACGTATTATCATCAAATGAAAGCTCAGAAGAAAGAACTCCACGCTTTAGGAGTCTACAAGAAATATATGAGGTAACGAGAAAACCAAAATGATCTTACCTTATTTTGCCTTTTTGCCGATTGTGAGTCAAAGGACTTTGAAGAGGTGCGAGGAGCCAAAACTCGGAAAGACGCAATGGATGAAGAAATAAAGGCAATTAAGAAGAATGATACTTGGGAGTTAGCTACACTTCCAAAAGGTCACAAGGCGATCGGTGTGAAGTGGGTATATAAAACAAAGAAAAATGCCAAAGGAGAAGTTGAAAGATATATGGCGAGATTAGTGGCAAAAGGGTATAGTCAAAGAGCTGGCATCGACTACAAAGAGGTTTTTGCTCCCGTTGCTCGACTAGAAACTGTAAGACTAATCATTTCTTTGGCAGCTAAAAATAGGTGGAAAATACATCAGATGGATGTAAAATCTGCCTTCTTAAATGGGATTCTTGAAAAATAAGTGTATATTCAGCAACCACCCGGTTACGAAATCGAGGGAAGTGAAGACAAAGTTTTGAAGTTGAGGAAGACACTTTATAGGCTAAAACAGGCTCCTTGAGCATGGAATAGCCGCATAGACAAGTATTTTCAAGAGAAAGGCTTTAAGAAGTGCCCATACGAGCATGCTCTCTATGTTAAAAGAAAAGGCGAAAACATTCTAATAGTTTGCCTATATGTGGACGATCTGATCTTCACCGGCAACAATCCGAAAATGATTGAGGAGTTGAAGAAGGATATGACCAAAGAATTTGAGATGACGAGATATTGGACTAATGGCATATTATCTTGGCATTGAAGTAAAACAAGAGGATCATGGAATCTTCATCTCACAAGAAGGATACACAAGAGAGATTCTCAAAAGGTTCAAAATGGAAAATTGCAAGCCAGTAAGTACACCGATAGAGTGTGGAATCAAGTTATCAAAATACGACAAATCAGAGAGAATAGACCCAACACTCTTTAAGAGCATGGTTGGAAGTTTACGGTACCGACTTGTACAAGACCCGACATTCTCTATGCGGTTGGAGTAATCGTCGTTACATGGAGAATCCAACAATAACTCACTGGAAAAGTGCAAAGAAAATTCTCTGGTATCTCAAAGGAACGATAGATTATGGATTATACTATTCGGTTTCAGACAAGTACATTCTTGTGGGTTACAGCGATAGTGATTGGGCTGGAGATATGGATGACCGTAAGAGTACAACCGGCTTCGCATTCTATATGGGAGACACCACTTTCATATGGATGTCAAAGAAACAACCGATAGTCACCATTTCTTCATGTGAAGCAGAATATGTAGCTGCTACCTCATGTGTTTGTCATGCAGTCTGGCTACGAAATCTATTAAAGGAGTTGGGTTTGGCACAAGAAGATCCAACTACTATTCACGTGGATAACAAGTCAGCTATAGCTTTGGCCAAAAACCCAGTCCATCATGATCGAAGTAAGCATATTGATACGCGCTATCACTACATAAGGGAGTGCATTGGAAGAAAAAATGTGCAAGTGGAGTATGTGAAGACACATGATCAGGTGGCAGACATCTTCACAAAACCACTTAAGCAAGAAGTCTTTGTGAAGATGAGAAACTTGATTGGAGTAAAGAAAAATCAAGTTTAAGATGGGGTGTTGAAATGTAAACTTGATTTTGAGCCTTAATTTCTCAAAGAGTCCAAAATTAAATAGGCCTTAAGGTCCAAGTTCTAGAAACTTGTATGAGTCAATCTAGAATTATGTTGTAGGATGTACTTGTGTGGAGAATTCTAGAGAGTTAATAAATTATCTTGTATGGAAGACACTAGAATAAGGTAGTAAAGGAATAAGGTGGAAGACTCTAGAAATAATCATAGTTGAAGACTAGTACTATAAATAGGACCCAAGCCATAGTGTTTGTATCAAGAAAAAATCAAGAAGTTTTTGAGATGTTTAAGAAATTTAAAGCTGCTGTGGAAAAAGAGAGTGACCTAGAGATCTGATCGGGGAGGAGAATTCACCTCAAATGAATTTCAAGAGTTTTGTAGTGCAAATGGAATACGTCGGCCATTGACGGTTCCAAGGTCCCCCCCCCCCCCCCCCAACAAAATGGAGTCGCCGAAAGAAAGAATAGAACAATCCTTGATATGGCGAGGAGTATGCTCAAAAGCAAGAGACTTCCAAAGGAGCTCGGGTAGTAGGTCGTTGCATCTGCAATGTACTTGTCAAATCGGTCACCAACAAGAAGTGTATTGGGCAAGACACCACAAGAAGCATGGAGTGGGAGGAAGCCTGGAGTCTCTCATCTACGAGTTTTCGGGAGCGTAGCCCATGTTCACATACCTGACGAGCATAGAAGAAAGTTGGATGATAAAAGCGAGAAGTATATTTTTATTGGTTACGACTCCAACACCAAAGGATACAAGCTTTACAATCCGAATACTAGAAAAACAATCATTAGTCGAGATGTTATATTTGAAGAAGGAGAATGGGATTGGGAGACATGTGAAGTAGATAAAATTATGCACTACAAATTATTTCGTATAAATATAATGATAAATTTCGGAAGTAATAGTAAAAATGACAAAACCGTAATTAATGTTGGGGTGCAAATGTAGAATCTCAAAAAGATTCTTTAATTTCACGATGTGGTGTACAAGTAAAATAGTTGTGATGAATTGTTTTTTTACTTAAATTTTGATGGTGGTAGTTTATGTGGTGGTGCCTTAAAACGTCCGTAAAAATTCCATTGAGTACATAGTGAAAAAATTGAGCATTTGAAAGAAAGAAAAAGGCCTATTATTTGCATATCACACGTTCTACTGGTGCAACACGCAGTTTTTATAGAATCGATATTGTGAACGTCTATTCTGGAGCCAAAAATCGACTATCCGAAAGTTAATTCTTACAATACAACTACGAAAAGTCGACTTTTGACTTCTAAACCGACTTTCGCTAGATCGGTTCTATTGTGTTGCAGAAGTAGTAGTGTGGTGCAAATAGAGAGGCACACCCCAACAAAAAGACAAAAAAAGAAATATTAAAACATATATGAAACAAGGTAAATGGTCGAAAAGAAAGTATGTTCATTCCTCATCCTCAGCCAAAACCATTCTACTAAGAGGACTAGGTCCAAGCTTTTTTCTTCTCATGCCACTTCTTCTCCTTATAACTTCCATCTCATTCCTTCTCCTAATCTGCTGCATCATAGCTTCCTCTTCAACAACAAATCTTCTCATCTGCACATCATCTGTCAACGATTTTCCGCGGAAGATCTTTCTACCTTCGACGCTCATTCTCCCACTCGGAGTTCTTTCTTGTTGATTATTATTATTATTGCTTGTCATTAATGGCTTATTAGATGACCGCGGATAACTATTGCTTCTACGAGGTGGAAGAACATGATGATCAGCCTGGAAAACCTCGTTATAGTATGAGATGGGTGCACATAAGCAAACTCGAGTAAACGATGAAGCAACTTTTAGAGATGTGGATTTTCTTAGCTTCTGCTGCTTATTTTTAGTAGTTGTAGTAGTAGCAGTGCAATAATTTGTAGATAAAGACGAAATATCTCGTGTTCTTGAAAGGCTTTTCCATAGGCTGGTAGTTGAGGTAGAACTTGAAGAAGGGCTTCCAGGTGATGGTTTTGTCCCAAAGGCTTTCCAGATTGTAGCCATCTCTTTAGCTCTTTGATACCATGGCTTCCTGAAAAGTTTGATGAATTTCATAAGCACGATTAGTATTGAAATTTGGTTTAGGGGAATTTTTTTTTTTGCACCACACTGACTCTGATACTCTACCGGTGCACCACACTACTACCTGTACATATGTCCCACAGTAGAATTGACCTTATGAAATTCAGTTCTGAGGCCAAAAACCGAGTTCTTGTAGAGGATCGTTTGTGAGAATAACTTAGATAAGGTTAACTCATCTTGTGAAAATAACATTTCACTGGACAAAGGAGGAAGAGGGACAACTAATATACCAAAACAAATGGTATCAATCAATTTATCTCATGAAAGGAGAGATAATTGTGTATATATATATATATATATGTCATTCATCTAATGAGAATCAACTTTGAAATATCGACATAAAAAGACAATCAGTGAATTGAAGTATTTCATTCACTTTGTTAATACAACCACTACATAAAGAAAAATCTTGCCCACACTTTAAACGTCTACCAACTTTTCTAAGGGAAAGGAGGGAGGGGCACGGCAGGGGGGTCGGTTTGACCGGAATGCTTTTTGTGAGTTCGATTAAAAAAAGGAAGAATATTCTTATTTCTCTGTGGAGGCACAGGCAGACGAAGGATCCTGTCGTGGGTGAGGGGCGAGAATACTAGAATTTTTTCTTAACTAGGAAAATGTATTGTTTTGTTTTGGGGTTTATTGTTTATATCTCACCGATTTTATTAGTGTACCATACATTTCAACCACCACAAAGTCGATTCTTTGTCAAGAATCGACTTTCCCTGTGTCGAATGTCGATTATCACAATCGACTTTCGAAAAGTCGATTGTTTGGGTAAAGAATCGACTTTCCCAAACTCGATGCTCACGATCGACTTTTTAAAATCGATTTATGACTCAAAAATCGATTTTTTAAAGGTCGTTTTGGTGCGGTTCAAAGGTAAAGTAGTATATCGGTTGAATTGCGGTGGTGTAAATAAATATCCTTTTTCTGCCTATTGGATTCGATGAGAAACACAACTATATAACGAAAATAAACATTAATACAAATTTTACGATATATATTGGAGAAAAACACTACTCCTTCCGTTTTTTTATCTGTCGCATAGATAAAATTCACACAAATTAAGAAAAATGATTAATGTATCTGAAAAAAAGGTAAAATAACAAAATTATCCTTCACTACTTGTGAATGGAAAATTATACCAAAATTTGGGTTATTAAACTGAAAGTTAAAGGTGGAAAAAAAAATGCTGCATCGGTATTGTAAAATGATGAATAAATAAAAACAAACCAAATTCTGAAAAATGATAGTTAAAAAAACGGAAGGAGTATTATATATCGCATTAGCCAAACTCATTAATCATTCTACTCACATGAATAACTATTTCACACATTAAAAACAATGCTTTGAGGGAAACAAAACAAACATTTCACATACTAGTATTTTTATTCTTTATTAGTAAAAGCTTATTAATATTTGTTTAGATGTATCACTTTTATAATTTACGGGGGGGGGGGGGGGGGGGGATTGGTCCCAGGCACAAGGTACTTCCGACACTGCGTGTAGGCGAGTGTGGTGCAGGTGGGTGTGGGGTGGGGGGAGGTTGAGGAACAGGATGCTCTTTGGGAGTTATATTAAGGAAACAAAAACAGAGCAACAACGGAAAGTAAACCTGATAAATCTGAAGAGAAAAAAAATAAAAAAAATAAAAAAGAAAGCAAAAGTAGAAGAGGGAAACAAATTAAAGAGAGATTAAATTTGAAGATGGGGGGTTACCTTGCCTTTGGGATTTTAGGATCTTGCATGAACCAACCTGCAGATTGTGTGTGTAGAAGAGAGTTGCAGAAGAAGAAACAGAGCAAAGAAGCTCATTTGTATTAAGTTGTTGTGAAGTAGGAAAAGAAGAAGAAAAAAAAAAAAAAAGAAAAGAATGGCCAACAACATAAAAAGTGGCTTCAAGTTTTGTCACACAGCAAGATAGATGGGTTGGCAATATGGGTTCCTTTTCTTTTCTTCTTTTTTGTTCCACTTCTTTAATATTGCATGCAATGCCCCCCCCTTTTGCTTTTCCAGGAACACATAATTTCTTTCCAATTGGTAAAGTTTGAAAAAGAAAAGTTGTGTAGGGGGAAGATGTTTCAAATTTTGGAAAGAAGAAATTAAATATTTCTCATTTTTCTCTTTAATACCAAGTAGACCCTAATCAACAATTACTTTATTATAAAGCCACCATGACTTAATCATAACACACACACTGCCATTGTTTACACAAGTGCGAGGCTATATTGTTTAATGCCATTGTTAGAAAGAATTATAAATCATATGTATCTCTTATATTTACCATTTAGTTAGCGGCAGTGGGATTAAAGGGCAAGTCCAATCCATACCAGTATCGAAATCATATTTGATACCTATGGGTACTAATCATTTGGGTATCAGATTTTTATTTTCAAACATAGGTATCACAAGTATTAAAATTTGGTTTTGATACCTATAAACCACATTTCCAATCATAGATGTTAAAATATAGTAGTATCAAATTTTATTTTTTTTTGTTTTGATTAAATTTATGAATGTTAATACTAACATTATCAATACTATAAAATATTATAATCATACCCGTTAATAACAATTGCTACTTTCATCAAATTTCCTCCCACTCGCGCGCGTGAAGAAGTTGGGAAGGGTTTAGCCGTGGTCTCAAATGATACCCTTTATTTTTTTCATTGGAGATGTTAAAATCTTCACATAGGTATCAAATATGATTTTGATACCTCTCCATTGGACTTGCAATAGTTGATTATTGGTTCATATCGAGTACTATGTTTGATAAAAATAAGTTTAATCAAAGTGTAGTAGAAGCACGATGGTGCAGGTAGTTGAAGTGAATCAAGTATTGAAACAGATCGCTCCTGGATACTGAGTCTAACGATGCTTGTACATTGCCTCATTCAAGTTGTTGAATAAGCTTTTGTGAGGCGATCAACGGCCTGAATGATCATACAAAACAAACGAGACATTAGGGGTCCCGAAGTTCTTCTCCTGGAAAATCTCTGAAACTCAAGTCAGTAATTTGACAATAAGGTGGAAAATAAAGTAAGCTGTGTATAGTAATGATCGCTTGTAAAAAGAATACCATGCAATGAGGGGGCTGATCCTTTTATATAGTGAATCACAGTGGATATAGTGGTCCAACCATTGATGATGTAGTGAAGAGATCATCCGGGTTGAAGTAGTGGATGAAGGTCCAATGACCGTAATATAAATGTTTCATGTAACAGAGGACGACTTACGCCATGTCAGCCATGAAGGGCGATGGACGACCTACGCCACGTCGGATGTATGAGACCGGTAGTTCCCTACACCACATCAGTCTTTTGTTGTATTTGAGCGACTTTCACGATTAATGATGGTACTCTCCTTGTGAGAGTAGAGACATTGTCTTATGTTGAAAGAATCCAAGTAGCAAGTAGGGCTCAGGTCGGCTTAGGAGTTGATGTTGAAGTCGGGACACTTAGCCAAATAATAAAGTCTAATGAATAATGAGGATCAGCTCGGCCCGTATGCTGAGGTAAAATTTGTTATTTTAGTGCCCTAAATCCAATATGGTCTGGTCATTTACCGCCTATTCTATTTATGTAATCTTGTTATTATGAATGACAAAACACTATTTTTTAATATATAGTTGTTTAATAAACCAATTTAATATTGTATATAATAACATCCTTACAATTAAACCGTGATAGAGAAATCATAATATGATTGATGAGATCTCGATTCACAGTAATTGGTTTAATTCTTAAATATCTCTAGTCGTGTGTATTATTAAATTAGACATTAATAGTACAATTATCCTCTCAAAATAAAAGTACAATTATAGTTGCATGTATTAAATGTCTTATATCTTGTGAAGATAGTTAGAGATCTTATCAATCAAAGTGCAGGGACACTTAAAATGTACGTGTACGTGTATTGGTGAATTCGTATGTGAGATGACTCACTTACTTTAATTAGTGTCACATGTTTGTGGCGGTTATGTAATAATTCTCAGACCGGAGTCGCCATATTATCACGATTATTTTGTCACACTTTGATCTATTGAGGTTTCCTCGCTACGGGGCGATCATGCGGTAGTGATTAAGTGTGATATTGAAGCATGCATACGATTTATGTTGTTTGTCCGGAATTCACATTTCCTAATGGAAGGGATGTATATATGAAATGACCTTCTTATAAGGAATATTTTATTCTCGAAAGTCTTTGCAAAGAGGAAATAATTGTTACTTTAAGTGAATATGATATTCAGATGATAAGATACATTTATTGATGTCTTGACACACAGGTAACGACTATATGGATATTGTGCAATGCCAACGGATGTTGGTTGCACGATAACCACTACATAGAAAATGTTGTAGTCATGGCACATGACCCTTCCGATGATTATGTGTCGTGACGCATTGCTAGATGTCAATCACGATAGTTAAATACGAAGGGTATTTTGAGAAATGCACTTTATATTTACGACCCACATATTCGAAAACTTGTTTGGTCACACACATAAGAAATAAATGTCCGGAATAAAATTCTAATTATACGATAATCAAACAAAGATTTATTCTTCTAGAAAAGATTTATTATGCTTACTACAGTGTGTTGTAGTGGAATTAATTTTCAGATTATTTATTTTGAATAAATAATATTATAATTTTAATCAATATTATATATTAATTAAAATGAATTATTAAAAAAAGATTATTTAATTAAATATCATAATCTTTATTTTTCAAGGAAAATGGCTTTTTATTCCTACTCCAGTCCCACCTTCACTAAAGTTATCGAAACTCATTTGAAGACCTCTGAAACTATCTAGTGGTATATTATTATTTAATACATGCCCAATAGGACTTGGTAAGTGGCGCTTCTTACCCCTATAAAAGGGAAGAGATGTCAATTTCTTTTGTATCATAATACAACTTGTAAATTTACAAGTAAAAGAGAGATTTTCAAGAGAAAGAGAGTTGAGAGAATAAAAGTCAACCTCGCAGTTGAGCTTTCTAAGTAGCAGTCCTTCAAGGATTCTGGGGGTTGTTCTTGTGGATCGCCGTTAATGGCCGAACACTTTGGCGGCTCTTGAGCTTGAACGATCAACCGAGATAAAGCAACAATCTGTTAGATCAATCTATTATGATTCTTTATCATTATCTATTATGTTCTAATTGTTCACCGGAGTCAATTCTTATGTAAACGGAAATCAAAATTTTAAATTCAACTCCACAACCCGGATGATTTTCTTACAATTGTATCAAAACCACATTCGGATTGAACAATTAAAACATGTTAAAGGTCACATAGTTTAATTCTTTTTTTGTGATTCACTTTCGTTCATGTTGTAATTGTTGATTCATACACGATGTGGTCGAAACAAAACAAAAATACATGTGTCACCACAGCGACAACGATACCGAGCCGCTGGTAGGGCTGCCGCCTCGTCGGTGCTCCTGTCGTGTGGACTCTGGCACCTCGTCGCGTGGGAATTTTTCTGTGTGATGTACATGCGAATTAGGATGATCAACACAATGACGGAGCCAGAAATTTATTTTTGGGTGGGTTCAGATGGGTTATATTAAGATAACTGATTGTGTTGGACTGGATTATATAGGGGTTTTGGTGTACCAAAAATAACAACCGGATGGGCTTAGCCACCTTAAGCCCACAACTCGTTGCGTGCCCTAGTTCAAAATTTGAGACCATAGACCTGTGGCATGATCCAATTTTTGAGACCATAAAATTTGGAATGGTTCCAAATTGCGAACCATAAAAATTATTTTGGCTATGGTTCAAATTTTGAAACCACAGAAAGTTTGGAATGGTGCTAAACTTTTAGACCATAGATTTTGGTATGGCTCAAATTTTGGGACGATGAAATTTCGGAATGGTTTCGAAATTTCTAGATTTCTAAATTTTGAGTCATTGTTTGCAATCTTTGTTTTAATTAATGATTTGGAATTGTTCTGAATCAAAGTCGAAACAAAAAATATGAGACTGCTGTTGAAGAGGCAGGCGAGCCGAGGCAGCAGTGGTGTTGCCGTGTAATATTTCGATTTTCGGGAAGGGACATAAGTATCAATTTGCGAAAACGAAATATTATTCTTTACTTCTTTTGTGAAGTAAGTAATTATATATATATATATATATATATATATATATATATATATATATATATATATATATATATATATATGTGTGTGTGTGTGTGTGTGTGTGTGTGTCGAAAATATATGTATATTTTGGAGAAAAATCTGATTTTTAATAATAAGGGAAAAGAATAAGAAATTACTATTTTGGGATTATCTATTTAAGGAAAATTAATCCCATTAGTTCCCATAACCAAAAAGAAATCAGAATTTCTTCTTACGTTGTGAGAGGCGGCGCTGAGAGCAAGAATTAGGGCTGAGAGCTTTTCTTTCAGTTTCTAAGGTGGATCTTAACAGTTTTCAGATCAGAGTAGAGCAACAGAATCGTTGTGAAGAGAGCGTCGATTCAACACCAGAAAGTTAGGACTTTGTCAAGGTATGTTTTTGAGCCCTAGTTATGTTCTTGACTGAGTTTGATGGATTCAAACTCATGATTTCGTAGTCTTTTGTGTTTTGAAGCGCATGATTGAATCTAATCTATTCCGTGGATTGATCACATAGGTTTCTGCAGAAAGGATCAAAGTTGTTGCAGATTTTTCATAGCTTTTGAGTTGGAATTGTTTGCTTAAAATGTGAGAGGTTCTTCCTACAAATTGATTATGGTTTAGAGGGGTTAGATCGTGTTGTGATGCATTTTGTATCAAGGATTATGTCTAAATGTTGTTTTAGGATTAAGGATTGTTTTGGATTATAGAGGGTATGTTTTTCTGGTGTTTTCCTGATAAAATCGTGTAGAACATGTTTGGATTTGAGTAGAAATCGATAGAGTGCAAAAAATTGTGTGTAGTGTAGTTTTGGCACTTTTTGGCGCGCTCCAAAGTTTTTGGTGCCCCCTGGCCTGTACAGAGAGTTCAGAGAACTCTCTGATGCATTTTGGTGTGCCCCAAAGGCTTTGGCGCCCCCCGAACCTGAACAAAGAGTTCATTGAACTCTCTGATGTACTTTGGCGCACGCCAAAGGTTTTGGCGCCCCCCGACACTGTTTGAATGTTTTTTTAGTGATTTAATCTATGAGATGAGTTTTAAATGTTGTTTCTTAACCTAATAACATTAAATGAACATGAACAAGCCTCGATTAAGCTTCTGATAAGTTCAGGACCGTTGGAAGGGTATGAATGGCTTGTGCTTTGATGAATTAGTATTCATCAATGTTTGTGTATGTGCTTTGTTTGTCCGTGTCCAATGGTCTAAGTAAGAGAGTAGGAGATGTGAAGGAGCTTACTTGAAAACACTTAGATGGCTAGCTAACAATCAATAATAAACATACTTGTGTAGCTAAAAGATTAAATATCAATCCATTCTTGGTAAGGCACAAGTCTATATCGCGATGTGTTGGCGTTCAGATAAAGTGAATAACTCTGTAAGTCTTTGGATCCTACGTACGAAGGAACACCACCCCGTAAGTCCGAGACCCTGCGTATGGAGGGACTTCGCCGAACTTGTACATTATCGGAGTCTACCCGACTAGACTTCCGTGGTTATTGGTGTGATCCACCAATATGTTGCACCCAGTTACTTCGTGGTGAGTAGCACCATGCGGAGTGCCCTTGAATGCTGATGTAACAAAGATAAGCTAAGCTAGAAACCAATAGTCACAACATGTTGATGAGCATGAAGTGAACCCTAGAGTTGTGTCGGTCTAATGAAGATAACTTAATAATTAATAACAAGAACCTTTTTGTGGTAAACCTTAATTAGTTTGTAGCTTCTACCTCCTATTGAGTACTTTATACTTACCTCAAATGCATTGTTTTTCTATGTGTTTGGGGGAGAGAAGATGAACAGGTAGACCCGGAGTTCGAGGGAGACTTTGATGACGACGTTTGAGGACGCCGACATTGAAGCACTTATTTATTTGTTCTTTATTATTATACTCTAGACTTGTTGTCTTTTGGAGAACTATGTAATCTCTTTTTAGTTTTCTTTTGGAGGTCTCGTACGTTTTGGTTTTCGTTTTGTTTTCCAATGTAACAAATGTTACATTTCTATCTTTTGATATTGAGTTTCTATTCTTGTTTGTTTGGGAAAAATTATACCCGAGTCTTTTGCTTCCGTTTTGCTTAACTCGATACGACGTAGTAGAGGCTGACGTATAATATGAGATTTATTTTATATTATGCGTGCCGAACGTTCTTTTTCATGATAAGGACTCGGTGTCCGGGAACGGGGCGTTACATTCCGCTTCATCGGTAGGCTCGCAGCTTCGTTCCGCGCACAGTTTCTTTCCCAATATTGTTCAAGTGTTAAATAATGTTTTTTTTGAATTGATTTGTTTATTTGAAAATTAATTAATTAAATCGTTAATCAATTATGGAATAGAAAAAGACGTGATTGATCGGTTGGGTTATTTTCTTGGGGGAATGAGGGAGAAGGACAAAAATATTTCATCAATTGAGTAGAAGGACAGTATTTTGAAACTTTTGCATAAAGGACAAAACTATTTATCCAGATCGAAAATCACTTGTGTTCAAAATTCACCGTTTAAATTCACCGCCGAAATTCACCGTCGAAATTCACTAATTTTCAAAATTCATTGTCGGGATTCACCGATTTTCGGGATTCACTCGTCAAAATTCACTATCGAAATTCACTGATTTCGGGATTCACTATGGAGATTCACTGATTTTCGTGATTCACTGTTTGTCCTTCTCGCTATAAAAATTATGTAGTTGTCCTTCTCCCTATAAAAAATATGTAGTTGTCCTGTTGCTTAATAATATTCCAGATTGTGTCATTATCCCTAATTTCCCATATTTTCTTTATTATTATTTTCATATAATATGATTATGTGAATGGACTTTTTATTTCATGTAATATGATTATGTTAATGAACCCGATTGATCATGGACTATACCTATAGGATAGATGTTGGTTATTTTGTTCTTTTGGTTATTGATTTCCTAGACGATGATTAAGAGCCTAGATTATTTCTGCATTATCCCCATCCCATCAGCTCCCCTTCCCCCGTGTGTGGCAGGTGTAATTTTTATTTAGTTAGAAATTACATAACAAGATGGAGCGGAAGACAAAGACCAAATGAAAGAGAACATCGAGATCCAGTAAGGTCCAATGAAGGTTGGTAGAACCATTATATTGTGACCCCCATATTTTCCTCAATTTATATTGAAAACCGCATATAGAAAAAGTTCATTCTCATACCGAATAATTTTTTTCGCAGAATGGTTTGTAATTTTTTTTGTTGATACCGTTATATATATATATATATATATATATATATATATATATATATATATATATATATATATATATATATATATATGTATGTGTGTGTGTGTGTGTGTGTGTGTGTATATATATATATGTGTGTGTGTGTGTGTGTGTGTGTGTGTGTGTGTATATACACATTGTATGATAATGGACTTTTTCTATCCGCTCTTCATATCTCAAGTACGCCGGCTCGGACCAAGCCCACTCAACTAGGCGAACAAGATTCATACATCACGACCACAAGACTCAAACTCAGACTCAAGCTCAGCAAAACGGCCAAGTGTTGGGTCCGCCCCATATGAGTCCGCCATGCCAACTGTCTAGATTAATTATGCCACATCGTGCTTATTTAAGTCTTGTCATACTTAGCCTAAATGTCATTAGAAGTTCGTCTATAAATAGTGGCATCATGTAATACATTAGACATCTTGAGTAATATACTAAGAAGACTAGACTTTTCCAATTTGTCGACTCCATTTCCGTCTTCTTAATGCCTTAAGTCCGACCACCATTGTTCATAAGCACCACCGCACTTCGCCGCTAAAATCACACATATATAGCCAGATATCCACCACAAAACCACCGCTAACGTCACTGTTATAATCTCAGCATTATCACTCGTCACATTTACTTAGAACTTCAACCCTTCTACACAAGATTTGTAAAGTTAATTCAAGCGATCATAGACTTACTTGAATGTAACTTAATAGTCTTTGCTTAAATCTTCATTACTGAGTTTTCCCCTCAGCCTTCAGTCTTCAATACTGAGTTTGATCCCCCAACCTTCATCTTCAAAATTGAGCTTGTCCCGCAACCTCTAGCTCAGCTCCCCTGGACTCTACTTGATTTTAAACTTGTCCTAGTAACTGAAAACTATCAATTGACTAATACAATGTTTGTTTCATTAACCTATACAATATTTGATGCTAGTACTGTTGGAAGTAGCGCCCGAAAGACAATTTATGTAATTGTTTTTAGAATTAATAAATGACAGATTATTCTCATCTTATTACTTGCTTCGTGCTTGTAAGAAATACACTACTGAAAACCCTAAGTCGTATCATATGTAGCCATATAACTTAGTGTGTGTGTCACACATGAGGATTAAGTTTATGGTGATACACTTGAAATGTTAGTCCGTGGTGAACTTAATCAAAGTATGGGGTCTATTGATTAAACCACCATTAATGCGCCGAGAACACTTTATGGTGTGACCGTCCTATCCGGACTGTCGACATTTGTTGTCTAAGTGGGGCATTTATATATGATGAGTGTCATATAGGACTGGACCGATTTAATCTGAGTTTCTCATATAATTCGGTGATTGAGAAATCTTATTAAATCACAAGATGATCATAGATGGATTAACCTTAATCCTGAAGTGATTACAGACTCCTACTTGTTTCAGGATAGGGTTTGATGTGTTCGTAAAGGATCGCTAAGAGGCGCGATCCGAATCACTTTCACGTTGGCACTATTCTGGAATGAGTGAGAAGTGTGTGTCTCACAGATATGGAATCCATTCCTTCCTGCGGGAAGTAGAAAGACAATCCCCTTATTTGTTAGTCCTAGAAACTGATCAATCCTAGGAGTTCGTATTTGTTATGAACTAACTGATCACTAGTGGGTTAATGGTAAATAAGGATAAGATGTATTGAAGAAGGTTTACAGAAATAATCCTACTTCAGTACGGATAGTCTATGGAGGGTTAGTTTATATGTAATGATTATATCAATGGACACTTATCGACTCGACTCGGCGTTTTGAGAATAAGTTATATCTATAATCGATAGAGTTCAGTTTCGGATTTATGGTGGCGTAATTCCGGAATTAATGAATTAAGTAGAAATATTTTGTTCGATGAATATATTATTTAATTTATTGTAGCTACTGGTTATAGGTCCATGGTCCCCGGGTTGGCTCCTAACACACGAGTGTTTTCTCGTTTTATGGAACCTCGAGAATAAATTAAATAGTTGGTCTATTTAATGAATATGCATATATTATTTATTTGGTAAATAATATGTAAAAAAGAAAAGACGTTTTCTATTAAAATTATGACATTTACGGCGCCACATTGGGATAAATTTAGGAGAAGAAATTTTTCTAGATTATCTCATTTGTATAATTAATTAATTATCTATTTGTTGGATAATTAATGGAAATTTAAGAGATTGATTTTTTAGGAATTATCTCTTATTTGTAGCAAAAATATCTTTTCCTTATGAGAATAGGTTTTTGTGGTGTGAAAAGGATAACTCTCTCGACTAGTTATTTTCCTATATAAAGAGAGTTCCTCCTAGCACAATACACACAATGATAATGGCGCCACTTACAAATTAAAAAGGAAGAAAAATTAGTTTCTTGCCTTAGTCATTAAGAGAAGAAAAATCTAGGATTTTTCTTGTGCATATTCGAGGAAGTTCTACGGCGAGGATCGACGTCCACCAGTCGTCGCTTGGAGATACAATCCGGAAGATTGTGGCTACTCTCCCTAGGTCGATTTTATCATCTCTCTCCGGTTTGGGTAAATCTACTAACCTTCTTGTAGAGATTAATTAGTTATGTTTCATATCGTAAATCGCATAAGCTTCCGCTGTGCTAAGATTGAGTGTCTCGATCGGTGCTACTACTTCTAGCATGTGGTAGCAGAGCCAATGTTAAATTTTACGATATCGAGAATTGCATCTTTTAATTTTATTTAAACGATTGAATGTTTTGGTTGACGAGATGGCACTACAAAAAACAGACCTTTTCGTGACAAAAAAAATCGTCGCTAAAAATGCTGATTTTCGTCAGTAAAAGTTTTCGTGACAAATTTTTTTTGTCGCGGCGTTTGTTGCGTAAGCAGCCACGCTAAAGGTGTCTCTTGTGACGATCGGTGAATTAGTCATTGAAAGAGTTCAATGGCGACAAATCTCATATTTTTGTCACCAAAGCTTTTCATGACAAACCTCCATCTTCTCACCAAAAGGTTTTTCTTGCAACAAAACTTTTGTCACAAAATAATGAACATTTTATCACTAATTCAGTGTTGTTCACCAAAAGGTATAAACACGTTTTTACATTAATGGTTAATATTGACAAAGGCTTTGTCACTAGAAGTCATATTTTAATAATAATAATAATAAATAAATAAATATTCAAAAAATAGAAAACTAATAATAATAATAATAATAATAATAATAATAATAATAATATTATTATTATTATTATTATTATTATTGAAAATTTTAATTAAATAATAATAATAATATTAACAATCTACAACCTATAAAAAATATACACATACCCTACAAAAGAATAAAAAATAATACAACACACAATAAAATATTAAATAATTATTAAAAATCATTTTGCATTTACATATCACAAAAGCACAGTAGCTCATTCAGAAATGAAGTGACTTACAATCCAACAGTCGTCAACCCCATCAAGAATTGCAGCTGCTAGTTTCGAACGTAATGGATTCCAAACTCTTTATTCAATCTTCATCCATTAGAACCTTGAATGCTGAATCATCCAATTTGTCCTGGAACATTTGCAAAATCGAGGTACATGAATCTATAAAAACCAGGCTATGTAAAACATATTACGTAATATCAAACCAATCAAATCCATGGATCCTGGAGGCCCTTTTCCATTTATCGGCAAGAGGATATTTTTTTCTTTTTTTACTTCACATTGTTATCATCCAGAATGGGATTGCAAAAAAAAGTAATGTAGCCATGTGAATGTTCTAACATTATTCTAGAGTATCAGTATTTTAGTGTGCAAGAAAAAGAGGATGAGGTAATACCTTTAATCTAGACACAGCAACATAAATGGATCTTCCCGGAGCTTGGAGAGCTTTACCATGAAATTGGAATTCATAATGTTTAACATGACTGCACTAATGCAAGCTAAACAAATCGTAGAAAATGGATAAAACACAACGTCTAACCTTTCCTCTCTGCATCGCTCGTAAGGTCAGCGTCATGAAAGTATCAACCCGCTGCAAGACAGGAAACCCAATCACATGTCACAATGTAACTATCAGTATCAACGGCATGGAACAACACCAAGATTCTTGGGTTAAAGAGTGAGCCAGTATTACTACACGGCGATCTTTCATTTGCAAATAAGTGGTTTTCAACATTAAAGTGTAAGTTGTGAACACATTATGTTTTCAAAGGGATGGACAACCAAAGATCATTTCTGTCATCCAGACATTTGCTTCTAAAGCTTCAAGTAATGCCATAGCCTTCACCTACAAAAACAGAGAGTTTGCTTATTCATCATTCTACCAGTGTAAAAAGTTCTCCAGAAAAAGAAAGGAGCTACAGTTAGACAAAGGCCAATACAAGAGCAAGTCTCTCTCCAGGACTCACGATAACAGAATCTGCCTTTTCAGAATCGTTAACTTCAATGCCGTTTTTCAATTTGAATTGCATATCCTGCACAAGAAATTTACAGAATCAGCTCAAAAATCAAGTTGGTTAAGAACTTTGGATGCTGAAATAGGGTGCTTGCATTAAGAGGGATTAGATGCATAATTGCATCCAGGCAATCAAAATCACAAATACACACACCCATAGACTTTTAGCACAACATGCAAGTTGAGTTTCACACAGGGACTCCAGGTAAGAGTGCCTACAATAACCATAAAATGTATACATTCAAAAATGTATCTGCAGCCAAAAAATATTTCATAAAGACACAACTGTGGGAAGAACAAAATTTCTTCATATTATTAATAAGAGAGGAGCATATTAGGCTACAATGTTTTATATGCTTATAATATACAATCCACATATTAAGTGCTCATGTATATAACATAGTGCACCAGAAATTGCACCCAGAATACATGGAACCATTTACAAAAAATGCAAAAAAGAATGTCACCCAAAAAATGCAAAAAATGCAAAAAAGAATGACACCCAAAAAATGCAAAGAAGGACACCCAAAAAAATGCAAAAAAGAATGAATAATGCACCTAATAAGCATGAAAAAATTGGGGAAACACACACCTGATGAGCATCATTAACAGGGATGGTAAATGTGCTATTTGAGGATACATAAAGTTCAGGTCTTCCACAAAATGCAGGAACAAGGAAATAGCACTGAACTTCATTAATGAGTGAACAACTTGATTGTTATAGGTTTTTTGAGTCCACTGGAAAAAGAAACAAGCCTTATTATTGTAGTGACCATAGCAGCCATGAATGTGATATTGCTAAATAATGACATAAAAGTAGTATGCCATGCCAGCTAAGAATATGGTATGCATGTCTTCTAGTGAACTAGTTAAAATATCTACACGTACATTTCTTACAATATGTTCTCTGTCATATCATTTCCTATAAAGCATACAATCATTAGAATTCCGTAATCAAAACAGATTGCATACACTTCTAAAAAGAACGAGATGGCAAGCCAAACTGGACAGACCACTTAACGAGCAAGATGCTAAGAACAAGAAAACGAGAACTTAGCACATTCAAGCAATCGAAACAAGAACACATATTACATAGAGCGAGTGTAGACTGGACTAATAAAGCATATTGTAAGACTCGGACCGAATATAAGCAAAAAAATGATGTTAAAATAGAGAATATGTTCAAACAAATGATGAATAACAAGATCATAACATCAAAATAGAAAAATATATGTACCTGGTATATCTTTCTAGGTGTGATGTTATTATCTTTAGTGAGTGTTACGTCCAAAGAATGTTCATAATTGCCCTGTGTCTAGATCAACCTATATGAAGATTCTAATGTTCTAAACGTTATCATTAATTGAAATGTTCTACTCAAAAAAACAAAGAAACACTTATTTAGGGATGAAAAAAGATGTGTAAGAGTACCTCTCCCCCATCATCTAGGACGAAAAATTCACCATGTTGGAATGGGGACATAGTGCCAAACATTAGAGTATTCAAATATGGATCTAAAATCGTAGGATTCAACCAAGCAAAATCGAGATAGAAATTAATGAAATATTAAAACCACATAAAACCAAGTGATCATGCTAACGAGATGAGCAATTAGAGAGGAAGTCATACAAAAGACCGAAAGAGGAAAAAACGAAGCAACAAGAACAAGTTGAACATGATAACAACCAAAAGCAAACCAAAGACAAAGACTTGGAACAAAAAAATCAAATAAACTTGAAAACATAAATAAAAGATGAGCACTTAAATCAATCAAATAATCAGGAAAACAAACCAATTTTGATTAAGGTGACCCGAAGGCCACAAGCTTTCAGAACGACATAATCGATTCCGCAAACGAGATGTTTCTTCATCTCATAGTTCACTTTCTAATATAAACTTCTCAAAATCATACAGTTGAACCATCTCCTAATTCACGTTCTAGAAAAATTTAAAAAATTGGAAAGCGATACCTCAAGAGGAAGGAGATAATTTGAGACTCTAATACAAGGAATCGAGAATGTGAGACTCTGATCAACGGCGATCACTTTGACACAATAATGAATCGATTCGCGACTAGTGGGAGAAAGGAAATAATTGTAGGGTTTTGGCGAGTGAAAGGGGAGGGGTTTGCTCAGATCAACCGCCGAGATCCACCAACGATCGCAAATCAACCGACGAATTGGACACAATTCTTCCTTGGATCACCATAAACACGATGCTTTTAATCAACGTTTCCAATTTGGAACACCGCAACCACCACCGGAGGTTTTGTGGTGAAAGAAACGAGGGAACGAGGAGACGGGGGCAACGAGAAGGTGGAGACCAAAGCGAAGTTTAGAATGATTTTTATTTTATTTTAGAACAGCGAAGTACACAGACTTTAGAAGGTTTTTTTTGAAATGTATACAGGTGTATCGAGCCGAGTTGAGTCTTTCTATGGCTCGACTTGCCCCGACTGCACTATAAAAACTCATGCTCGACCTTGATTGAGCCATAAAAAAAATCAAATTTTCAAACTTGTCTTGTTAAGTATTCGATTCGACTTATAAGATTGATAATATTGTTTTTTGTTTAAAGCTCCGGTATCCGGAACCCACTGATCCGACTGATCCGGAGTTCGACACGGGTCGTGCCTGCATATCGATAATATTTTTAGATTTCAACGAATTTTATAAAACATGACAAGATTATTTATTCGTCAAATACTCGATTCATTAAATAATTCATGCTTGTCAAAATAAATTCATGACTTAGATGAATATTATGTAATAATTTATAGTTATTTTAATTCTTTTGTCACCAAAGCATCATTCCAATAATTATTGCATGATACGCAAAGTCAGACCACATATACTATGAAATTCACTTAACCTCCTGTGACAACATTACCTTTTGTCACTATAAACACATTTTTTAGAGAGAAACAAAGCTTTTGTCACTAGAAGCAACCCTTTTGTGAGAAATCTCATTTTTGTCACCAAAGATTTGTCACAAAAGAATCTTTTTTTTGTAGTGTGGATTGGGGTTGATACCTGCTTACCGTTAGATCTGTTGTAAACCTGTTTTTCCAGGTATAGAAAATTGTTGTATTTATTTTTCTGGAAATTTAACTTTTGGATCCAAAATTTTTGGATATTGAATGGTTAATTGGTACCATTAATTAATTTTACTCTCGATATCGTAAAATATAATTGCTGTTGCTGCGCTGAAGCTGCTGAATGGTTAATTGAAGATGCTGATGTCATGATGACATCAGTGGTGCTGAGATTAAAAAAAAAAAAAAGACGACGGCCGAAGGAAAAAGGAATCAATTTTTCAAGATCAAAGTTGCTGATGGTATTGATCAAAGTATTGATTTTTTTTTTCCTTTTCCCTAATTTAAATAGGTTAGATACGGGGTAACCAACGGTCCATCTCAGTGGTTTACTTTTTCGTATTTATTTTCTTGGATGATTATTTATGTGATATAACCATACCATACCATTCATCATATTCATGAATGTCACTCGTAGCATATACATACATGTAGAAAATTAATATTGAAATTATATAATTAGACATGTATGAACACGATAATTAATTTAGGTAATTAATTAAATTAATTAAAACAAACCGAATTTTATCGGGATATAAAATTCACATGATAAACTTAATTTGGGATAATACATCCTACGAGGTTTAGGTTATGTAACGTCTACATAAATTTTGAATTTTGATAATCAAAAATTGAAAAATCCGAAAAAGTTGGACACCAACTGAGCAAAAGTTTCGAAAATTGGTTCGGGTGGTCAACAGGGCTTCGGCTCGACTCGACTTGTCCGTCCAAGTGCGACGTTAGCGTCGAGGGTCCGGCAAGGTCAAGCTATCCGGCGAGCTGAGGCTCAATGGGGCAACCTTAGCACGATTCATCCAACGGTCGTACAATGAGCCAACGAAGAGGACGGGTCGGCCTAGCCGATCCCGACACCATTCGGTGAACTCGGTTAAAGCTCAGCCAGGGTTCAAAACCGATAAGTTAGTGGTAGCTTTTCTTGATTTATTGTTTTTCGATTTATTCGAAAAATTCAACAATCCCAGAACTTTTATCGTGAAATATTAGGACTATAAAATTCATTGGTGAATTTTTGTTGTGTAGTGTCTACACAAGAGATTTTCTAAATATTCGAAAAATTGGAAAATCATGAATAAGGTGTCGCTAGTTAGATGGTATTTGAAACCGATAAATTAGTAGGAGCTTTTAATTTTGTGATTTATTGTTTTTGAATTACTAGAAAAATTCATAAAGTCCTAATGTATTAGGGTTTTAAAATTCTTGGTGAATTTTAATTGTGTAGTGACTACACAAAGAATTTAAAAATCCGAGAAATTGGAAAGTCATGAATAAGTTACACTAGTTAGACGGTATTTGGAACCGATGAACTAGTGGGAGGATTAATTTAAATATTCATGATTTATTGTTTTTCAGATGATTAAGAAATTCTGAAAATCCAAATAAGACTACCTACTTTTTAAAATAACGAGTGGGAGTGGGGAAGGTGACAACCGACCCCACGGCCTCTGCTGTTGACACAAGCACGTAAGAGAAGGGCGACGCCTCGAGCCGCTTTGATTACGGCCCTCTGCGGATGGCCTTCACCCCTATCAAAATTCAAGGCTTGGTCTCCGAAAGGATAGGATTTTGGATACTCGTCGAGTCACTGACCGACCCTGCGGCGGGGGCATACTATGAGGTCTGAAACAGTAGGTCACACTCACAAGGATATTTTTGGAAATATCTTGGCTGAAAAAGGAAGGTAATCAACAATTAAATGGAGATGTCTGATTCTTAATTGTTTAATTGTTGAGAGAGATTGTCTCAATTTAACCGTCATTGTGCTGATACCGACCCTGCGGCGGCAGTATGGTGTGAGGTTAAATCCTTGGAATGGTAGGATAAACTGCATGCATGACATCACGTTTATAATTCCTAAAATTTCTTATTTGTTGTGGTGTATGATTTGATTTATATTTCTATCATAAATTATTTTACAACTACATATCATCTCAAGGTATCTAAAACTACTAAACACGATAAATTGACTAGTAACGACTTTGTAAAAGTGGAAAATTAACAAGAACGTTGAACTCAATAATCGAGAATGCAAATTAATTTTTCTGAAGAGGATGTTCCTCGTAAGCCTTAAACTTAAGTGACATTGATAAGAATGTCACTGCTGTCACTTGTGTTGAACGAGAGACAAAACAAAATTAGTTCAAAGATGACGAGAATGATTTGGTATCAACCTCATTAGACATCCCGCAGTTTAAGAGTAGTGTCTACTCAAATGAACTGCTAGTTCACGGCCATTTCCTTTATAGAAAGCCAAGAATGGGAAGATAAAAAGTGCAAGTCATCTAACCTAAATAAGTTAAATGCTAAACCGAAATATTAATAAGAGAAATAAAGGATAAGGAAAGTGATTTCGGATCATCAACCTATGAATCCTTAGAGACTTTCTTAACCGAGTAATTTGACTCAGAAGCTAAACTTCTTTTGTAAGAACAAAGTAGCTGGGCATTCATGATGAAGAGTAGACAACGGGCCGTTATTTCAGCTAAGATAGTGGGGAGTGATATAAGGAAATAAATTTCAGATTTTAATCCTCGAATATCAAAGAAATATAATTTCTGTTTTCAGAATCGTTGGAACAAATGGATTCACTTTCACATCGATATTATAGTTGCCTTAAAGAAAGTGAATATGACATCTGTATACGATTCTGAGACTCGCACTTTTGTCTGATAAAGTCAAAACCACTAAGTACTGCTGGATAGGTATATGTAACACATCATAAACTATTAAGACAACTGGTTTCCATATTTAGATAAACGATTCTTCAGCATCTATTAATTAGTGCACATATCCTAAAGATAAGATCTGAAGACTGGCTAAAGGTGATTCTTATCTCCCAGTCTAAGAACACTATCTCAAAGGAAAAATGACTAAGTTACCTTTTAATTAGGAAAAGGTAATAGAGCTGAAAAAGTATCACTACTTGCTCATATTGACCTTCAGGGTCTTATAAAGGATACAAGCTAGTGGGAGCTTTTGAGTAGCAGATAATTTGTCTGATAGCTACTCGAAACGCCGATTAGTTTATCTAAATATTTTGGAGGAATCTCTGATATTACCAGAGAAACGAGTATTCCATGCTCAAATATAGGCTATAGCATAGTTTTGGCACTGATGCTTGGCCCACCTCCGTGTGAAATGATTTCACTGAAAGGATAAACCATATACTGTTTTGTATAGTTATTGATATGCTACAATACACTACTTAACTCAATTAAGATATTGGTTGCAAAATAACGGTTTACATTATTATGCAATACCGAGAAGTCTACCTAGAAGATGCCTATGAATTTATGGATAAAGAGAGAACTACGTTTACTCCACTTCCGTAAATAGAGGTGTTTAGCACTTGGTGCTTGAAGGTAGGACTGGAGATTTTGCATACACGCTCAGATGGTGACTGTTCGTGAAATATCTTAATGCAATGAGTAAAGGCTGGTTATAATATTCTTAAGATTGGATAGTGACGGTTACACTGTTACAACCTTTCTAAAAGAATGTTTAGATAACGACTTAGAACTTGAATTACTGTTACTCAAGGAGTTACTATCTGATTTAATCAGACCACTTCCAACATTGGTTGTTGGGGATTACACTGATAAATACTACTGAACCAGATCAGAATGTCAATCCACCCGAATGCAGTGGGAGTATGGTTTATCCATTGACTCGCTGTGATTGAGCAGACTTTAAAGTCTGCTGGGGGTGATTTATAACCTATGGTCTTCTCGGAGGGCTGTATAGGATTCTGATAAAAGGAGGTTGGCTTAAATCCATAAACCTGTAAATGGAGTTTTGGTATTACAGTTCTGTTCACAATCTTTTAGAACCACCTGAGTGTCTCAGGCCTAGTGGGAGTAATTGGATCTACGTGTAGAAGAGACGAATGAATGAGAAAGTTTATCTTTCTAAGCAAAGCCAAGTGGTCTAGGGTTAATTCCCTGAGAAGTAGATAGTTCAAAAGGGGTGATGCCCTGAAACTTTCTCACCACTCAGCCTTGGTTGACTCTCTGGAAAGCAGAAAGATTACCAGGGGTGATGCACTGAAACTTTCTTGCCCAACAACGGAGCTTAGATTCATTCGGAACTGAAGGGTTTCAGCTTAAATCCAATGGCATATTGACTGCCTATTCTTATATCCATTGGTGGATTAAAGTAAACCTCAAGGTCATTAAAAGTCACATGTTTGAAATGTGTGGGCTTGACCATAATATTGATGAGTCTTTTGTAGACCAGAGAATCAATATTGGTAAAGTAAAAGACGTTAGTGTTAATAAAAGATAACACCGCAACAGTTGAAAACAACATGGGTGTGTTATCTGAAGTCAAGAACTGACGAGCCAAAGCTTCTCTGAATCAGAGAAGTGGACTATATTCTTAGAATTTGATTCGGTCGAATTCATGAGAACAAGTTGTAGGCTATATCCCATCCATCTTATTGGTTAAAGATGATAATGCATTTTCGAATGCAGAATTCAACGAGAGGTTTCCTACCCAACCCCTCACGGAATAACTCTCTTAGTCTTCGGATATAGAGAAAATGGGATAGATTATCTTTTGGATAGAGAAAGTCAGGTTATTAAAAGTCAATAAAAGTCGAGTTTTGGATTCAGATGTTGAATAGCAGTATAGTGCATCCTCAAGTATCTTTCGAGATGAGGAATTATATGCTTGTATATTCGGGTGCAAACTTGAGTATTGATTACACTGATTCTAATTTTTTGTCGGAATAAGGATGATCGTGAATCGATCTCAGGCTCAGTGTGATGGAGCTACAGTCTGGAGCAATCCAGCACTACCAATTTGACTATGTCATAGCAGCTTTCGGAGCAGATAAAGAGGCAGTGTGGCTTGAGAAGTTCTTTGATGGATCGGGAAGTGATTCAAGGTCTCGATGAGCCGATACCATTTTACTGTGAAAACAATTGGGAGGTAGCTCATGCAAAGCCTCTTCGCAATCACAAGAGGTCAAAAGCATATTGAGATAAAGTACCACCTGGTCAGACAGTTCGTGCAAAGAGGCGACGTTTTGATCCTAAAGATCGCCTCGAGCCAACAACCTAGCTGATCAGTTTGCAAGTTGCATGACATCTAGTGTCACTGATAAGCGCTTGACGGGTATGAAATTGGGAGATATGTCTCATCTGCTTTAGAGCAAGTGGGAGAATGTTGTGGATAGAAAGAATAAGGGTGTGGTGCTCTAAAAACAATCATTGCTTGTCTTTACGGGCAAGTGGGAGTTTGTTAGATATTGTGTGTCCGAAAGACAATTGTTTCTTTTCCTTACGGGCAAGTGGGAGATTGTTGGAAGTAGCGTCCGAAAGACAATTTATGTAATTGTTTTTAGAATTAATAAATGACAGATTTATTCTCATCTTATTACTTACTTCGTGATTGTTAGTAATACACTACTGAAAACCCTAAGTCGTATCATATGTAGCCATATAACTTAGTGTGTGTGTGTCACACATGAGGATTAAATTTATGGTGATACACTTGAAATGTTAACCCGTGGTGAACTTAATCAAAGTATGGGGTCTATTGATTAAACCACCATTAATGCGCCTAGAACACTTTATGGCGTGACCGTCCTATCCGGACCGTCGACATTGGTTGTCTAAGTAGGGCATTTATATATGATGAGAGTCATATAGGACTGGACCGATTTAATCTGAGTTTCTCATATAATTTCGTGATTGAGAAATCTTATTAAATCACAAGATGATCATATATGGATTAACCTTAATCCTGAAGTGATTACAGACTCCTACTTGTTTCAGGATAGGGTTTGATGTGTTCGTTAAGGATCGCTAAGAGGCATGGTCCGAATTACTTTCACATTGGCACTATTCTGGAATGAGTGAGAAGTGTGTGTCTCACAGATATGGAATCCATTCCTTCCTGCGGGAAGTAGAAAGACAATCCCCTTATTTGTTAGTCCTAAAAACAGATCAATCCCGGGAGTTCGTATTTGTTATGAACTAATTGATCACTAGTGGGTTAATGGTAAATAAGGATAAGATGTATTGAAGAAGGTTTACGGAAATAATCCTACTTCAGTACGGATAATCTATAGAGGGTTAGTTTATATGTAATGATTATATCAATGGACACTTATCGACTCGACTCGGCGTTTTGAGAATAAGTTATATCTATAATCGATAGAGTTCAGTTTCGGATTTATGGTGGCGTAATTCCGGAATTAATGAATTAAGTAGAAATATTCTGTTCGATGAATATTTTATTTAATTTATTGTAGCTACTGGTTATAGGTCCATGGTCCCCGGGTTGGCTCCTAACACACGAGTGTTTTCTCGTTTTATGGAACCTCGAGAATAAATTAAATAGTTGGTCTATTTAATGAATATGCAAATATTATTTATTTGATAAATAATATGTAAAATAGAAAAGACATTTTCTATTAAAAATTATGACATTTATGGCGCCACATTGGGATAAATTTAGGAGAAGAATTTTTTCTAGATTATCTCATTTGTATAATTAATTAATTATCTATTTGTTGGATAATTAATGGAAAATTAAGAGATTGTTTTTTTAGGAATTATCTCTTATTTTGTAGCAAAAATATCTTTTCCTTATGCGAATAGGTTTTTGTGGTGTGAAAAGGATAACTCTCTTGACTAGTTATTTTCCTATATAATGAGAGTTCCTCCTAGCACAATACACACAATGATAATGGCGCCACTTACAAATTAAAAAGGAAGAAAAATTAGTTTCTTGCCTTAGTCATTAAGAGAAAAAAAATCTAGGATTTTTCTTGTGCATATTCGAGGAGGTTCTACGGCGAGGATCGACGTCCACCAGTCGTCGCTTGGAGATACAATCCGGAAGATTGTGGCTACTCTCCCTAGGTCGATTTTATCATCTCTCCGGTTTGGGTAAATCTACTAACCTTCTTGTAGAGATTAACTAGTTATGTTTTCATATCGTAAATCGCATAAGCTTCCGCAGTGCTAAGATCGAGTGTCTCGATCAGTGCTACTACTTCTAGCAAGTACAACCTATACATCAGATTCTAGACATATTTTTGCTTGCATCTATAACAGCTAATCTGACACTCATCATTGTCTCTTGATTGTAACAGACGGTGTTATTGATTCCAAATCTAAACAATTCGAACAACAAAGAAACAAAATTGGGCGACGATTTACGGTTTTTATTTTTTATTTTCTTACTCTAAAAAGGAATGATCTCAACGCTTCTTGATTGTTACGGACTGTGTTACTGCTTCTGATCGTACTCAATTCGATCGATCAGCAAGTAGTAAGTTAATAAATGGGTTGACAATTAGTAGTATGTTTTGGGTGTAACTACATGTATTTCGATGTTACTACTTTTTAATTGTCGTAATTACATGCTTTTTATGTGTGTTACTACACATTTTTTGTTGGTACTACACTTAATTCATTAGTTGTTACTACTTAATTTTCTGTATTACTACATGTATTTGGTTGAGTTGTACTACATATTTTTCTACGTTAACTACATATTTTCCTACGTTAAATTTCAACCTAATATAAGTTTGTACTCAGCAACATGTAGTAACTTATGTACTAACACACATGTATATTAATTTACTTTTTGTTACTATATCAATCTTTACTACTTGTTACTATATTATTTTTTTGGGTTTAACTACATGTATTAGATTGACTATTACTAATCTAATCTAATGCATGTTACTACATGTTTTTTTGTTGTAACTACATTCTTTGTATGTGTGTTACTACACATTTTTTTGCCGAAACTACACTCAATTTATTAGTTGTTTGTTGGTCCCAGAGAAGGGTAAAACTATAGTCGGAGGGGGGGGGGTGAATGACTATAGTGGAGTTTCAAAAACTTTTCTTATATTTAAAAGCTTTTGAGCAGCAGATAAGTCCCTTCTTTCTAAGTTGTTTCAAAATAGTTTAGGCAATCACAGATATAATATATAGTATAAGTAATTAAATGAATGCAATAAAGTAAATTGACACAAGGCTTATAGTGGTTCAGGGTGGTGTAATCCCTTAATCCACTCTTCTCCTGTGATGATTGGAGGAATTCACCATTGTTTTCACAGATACAATAGTACGATTGTCCTTGACTTCACAAGCTTCACAATCTACAAGACTATCACTCATTGACTGCAACAGCTTAAGTGATTCAGTCTCTTTCACTGCTCCTTGGGATCAAATCCTTCAGCGGCTATCACAAACACAACTCCTTCTCATATGGCTCTGATTCAGTTGCTTGGTTGATGTGAATTGAATTCACAAAATTGTTGATCAATCTCAATGCTTTGATGTTTGAATTGTAGCTCTCAGTTTTGAGTTGACCACTAGATATTTCTTTTTAGCACAGATGGAAGGCTTTTCACTTTGACTGAGTTTTTGCTCAGATTTTTCGTTCTTTCTTTTGTTATTTTGTTTTTCTGTCAATGCCTTCTATTTATAGCCTTGATTATCCTTGATTTGAATTTCCGTCCGTTGGCTATATTAATGAGGGGAATAATCCGTGATTTTATTCTTGATTCCCCCTCAATTATATTCTCCTTGATTTCAGTGATCGGATTTTTCTTCAAACGTTTATCAGAAAATCCGTCCTTAATTGATCCTTTATTGATTGTGCATTTAATGCTTGATCTTCTGTATCTTCTTCATATTTCAATAATCTGACTAAGTAAGGTTTACTCAGCCATTCTTTGATTGGTCAAGTGATCCATCTGACTTTGCCGCTTAGATCTTCCTTTACTGCTTTGTCTTTACTCAGCCGAAAGTCAGTTTACTTTGCCGAATCACTGTTTCCTTCATTCCATTCAGTTCAGGAAAATCCTTGTACTTCACTGATCTTTTGTGTGAAATCAGTGTACACCATATTTAAACACTAAGTTTCATCACTTAAAACCTAACTTAGACTTATCCAAGGTCATCACAGACTTCCCTGGTTATAAGTCAAACCATAATGTCTTCATTGCTTCTCTGCTGGTACTTGGTTGGCTTCACTCTGCCGAAAATCTGTTTTTACTTTGCCGTCCTACCAACTAGTACAATACTTGTCTGACTCAACTTATACAACATGTCAAACTCTAAGTAAATACTTATGCAGAGAATTCTAACTTATTTTAGGCTTGCTATAACAGCTAGTATGGCCATCATCAAAACATAACAAAATGTTCCTAACAATTTCCCCCTTTTTTGATGATGCCAAAACCCTCATAAGCTTGAACATAAGTATGCCAAATTTTTCATAATAATTAGCAGAATAAAACTCAAAAATTTTATTCATCCATTTAAGGGCAGCAAGTTCAAAATCATTCAAGTGTTACAACTACATTTTGCTTAATTCAGCCTGTACCTTTTGAACTTTGTGGTTTGGACTCCTTCCACATCTTTCCAATCGATCTCAGGAAACTTCCACTTCCAGTATGCCATAGCAGTGTATTCAGATACTCCTTGGAATACTCTCTTGGCAAAGAGTCTGTTAAAATCAGGCATAGTTTCATTTGCCCTGGGCTCTCCAAAGTACTTCTCCAGTCTCTCCCTGGCTTATGCAATGTGTAAGTCAGCAAACATGAGATTTTTGTACAGACCCCATTCGTCTTGTTTATTCATTTTCCCCATGGGGTTGAAGAAATTTGCCATATAGTTGAAGTCTTCTTGTTGCTCAGTTGGCTAGTCTTCTGGTCCTTTTGCAGAAAGTGGTATAGCTGAACTTGGTCTGCTGGTTCCACCACTTTGCTGGAGAGAAGCATGTTGTCTTTTAATGTCATTGTATATTTTGGCCATGTCAACTCTTCTTTGTTCATCCTGGTAGCTTAGCCAGTCTGCCCAAGCTTCATCTTGTGTTTGATCCGGATATAGTCCTTCATGGACTCTGAAAAATTACCTCACAGGATCTAGAATTTCAGCCTCATACTCTTGTTTGTTTCTGTGAGTTGGGAAGCTTCTCTTCTCTCTGCTAGTGTTAGTCCTGTGATCTTTTGCTGATCTCCTTTGTTGATTTGATCCAGGTCTTTGCTGTCCAGGTCTTTGTTGTCCACCTGATCTATCTCTATCATCATCTCTTCTTTGAATAGGATGGGGAAATCCTATGCAGGGTTCATTTGAGGCATTTTCTCTTTCTTCTCTAGCCTTTCTTTGCTGCTCTTCAGCCTCATGTCTGATTCTTATTTCTCTGTCCCTTGCTCTTAGCTGTTCTTTTGTAAAATTTGGGGGTCTTATTATTGATCCTTCAGGCTTATTTGTTTCCCCCCCTTTTTGGCAGCATCATCCCTTTGCTGGAGTAAGATGCTATTTGTAGCCTCTGCTGTTCTAATAAAAGAGTCGAATTTTGACTCAATGGATGTGAATCTGTTGTCATGATCAGGCAGTTTCTCAGTGACACTTTGAAATCTGGTGCCGAATGCCAATGCCATAGAATCATTCTCCTGAGAGATGTGTTGTCTGAGACCTGCAAGGTTGTTGGTTATGTTGATGTTGAGTTGTCTCATCAAATCTCCTTGTTGTTGCACAACAACATTCTGTGCATCAATACACTCAGCAATGGCCTGGAATTTTTGCTCAATAGAGTAACTTTTATCATTGAATGCAGAAGTCATGGATCTGAGTTGCATGGCTTGCTGTTCCAATTCTTCAGCCAGCAGATCTGCTGCTTTGTCAAAAGTCTTATTGGAGATGCCAGTGGCCAGCTGAGAGAGTTTGTGTCGGATGTCGATTTCGGTTCGGTTCCGTTTCTTGTCCTTTGTCTTGATGTTGAGTAACATCTGCATAAACTTCCAAGTCTTCAAGTATTTGGGTGGATGTGTATGCTGGTGTAGCTTGGGCTGCTATTCCCCCTTGCTCTGTGCTGAGGATTTCCTTGATTGGAGTGGCAGCAGCTGAGCCAGTGTCCACTATATTTGTGGGGTCAACCGGGGTTTCAGGAGATAATGGTTGAGGTGTTGTCTTAGCTGGTGTGGTTGACTTGTTTGATGCATGTGGCTGTAGAAAAGAGCTTAAGAGAATATTGTCATCAATTGTATCAGCTATTTGTTCAGTCTCTTTGCCTTGGCCATCAGTGATATCCTTTAAATTATTTCCATCACCATTTTTATCAGCAACATTATCATCATTTTGATCATCACCATCATCACTATCATTGTTATTACTTTCATCAGTTGATTCATCACTGTCTTTGTCAGAGTGCAGATGCATCTTTGCTTTAGCTGCATCAACCATGTCCCAGAGAGGTGACTCATCAAGTACACCAACCAGGGTTGTGATCCCAAGAAAATTGAAGAACCGGGCCTCCTCAGCAAGCATGTGTTCTGAGTCTTGAAGCTGATCTCTGGAATCACCTTCCTTCCATTCCAGCTATGTTGCAATGCGATCATCAATATCATTTGCAGACATTTGTGCCGGTTGTTCTGGAGTTTCTTCATCATCATCTCCAGTGACTTTTTCAGCCCCCTCATTTTGAGGTTGGTCATCTTCACTGCCACTTTCCTGCACTGGTTGTTATGTTTCACTTTCAGAATCTTCTGCTTCTTCTTCATCAATTAACCGTCCAAAGTTTTCTTTGTCCAAGTTTCTTTGAACTTTTTGCTTCTTTCTTTGATCGGAGGAATGTGTTGTGGTTTTCTTTCTCTTCCCTCATTCTGCTTGCTTTTGCTGTTTGACATAAGTGAACATGATTTGGATTCATGCAACTTATGAAGATGTATCACAGGAACCTTCAAACATTGCAAAAGATAGTGTAGTTGTATTCCATAGGATTTCTTCACCCAGAACATCCCTTTTTTCTTCTTTTTCTCTGCTAATCCCTTTGTAGCAGCAGTTACTTCTCCCTGGATTTGTTCTTTTATTCTCTGGAAGAAGTAGGATGCCCAATTGAACTCTAAATTGTTGTAGATGATTACAATTAGTCGCATTCTAGCCTCTGTCATAGCATTATTTGCTCCTAGATTTCCTTCAATGCTCTTTCCAATTAGGGCACTGAATTCACTGAACGGTTTCTTTAGGGCAGATCTAAGGCACTTGACCTTCTTAGATCCTGGGTTTGCAGTTTTGGCGATTGTTGTCCAGAAATCATCCAAGTTTTGTGGTACCAATGTTACTTTTGCTTGACCCTTATTTGAAATTTTAAGGTGAGTACGAATTACCTTTGCGGTAATGACCACTTCTATGCCGTTGACAGATGCAATGATCTTGTCTTCTTCCCATTCATCACCTTCTTCTCCATCTTTGTAAATTGATCTCCACGTGTGTAATCTTCCATAGTATAATTCTCCAATACTTCTTGATTTTCCACGTGTATAAAAACTGATTTGCTTCACACTTTAATTTGTCGGTGACTCCAATCCTCATTTCGGTAGAGTGCCTTAGCTAGTCACTTAGCCGGTGTAGTGACTTTTTCACTGAGCTGCTTTATTCAACTGTTCCTAACAATCAGTTAAGTTAACTTCGCTGGGTACCAGTGTCTTACCTGCTACATCTCCTGTAATGGCATAGGGTTGATCAGCTGGTCAAGTCACTTAGCTGATTACTCCAGTTAGCCGCTCTTTGATACTTAGTCAATTTCAATCATTCCTAACTCAGTTCTCAACATTCTAAATCTTTCATGACTGAGTGGTTTAGTGAAAATGTCAGCTAATTGATCTTCAGTGGGTATGTATCTTAGAATAACATCTCCTTTTTCAATATGATCTCTAATGAAATGATGTCTCACATCAATATGCTTTGTTCTTGAGTGCAACACTAGATTTTCAGTAATAGTTATGGCACTTGTGTTGTCACACATAATTGGAATTGTCTTCTCCTCCATTCCATAATCCCTTAGGTGTTGTCTAATCCATAGTACTTGTGCACAAGAATCGCTTTCGTTGCTATATATTCTTCGGTACCGTTGATGTAGATATGGAGTTCTGCTTTTTGCTAAACCATGAAACTAGTCTGCCGTCTAGCATCTGACAAGTTCCAGAGGTGCTTTTTCTATCTATTTTGCATCCAGCATAGTCAGAGTCTGAATATGATATTAACTTGAATCCTCCATCTTTTGGATACCAAATTCCAACATTTATGGTGTTCTTCAGGTATTTGATTATTCTTTTAGCTGCTAGAAGATGTGATTCTTTTGGTTGAGCTTGAAACCTTGCACATACTCCTACTGCAAATGCTATGTCTGGTCTGCTTGCGTTAGATATAGTAGGGATCCAATGATTCCTCTATACATTTTCTGATCAACATCTTTTCCAGCTTCATCTTTTCCAAGAATGACTGTTGCACATATTGGTGTATCTGTTATGCCACTGGTGTCTATACCATACTTGTGTATTAGGTCTTTTGTGTACTTGGCTTGACTAATGAAAATACCATCCTTCATTTGTTTCACTTGAAGGCCAAGAAAGTAATTTAATTCTCCCATCATGCTCATGTGAAATTTGCTCTTCATTAGGTTTGCAAATTTCTCACATAGCTTTTCATCCTCTGATCCAAAGATAATGTCATCAACATAGATTTGTACTAGTAATGTGCTTGTTCCTTCCTCTAATTTGAACAGAGTTTTATCTATAGTTCCTTTGTTGAATCCATTTTTGATCAGAAATTGTGATAGTGTTTCATACCAAGCTCTGGGTGCCTGTTTGAGTCCATAGAGGGCCTTCTTGAGCTTGTATACTTTATCTTCCTTTCCTTTGAGTTGAAAAGCAAGGGGTTGTTCCACATAAACTTCTTCTTTCAAGAGTCCATTCAGAAATGCACTCTTGACATCCATTTGATAGACTTTGAAGTCTTTGTGTGCAGCAAAAGCTAGAAAGAGTCTGATTGCCTCCAGTCTTGCTATTGGTGCAAATGTTTCATCATAATCTATTCCTTCTGCTTGAGAGTAACCTTTTGCAACTAGCCTTGCTTTATTTCTGACAACTGTTTCTTGCTCATCCATCTTGTTTCTGAATACCCATTTTGTTCCAATGATGTTGGCTGTGTCAGGTCTGTCAACAAGTTCCCAGACTTCATTTCTTTCAAATTCATTTAATTCTTCTTGCATGGCTGTAATCCAGTCTGCATCTTGAATTGCATCATCTATTGTCTTGGGTTCCACTTGTGATAGAAAACATGTTAGCATATGATCCAGTTGTCTTCTGGTTCTAAATCCTGTGTGAATTGTTAGGAAATCTACGCGGGAATGCAGCGGAATTTAAAATTTTATTTCCTATCGACCCAAGATCGACTTCGTTTAAGCAATAAACAAACAAGTAATAGACGGTGGTTACCTTGGTTGATCTAAAAGATCGACGCTTTGACCGTCTAAGGAGAGTAGTTCTGCATAGAGCCGCCCAAGTGTTCGGCCTCTACCGCTAGTCCACACGAACAGCCCGCCGGAATCCCATCATGGATTGCTATTGGAAAACTCCGGTTGCTAGACCGGCCCTTTTCCCCTCTCTCCAACTCTTTATAGGATGCTCTTTATTTTTCACAAGAACTATGAGCTCTTGGAATTATGATGTACAAAAGAGCTTGACACCCACCTCTTATTTATAGTAGAAGTGGCGCCATATCTAGGTGTGGAGGAGAAGAAAACATTTTCCCAATAAAATAAGGAAAATATAATTGATTGATTTATCTCATTTATTATAATATCTTATATTAAATAAATCTAGGATATTGTCAATATCTTATATTGAATATTTCCAAGATATTGTCAATATCTAATATTGACTATCTTTATTATATTACCATAAATCAATTTACACATGTGTATATATCACATATATATTACACATATAAAAATCTATTAATATATATTCCACAAACATGCGCATGCAGCACCAACATGCACACAAGTATTGTTTATATATATATATATATATATATATATATATATATATATATATATATATATATATATATATATTAATATCTAATATTAATATACGGTAATACCATTAATTAAATTGCACAATCCAAGTGTATCTTATACACTTCAATGTTGCGCCACCTTTAGCCAATATTTTGGCATCCGGAATATTCTTTAATTAATATAATATTATTAATATCTTGTATTTAATTTATTCATAATAAATAAATACCACCATATTAATTTACCACTATAACCCTTATAATCTCGAGATAAACTTTCCTTATTTGGTTATCATCTATAACCACATTTTAATCCGGCTAGATGTTCATATGTGTGTGACCCGATAGGCTTCCGAATATGTTGGCTGTAGACACAGAGTGCAAATTACGAAAATGCCCTTCATGTCTAACGATCACGGGATAGCGTCTAGCAACACACCGTGACCCCCAATCATCGGAAGAGTCAAATGCAATGACTACTACATTTCATGTGAAACAGTTACCGTGTAACTTACAATCCCATCGCTGTAATATTATCCATACGGTCGTTAGTCGAGTGTCAAAACATCAACGACCGTATCTTATAATCTGGATATCATGCTCTCTCGAAGTAACTCATTTACTCCCACTTTGCAAAGATTCACGAGAGTAAAACATTCCTTATAAGAAGGTCATTTCGGATATTCGATCCCAATCATAGGATACACGATTCCCAGACGACCAATCATGTATACTCCGCATGCTTCAATATCATACCCAATCACTACCGCATGATCGCCCCGTGGCTAGGGGAAACCTCAATAGTGTCAAAGCATGACAATCCACACCGTGATGCCATGAAGACTCCGGTCCAAAGGATAATTACACAACCGTCACATAGTGTGACACTAAACATGTGTAAGTGGGTCAGTCTAACGTACGCATTCTCTAATACACGTCCACGTACAGTCCAAGTGTCTCTACACTTCGATAGACGAGATCTATCCATGCCCTTAAAGACAGAAGACATCTAATACGTGCTAGCCTGTTCATACTATCAATGCCCCGTTTAATAGTACATCACCTAGAGACATTTAAGTATCAAACTTATTAAAGTGATTAGAGATCTCATCAACCATAATCGCCTATCATGGTTTCTCTATCACAGTTTAATACTAAGGACGTTATCATATGACAATTCATAATTGGTTCTTTAAAAGTTCTATGTATGACAACAGAAAAGCCATTTAATATATGTATAAACATAAAGAAATAGTAGAAATGATCCGACCCGGTCGGATCCGGTCCAACCCGATTGGGTTTAGGACACTATTCCAACATGAATGTCTCCAATGACTTGTTCTTCAGGATGATCTCTTAGCCAATTTAGGTCCGGTTGAAGTTGTTCTTCACTTGGTGCTTTTACAACTTCAGGTTCTGCATGAGCTTCAAGTTCTGATGCTTCTTCTCTTGTAATGACTTGTGGCTCATCTTGATTTCCAAGATTGTGATTCAGAATAGTAGCTGGTACGATTGTATTCATATACCCTTGCCTTTGTGCTGCTTCTTCTTCTTGTTCTTTAAGACTTTTACCATTTGTGTTTGGTTCATCAAAGACTACATGTATTGATTCTTCAATCACCAATGTTCTTTTGTTGAGTACTCTGAATGCTTTGCTGGTGTCTGAGTATCCCATAAAGATAGCTTTATCAGCTTTTTCATCAAAGGTGTGTAGCTGATTCCTGTTCAAAACAAAACAAAATGTTCCTAACATTGTTACTACATATATTTTCCATGTTACTACATGTTTTACAGATATTACTACATTATTCTTGGGTGTAACTACATATATTTGGTTGATCTGTACTACATATTTTTCTATGTTAACTACATATTTTAATACGTTAAATTGCAACCCAATATAAGTTTGTGCTCAACAACATGTAGTAACTCATGCACTCACACACATGTATATCAACTTACTACTTGTTACTATATCAATCCTTACTACTTGTTATTATATTAATATTTTTTTGGGGTGTAACTACATGTATTAGACTTCCTAGTACAAATCTTTTTCGGTGTAACTAGCAATAACGCACATAATCAATTTCACTATACACTCAATCCACACAATGCAGTTACACTGAGTAACACATAGTAAGTAACACATAGTAACATCAACATCAGACAATGCAGTTACACTGAGTAACACATAGTAACATCAACATCATGTAGTAACACATGTTGTAACACATGTCTTTTTAATCATGTAGTAACACCATTATGCACACTCCATAAGATGTAGTAGCGCATAATGTAGTATCACAGTGAAAGTCCACAAATAAAGTAACATGTATTTCATGTTGGTTTCGTTAACACCCTCAGACATAGTAACACCACGATGCAAACACCCTCAAACGTAGTAACACATAATGTACACCCTGAACCTTGAACCCTAAACCTGAACCCTAAAAATTAAACCCTAAACATGAACCCTAAACCTAAACCTTAAACCCTAAACTTGAACCCTAAACCGGAGCTTAGGGTTTAGGGTTCAAGTTTAGAGTTCATGGTTCAAGGTTTAGGTTTAGGGTTTAGGGTTCAAGTTTAAGGTTTAGGGTTCAGGGATCATGGTTTAGGGTATACAATATGTGTTACTATGTTTGAGGGTGTTTGCATCGTGGTGTTACTACGTCTGGGGGTGTTCACTGAACCAACAAGAAATACATGTTACTTCATTTGTGGACTTTCACTGTGATACTACATTATGCATAACTACATTCTCTGTATGAAGTGTGCATAGTGGTGTTACTACATGTTGAGAAAGAAATATGTTACAACATGTGTTACTACATGATGTTGATGTTACTACGTGACTAGGACTAATCTAATCAGGAAAAAAATGTGTAGTAACACAAATTCAAGAATGTAGTTACAACAAAAAGACATGTAGTAACATGCATTAGATTAGTACTAATCAGTCTAATACATGTAGTTACACCCAAAAAAAAGTAATGTAGTAACAAGTAGTAAAGATTGATATAGTAACAAGTAGTAAATTAATATACATGTGTGTTAGTGCATGAGTTACTACATGTTGTTGAGTACAAACGTGTAATACCCTACTCCTGACCCCTAGGTCCACTGGGGTGATTCTATGAGGAGTTACGAAGCTCTCGTCATGGCTTCAATAACTAGACTATAATTTTCAAAATAATCTAATAAATCTAAAATTAAATTTACAAATATTAACTAAGTGTCTCAATTATAAAATTACAACAAGTGAAATAGTATAGTTGTCACTAACATAACATGCGCAAAACAATCTAGAATCTTGGTCATTGTCTTAGCTCATTCTCCATCCATCTTCCCCGAGCAATCACCCGGGTTAATTTATAAAAGAAAATCAAAAAGGCAAGAGACAAGAATACGAGTCGTCAGCAAAAAACGCTGGTATAAGCCATGTGTGAGAGTGTTAAAAATAATCGTTGTAAATATACATATATTTTCTATAAAAAAAAACTTGTTCCAGTATTTACGCTTTAAATTACTTTTTTAAAGTTGTGTATCAAGTTCAAGTCAAACATGTTCATTCGAGATCTATCAATTCATCAAGTTCCTTTACTAGATATCGATACAGCTGATACGATTGACTCTACCTTATGACTCCCATTTCACCACATTATATCCACTACAAGTAATTTTTATAGTGAAGTCCGTCCTTCCGACACCCAATCTCCTGGGGCTTCCGGAGGGTCCACTTGCCTAGGATCGTACAACCGCGGTCACAGGCCCGAAGCACAGCTAATCCGACTGTGAAACCCTTGGCGGGCCCATCGAGCGAGAACGAGAACGAGAAACCATGCTGCCGAAGCGGGAAACTAGCCATGCCTCCGAAGCGGGAAAGGTACAAGTACAATATATCATACCGCACGAGACGGGTAGTACGATACCATGCCACCAAAGTGGGACATGCAATAACCATGCCGCCTAAGTGGGAGATGCAAAATGCAATGTATGTATATAAAATGTTTATAAAAGTTCGATATATGAACGAGTTATATTAATCGTTTCAAATAAGTTCAAATTATTTATTTTAAAGAAATGTCAGTCGTATAACGACTTCTGAGTTTAAATCAACACTTTATATAAATACAATACTTGAAAATAATTTTAAAAAAACACACATTTTGGATTTTATCGAAAATAAAATTGAGCTCACCTCTAGCCCGATCTTATTTATTTAATCTGTTGCATGTCCGAGTATTGTTTGTTTTTGTACCACTCGTTTATTTATTAACATGACATCCGAACATAAATCTACATCCCTCTTTATTTTAATGGGGGAATGATGGAAAATGACAGAAATATTTAATCAATTGAGTAGAAAGACACTCTTTTGAAACTTTTGCATAAAAGACAAAACTATTTATCCACTGTCGAAATTCACTTGTGTTCGAAATTCACTGTTTAAATTCACTGCCGAAATTCACTGCCGAAATTCACTAATTTTCAAAATTCATTGTCGAAATTCACTGATTTTTAGGATTCACTGTCGAAATTCACTGATTTCGGGATTCGCTGGGGAGATTCACTGATTTTCGGGATTCACTGTTTGTCTTTCTCGCTATAAAAATTATGCAGTTGTCATTCTCCCTATAAAAAATATGTAGTTGTCCTGTTATTTAAAAATATTCCAAATTGTGTCCATTATCCCTAATTTCCCGTATTTTAATTATTCACCCACCTTCATCTGAAACAAAATATACATACACACTAGCTCCTTGCCCAATTTTCTTATACGTAGTCCATTGTACCAAACACAAGCCACTACTGCTTAATCCCCAAAGGTAAAATATAATTCCTTAATATGATGTGTTATTTGAGACCTCTTGTTCTTATTAAATAAACAAAAATAAAATAAAACTAAAGAGGTGGAAGTGTTAGTATTTTGAGAACACTAAAAAAAATTGATAGAGTGATGGTTAATAGGTAGTATATGAACGTCTATATATATACTAGTCAAAAACCCGTGTAATGTATGGGATAATTGACCGTCATTGGTATAATCATGTAAAAACATGTTTTCTATTGCAATCAATAAGTGATAACAAAAGAAATCAAACGATTTTTTTTTTGTTATCACTTATACAAAACCAATATTAGCTAAAAACATGTGCATAATGATGCACAGGCTGTTAGGCATAAAAAAAGGGACTGTTGGAATAATATTAACTTCTTATAAAAAAAACAATAAAATTCAGGTCAAAGTACACCAAATTATAACTATTTTACCCTACAATTACTATACCAAAGTCTCATCCCCAAATGCATAGCCCACTCCCTCCTCATTGTCCGCAAAACACAAAGCCTCAACATTTTAAGTAGGAACGATGTGAGATTATCAAAGTCAACATAGCTAATATATTTGAGAAGGATTACACTTACTCCACTTCAATCGAAAATTTCAATATCAAGGATAAATAAGTGCAAAAAAAAAATAAATAAAAAAAAATCCACCGAGTGACAAACAAATAATGGAAATATGGTAAAACAAACATGAAACTTGCCATATGGTAAACCCTAAAACAAATTCAACCCAATTGAAAAGTACAATAGATCACCAATGTCTTTGTGTAACAGATGCATATTGTTTCTTAAGTTTATTCAGAAATTAATGGAAAAATGGCAGTAAAAAATGTAAATGAAATAAGGAAAACAAAATCAAATTTACGTACCGAGAGAAGAAGAACAAAGAGTTCAACACTATCACGTTTCAAATAAAAGCCGATCTAATAAAAACCTGCAAAATTTAACAAATTAAGCTTTATAAAACCTACTATATTCGTTAACAAAAATAGATATATGGCTACTGTACCTTTTACTTTCTTTCTATACCACTGCAAAAAGCATGTTTTGTGTGATTGCAATACATATCGTAAACAAACCATCACCAAGTAAAATCTTTTAAAAATTAACCTGTTAAAATCATGAAAACGTCTAGCATCAGAAGGAAATATATGTGTTGTGTTCAACTGCAACATGTATTATTCCCATAAAGGAACCTCTTACATGCTCAAACCTATTAGTAATAGGAACATTGACCCTATAATTGCAAAACACGAATCATGAAACTCAAGGGATGCTGACATGCCTGGACTTTAAGGATCTAGTTTCTGTACCTACTCGTGCATCATCTTTAATAATAATTCATATCCACAGAGTTATCAGATAAATAATGTTCGAAGACAGACAAAGGAGTTGCAAGAGCTTCAAGATTTATACACATAATAATATTACATATTGGTGTTGCGAAGTACATCTACCATTAAAAAATCATCAAAGTAACCATAAATGTAAATTAAACAAATAAATAGAGCGCAACTAAGAAAATTACCCAATTCTTTAATCCCAACAGGAAAGCAAATAATAAGCATGCTTAAACCCTATTACACGGTAATTGATAATACACACATTACCATAGCCAACATAATATGAAGTCCGAACCCAAGACATCCATTCAACAACACCTTGCTGGATAGTCTTTTGTTTTTCATACTGCAACAATAGAATGGTGTTTCACATGTAGGCATCATAAACAAAACCTCACCTTTTCATTTACAAAGAAAAATATGAATATGTAGAAAATGTAATACCCACACTGACCAACATCCTTCTGTGATAGAAATGCATATGAAGAGTGAAAAGGTAACGTCATAGTAGTGCAAGTAGAAGGAATATATTGCAAGATTTGTAAATATAAGAAATGAAAAAAAAAAATTAAGACCACAGGAAGCTTAGTAGCAATACCTGAAGAACCTGTTCCTGCCATAGGATGGTAGAGCAACTGCATGTGTTACCGACGGACAATGAAGGTTCAAAATTGTGGTGGCTTTCAAGAAATATTATGCCTTCAAAAAACAATGAAGGTTCAAAATTGTCAACAAAAGAGCGAAAGTAACATAGATTCACCTTCAAGAAGAAATAGTCCTGATCCAATTGAGTGCAGTTTGAATATTTTTTTCAAGATTGAGATGCAAAACCAACTAAACGAAAAATTAATTGGATCAAAATACTTTCACCAAGATTATATCAAAACCAATTAGATCAAAATGAATTAGATCAATTTTTTTCTTTCTTAAAGCCCCTGATATCCGGAACCACTGGTCCGACTAATCCGGAGTTCGGTCCGGATCGTGCCTGCTGAGTCTAAATCTTACTCAGATCAACTATTTTTTTTGCTTAATGCCCCAGTATCCGGATCAAATATTTTATTACATGTTCTCTTCTTCCTTTAAATTCTTTTATCCCTCCCTGCTTCTCCCTTACAAACCCTAGTTTTTCTTGTTCAAATTCACATCACAACACCACTAATAGATCGAAAAACACTCAATTTGTAAAAGAAGCCAGAAAATTAGACCACTTACCGGTAGGTGCCGGATAGTAGGTGTCCATGTACGGGTTGAATCGTACTCAATACCAGGGGATCCTCACAGAAGTTGAAAGGATCAATCCATGTATTTGGCCAATGAACATAATTTTCCAACTTTCAAACTCAAAATCAAAACTTACACACAAAGAGAACAGACAAATGATGAAAAAATTTCACCATGATGCAATATCAATCAAGTTCAACTAAAAAAAGCATCCTTTTTCCGAAAGATAAAACAGAAGCATCCCGTATGCACGTGACTAACGAGCCTGGGTAACCTGTGATATCACAAAAAAATTACAAACGAACAACACTTTTTCAGTAATGAACAGTAATTGTAGAAAGTAAGCATGCTATATTTCTGACATTAGTAACAGTGGAACAACAAAGCCATGACAAACAACAAGACCTGCTAAAACAACTGGAATGAATATTGCAGGCACACGGGATTAAGTTTTTAACACATAAAATAATGCAATATTATCGTGGAAGTACCGAAGAAACGTAAAACTGTTGTAGAACAACAAACCACCAGCCATGTATGTACCTAAGTTAATACCTATGCATTTAACATTGTCTAAGTAACCCTGTGTAGATCCGAGCTCTTAGCGGGGGTTATCACGGGAATTTGGAACCTAGATGGGTATAATCTCTAGCACAATTTTATTAATGTTGTTCTCTAAATATTCGTCGCTTTCATTTTATGTTAAATTTTGCGGGTATATAGTTTCGATGTGATTCACAAGGGAAGAAAAAAACCGAAAAAAACGGCGAAAGTAACAAAACAAACGGGACACTCTACAATTGTTACGCAACATCATGAACTAAAACCCCAAAAAACGAAACGAACGGGAGGTCCAATTTTTAACCAAAAAGTACACCCAAGAAGCAAGAAAATGAGAAGAATTAACAGAAATGATAAACATGCAGCCCTAACAAACCCAAATGACAACTCAACAACAACAACAAACAACATGCACAATCACTTCGATTGTGATTAACAAGGGGAAAAAGAACAACCACAAAAACGAGAGAAAACAACAAAACAAAGCAAGACAAGTCTACAATTGTTACGCAACATCATGAAGAAAAACCCCAAAAAACGAAACAAAATAGGAGGTCCAATTTATAACAAAAGCGTTCAACTAAAAAGCAAGAAAATCGGAAGAATTAACAGAAATGATAAACATGCGGCCCCCAATAAAATAAAAATGACAACCGAACAACAACAACAAACAACATGCACAATCAACAGAGCAACCTTACACCCTAAAAACAAACGAACCCGGATAATACCCAAATCTAAACAGCCTATGCAATTACAGGCGGACAAAACAGGAAAATCAACAAATGAAGAGCAAAGGGAGTGACATTGGGCTAAGGGAACAGGTAAACAGCAGAGTCACTAACCAGATGCGACGATTTCCGGCAACCAATTTCCGGCAGATGGGACAATTTCCGGCAGGTGAAGAAAAAAGACGTGAACACAACAATGGTCGGGACGGATCCTATATATAGCCCAAGCAAGCCCGGGCGGTGGTGGAACTCCCCCCGAGGCGGTGGTGGAGCTTCCCAGAAGAAGCCAATGAGAAGAAAGCTCAGTGGAAGCCATGGACACGTTTTGGAAATGGGGCTTCGACTCTCACATAAAGTTCTTGTTTCGACAATTCAAAGGTTGGAGAAGGCTTTTTACTAATAAATCGATATTCAAAATCATTCCAGTCGCTATCTTTTACTCTATCAAAACGTCGGATTTCTAAATTCTCATAGGGTCCCCCTGGAAGTCCTTCCAGATTCCGGGAGGAATAGCCTCTCATCATATTGCGGCAGGTACATTGGGCATATTATGTGTCTATTCCATTTGAGTGTCCGCCCGCCACAACGTCTATACAAAGGATTGCGTATGGGAAATATTGAAACCGTACTTTCCAAGTAGTATAGGCTCGTCTTTTTTTTGCTTTTTTGTTGTTGCTTTGGAACTATGTGGTATGGTTCCGCAACTACTCCGATTGAATTATTTGGGCCCACTCGTTACCGGTGGGATCGGGGATACTTTCGGCAAGAGATATATCGAAGAGTTAGTACGGGGCCGGCGAGAAAATCAAAGTTTAGCGAAGTTCGGTCGAAAATTCGAAAAATTAGTTTTTTATGATTACATCGGAAATAATCCGGCGAAGGGAGGATTATTCGGGGCGGGCTCGATGGATAACGGGGATGGAATAGCGGTTGGATGGTTAGGGCATCCCAAAGATTTCGTCGATTACTACGCCCTTCCTCGTCTCTCGGGTGCCTAGGTATCCACCGTAAGCCTTTCCTCGTTTGAACCTCGCCCTTCACTTTTATTTTCAATTTGAGGGCTATGCCATCCTAAGGTCTTCGCTAAATGGATGGATCTTATCAACGTCCATGAATGATAAAGCCTAGATCGAACCGCCGAATGGGAAAAATTGGGTGCTATCATATAGCTTTGTATTGGCTAAGTTCACGAGTTGGAGATAAGCGGACTCGAACCGCCGACATCCGCCGCAGGTAAACCACCGCCTCTCGTGTCCCCCGACCGATTTTACCATTGAGGCCAATGATAGACAATAACTCCCCCCGAACACGCTTACAACTTTCATCGTACCGTGCTCTCCAAAGAGCAACTCTTCTCAAAATCTCACTCAAAAAGAAAGGTGCCGAGTTGGAATCCCATTCTAGCTAAGGATTCTTGTGGTTCCGGAGGATCCGGCTACGGGAGAACCGAGAACAGAGAACTTTCCGCCCGACTCTTTGGTCGGTCTTAATAACGCCGGTTTTAAGAATGAGTGATTGCCCTTCTCCGACCCTTACCGCCCAACCCGAGAGCGGACGGCTAATGCGTTCCACTTATTGAACGGGGTTCTATGGTCGGTCCGTGACCCCTGGATGCCGAAGGCGTCCTTGGGGTGATCTCGTAGTTCCTACGGGGTGGAGATGATGGGGTCGGTCCATGGATTTTTTTGGAAAATATAAAACAGAAGAGAAGAAACAGAAAAGACAAAAAAATCTTCGTACAACATCCACAAATAATACATATGGTCTTTTATATGATACGTTACCATCACTTAGCTTTGAGGATAATAGAGTGCTTATTGAAAAGTACAGATAATTTAAGTGTACAATAGATATTTGTTTCCTTTATCATATAGAATCATAATTGTAAGTTTTAAGATTGAATTTGTGTAATTTACGTCTAACCTTTAACACAATAAAGGGACAATTATTGAAAATGACACATATTGGACTTAATTAGGCAAAAAGGACATCCAAAACAAACACTTAGTTAGAAGGACAAAAATTAGATAGATAGACCCAAATACCCTTATTGAAGAAAAAAAAAATAAAAAAAATAAAAGGGAAGGGAAAGGCTGTTGTTGTTGTTTTTCTTTTTTTTTTTTTTCCTGGAGGACGTTCAAGAGTGTTTTTTCCCTTTTTTTTTCCTCCTGGACATTGAAAGTTATTATTATTATTATTATTATTATTATTATTATTATTATTATTATTATTATTATTATTATTATTATTATTATTATATTTTATTTTTTTCTGGACGTTGATAGTGTGCGCGTTTTTTTTTTTTTTCGGGACAGTGAAAGTTTATTTTTTCTTTTTTTCATTGACCACTACGATGCATTGACCCCCGCGATTCCGTGACCACCGCAATGCATTGCCCAACCCGATGCATTGACCACCCCCGATTAATTAACCACTGCGATGCAAGGACAACATCGATGCATTGACAACCCCCAATGCGAGAGACACCGCGATGCACTAACAACCACGATGCATTGACATCGGCAATCATATATGCAGTGACATCGACAATCATATATGTAGTGACATCGACAATCATGTATGCGTGACATCAATAATTTATGCAGTGACATCGGCAATTAGATATGTAGTGACATCAGCAATCATATATGAATGACATCAACAATTTATGTAGTGACATCGGCAATCATATATGTAGAGACATCAACATTTTATGCAGTGACATTTGATAAAACAACACCGTGATGACATTTGATATTTTTCCGACTTAATTTCATAAAATCAATTTATTTTCTTCATAAAATCGACTTCAAATGGTTATATCTTTTGATATAAAACTACGATCAACATAAATCTTTCACCTTAATTCATATTTTTTATGCAGTTACATCGGCAATCATATATGCAGTGATATCAACATTTTATGCAGTGACATCGGCAATCATATATGCGTGACATCAATAATTTATGCGGTGACATCGGCAATCGATATGCGATGACATCAACATTTTATGCGTGACATCGGCAATTTATGCGATGACATTGGCATTTTATGCGATGACATCAACAATTTATGCGGTGACATTGGCATTTTATGCAAGTGACATCGCCAAATCATACACAAACCCACCATCAACGTATATCTTTGCTTTCTTTGTTTCAAGGTGATGCATGTTAAACTAATTGATCATTATTACATCATGATCTTGCCTTAACGAGTCGAGTTTGATCTTGCCTTTTTATGGCTCGAACAAGCCCGAAGTTTTTTAGTCGAGCTCGAGCCCTAGGGAATATCGACTCAACTCGGCTCGGTTACACCTCTAATGTGAATGACGCTACACTTATTTTACAAAGTTACCAAAATTGTATATCAAATTGTATCTGCAGTGACATTGATGTCATTGCATCAATGCTCTAATTGTAAATGCAGTGACATCAATGTCACTGCATTAGAGGAGAAAACCAACACAGAACCCATTGCATCAGCATATCAAAACTTTGAAGGCAAAGAACATTGTAGCAACCCAACAGAATCAAGAGTAACATTGACATCCCTCCTCCAAAGTAACAATGTTTAAAGCTAATTTGGTTCAAAATTATTGTGTGCGTATATTCATGATCAAATGAGAAGTTACATACAACAGTATGAGCTTCTCTCCATGCGGGAACATCGAAATTAAGAACTATACCAAGCTAGGCAAAATCCACATACAAGAAATCTGGAACAAGTACTAAATACCCTTCATCTGCAGCTTTGTCTGCAAGCTTTCTGAAATGTAGCAAGAAAAAGAAAAAAGAAAAAGAAAAGTGAATTCTTTGCTCCATAAAATGCAGCATTTTCCCTTTTGTTTGGTATCTCAATTCAAACAAATTAACCAGAAACTGCACACAGGGAGAATTGGTTTGATAATTAAGCTGTATATAATAATAAAGGTATAATTGAATGACAGAGATTAATTAAACACACCTCAAATTAGGTGATTCATATCCTGCAAAAAAACAAAATTGGGGAAAACATCAAGAATTGCTAAAAGTATGTACAACACCCCACAAAACGCGGTCTATATTAGAGATTGTAATCAAATACTAAGAAAGTTGCCATGAAAAATAAAAATAAAAAAACGATTACTAGCTAGATTTGTTTACATAGAAAATTAACTTATCTAGTGGAACAGAAAAGGAACCTCCCAAAAGAAAAAAGAAATGCAAGAAAAATCGAAGAAAAAAAGAGAGAGAAAGTACCAAAAGCATCGGAGACGAGAACAAACACCTCTACTACTGAACCTTTTCCACTTGTCTGTGTGTTCTTTGCAGAGCTGATTCGATCACGAAGCTCGCTAACAGCCACATGTCTTTTTCTCCGGTGGCCATGTCCGGCGGCCACAAACCCCAGCAGCTTTGACAGAGGCTATTAAGCCTCTTAAGACCCAAAATCATCACCGTGGTGGAACAAGACCTGAGCTTCGCCGGGAAACAGCCATGGAAGAAAGGATATGAAAATGGTTGTTGGGGACAGGGGTGGGACGAATGACGATGATGTCGAATTGAAAAATGAGAAAGAAGGGACTGGGGTTATTTTTGTCCAACCATTGTTATTTTGTCCTTATAACTAATGATCTTTTAAGTGTGTCGTAAATGCTTATTAAGTCTCAAAACCAGTCCTTATAAACAAATAACACTATATATAATAATAATAAAAAGAGAGATAGAGGAAAAAGGACCAAATTTTTTTTTACAAAATGAATAAATAGGACACACTTCTTTTTATAGTTGTCAAAAATGACAAACAATTTCAGACGGACAAAATTGACCCTGCATAGCGCGCGTCCTCATGCTCAACCGCTCAGGTACATGTACATTACATCATGTTAGGGTTTTGATTTATAACTCCGATTATCGAAATTTTTTCACCAAAATTCATATTTTTTTTTTTGTTCTTTAATTTGAGCCCAAATATGATACCATTCCGACGTAAATTTTGAAAGACGAAAAAATATTTGCATTAACCGGAGCTTTTTTCTTATAAACCACGTAACTTTTGATTTAGAACACCGATCTTCAAATTTGTTTCACCAAAGTTCATATTTTTTTATCTTCATTTTGAGACCTCATTTGATACCTTTTCGACATAGTATTTGAAAGCCGAATTTAATCGCTAACATATTAAACAATACGGTATCGATCGCAAACGATATCGGTATCAATATCAGTATCAGGCTCATTTAAGGTTTAATTCAAGTAACTACTTTAAAGCACACATATCTCGCCCATATACGACTTAATTCAAAGGACACAATATCATATCTGGCTCATATAAGGCTCATATAAGGCATATAATATCATTAATAGTATCATATAAGGCATATAATATCAGTATCAGTATACAATATCAGTATCAGTATCAATATAGTTATTATGTAGAGAGCCTCATAAATACATATGAATGAATTACATTACTTATGTCAGCTTCTTGCTTTCTGGAAGGACATTCGGGGGTTTCAGTTTTGATGCTCTTTCTTGAAGCTGATTTCCACTTCAAGGTCATTTACTGATATATGATGAGAGTCAAATTGGCTATCATTTACTATGTAATTATACCCCGTTTATACCTCGTTTTATATGTTTCCGGAGACATTTGATTGTATTTTGATGTATTTTACACCTTGGCTATCATTTTGAGACCTAGGGCGAAAAGTCCGGAAATCTCATTATTTTTCGGTGTTTTAATACATTCTTGGTCACCCTAGTGTCCTATAGGGATTACGTGTGGTATTTGTTGTGATCTTGTACAGGTATTAGGTGTTCGAGAAGGCCGGAATGCGAGTTACGAGGATTGGAACATGTGCCTGAAGCTTAAACATTCAAACGGATCAAAACGCGGTGGTACTACAACCATACCTTCCATTGATCTGCATTTTGATCTACCTTAGAGGCATTTTCTGGGCTGGACATCTTCATGAAAGTTGTAGACAATTTCATTATCTTTCCAAAAGATTTTGAATCACTCGATTTGGAGGTCTACACACAAAGTTGAGGCCATTTTTCTGAAGGTGTGTCTGCTAGGCGCGCGCCTGAGAAATTCTAGGCGCACGCCTAGCAGTGAATTTTGGCCAGAAGTTTCAGTACGTAATTTCAACATCCTAGGCGTGCGCCTACACTTTCCTAGGTGCACTCCTAGCGTCCAGAACTCATAAAACACAATAAATACCCCCATTTTGGATCTAGATCCACACCACCTTCTTCCTAACTCGTTTTTTCTGCATTTTTCTGCGTTTTTCCTTAGTTTAGCTTAGTTTGCAGGTATATTAGCTTAGTTTAGTTGTAGATTGTTGTAGTCCGTTGATTCTCGAAGATAGCTTGATGCGTTATTGATGGGATTTCGTTCGGTGGATCGATTCTCTACGGCATAATATATTTGGTATTTCGTATTCATTTCTTGTTCTTGCTTTTAATCTTGTTTGTGTTATTTTTATTGTTGATTTCTTTTGTTTTTGTTGTTAGAATGAGTAGCTAATAACCCGATAGTCGAGTTATGTGATAGTCTTCAAAATCGAACTTTAGCTTGTTCATGTGGTGTTCTTGATGTTTAACTGTTGATTCTCGATGTTACCGTAGTTCTAGAACTTATTCTTATCACGTTTGTTGGATTAGCTACTCGATAATCGTATCACACGTATCTTCTTTATAGATGTATTTTGCGAGAGGATACGTGAACCGGGGTTCTAGGATCACCGTATAAAACCGACTGAGTTGTTCAGACTCGGTTTCGTTGTGAGGTTTTGTATCGACTTGTCGAGCGTAATATGAATCGTAGACCGTGTGAGGTCAGTTAAATCCGTTGAGCGGACTGTTGAACCTGACATAGGAGGGTAGATTATTGAAATAATGTTTATTCTCAGAGCCAAGAAACGACACCCTACGTAACGTCAAGAACGTTTAGGTGAATCAAGAATACCTCGGGACTTAGCTAGGCTTTGTGAGTAGTAGATTGGATCATAGCTCGGCTATCTCTTTTATATAGTTTTAGATCTTTCTTTTGTTTTGTATATTTAGTTTGTAGAACCGGTGATCTGACAAGTCACCGTCTTCAGTTTTTGTGTTGACCTGAACTAGGGACGAGACCGACTTTGGTACTCGACCAGATTCCCTGTGGGATACGACCTTGACTCACCAATTCTAGGCTACAGTTGACCAGGTACACTGTCGGTGAGATTGGTCACTTAGAAAAGGCCGATCAAGTTTTCTGGCGCCGTTGCCGGGGAATCGGGTTGATATCTTGTAAGTTAGTTAAGTTCTTAGGATTAGGTCATTTTTCTTATTTGTTTTGTTTATGTATAGTTTGTTTTCTTTGTTGTTGTTGTGATCACACCACATACTCCGATAGTGGTAGTGATTAGATACCGTGATTGTGTTCGTGTTGTTTCCCTGTTTTACAAATAATGGATCCATACGACAATTGCGGCTCATTTCCTTACTCGTATGGGGGTTATGATTACGGTGTTATGGATTATGGAATGCAACCTTTCAATCCGTACTCCACGTGCACGTCACATGAAATCGAGTGGTGGAATACCCCAAGTTACTTTGATCAACAACTCGATACTCTTCCACCTCCGCCTCAAGAATCAGAGACTTACATGGAGGAAATGATCCAAGAGGAGACTTGAGAGTTTCATAATGACACTACGGAAACTCTAGCTTCTTTACGGAGAATAGAAATTCTACTAGATCAATTGATCGAGAGGAAGGAGCCTGAGAGGAGAGAACAAGAAGGTATGCTTGAAGTCACCCCGGAGGAATGCTACGAGGATGGTATGAATCCTGATATTATTGAATCACCTATTCCATCTTTGATTAGCCCTACTGTTATATCTATGGAGGTGCACCCTATTGAGTTTGTTGTTGATATTGAGCCTAAATGTTCATACTTGGTGCTTGAGTCGTTATTAGTTGGGATATGTTTTAGTTCAGGGAAAGTGAGTTCGTTGTTCTATGCAATGGACTCATCGAACAAATCGTGGTGGTGGGGATTGAGCCCTATAGTTCTATTGTTTTATTTTCAAAGGGTGCTCAATTCTTACGATTTTTGTAGAGAGAAGCAACGGTTTGCTCTCATTTGGTATAGCTATCCTTGACATAGTTCGGGGTAGAAAGTCAAGCTAAGGACTCTAAACTCAGAATGTGTTTTTAATGCTTTTATTTCCCCTCGTGTTTCACTGTGTTTCTTTAGTTTCTATTTTAATACTTCGGGTAAGTTTTATTGTAATATAACCCGAGGAAGTGTGTTTTGGGGGGTTAGTGTGGTGTTTTTGGTTTTGATGAGTTGTGGTAATCCGGGTAGTTTCATTGTGTTATACTCCATACTTGTACACCTTTGGTGTTGGTTGTGTATATTTTATAAGTACAGGTACCCTGGGAGGACATTTGCGGATGCCACATGATCGTACTCGCGCTTTTTCCGGTTGTAAGCTAACTTTTCCACCCTTATCATTCGTGCTTTGTTCTAAAGTAGGGGTGGTTGGTTTAGCTTCAATGTTTCGGTTTCATGTGGAACGAGTTATACTTACCGCTTGTTAGCCCTTTGGTGTAAATGAGTCGTTTTTTAGAAATTTTGATGCCTTTGACATTGGTTTTGATACATTGAGCCTATAGTATTGCTTTGGTTAAACATATAGTGATTATTTGAATGCATTTCATTTGAGTTGGGATCTTGTATTGAGAATCGAATAGTTCTATCACGTTAGCTTCGACGTCATTTATCACCATGATTAGTGGACGATTATAGTTGTCGTATGACCCGGTTACCTAGAACTTATATTAGTAACTTCGAGGCGAAATAGAAAGATCTTCGTTGTTAGGTACGGGATGATGGTTTTGGCATTTAATTTGACCCGATCAGAGCCAAAGGCCAACCTAAATGATTAATCCACTGTTACCCCTCTAAGCCTTTTGTAGGGTGGTTAAACTGCCACCCGAACTAGCCTTTCATATTACTAACCCGTGAAAATCAATGTCCCTAACTTTATTTCAGTCTACGTACCTTTGACTACCTTGCAATTGAGCTTGTTCGTTCCGCACTTTTTTACGATGTTGCGAGGTATTGTTGAGACGTAAGTAATGGTATGGAGTCGTGATTTACGGGTTATTCGGAACGAGGAGTGTAGCAATGTGTAGGTTCCGGTTTTGTTCGGAATTTTGATGTATATAAGGGAAAAAAAGAAAAAATAAAGAAACAGAAGTGGTAAATGTACATATTTATAGTTTGTTATAAGTCCAAAAAGTGGACTAAAGTGTTGTGTAGTATTGTTTATTATGAAGTTGGAGTTAGGGTTCGGTTTGAAACCCGAGAGTGTAAATAGTCGGGAAGGATTGAAGATGAAGTTGATACCGAGTTTCATGTTTATACTTGACTTGGTTAAAGCTCTTTTGCACTTTCTTCTTTCTATTTTTATCGTAAATATCTTTTCGTTAACCCCGACCCTAGCCTAACGATATAACCCTTCAAGTCCTGCTCGACCGTACTATACTTTGATAGACCTCGATTAGTGGAGATGTTTATGAAGAATAAGACTATGGTGTAACCTCGGTACATTATACGTCTATAATCTAAACCGGTCATTGGTGATAAATGTTGAAAAAGCTTTACACACACACATTCTTTTCTCAATGCAAGGTAGAACTTAAATCATATGCATTTGTGTCAATTACTTGTGTTTTACCATTTCAATTCTTATAGACTAAATGTATGATTTCAATGTTGACTCGATCTTTATTTTTGAATCGCTCATCTTTGCTCGAGGGGAGCAAAAGCTTAGTAGGGGGTAGTTGATGAGAGTCAAATTGGCTATCATTTACTATGTAATTATACCCCGTTTATACCTCATTTTATATGTTTCCGGAGACATTTGATTGTATTTTGATGTATTTTACACCTTGGTTATCATTTCGAGACCTAGGACGAAAAGTCCGGAAATCTCATTATTTTTCGGTGTTTTAATACATTCTCAGTCACCCTAGTGTCCTGTAGGGATTACGTGTGGTATTTGTTGTGATCTTGTACATGTATTAGGTGTTCGAGAAGGCCGGAATGCGAGTTACGAGGATTGGAACATGTGCCCGAAGCTTAAACGTTCAAACGGATCAAAACGCTGTGGTACTACAACCATACCTTCCATTGATCTGCATTTTGATCTACCTTAGAGGAATTTTATGGGCTGGACATCTGCATGAAAGTTGTAGAAAATTTCATTAGATTTCCAACAGATTTTGAATCACTCGATTTGGAGGTCTACATACAAAGTTGTGGCCGTTTTTCTGAAGGTGTGTCCGCTAGGCGCGCGCCTGAGAAATGCTAGGCGCACGCCTAGCAGTGAATTTCTGCCAGAAGTTTTAGTACGTGATTTCAACATCCTAGGCGTGCGCCTACACTTTTCTAGGCGCACGCCTAGCGTCCATAACTCATAAAACACTATAAATACCCCCATTTTGGATCTAGATCCACACCACCTTCTTCCCAACTCGTTTTTTCTGCATTTTTCTGCGTTTTTCCTTAGTTTAGCTTAGTTTGTAGGTATATTAGCTTAGTTTAGTTGTAGATTATTGTAATCCGTTGATTCTCAAAGATAGCTTGACGCGTTATTGACGGGATTTCGTTCGGTGGATCAATTCTCTACGGCATAATATATTTGGTATTTTGGTTTCATTTCTTATTCTTGCTTTTAATCTTGTTTGTGTTATTTTTATTGTTGATTTCTTGTTGTTTTTGTTGTTAGAATGAGTAGCTAATAGCCCGATAGTCGAGTTATGTGATAGTCTTCAAAATCGAACCTTAGCTTGTTAATGTGGTGTTCTTGATGTTTAACTGTTGATTCTCGATGTTACCGTAGTTCTAGAACCTATTCTTATCATTTTGTTGAATTAACTACTCGATAATCGTATCACACGTATCGTCTTTATAGATGTACTTTGCGAGAGGATACGGGAACCGGGGTTCTAGGATCACCGTGTAAAACCGACTGAGTTGTTCAGACTCGGTTTCGTTGTGAGGTTTTGTATCGACTTGTCGAGATTTTCATGAATCGTAGACCTTGTGAGGTCAGTTAAATCCATTGAGCGGACTGTTGAACCTGACATATGAGGGTAGATTATTGAAATAATGTTTATTCTCAGAGCCAAGAAACGACACCCTACGTAACGTCGAGAACGTTTAGGTGAATCAAGAATACCTCGGGACTTAGCTAGGTTTTGTGAGTAGTAGATTGGATCATAGCTTGGCTATCTCTTTTATATAGTTTTAGATCTTTGGTTTGTTTTGTATATTTAGTTTGTAGAACCGGTGATCTGACAAGTCACCGTCTTCAGGTTTTGTGTTGACCTGAACTAGGGACGAGACCAACTTTGGTACTCGACCAAATTTCCTGTAGGATACGACCTTGACTCACCAATTCTAGGCTACAGTTGACCCGGTACACTGCCGGTGAGATTGGACACTTAGAAAAGGCCAATCAATTTACAGATCTTGTCTTATACCATATACATATCTTATAGGTTTCTCATTTCATTTGTTATTTTTGTTTCACTATGCTTGAACACCAAATGTCTATTCCGTTTGTGCTTTAGAGTAACAGGCATTTGTTAGCTGCTAGAATTTATAACTAAAAGAGGTGCCTTTGCAGGTATACTAGAATTCAATTTTGGGAAATATAATATGAAGAATGCAAGAATTGGCAACTTGGGCATGCTTGATTATCAGCATTGGCATTTCTAACTTATGTTTTTGTTATTCATGGAACATAATTGAACCCTTTCTTGCAGTATTAATCTTCCCCTTCAACAGCAAGGAAAAAATAGCTCAAATTAATCAACCATTTTCTAGTGATGAACTAGTTTATCATGGCTGCTGAACAAAAAGCATCAGTAAACCATGTTGGTTAGCCCAGCTCCATGCATTCCCATTAGAACATCACAAGAATTCACCATATTAGCGAAATTCAATATGTTGCTCGAGACGTTTGTCTCGGCTACCATCACATCATAGCCTAATTTCTTCGCCATTCGTGTGATTTTATCTTCGTTCAAGAATCTTCTCGTTCTGCTTCGTGAAATAACCATCAGCGGTCGTAGTAATCCGCTTCCTTTTCGCAAGTTAACCGCCGTCGATCTTTCTAAGCCATAGGTTTTCCTCAAGAATTGCCTGAACTTTTCATAGACGACGACACGTAATTGAATCTTGATCGATAATCAGTTCTTTATGGGTTTTAAGGCCAACAACAACGTTAGAATAACAATGGGTTTCGTTTTCTTGATCAATTGCTAGAATCCCATGTTTGGACAACTTTGATAAAAGCATCTTATATTTTGAAATCCACCAGTGAGCATAATCTGTTGCAAGAAACTACACCTCGCCGTTGAACCGTTGAGAAGTCGAATAAAGTGGAACAATCAAATCAGAGAAATCATGGAAAAGGTTGCCCGTAAATCCACCGGTGGAGAATAGAATTACGGGAATATTGCTGTGGAAGAAAGGACGGGGATGATGTTGCATCGCCGATGAAGCATAGTAGCAGGTCAGAAAATGATTAACTGAAAATAGGGCAAAATTAGGATTTTAGTCCTCTAACTTGGCCTATTTTGGATTTTAGTCATGTTTCTGCTCCGGTGAGGAAAATGGTCCTCTAAGTTGGTTTTTTTTTTGGATTTTAGTCCTATCCGCCGGAAATAGCTGATTGGACACCGGAATCTTTAAAAAACGCTTACGTGGCGGCCTAGTTAGAGGACTATTTTTAAAAATTCCGGTGTCCAATCAGCTATTTACGGCGGATAGGACTAAAATCCAAAAAAAAAAGCAAACTTAGAGGACCATTTTCCTCACCGGAGCAGGAGCAGGACTAAAATCCAAAATAGGCCAAGTTAGAGGACTAAAATCCTAATTTTGCCCTGAAAATAGTGTTGAAAGAATAGGGGTATATTCGTCCTGTGGAATTTATTTGTCCTTAATGCAACTAAAAATTAAAGTTGGATTAGCACTTAATTAAAGGAGAAAAAATGGACTATAAACTAATTTTTCCTAATAAAAACATCGCTTGTAATATAACGTAATATCACGACGAAATTATGTCCATGTTAAAATACTCCAAACTTTTTGAAGGTATTATATAATACAAATGAGATAGATCAATAAATCTTAATGAAAATAAAAATCTTGACAGTTATTTATAAATTCGATCATAAAGAGTCCCTTATAGACAACATGCCAAAAAATGGGGCGTCACAAAACGTATATTAGGTTCAAATTTAACGTAAGAAAATATGTAGTCAACGTAGAAAAATATGTAGTACAAATCAACCAAATACATGTGGTAACACAGAAAGTTAAGTAGTAACAACTAATGAATTAAGTGTAGTAACAACAAAAATGTGTAGTAACACACGTAAAAAGCAAGTAGTTACGACAATAAAAATGTAGTAACACCGAAAAAGATTAGTACTAGTCAGTCTAATACATGTAGTTACACCCCAAAAATTGATCTGTACTACATATTTTTCTATTTTAACTACATATTTTTCTCTGTGAAGTTGATTGTGTGTTGTTGCTAGTAACTACGTATGATGTCAATGAATCGTCCTTTTTAATTTGGTTTGCTATTTAATCGCAGTAAAATAGGGTTGGAATGGAGAAGCACACAAGTAAGAATTAGAATTCTCTAGGAGCCCACATCATATTGGAATATTATTCTTAAATTGTGGTTTAGAAATGAAAAGAGTCATATAAGAAACTGATTGTATGCGAGTAAAAAACGGCTGGATCTTTGGCAGATATCATTTTAATTTAATTTTAAAAAAAAATTTGTGTGAGAAATCGACCTTAAAATCCGCATATAAATCGGATTCAGTATCTTAACAAACGGTTTGAACAACATTGAATAGCAATTAACAATTCAGGAAAAAAAATTAGGAAACTAATAATAAAGGGTATTATTGAGTATTCATTATTTTTGTCATTTACAACCGTTGTCTTTTTTCTTGTCTTTTTACCCAAATTAGATTAAAAGTGGTCATCTACAACATTTTCCTAAAATAAAGAATATACAATAATTTATATTTTTCGTCCATTTTATTTTGATATCTAATTTGATCTTTTCTGGCATAGTTTTTGAAAATCATTTTTTTTCATAGATTTATCGTCTCTTCACTCGGATCATCGTAATTTTCATCATAATTCATATTTTTCGTCCACTTTAGTTTGATGCTAATTTGACTACGAGTGAAATTCAAGATTTATCGTCTCTTCATAGATTCATCGATCAATGAAGTTGAAGATGTGAAGTTGAAGATGTAGTAACACTGAAATTGAAGATGTAGTAACATAAGATACGGTAACAATGAAATCGACGATGCAGTAACACTAAAATTGAAGATGGAAGTGTAGTAACAATGAAGTTGAAGATGCAGTAATATGTGTATATGCACTTTCAGTGCTAAATATCTGAACATTTGATGCAATGACAATAATAGTTTGTCATTGTATCTTCATTGACACTTTTTCAAAAGAAAAACATGTGTCACTTCATCTTAAATGACACTTTACGAAGAACATATCACGTGTCACTACATCTTCAATCACTTTATAAAGAGCAAATTAGGTGTTACTGCATATTCAATAACATTTTACAAAACACAAATCAAGTGTCACTACATCTTCACCGACACTTTATCAATACAAAATCACTTATTACTGTATCTATGGTGTCATTGCATCTCCATTTCTCTTCTTCCACATTGCCGTCACTACATCTTCATTGACACTTTATTCATAGTTGTTACTGTATCCACAATATCAATATGCCACCATATCTATATATCAATAAAATATCAATATTAATAAAAAAATGGCTTAGAAATGAAAATTGAAGCATGTAGTTGAAAAAAGCTGCACAATGTTGATATGGTGGTTACTCAATATTCTTTGCAGAATTATTATTATTATTATTATTTTGGAGATTCTTGTAGCATATTTTCGGGCCATTAATTCGGGAGCACTCTCTTCCCAACAAAAATTCGCCTGCATTAGTTCATTGTTAATATTGGATAAAAAATGTTAGGAAAATATTAAATGAAAGTATTATTGGATATTGATTTTTTTTTTCCCGGTAAAATCATTATCTTATTTCATCGTACTTTTTAACCAAATAAGATGGAAAAGTGTAATTTTCAACCTCTATTTTTTTTTGGTTAAAAACTCGGTATACAAAACATGAACGACACAATAAACACATTATTATTGCAATGGTGGTATTGTCATATAAAAATGAGATTCATTTATAGAAGCCAATTTTCTAACTTTTTTATAAATTGACATTATCCAAAAAAGATATTCCGTTGCTGTCCTTCACATCAGAAACCCTATTTTTAATCCCTAAAATAATATAAATAATAGATATCCTTATTATACAACATCTCAATTCAAAACACTCCACGACAACAATCATATCCTTATCTTTATACAAAAAACCATTAAAATAGAGATATAGATCCACAAATAGGGATACACTATCCACCAATCCTATAAATAAATTAGGAGGAGGCTTCTGCCGTGAAGATATTTGAGAAATAATTTCCACATTTTATTTTTATTTTAAGGATAGAACGTCGTATACGATTTCTGACATGAATACCGTTACTTCCGGGTTGGGATCACCTGTCCAATTTGGGTGTTTAATTTCGGTGTCTAAGTAAAAACTACGTAGTTTCATGTGTATATTTTTTTTAGATCTTTTTTTTTTGTTTTTCATAAATTTTCGTCCAAAAAAAAGATACGCATAAAACTACGTAGTTTTTCTTTATTGTAACCGAAATTGGGACACCCAAATTGGGACAGGTGATCTCAACCCGTTACTTCCCCAATATAGCCTTTTCCTCTTTCCATTTTATTATAAATACTTCTAAACACTTTTATCATTAAAATCCGTACCCCTTTATCATTTCACACATCATATGTGTGTTGATTCTGTTGCTTTTCGTGTTGAACTTTCCACTCCCTAAATAAGCGGCAATCCACAAAAAACAGGTTCCAAACACGCAGTTGTTGATTAACTACATGCAACTGGTTTTATACGTATGTCGAATGTTTGATCATTTGCGTTGACCTTTCGTGTAGTGGGCATTTTCTCTTTGTTGATTGTTTGGTGTAAAATTGTAATTTTGAGAAGGACATGGGGGGAGTGGAGACGGTGATTCAGCAGGTTTTGATTCCTTCATGGTGGGAAGTGCAAGTGGCAGTTGCGGCAGCGGCGTTCGTGGTGGCGGCTTACTGGTTTTTCACTTTTGGCAGTGGTGGCTGGGGTGGAGGAGGAGAGGGGAACGGCGATGATCAACGGACGCTGGTGGATGGACCGGTGGGCAACGACAAGGATAAGGTCGTTTCAATTGGTGGACCTTATTATTTGGTTTTGTTTCTCATCTAATCTTATGCTGCTTTAAAGTGCTTCTAAATTGACATGTCGAACTTTTCATTTTTCTCTTCTGTTTACATAAGAACATGTATGAAAAGGTGAGCTTCCTTTATTAATCTTGGATGCTCCTTTGCTTATAAATGTAAAAATGATGTTCCTTTTCGATTTATAATGACATGTTTAAGCAAATAAATTTTTTCAATTTCTGGCCAAGTTAAACGAAAATCAGGCAGTGGTTTGTTTTTTCTATTGATTTGTAAGCTTTACTGCAATTTTACTTCCATTTTTAGAAAGTTTTACCCCTTCATCTGTAAGACCATTTGTCATAGATTAAGTTATTATTAGTAGTCGTTCTATTGTTTTTGTTTTTTCAATCTTCCTAGTTACTGATTTTTGTTTGGTTAGTTTTCTGTAGCAGTTATTTCATGCCAGTTTTTCGGAAGTTATCAATTATATATGAAGAAAGTGATATCTTCTGTTGATAAAGATAAAATTCCTGATGTAGCTTAAACGCAAACATGTGAGTAAACAAGGGATCTTGTTTTTGAAGCAGGACCCTGTCATGTCTCATTCAGCCTTAAGAAGATATATAAGATGATTGATGTCTCTTCTTTATTTTAGGTTTACAGTCGTTTTGTGGCCAAAACTCGTCCACTTTTGAAATTAAGGAGGAATCCCATTGAGGAATCTTTAGTGGTGCCTGTGCCTGGAATGAAATAGATAAGAGCACAATTTTTCTCCAGGGACATGAAAATTAATACGATGAGAAAAGGAAGTGAAGATAAAAATGAAGAACATCTATTGATGAGAAAATGTAGGAAACAAATTGAGATGGTTTGGCCATGTGTGGAGACAACCTTCAAATGCTCCTGTTAGAATGGCCAATATAATTCGGGGCCCTGGAAGACTACAGAGGTTTGGAGGAAAACCATGTATGACATATTTAGATATCTGAGAGGATATGGTACTTAGTGTTGATTATTGTCGTTATGGACTTCCTCACCTATTGAATGAAGTTACCACGAAGTAGCACATTCACCATGATTTCCCAGAAGGAAGACCAATTGACAGAGTCATAGTTCTTCACTTTTAATCTCGAGCAAGGAGATTCATCTTTGAAGGACTATTACTCCCACTCAATGAGTACGTGTGAAGAGCAGATGTACTTTCCGATTTCATGAGCTATTGTTGTAATGTAAAAAAGAGGCATGAGATGGATGCAATTCGATTTCTTGCTGGACTTAAACCGGAGTATGACCAGTCCAGGCTCAACTTATCCCCGGGCTGCCAAATGTATTTATCTAGGATAAGTGTCAAAAAGGGTACAAGTGTTACAATTCTACCCTTTACAAGTATATCATTTCCGCAAACGTTTCGTTCATTGAGCATGAACCATACTTTAATATTCTTCACGATATGACATTCTTTGACCAAACTGAGCCAAGTACCCCTTTTACAAGTTTCCTCTCTTCTATTACCACCCATCAACCAAGAGTATTCTCGTTGACAGACACATCCTGTCCTCGAACCCTCTAATAGTGATATACCTACCAAAACTCCTATTGAGACGGTCCAAGCCGAGCCACACCCTACAGGCATAGTCCAGGCCGAGCCCAATCTACCCCTACAAACTCAGCCTCCTTGGTTGGATGATTTACTGAAGCAGATCTACTGCCAATTGCTCTTCACAAACCCACAAGATCATGTGTCACTCGACATCCGATTGATAATTATGTATCTACTCATAAACTTTCACCTTCCTATATAGCTTTTTTATCCAATATATCTTTTCTGTCTGTTCGTAAGACCTTTCAGGAAGCATTATAAGATCCGGGTTGGAGAGCAGCAATGGAAGAGGAGGTTGTGGCTCCACACAATAACAAGACTTGGGAAATAGTTCTCTTTCCGGAAGTTGTAAGTGGGCTTTCACCATTAAGTCGCCTTAAAGCATGATTAGTTGCAGGCTTTACTCAAAATTATGGCATTGATTATGATGAGTCCTTTTCTCCAGTTGCTAAAAATATCCTCCACAAGCATACTAATATCACTTGCCGTTGATCAAAGTTGGAAATTATCGCAATTTCATATCAAAAATGCGTTTCTTCATGGTGATCTTACAAAAGAAGTCAATACGGAGCAACCACCTAGGTTTGTGGCTCAAGGGGAGTCTCCTGGTACAATGTGCAGGCTGAGGAAAGCATTATATGGGTTAAAGTAGTCTCCACGTGCTTGGTTCGGGAAGTTCTCTGAAGTTGTGAAAACCTTTTGTTTAATGCAATGCCATATTGAGCATTCTGTTTTCTATTTACACACTGCAGTTGGATGTCGTTTTTCTGGTTGTATATGTTGATGACATGGTGATTACAAGTAGTGCTGTGCATATCAACAGGCTCAGTAGTTCTTAAGTAATAGATTTCATGCGAAAAATTTGGGGCGCCTAATGTATTTCCTAGGCATTGAGGTTGCGAGATCTAGCCAAGGCATTTTTCCAAGGCTTTTTGTTTAATGACTCAATATCAGAGTTCATGATTTTGTTTCTGCATCCATGACTTGGATCTCTCCTGTAATAGAACCGTATGCTTCTGTCCCTAATTATGACACATTACTCTAGGCTTTTATCTCCCGGCATAGGCAAGGCAGCTTCTTTCTCTTCTTTTGGAGCATGAGACATGAGGGAAATGTGCAAGGCCTCTTGAGGTTAAGGACAGGGGCATAGCTACCTTATATGAATTGGGGTCTGCAGACCCTGCTTAAAAAGTAAAAACTCTACATTTTATCTATAGAAATATATTTCGGACCCTGTGAAAAAAAAAATCACTTTGAAAAAATTACCTACCCCGCTCGATAAAATTTCTGGATCCGCCCCTGGTTAAGGATGCTTCTCCTTAGCATGCTCAACTCTAACTGGTAACACCAAAATATGTGTGTGTGTGTGTGTGTGTGTGTGTGTGTTAATTTTTATAAAATAATTTCTGTCTCCTGCTAGTGTTTTCAACTTCTTTGATTTCTTTTAGCATGTGATTATGGTGTCTCCTCTATTTGTTCCTTGGCCACCATGTGTGAAGTAATAAGGGTCAATTACACATGCGTTAATTTGGATCCTTTTAGTATTTCTATGCATGGTTAAAATTTTCTTGGGTAGCAGCATTTGCATAGTTCCATCTTCTTAAAAATGGTATGCGACTTTGGTTATTGTTTCAGGACCAATTGTCCAATTTTCTGACATGGATTGTGCTCTTATTTTTTTAGGAGCTTAAAGCAGATCCTCAGTCTAATTCTGCATATGTAATCAAGGTACTCTGCATGTTTATTGATGTGCATATTGCGATTTCTAGTTAGTCTCTGGTACTTTTGACCGACTTTAATATTTTACTGTGCCCCAGGTTGGACTTCTGGCAGCTAAGAATCTTGTTGGTGCAAATCTTAATGGCACATCAGATCCCTATGCCATCATCACTTGTGGTACAGAAAAACGATTCAGGTTATTGGATCAATATACAAGGAAAAGTGATTCAAATTTTGGTCAACCATGACATAGAAAGTTGTGTTTCTTTTTGTTACAGCATTCTATCACGTATGTCGTTTTTCTGCATTATGGTTTGAGCTGGTTTCTGTCAACATCTTACATGATGTCTATTATTTGATAAAGAATTCAATTTGATTATATTACTCCTGCAATTCAGATGCTATCGTTGATAGAAACTTAACATTTGTTTTCAAAATTGGTTATTGTTTAGAGGCTACAAGACCAAATAATTGTTGATAATAAGGGTGTTTTTGTCCGTTCCTTATTATTTGTTTAGTAGGGTGTTTTGCGGTAAAGTAAAGTTTAGTGAGCCGCCTAGGGTTTTTTATTTTTATTTTTTATTTTTATTTTGTATTTGTCAGTTTCTAGAATTAAGAAGTTATAGACTCCAAGGACAGCAGAATTTTTTTTTTCTTATTAATTTCTATACAAAGCCATCATACATAAAATTGGGACGTTGTGTATGGTGCATCATTGCCGGCAGGAAAAGGAGCCATATAGAAAAACCTGCATAGTTGGAATAAGATTTCAGTGGTAGGTATTGTGCTTTATGCTTGTAATATTTTGTGCTTAACAGTAATACATGTTGAGTATTTTTCTCAGCTGGACTTAACTTGAACTATAATGTGCCGGTATATCAGTTGTACATGTAGGAGGAACAGGGAGGACTCCTCTTCGGCATGCCCTAACAAATATATTGGATTTACGCTTAAATGGCAAACATGATTTTTTTTTTTTTGGACCAATGTCTGTATGTGTTGTGCTGTTAAGTATGTTTTAAGTTCTTATGGTTTCTTCATTACAGGAAGAAACTATTTTACCTATAAGACGATATTCTCTTAGTACTTCTACGTGAATGAACAGATGTGTTCAGTTCTCACCATTGCCTAACTGAAGTGTGTTTTGTGTTTTCCACATCTCCCCTCTCCTCAGCACAAAGTTATCATGTGTACATGGACTGATATTTCTTTTTTTCTAATTTACTGTAGTTCCATGGTTCCTGGTTCAAGAAATCCTATGTGGGGAGAGGAATTTAACTTTTCTGTCGATGAACTTCCCGTACAGGTATTTCTATTAAGTATCTGCTTAGACTAGAGGTTTAAGAGCACTCTTGTTTGCATTGGCATCTCATATGTTGTCATGGCGCATTCTACTAAGCTGTAACAAAAAGAGTTTGGATGGTTAGAGTGCCTTTGTTATGGGTGCATTTGTTTGAACTGAAGATTTTTGTTTACCAGAAAGTTCTTAGAACAAGAGATGTAAGATGACATGTATATGCTAATAAGGGGCTTGCGTATGAAAACTAGGTTAAAATAGCTAATGGTGTCAGTGCTATATGTTTATCAAAATCAACGACTATTCAATACCTCATGAACGGTAATATAGTCAAATGATTTGATATCATAATATGACACTTTCTATCATAAACAAAAAAAAATAATGCGGGGGAACTTACCGGAATTTGCCTCTACCAAGTTCTGAGCAGCAGCCATCTTGTTGCATTAAAATGACTGCTAGTGCAGATTCACGGTTGATTTAGCATGGAAGTCGCAAAGGCGAAGGGATAAAATCTTCCTATGAATTAGATAGCTATTCTTCGTGTAATCAGTTTGTAAACTGCAACAAACATCATCATAATGCTTAAAAATTGTGAATAAGTGCAAACTGATTTAAGTGATTCGACACATTCAGAATGGGCATTTAAACTGTACTGCATGCGTACCTGTCTGTGGTCTATGTTTGTGATATGTTGTATTACCATCTCCCCAAAAGCTTAAAGCTTATGGGGAGGTAGATAATTATATATTTCAACTTGCCCCCTCAAGTGTGGCCTATTATAATTTTTTAGAGCCCAACAACATTTGTTTTTTTTTCTTTTGGGCGGTATAATGTTTGTAGAGAGATTCGAACCTGTGACTTCCCGCTCTGATACCATGTTGAATTACCATCTCTCCCAAATGCTTAAGCTTCTGGGGAGGTAGATAATTAACATTTTGTATATTTCAACAATATATTGCCCATGGATGTTTTGGGTAGTTATCCGTTAACGCTTGTTCGCATGTGTGATTGGGTCCTGCAGCCTGTGCTGCTGGAAAACATCATAAAATCGATCAGATGCATGCATAGTATAAGTTCAATGATTGACAGAGGGCAGAGGTTGGATTTGGTAGAGTAAATGCATGGCCAGCGTAGTTATACATTGGTGTCTAGGTTTAATGGTAATTTTATCATGGTATTAAAGCAGGGAGTCCTAGGTCAAACAGGCTACACTATTTAAAGAAAAATACTAACAGTATTGCTACGCAACTGTTGTTTCTTGTAAATTCTATTGTTGCTGGTTGTGGTCGTGTTTGTAAGCCCTAACACGAGGGAGTAATAGCGTTAATTGTACTTGTCCCTGAATTGCGACTTGTTTAGTAGTTTTAGTTTATGTATTTCTACGGGTTAGCTGGTTGTTGGGGTAGTAATTTGTTTTCTCCCTCCAGCCTGTTAAGTTTCAGTTAACATGGGCGGCTAAGACCTGAAAATTCACTTCTCTCTTGTATTTATTTTAGGTATCTCACCCATTGGAAATAAGAAAAATATTTCTTCTCTCTCGTTTTTCTACATGGTATCAGAGCCCTCTCATCCTTCAATCTCTACATCTTCAAAAATTATATCTTTTCTTCCATTTCCGATTTAAGAAATGTTGGATTCTAGTTCCAGTGTGATGGCTCCTGCTACTCCTGTAACTTGGTCCTCTGGCCTCAGAACTGAAAACCCAAGTGTCTGATACCGTCTCTAGTACCACTGCCTCTACAAGCCATATTATACCCAAATCCTCAAATATTGGAAATCCATCTCTCCAAATCACAACTATGAATTGAAACTGATTGGAAAAAATTGCAGTCAGTGGGCACAATCTGTACACATAACTGGAAGATGAAAAATGGGTTATCTCACTGGTACCTTGAAGGCACCTGATGCAAAGGATTCAGATGCTTTTTACACATTGGTAACTGAAAACACAACTATCATGACATGGCTCATCAACTCTATGGAGACAGAGATTGGTCAGATCCATCTGTTTTATCCGATTGTAAAGGGCGTTTGGGATGAAGTAGCTGCTACTTGCTATGATCAGGGCAACCATGCTCAAGCGTTTGGTATCAAAGTCAAACTTCGAGACCTGAAACATGGGAGCCTTGATGTAACAAAATACTTCAATTCGGTGAAGATTCTGTGGCAGGAATACGACTTACTTTCTACCATAACTGGGATGCCCTTGGGACGCTCAGCATTTCCAGAAACTTGTTGTAAGAGAAAGAGTGTTTGAGTTCCTAGGTGGTGTAACTTCTACTGATGAAGCTACCAGAGAAAGGATTTTGTCTTTGGTCCCTCTACCTACTATCCAAGAGGCCTTTGCTACCATTAGAAAGGAGGAAAGTAGAAGAATCATAGGTAGTTCTCCTACAGATACGTCAGATGAGCAATCTGCTCTCACTATACAATTAGCATTTGCTGGTAACTCACAAAAACAAAATCAAAGGAAGAATAATCAAAAGGTCAACTAGTGGTGTGACCATTGTAAGAGGAAAGGTCATACCAGGGACATCTGCTGGTTTCTTCATGGTAAGCCTGCTGGGAACAATTTTAAAGGACAAAATCAAAGAGGGAACCAGCGGAGCGAATTTCACAAGTAGACTAATGTTGTTAGATCACAAGATCTGTAAAAATATAGGCTTTCTCTAGGGTTTATTGAAAAAAAAGATAGGAGGAAAAGAGAATATTATTGATAATCCTTATTGGGATAACATCATAACAGGAGAGCACTACATTATAAAGATAAAGCCTTCAACGGCTAGAAAACATTGTTCCAACGGTTATAAACGGTGTAATCTGCCCAAAAGTGGCAGATTACATTTAGGACAGAAAAAGGCCCTAATTACATAATCAGAGCACTAAGACTAGAGATTAAAACATTACAAGAGACCCTAGGTGACATTAGAAACCCTATATTTTAACACCCTCCTCAAGGTTGGTTGTGGATAGAATAGCACCCAAGCTTGCTTCTCATCTTGATAAATATAGGTAGAGCAGACCCTTTGGTGAAGATATCAACCACATGTTCTTGAGATGGAATGAAGTCAATAGAAATTTCTTGGTCTTCAACTTTTTCTTTGATAAAATGTCTGTCAATGTCAATGTGTTTTGATTTGTCATGGTGAATTGGATTCTATGACATGTTAATGGCAGACACATTGTCACAAGCAGATGAAGATGTTCTTTCTTGAACTCAGATCCTTTGATCGCTTCTTGAGACCAATGGTTGCTTTTTACTCCTCCAAGTGGTGAGATTACCTCAGAAGTAGGAACAATAGCCAGTTGTAGATCTCTCTCAACCACAAAACCTGCCCAATGTGCATCAGTGAATACTTGAATCTTTCTGTCTTCACTTTTCTTGAACATCGAGCCTTGGCTAGCAGTTCCCTTGATACCTCAACATCCCATGCACAATATCAAGGTGTTCTTGGCAGGGATTGTGCATATATTGACTTACCAAACTAACTGCATAGCAGATATCTGGTCTTGTATGGGCCAAATAGATAAGTTTACCCACCAGTATTTGGTATCTTCCCACATCAACCTGCTAGGTTTTGCTTTCTTTTTCCAACTTTACCCCATAATCAATATGAGATGATGCTGTTTTGCACTCAAGCATCCCGCATTCTAGTTTCTTTGAGGAGATCAAGGATTTATTTCTTTGGGAGACGAAGATTCCCTTTCTTAGACCTTGCCACCTCCAGACCTTGGAAGTATATCATTTGACCAAGAAGGATTTCATTTGACCAACATCTTTACCCCAAACTCCGGAATCTTTCAAAGACTTTATTTCAGAAGTATCATCATCAGTGATGATTATATCATCCACATATACAATGAGGATGACCTTTTTTTTCCTTTAGGAGATATCTTTGTGAATATGGTATGGTCAGATTGACATTGTCTAAACCCAAGGTTTTGACAACTTTGGTAAATCTGCCAAACCAAGCCGGCCCTGTTTGGTTTCGGGTTAGATTGGGGTTGAATGGATTCAAGAGAGAGAAAATAAAAAAATAAAAAAATGAAACAATGATTATAAAGTTGAAATGTTGTATTGAAATTTGTGTAGATGAAAAAATGATTGGTGAGAGAAATTTTAATGAAATATTATATTGGTAAAGTAATGATTAAATAGTTAGTAGGTGAATAAAGTGAATTGATTAATATTATTTTATTTATTGATGATGTAATGATTGGTGAGAGAAATTATAATAAAATAATAGAATTAATAAATAATGGTAAATAAGATAGTGGAGTGAATAAAATATTGAGTTGGATCCAAATGGATCCAAGCCAACCCGAAACCAAACGGGGCCCTAGACTGCTTTAGTTTATATAGAGGGTTTTGTGCAGTTTGCAGACTTTACTTCCAGCCCCTGAGTACTCAATCCCAGGTGGCAACTTCATGTAACTTCCTCCTTTAGGTCTCTATTGAGGAAGACATTTTTCACATCTAGTTGGTGCAGGGGCCACTCAAGATTCATAGCAATAGACACGAGAACCCTTATAGTAGTAAGCTTTGCCACATGAGCAAAGGTGTCTCGATAGTCTATCCACGAGTCTGAATATAACCCCAGCAACAAATCTAGCTTTGTGTCTATTTATGGTGCTATCAGAGTTGTACTTTAAGGAGAAAATCCACTTGCACCCCACAGTCTTCTTCCTTTTAGGAAGAGAAGCTAGGGTCTTTGCGTGATTGTTCCTTAGCTCTCAATTCTCAATTCCTCATTTATAGCTTTTTTTTTCCATTCTGGGGCCTCGAGGGGTTATGAATGGTACGAGGAATTTGATGTTTATACAAGTTTTGTATGAAAACTTGGTAAGATTCAGCCGAAAGATTGTACAAGGGTACCGAGTGCAAGTTCTAGTACCTTATCTTAAGGCAAAAGGTCTATCATCATAGTTCACTATGCTAATAGATCTTTCAGGAGATTTAGATATGGAAACATCTTCAGATTGAAATAGATCCTCAAGATGATTTCTGTTTCTTCGGTATAGACCAATTCAACTGGGGGCCTATTGCATAGAGATCCCCTTTTCTGGTCCCAAATTTGAGGAAGTATTATTAGTGTCTTCCTCTTGAGACATACTCCCCTCATCCAAGGATCGCAAGGTACTAGGATTCATATCCCATCTCTTAAAGAGGTCATATAGTCTAGATTGTTTATTTCTTGTTTATACGCCTCTCATCCAAGGACTACAAGGTACTAGGACTTATATCCCATCCCTTAAAGGAGGTCATATAGTCCAGATTGTTTCCTTCTTGTTCATAGAAAGATTTTTCCTCAAAGAAAGTTACATTTATAGTATTAAAGAACATTCTGGTGTGAGTGCAAAATCACTTATACCCTCTCTTTTCCCCGGTGAATACCCAAGTAAAATACACTTGAAGACCTTGGGCTCAAACTTTGTTCTGTGGTGATTGAGTACACACAGTAACACCCAAAAGCCTTAGGAGGAAGGTTTTGAACAAGGTGTGTGGAAGAGAAACATTCTGACAGAACTTCAACTAAAGTTTTGAATTTTAAAACTCTAGATGACATTCTATTGATAAGGTAGGTGGCAGCTAAAACTTCCTCACCCGAGAAGTGCTTAAGAATCTTTATAGCAAACATTAGGGCCTAGCAGTGTCAAGAAGATGTCTATTCTTTCTTTCAGCAACCCCATTTTGCTGGGTATCCACACAAGAGGTTATGTGAATAATCCTTTCCCGTTGAAGAAATTCCCAAGGTGTTTCTCATAGGGATCCAAAGTATCTTTTCAAATGTTTTAATATGGAAAAAATTCATGAATATGGCACATGTTTATGCTTTTTACTTCATTAAGAACACCCAACAAAATCTGGTATGATCATCAATGAAGGTGATAAACCACGTAGTACCAATGATATTCTTGGGCTTTGAAGGTCCTCAAATATCACTGTGTATTAGGTGGAATGGCTTAGAAGGTGCGTAAGACTTGGTATGAAACACAATTCTCCACTGTTTTGCCATGCAACAGACCTGATAATCAGAAACATTTTTATTTTTATTAATAAACAGATGAGGCATAAGCCTTTTCAAATACATGAAGTTGGGTCACCCCAATCTATAGACCCACAAAACAATGGGGTCACTGCTATTACAACTAACAGAACTTGAAGCTAGATCAGAGTTCTGTTTATTTCTAGATCCAAGATCCCCAGGTAGAATATAGAGACCTGGGGTGGCACTAGCATTGCCAATCATCTTCCCAGAGGTGGTAAAACTGACAGAGATGTTATGCCTCTTAGCCAGTTTATTCACTGACAAGAGGTTGCAGGATGGATTTGGTACAAACAGCACCAGATCAAGGATCATGCCATTTGAAAAAATGATGGATCCTATACCTGAACTTTGGAAGTGGATCCATCAGCAATTCTCGCAAATCTTTCTAATTTGCAAGGAAAAGGAGTGAAATAATCCTTATTTCATGTCATATGCTAAGCACCAGAATCAACAATCCACTATTGTTGATTATGGGTAGATATAGTATAAGTAAGAGGGATTACTAGATTGAGCCACAGAAGCATTGGATGTGTTTGACTGGTTTATAGAACTAAGAGCAGTGTGTAGAGTCTCCGTAAGACCTCCATCTGCTCATGAGAAAAGGGAGGCGACTCTCTAAGAGCACCCTCACTCATATTTGCGGATAGATGGCTTTAGGACTCCCTTCCCTCCTGTTCTGGCTTCCATTCAGCAGGTTTTCCATATAGCTTCCAGCAGGATTCCTTAAGATGGCCATGTTTCTTGCAGTGGTCACACCAAAGTCTCATTTTTACCCTTTTGAGACTGGATTGGCTCCCTAGCATGAGCTTCTTTTGCTCTTATCATGTGACTTCAGAGAAACAGATTTGAGGTTTGGAAGAGCCGAAGATGGGATTTCCTCAGAATCCTGCCCTTTACATCATCTAAGTCAGAGAATTTAAACCCATAAGGAAGGTGAAAACCATGTCCTTTTCAGGGTAGCTCTTGTGGATTTTGGCATTTGCATTGCCCTGGATTTTGGCATTTGCATTGCACTATATTTTGTGTTAATTTCTATGTAACTAAATCCGGTATTCTATTTATTTATTTTATTCTTGGTTATAGTATTGTGTCACGTACGAGATCGATTTCCTTAAATCCTTCAACTAGGACTTGAGATAAAAGATTTCGGAGGTGTTGTCCTCTTTGAGTAGAGGTGATGAGCTACACCCCAAATTTCCACAGCAGTATTTTAGAACATGAAGTTCTCACTCTGGGGTCATGGACCCTTCTAGCCAAGACAATGATCACATTATTCTTTGCCTTCCATTGTCTATGTTTTGGATTATTAGAAATTTCACCAGTTTGGTAGCCCTGTTTGCTCTTTTGAGCAATAATGAACATGTGCAAGGATCTAGACCACAAGTGATAGTTGTTCGCATTGAACTTGTGGTTGGTGAGAAGGTGAGAGTTATCAGCACTACCCTTTGAATGAGTGGCTCCATTTGAAGATGGAGCAACATCAGAGGAATCAACAGATGAGGCCATTTTTAGAGATTTTGAAAATCTTCTGAAAATGGGATTTGGGGAGGATTGAAGAAAAATTAAAGCCTAGGCATAGAAAAGGATAGGAGGAAAAGAAAATATTATTGATAATCCTTATTGGGATAATAAGGAACATTATAAAGATAAAGCCTTCAACGGCTAGAAAACAATGTTCCAACGGTTATGAACAATTAATCTGCCCAAAAGTGGCAGATTACACTTAGAACAGAGAAAGGCCATAATAATAGAATTAGAACACTAAGACCAGGGATTAAAACATAACAAGAGACCCTAGGTGACATAAGAAACCCTATATTTTAACATTCGTTATCTTTCTTTTAATGCTTAATCTCTAGTCTTTAGTGTGCTAATCATGTAATTAGGGTCTTCTTTGCTGTTAAGTGAAATCTGCCATTTTTGGGAAGATTTAACTGTTCCTAGCCGTTGGTACGGTGTTATAGCTTTTGGAGGCTTTCCCCTTTATATTATAAAATCCTCATTCAATCCCATCTTTTGAAGAATTTTCAAAATCTCTAAAATGGGTTCATCTGCTGATTCCTCCGAAGTTGCTCGATCGTCAAGTAGAGCCAGACTTATTCAAGAAGGCAGTGCTGATAATTCTCACCTCCAACCAATCACAAGTTCATTGGGAATAATTATCACTTGTGGTCCAGATCCCTGCTTAAGTTCATTGCTGGAAAGAGCAAGGAGGGCTACCTTACTGATGAAATCTCTGAGCCTCCTGCTGCTGATTCAAAACGTAGACATTCAAAACATAGACAATGGAATGCAGAAAACAATGTGATCATGTCATGGCTTGTAGGGTCTATGACTCCAGAACAGAGTGAAAACTTTATGTTCTATGATACTGCTGGAGAAATCTGGGTGCAGGTCATGATCTCTACTCAAAGAAGGACAACACTTTTGAGATCTTTGACCTTAAGTCCTAGTTGAAGGATTTAAGGCAATCTAATCTAGATGTAACTCACTACTATAACCAACTGAGTAAAATCTAGCAGCAACTTGATATATTCAGTGAGCACAAGTGGAAGTGCAATGAAGATGCAAAAATCCACAAGTGCTACCCTGAAATGACATGGTTTTCACCGCTTATGGGTCTAAACCCTGATTTGGATGATGTGAGAGGCAGGATCCTTGGGAGATATCCTCTTCCAAACCTCAAATCTTCAAGTCAAACATGAAGAGAGTGTGAAAACCTCAAATCTGCCTTCTCTGAAGTCAAGCATGTGGGAAGTCATCCTACTCAAGCCTCTGCTCGCTCTTCTCAATCTGACAGTTCTGCCTTCTCAAGAGTCTAGTCACGGAAAGGTAAAGAGAAGAGACCTTGGTGTGACCACTGCAAGTAAACTTTTCCATCCCAAGGACTTCTGCTGGAAGTTGCATGTAAAGACTGGAGGCCCAAAAACAGGAGGTGGAAGAGAGTCCCAACGCCATCTGTCTGCAATTTTGAGTGATGGCCCCTGAGGAGTCTCCTATTTTTTCTCGATTAGCAAATGAAGGTTCTAAGGAGACTCCCACACCCTACTCCTAGCTCTGGAAACCAGTCAAACATGTCAACAACTTCTGTCAATCTTATACTATATCTATACGATAATCAACAATAATGGATTGTTGATTCTGGTGCTCTGAGCACATGACATGAAATAAGGGATTATTTCATTCCTTTCACCATGCAAACATGAAAGATTTGTGAAAATAGTTGATGGATCTACCATTCTACCTCCAAAGCTCAGGGGATATGATCCATCAACTTTTCAAAAGATCTAATACACGATCAGGTGCTATTTGTACCAAATCCATCCTGCAACCTTTTGTTGGTGCATAAACTAGCTAAGAGTCATAATATTTCTGTCAGTTTTCATGAAAATAACTGTGTTTTTAGTGAATCTTTAGGAAGATGATTGGCGGCCTCTCCATCTTACCTTGGATTGTACCGATAAAAAATGAAAGTAACCTACACTAGTTTCTAGAACTGTTAGTTATAATAGTACTGATCCAATGAAACTAGAATTGTTAGTTATAATAGTAGTGATCCAATTGTACCATGGCACTGTAGATTGGGTCACCCCAACTTCTTGTACTTAAAAACGCTTATGCATCATCTTTTCATTAATAAAAATGTTTCTGATTATCAGTGTGAAGTGTATTGCATGGCCAAATAGTGCAGAATTGTGTTTCATGCCCCTCTAAGCCTTTCCACATAATACACACAATTATATCTGAGGACCTTCAAAGGCCAAGAATAATACTTGTAATAGGTGGTTCATCACCTTTATTGATGATCATACCAGACTAAGTTGGGTGTTCTTAATGAAGGAAAAGGCATAAGCAAGGGCCATCTTCGTGAACTTCTTTCTGATGGTGAAAACTCAGTTTGAAACTGAGGTCAAGATAGTCAAATCAGACAATGGATCTCGCTTAAAGAAAAAAGGATTGTTCACATAACCTCATGTGTTGATACCCAACAAAATGAGGTTGCAGAAAGGAAGAATAGACATCTTCTTGATACTGCTAGGCCTTAATGTTTGCTATGAAGGTTCCTAAAAGTATTTCTGGGGCGAGGCAACTACCGCCTATCTTATCAATAGGATGCCATCTTGAGTTTTGAAATTGAAAACTCCAGTAGAGGTCTTATCAGAAAGTGTCACCTCCAATCAAAACCTTCCTCTAAAAGTCTTTGGCATACTGTGTATGAACACAATCATCACATCACAAAGCTTGAGCCTAAGGCTTTCAAGTTTTCCTTGGATATTCATCAAGGAAAAGAGGATATAAGTGCTTCTGTCCTAACACCAGAAAGCTTTTTAAGACTATGGATGTAAGACTTTTTGACGAAAAACCTTTCTATGAACAAGAAGAGAACAATCTAAACTTTATGACCTCCTCCGGGGATGGGATATGAGTCCTAGTACCTTGCAATCCTTAGATGATGGGAGTATTCATCAAAAGGAAGTCACTACCTCTGGTAATACTCTGCCCTCATCTACCCTAGGACCTGAAAGATCTCTATGCCCCAAGTCCCCAGTGGAATTGGTGGAGAAACATAAATCATCTTGAGCAAATAACTCAATCTGATGATTTTTCTACCTCCGAATCACCTGAAAGATCCATTACTACTGTCAACTATGATGACAGACCTATTGCCTAAGGAAAGGTACTAGAACTTGTACCAATTATTCTTGTACAATCTTTTGGCAATGGATAATATCTTGACAAGTGTTTATACAAAACTTGGATAAACACCAAATTCCTCATACCATTCATGATGAGGTTCCAGAATGGAAAATGGCTATATAAGAGTAACTAAGAGCTCTACGGAATAATCACTCATGGACCGTAACATCTCTTCCAAGACCGTGACATCTCTTCCCAAAGAAAGAAGACTATGTGGCGCAAGTGGATTTTCTCTTTAAAATACAATTCTGATGGCACCATAGATAGGCACAAAGTAAAGCTAGATTGGGTGTTAGGGGATAGACTATCAAGAGACCTTTGCCCCTGTCGCAAAGCTGAACACTATAAAGGTTCTCTTGTCTGCTGTGAATCTTGGGTGGCCCCTGCACCAGCTAGATGTGAAAAATGCCTTCCTGAATGGAGACCTACTACTTGAAGTTGCCACCTTGATTGAGTACTCAGGAGCTGAAACTAGGGTATGCAAACTGCACAAAGATCTTTATGGGCTAAACAGTCTCCTAGGTCATGGTTTGACAGATTTACCAAAGTTGTAAAAAAATTTGGGTTCGGACAATGCACAAAGATACGAGCTTTGAATGGGCTAAAACAGTCTCTTTTTTAACGTGGGGTCATGGTTTATCATGAGGATTTACCAAAGTTGTCAAAAAATTTGGGTTCTTTATTCTATTGTGTGGCAATACGCGACAATGTCAATTTGACCATACTATGTTCATAAAGGTATCTCATACAGGAAAAAGAGTCATCCTCATTGTGTATGTGGATGATATAATCATCACTGGTGATGATCATACTGAAACAAAGCGTTTGAAGGACTCCCTAGCCAAGGAGTTTGAAGTAAAAGATCTTGGACAAATGAAATATTTTCTAGGTATGGAAGTGGCTACTTCTAAGGTCGGGATTTTCATCTCTCAGAGAAAATATATACTTGATCTTCTTAAGGAAACTAGGATGCTTTACTGCAAACCAGCCTAGCCTCCTCTCATGTTGATCCTGGAGTAAAACTGGAGAAAGAAAGTAAATCTAAGCAGGTTGATGTGGGAAGGTACCAAAGACTGGTGGTCAAGGACTATACTTCAAGAAATCAGACTGCGGAGATGTTGATGTTCATACTGATGTTGATTGGGGAGGATCTCTCACGGACAGAAGATCTACTACAGGGTATTGTTCCTATGTTTGGGGCAACATTGTAACTTGGAGAAGCAAGAAACATGCTGTCATATCAAGAAGTACAGCTGAAGCTGAATTTAGGGCCCTAGCTCTAGGGATATGTGAAGGAACATGGCTAAAAAGGGTGTTAAAGGATCTGCATATTCTTGTTTCTACACCTGTCAGATTATTCTGTGACAACATATCTGCCCTCAAGATTGCTGAAAACCCTATACATCATGACAAGACAAAACATGTTGACATTGACAAACACTACATCAAGGAAAGACCGGATTATAAAGACATCTCTCTACACTATGTCCCATCCTCTCAACAAGTTGCTGATTTACTGAACAAGGCAGTCCCTCTTAATATCTTCAAAGAACTACATATCAAGCTTGGTTGTCTTAACATTTACAACCAAGCTTGAGGGGGGAGTGTTGGAATAATTAATAATTAATACTTTGTGTATTTTATTCATCTTGTTACATCTGACATGGCTTTAATTTCTAGCTGTTAGATGTCATTTATTAAGTTGGTTGGGGCTGCTGTCCTGTACAGCTGTGTGTTTAGGCACAAGTCTAAAAGTCTTTTTATTTAAGTGGTTTACTATTTATACTACTCTGTAATATTACTACATTTTTGTTAATAAGAAGAGTTCTTTTTCTCTTTTCAATTACTCTTCACTAATACTTGTCTCTGTACTTCATGTCCTCAAACTAGCCTTTAATCTATTCTCTGTAAGTCAATTGTAGGAGTTTAGCTGGATAAGTCATAGGGCTTAGCAGAAGGCGGCTCCTGATTTGAAGGAGTTTTCTTGTGAAAGGTTTCTTAGTTTTAGTATTTATGGAGACCTTGGTGTCTCGGCTGTAATATGTTTTCATCTTTCAATCAATAAAATAAAGTTTTTTCCTTTAAATTATTTTTACAATATACTTGTAGCTCTTAGAAAAAGTACTAGATCCTGTACTCAACATCTCATTAAAAGGTTTGTCTCATATGGTTCTCTTTCTGATTCATATAAGTCATTTGTTGCTAATATTGATGCTATCAAGATTCCTATAAATATCCATGAAGCCATGGATAATTCAAACTTGAAATCTGATGTCTTAAGTGAAATTAAAGCTTTACAAGATAATAGGACGTGGGAGTTTGTTACACCACCTAAGAATATCATACCTTTAAGTTGCAAATGGGTTTTTACGGTTAAACAAAATCCCGATGGTTTTGTTGATAGGTATAAGGCACGATTAGTTGCTAGAGGATTTACACAAACTTACGGTGTTGATTTTCATGAGACATTTTCCCCGGTTGCAATACTCAACACTAGAAGAATTATTTTTTCTCCAGCTGCCATAAAAAAATGGTCTTTATACCAGTTAGATGTTAAGATTTTTATTTTAAATGGTGACCTAAAAGTGTAAATATGTATCATGCTCAGAATATTATTGGAAAGGACTGATGTTGCAAATTACGAAAAACTGTCTTTGGATTGAAACAATCCCCTATAGCACGGTTTGAGAAATTCTAGAAAATCATTCAGAAAGCTGGGTTACCCAAGGGAATTCTGATCATACCATGTTCATGTTCATGTTCTATAGACATTCGAGTGGAGAGGGAGTCATCATTCTTATTGTAGAAGAATATTAAACCCTTAAGAAGTTACAGGCCTAATGGTACAGGACTACAGGCCATTGCACTTCTTTGTGAGATTCCCATTCCCGCCCCGAATAAAAATCCCCTTCCCCTACCCTCCCCCCAAAAAATAAGTGTTTTATTAAGATTTGCTTCACTTGTTGTTTATTATCGTTGGGCTCAATTCTGTTTATGAGCCTTAATGCTCCTGGTTGTACAGTAGCTGTAATTATCTTCATTATAAGTAGTTGGGCTGGTCTAGCCGCCCTCTTTATGGCAGCTGTCTGCTGCCCCTTGAGGATCCTGATGTACTATTTAAGTCCCTCAGTTGGGCTTCTGTAAGTCAATAATCATAGAATGCTTTTCTCACTTTCACTTTTTTCATGGTATCAGTGCTTTAAGAAGCTCAAACGTCTTTTCTACTTTCCCAGAATGTGTACCATAACTTCCGGATCTGCTGAGATCTCCACAGGGGATTCTGGTTCCACCATGCCCACTGGTTCATTTGATCTCGCCTCTACTATCATTACAGGCCATAAACTGAGTGGCAGTAACTACCTGTAATGGTCCAGATCAGTAAAGATGTATATCCCTGGTCAGGACATAATCATATTATTCTCTCCCTTCCATTGATGTGTCCTTTGCTTCTCCCAGAAACAAACATGAGCAGAGAGCGGGACCAAAGATGATTTGCTCCCCCCTGAATGCTCCCCTCATTGGTGGAACAACTTCAGTTGAGGATGAATTGTGAGAAGACGATGACATTTCTAAGATTAGAGGATACCAGGAATGTTAGATTTTTGAATTTAAGCTTAGAACCTAAGCTTTGATACCATGTAGGAGAGTAAGAGTTAAATAGGGAAAGAGAAATTCTTCCCATTAAATTGCAAATAGATAAAGATACAAGCCCATTTTTATAGGACAAAGGTTTGCCAGCAAGAGCAAGGGAAACACGTAATGGTTAGAAAAAGAGGCCCAACGGCTCTAGAACAGTGCCCCAACTGCTCTGAACATTAAAAACAGACAGAAAACAGATTCACACCCAAGTAGAATATTTGGGAGGAAAACTAGGATGAAAGATAGATAAAATGCATATGAAATATTTATAGGGGGGTTCTATTGGCACACCACCTCTAGCACCACAAAAAATTTCCGGCACCACGATGATTTTTTATGAACGAAACGGCACCACATTACTCTCGTTGGTGGCACCGATGTGGTACCGACGTTTGGTCAAAAAAACATTACAACTTAGAAAAAAATTACTCCGGCACCACGATGATGGGTTTTTATGGAACCCACCTATTTATAATTTTAACAATTTGAGCAATTGCGCAATAAAGGCAAAATGACAGTTTGAGCGATGAAGGCTTAGTGCAAAATGGTTTCAGTCTTAAGGCTGAGGAAAAAATAGAGGTTAGATCGTTAAGGCTCTGATACCATGAAAAATAATAGGATGAAATGGAAATGGAATTTCTTGTATATTGCTGGCTCTAAGAGTATCTATCTATACAGTATATATAGAAGTTCAGAGAAGATAGCAAATAAAGATGAGTTTATTACAACTTCAAACTCTATTACAACTATTTATAGAAGAAAAGAACCATAAGGCTTGATCCCAATGGCTATTTCTAACGGCTATATTAATTAGACATAATATCATCCTTTTAACTAAAGAACAAAGCTAATACACTAGGAGTAGATAATATCCTATGATTAGTTACAAAAGATTAATATAAAAAGGAACAGTAGGATGAACAGTAAGAACTGAACAGTAAACACAGTGACTGTATTATCTTTCCATAGTATAGTAGGATCATTTAGGATCCTGTAATCAAGGTCATTTACTAGGCTAATCTCTTAATTTAGAAAAAACTGTTACACCTTCCTAAAATAAAAGTACCTAATCACAGCTATACAAATTGTATCAAATCAGATCACACTAATTGCAAACAAATCAGATTAATTAAACAGAAAATAACTTCCTAATCTGATTTTCAAACATATTCTACTAAAAGAGGCTCAGCTTCTCGCTTCCTATACAAAGAAACCTTTTCCCATCACCTTTAACAACAAATGTTTTCATCAATAAGAGCACTCTTTTCTCTTCCCATGTTCTTTTAGATATTCTCATCGATATTGTAAGCCGTAAGATACTGCCTCGAGTTTTGATGACTCTGCTAATTCTTCTACTTAACTATTATTGCAGATAAATGTGACCATATATGACTGGGATATAGTTTGGAAAAGTGCAGTTCTTGGTTCTGTAACTATTCCTATTGAAAATGAAGATCAAAATAATGCTTTGTGGTACTCGTTGGGTAGCCAATCAGGGCAGGTAGGTATCAAATGAGACTTTGTTCTCCTTTGTGCTTTTTTGGGAAGGTTCTTGGTTGCCTCTTTTGATGGTTTTCTCAAATATTTACTCTTCTGTAGGTTTGTCTTCACATAGAAGTGATCAAGCTCCACACGAGTTCTCCCAGGTTAGTTTCCTTTTTGATGATTCATAATGTGATCAAGATGATGACGATAATTGTTATTGTTACAACCATATACCTTGAAAATTTAGAGAAATCTAATGTAGAATTCCTAAATAATCGACCATAAAGTTTCTAGATTGTATACTTTTCCAGTGGGAAACAGAATTAATAGCTCGAAGGTGGTATGTCCATGTGCTATATGCCCATGGGTACTTCAGTATTGTTCATTAGTACCTTTTTTGGAATGTTTATAGTGATGGCTAACTGTGTATGAATCACACAGCCATCAAATCCATTGATAAAAGTGTTGTCCGGCTTATAAGATGAAGTTATGTGGTAGTACTTGTATACAATCAAGGGCCGTGTTGGAGCTGTTTACTTTGTGAAACAGAATATTACTTAATAGCTTAAGGTTTGAGATGTTGTATTTTCTTAACCTATATTATATGGGCCATGCAAAGGTGTTCTTTCAATATTCTTTTTTGGCTCACTTACACATCTAACATATTATTTAGTGTTAGCAACTTAAAGATTCTTCCTTCTTGTTTGAGACCCTGGCCCTCTGTCATCATCAATATTAAGCAGTATATTTGTAGGGGATTAAATGGGTTTGCTGGTACAAATGCTCGTCGAAGGACTTTGGATAGACAAGGACCAACTGTTGTTCATCAGAAACCAGGGTCACTGCAAACCATATTTGGTCTTCTTCCTGATGAGGTGAAGTTTTCAATTATCTCATTTAGAAGTTTGTTTGATCTCTACTGCTGCAAATTTTCTCCTAAATTTTCCGTTTGAGTTTCAGCCAACTTTGGAAACTAGTCATTACCTTACTGTTTGTTTTCAGGTGGTTGAGCATAGCTATTCCTGTGCGCTTGAGAGGTCCTTCCTGTATCATGGCCGAATGTATGTCTCAGCATGGCACATGTGCTTTCATTCTAACGTTTTTTCAAAGCAAATGAAGGTTGATTTCATGTCTTTTATCATGGTCATTATGTCTATTTTAACTTCTCTTGTTGCATTTCTTTCTTGTTTGTGTGGTCATCTTGTGATAAAGTTCACTTCCTTCACGATTTCACTTTTAGTCATCCCAACAAGGAGATCACACGAGCCATGAATCGAACTTTTTATAGTTTTACAACCATGATTTTTTGTTGATGTTATACAAGACTAAATTCAGGCAACAGAGTGTGCGTTTAAACCTTAGTTTGTCATTGATTTTTGGTGTCTTTCAAATCGAAATTCTCTAAGACACTTCTCAAACTAGCACTCCCTCCATCCCGATATACAAGTCCTTCCAGTTTTTTTGGTTTTGTCCCATAATATAAGTCCTACAACTAAGGAAGATTTATTACACTTTTCTTCCTCTTGCCCTTTATTTATTATAAATTCAATCACTTTTCATTACTTTATTACCATTGCATTAATGATGTTTGTTAGAATAAATAGATGAAATAATTTATTTATTCCTGTGTATTATTTTAAATTACCTTTCCCTCTCTTGGCCTTGACTAGTTAATTAGTTAGTTGTCCTTTGTCAAAATCTTTCCCTGTTATAAGAATACTGACCGTCTCCTACAGTTGTGTTTGGGCGGCAAGTATTTACTCCTTTTCCTAGCCATTATTTGTCATCTAATGGCTATTTATGTTTTGTAATCTCTTTCGACTGAATTAATGAAAATACTTTTCCCTGTAATCTCTTTCTACAGTTGTGTTTGGGCGGCAAGACCCAATATATACAAAACAGTCCAACGGCTAGTTGGCTTTTAAACAGAAAGTCAGCTTAATTAGACAAAAATTTAAACTAACAGCCACCAAAGGCATTGACCTTTCTAAACAATAAAATAATTGAAAATAAATATAAACATTTACCACAATATCTAACAGATACTATGTTTATCCGTTTTTATATGTGATTTAGATGATCTGGATTAGTGTCACGTTACAGTCCTTGATGTTATTATTGAGTTTAATTCTTACTTTTTCATCACTATTAATTCAGCACATGTTTTGGTTTCCTACCTGCAGGTAATTGTACCTTTTGGTGACATTGATGAGGTACAATGTTTGTCCTTTATTCTCTGTGAATCTACTTATTATGAAGTTTCATTAAGCATTGTCTTGTTAACTCAATGCACTTTTGGCAGATAAAGAGGAGCCAGCATGCTGTTATCAATCCTGCTATTACTATAGTTCTTCGTATGGGTGCTGGCGGTCACGGTGTGCCTCCTTTAGGGAGTCCTGATGGTTAGTAACTTACTAAAGTGACTTTCACCTGTTACATCTGTGAAAGTCCTGTTGATTGGTTTGTAAACTGTTATTTCTTCCGTGGATGTTTATCAATGCGATTTATGTTTGGAACAGTAATATATCATGTAACATGCATTTTCAGATTTTGAGATTTGACAGAGTTTAATATATCATGTAACATGCCATTTATATTTGGAAAAGTAACATACATACATATATATATATGTATGTATGTGTATATGTATGTATGTATATATATATGTATGTATATATGTATGTATGTGTATATGTATGTGTGTATATATATATATATATATATATATATATATATATATATGTGTGTGTGTGTGTGTGTGTGTGTGTGTGTGTGTGTGTGAATGTTTGAATATGTCCATATGGTTTTTATTATAAATATGTAGCCGATCTTGCTCGTGAGTAGCCTAGTTGAGTATCGTGTTGCTCATTTGTGGTTCGTTTAATGTTTAAGTTGAATCGAGATTGAGTTTAAATAGATTTAAGTCAAGTCGAGCTGAGTTTGACTTAATGTTCGGGTCGAATCGAGTCCAACATTTATTAATGAGTGTTATTGTTTGACCAGTGTTTTTTTCCATAATTGTATTCTCAGAATTTAATTTTGATATTGCTTTGAAGTTTCTTTTTTTAAGGGTATTAGGGGTTGTGTCATGGTTCTCTATGTTGACTATTTAATTTTATTTCTTTTGTTTTATTATTTTTATTTTATTTTTCTGATGTCCTGATCATAGCAGCTAGTTTCATGTAGGCATATCATCTGATATTTTTTATCATTATGAAAGGCTGACTCTAAATTCTGGTTTTCATGCTTTCTTTATGACCAATTGATGCATATGTACCTTGGATGCTGTGGAAGACTGTTTAACCGAGTTACTGACAATTCAATTACTGAAATAACCAATTAGCTTTACAAGTAGTGTCCATAGTTCAAGTAGTCTGCATTGCTTCATTCTCATTTTTTCATTGATGTTCGGGTATGAGACAAAATATTATGCTATATAATTCAGGTAGAGTGAGATACAAATTTGCATCATTTTGGAACAGAAACCATGCGTTGAGAGCTTTACAACGAGCTGCTAAGAACTATCACGTGATGGTAGAAGCGGAGAAGAAGGTAAGAATTATTGCCTTTGCCTCTTTGTTGGTGTCTTCTTGAGTGCTCGTCCTTTGTGCTAGAATATACATCCACTTATGTCGAGAATATAAATTATATTACAAATTAACGGAGTATAATGATGCTTGCGTCTTATTCTTTCGCACTATTTGCTCATTTCACAGACTTTGAAGCAGTATATAGATAATTGTACTATATTTCTTTTTGGCTTGTTTATTTCTGCTTAGGAAAGGGAACAGTCAGCACTAAGAGCTCATAGTAGTTCTGTGAGAGGTGGCAAAGGTGAAGTTAAGAATCTGGAGGCAGGTGTAGTTAAAACTGAAACGTTTCAACCGTTTATCAAGGAAGAAGTACTTTCTGGTATTTACAGTGTAGGCGTCTGATCTCTTCTCTAATATTTTCCTCATTTTTTAATTTTTAATTACTTGCAGAATTTCTCACATAGATATTTCTCAGGATAATTTCCCATGCACAGCTGAGCAGTTCTTTGAATTGCTACTAAATGATGGTTCAAACTTCACAAATGAGTATCGTGATGTCAGAAAAGATTCAAATCTAAATGTGAGTGTCATGTCAACAAACTTTTTGAAGTTATGAGGTGCATCTAATCTTGGGTCATTTTCAAATTTTATTCAATGATAGTTTTGAAACCTGACTACCATCTTTTTTTGTTTAAGGGAAAGTGACTACCATTTTGAATACTTAAAATTGATATATCTATCTACATTGTTAAAATTTCCTTTGTTTGAGCTGATGTTGTGAAGAAATATTGTGAACACCGAGCTTGAAACTAATCTAACATCATCTTGCAGGCACTTTGTGTTGTTCGGCTACTCTGCCTACTCTTGACTTTTTTTTTTGTTATTAAATCCTCAGAACAAATAATTTTGGATGAACAAAACACAAATGCGCTATTTTTGGAATGACAAAATGTGTCTGTGTTTACACTGCTTTTATAAGTTCTCTATTTGGCAGTCTCACTTTGTTGATATACCATCTTTTACCATTGGTCAGCCAGAATTTGAATTTGGCATTATACTTCTGTTTAAGGCTGACAGTGGATTATTGGTTTGATCCACATGAGTCAGAAGTTCATTGTTGTGTGTAAGTTTTGTAAAAATGATGTATGTTATCAGGGGCGGCTCTCCATGATGGGATGGGGGTGCGGCCAAACCCCTAAAATAAAAATATTGTATAGAATTGAATATCTGAATACATGTGATACAGAAAAAAAAATTGACAAATTTCTGACCCCATGACAATTTCTGCAGCCGCCCCTGTATGTTATAGTCTGTGATGATGTTTATGTGAAGAGAATAAGACAGTAGAGATGAAAGAGAAACTCGTCTTATTATTGATATTATTCAGAAGCAGCTTAAATAGATACATGATATAGCTGTTAAGAAGAGAGAAGAAACGGCTGGAAGGATAGCAGTCTAACCTTTAACTAAAGCAGCTAATACAACAAAAGCCCCACCTAACTAAACTTTCATAAGACAGCAACAACTACAAGCTGTAAACAACTTGAATAGCCGAAGTATACAGCTGTATACAAAAGAATAAATAAATTCCAATTAATAAAAAACTTATTCTCCTACAACCCCCTCCCCCCTCAAGCTTGGTGTAGATTTTGATACAACCAAGCTTGTGTCATAAGTCTTGAAACACATTTGGTGACATCTCACGATATCAGCAACTTGAATTTGGCAGGACATAGTTTAAGGAGATTTCCTTGTCATTCATTTCTTCAATGAAATGTCTGTCAATGTCCACATGCTTGGTTTTATCATGGTTACTAGGATTTTCAGCCATTTTTAGAGCAGAAACATCATCACAGTAGATTCCGATTGAATTAGCTAATTCAATCCGAAAGGTTATGAAAGTTCTGAAGATTCAGCTACCTAATTCAATTAGAATCTACTGTGATGATGTTTTTTATAGCATGCTTTCCTGAGTTGACTTTCATGAACATAGTATGGTCCAAATTACATTGATCATAACCAAAAGCTATAATAGCCTAAGTCAACCTTGCCTAACAAAGCTCTAGGAGCTTGCTTAAGACCATATAAACATTTTTTTAACTCTACACATTATATACAGTTTTTGAATTTTCAAATTCAGGTGGATTTTTCATGTAATCCTCTTCACCTAGGTCACCATTTAAGAAAACATTTTGGCTGTCTAATTGAAGTAAAAGAAAATCTAAATTAATGGCTAACTAAAGAAGAATTCTAACAGAGTTAAGGTTTGCAACTGGAGCAAAGGTCTCTTGGTAATCTGTACAATAAGACTGACTGAACCCTCCAGCAACAAGCCTAGCTTTATATTTATGAACATTACCCTCAGAATTGAACTTTATATTGAATATCCACTTGTAGCTAACAGCCTTCTTTTCTGGTGGCAAAAGTTTAGCCTGTTTGGAAGAAGTGCAGTTTATATACATTTACATTCTATTATTCTAACAAGTTATCACTTATAGATGTAGAGAGCCTAAATGGAAAATCCTGAAAATTTGTGCCTATTTTGGCAGCTTCATCTGATTCATGGGGCAGAAATTTCCCTCTGTTTGATTGTTAGCATGCACTGTTGTCAATTTTTAACAAGAGATCAACATGTCAATGACTTCATGTGCACCCAATTTTTTTGTTATATGTTTTTCAGTGACAAGGCTTCTTTTTAATGATTTAGATAGGTCAATGGCATGTGGCTGATGAGTATGATGGCCAAGTTAGAGAAATTAAATTTAGAACCTTGTGTAACAGTCCAATGTGCCCTCCTGATACGGCAATGACTGAATATCAACATGCAGTGCTTTCCTCCGACAAGAAAAAGCTGGTATAGATGACTGATTTTAGCTTTTAATGTGTTTACATTTATGTTTTTTTCTTTGAATAAATAGGGGACAATAGTCTTTTATCTTCCCTTAACTAAGTTTTTTTTCCCTTGCTTTATGCTTCCTTCACTAGGTCTTTGAGACAGTTCAACAGGCGCATGATGTTCCTTTTGGATCATGTTTTGAGGTAAGTGCATTTGTTGAAAGATTGTAATTATTTCGCTGATTTTTTACTATATTTAGCTGTAGTTATTAGACAAGATTTGGCTATATCTGGTCATCTGGTGTAGTCATTATGTTGCATATTAGCTGTAGATATTCTGTCATTCAACTTATTGGAATAGATAAGTAATTCCAAAGACTATACAAACCTTGCCAACGGCTATAATTGCTAGTTGCAAAGGGTGCAACGGTTATGAACAGTAAAAACAGACTAAAACTTAACTTAGCCTAGAAACATTAATGATCAGGCTAATTACAAGGATTACTTTTCTTTGTGACGGCTTAAACTTTTAGAATATGTTATTTCAACATGGCATCTGAGCAAGAGGTCATGTCATCAAACATTTCTAGCTACACTTTTACCTATTTATGTTGCTGAAGGGTTTGAGCGTCTTATTAGCTTTTGTGTGCCCGTTGTTTGCTCATGCTCTTTTCACTGGGCACACACTTCTGCATATGATTTAATTTTCCCAAATTTTCAAATGACCTAAACAACCTTAGATCTTTGTTCCAAGTACATGGATCCTATTCTGGTATTCCACCTTCGCATGGATAAAACGTATTAATTGCGTGTCCCCTGAATTTTCCAGATACAAGAATCACCACATCTCTCTCTCTCTCTCTCTCTCTCTCTCTCTCTCTCTCTCTCTATATATATATATATATATATATATATATATATATATATATATATATATATATATATATTACATTGATTTTTGTTTTATACTACCTCTAGTATATTTCTTCATCCAATTTGGCAATCTCATTTCCACAACTCATGCCTTTTGTTCATACCATCTTTCAGTGCCCATCACTTTGACCCATTGACCATCAATGTTGTATGCATTTCTGGTCGTCACATATAGAACTCACCGTTTTGTTGTTAGGAGAACATTTTAGTTAGCGTCCAAATTTTCACAAAATAAAGAAAAAGTGGATACTCTATTCTATTTTGGCGCACATTTTATGAGTGCTTTAGGGAATGTAAATTGAATCAATTGATGAATCGGTATGTTTTGATTCAACAGAGACCTTAACAGCCTTTTGGATTATTTTTTTTTCCCGTTTTGGGCCATCCATATAAATTGGTGGTTGTTGAGTTTCGAGGTATCCATGCTCTGAAAAGATGTTGAACTTGTCAAAGTTATCGTTCTGCCTCTGCTAGAGTCATTGTTTTGTTGGTACATGGCATCTATGTTTCCATTATTTATCTTCTTATTTATAATTTTCCTTTTAATTTAAATATTTAGTTTCTGAGGTTTTAGCAAGGATATCAGTGTTAATTATAATATCAAATCTATGAATAAAATTGCAATCATGATTATTAACTGAGAAACAATTAATTGTAATTATTCCTTTGTTGTTTATTTTTTATTTTTGCTGGTGTGTTATGTCCTTTCTTTCTTTTTTATGAACATTTTCTACATCAACTTTGAAGGATTTGACAGTATGGCCTTTTGGTTTTGTTTTATTCTTTCTCTCATTTTTGTTTTATTTAATTAATATAATAGTTCTTTTGTTTTCATGTTTGTTTGTTAATTTTTATTTTATTTTTTTAATCTGGGCTTAATATTTTCTGCTTCAGGTTCATTGTAGATGGTCATTGGAGACCAACTCCGAATCCTCGTGCTTTTTAGATATAAAAGTTGGTAAGTCCTGAGCCAGTAAACTTCTCTGATTCCAAGTTTGTTGTTTTGGAAAGGCTCACTATATATTTATCTACCTTTTTCATCGTATTCACGTAGGAGCTCATTTCAAGAAATGGTGTATAATGCAATCAAAAATCAAAGCTGGTGCTGTCGCAGAGGTACGTGGAGCAATTTTTATCAAAAATATATAATGTTTTTCATTGTCAGTGTTGGGAAAGTTAAATTTTATCACATTTCACTGTCAATATCGTACTAAAACCGTGTCTTTCGTCTTGTTATACAGTATAATAAAGAGGTGGAGGTTATGTTGGACGTCGCCCGTTCTTACATCAAATCAAGAACTTCTAGCATTCCAACTGAAAATGCAAATCCTACAGCTTTGACTGAGGAGATCAGATAAATCTGTCCTTTCCTACAATCTAACTGTTGTAGATGTACATTGTAATCTGATGTTGGATCGGTGAGTGTTTGGTCCCGTAGCTCATTTTACAGAGCGAACGAGCCGATCCTAAGATTCGTATATTCGTAGCTTAGCTGTAGTTGATAATGTTTGGTTGTTATGGAAGTTATACAACACAACTTTTATATCTGTATCTGTTGTATTGAGTCACTACTCACTGTTATAGCGAGACTATTTTTCAGATTTGACAATCACATGCTTGTAAAATTTATCTAGAAATCACAAAAATATGTTGTGGGTTACGGTAAAATCGCAGGTACACGGCAGTGTTTTGTTGTTGTTGTTGTTGTAAGTTTATCAAGCTATAAGGAGATCAAATGATTTTGGGATGCAAACTTCATTGATTTTGGCTGGAAAACACAAAAGTGTTTGTTTGTTTGTTTTTTTGTTTTGTTTTGTTTTTTTTTAGGGGTTTTATTTGCACACCTTTTTTTACTACTGACAGTCTATTACTCCCAGCACCACAAAAATACTTCGGCACCCGGTGATTTTTATAAAGGGAACGTCGGTGTCACTGGTGTTTCTTGTTGAACACCAAGGTCAGTGACATTGGCGTCGGTGTTATTGGCGTTGGTGTTCAACAAGGTCTGTCACTGACGTTGGTGTTCAATAAGGAATACGAGTGGCACCGATGTTCCTTTTATAAAAGTGTTAAACTTGAAAACGTCAATCCACGACTTTTCACTGACGTTGGTGTTGACGTTTTTTTCATTCGAAAAATAATCAAAAAATGGATGCCAATAATAAAAATGGGTGTGCCAATAGAATCCACTATTTTTTTACTGCAAGGGACAAAGTATATACTATTAAACAACATAAAGATCCTTTCAAATAGATGTGAAACCACGTGGGACAAATTGGAATTACCCCGTAATGTCTGGGAGAAAACAATCAAAATACACTTGAAACTTACAAAGACAAATTTGATAAAATATGCCTTTTGGCAAAGCTCTTAAAAGCATGCTTATAAACGCCGCTGATGGTTTTAGGGTTCTATCGGCACCATGCGGGATGCGGGATGCGGCACCACGTTTATCGATTATTTTCTTCCACATAACACATGATTATTATAGCTTTTGATATTGAGGATATTATTGAAGATAAATAATTGTATTATTTATTTTGTCATTATCGTTTACTTCTTTCCTAAGTCATAGAACATTATATAAGAACGTTGTCAGATCTATTCTCCCAGACTCCGGCCCTCCTGTCACTTGCCAGATCTATTCTCGCCAAGGGAATTCAGCCCATGCTTGCTATTACCGCAACAATGACCACTCGGCACCACCACCTCCTCGTCCACCACCTCGGCAGCCACCCTCTCTGCCCCAAGCATATCAAGCCCAGCAACAATCTGCTCTTCCTCCACCACATGAGTGGGTTCCTGACACGGGGGGCATGCACCATATGACGAATAATTTCAGAAACCTTAAACTACAGTCCAAACCCTATGACGGGCCTGATAGCATTAACATCGGTAATGGTGTAGGTTTGCCTAACTTACACATTGGTTCTTCACATTTTTCTACTCCTACTACTTCGTATTTACTTTCACATATTCTTGTCTCCCCCTCCCTCCGTACCAATTTATTTTCTATACAATTGTTTGCTTCAGACAATTCCATTTATTTCGAATTTCATGACCTTACTTTCTTGTGAAGGACTACTAAGACCAAATCCATCATAGAGGATACATAAAGGATGACCATTATCATTTTTCCAGCCTGTTCAACCGCCCCATTGCTCGTGCTTTCCTCTCCAACCGTGATTCACCCAATCTTTGGCATCAACGTCTCCGGCACTGCTCTCAGCAAGCCCTCTCTCAAGTTTTGCATTTAAATATTTCTATGCCGAATATATCACCAGCCACTGTTTGTGATGCGTGTTAGTTAGCAAAGAGTCATCGTCACCCCATCCCCGTGACAAATTTTACTTTTTTTGCTCCTTTAGACTTGCTTTATTATGATGTATGGGGTCCTTGCATTGAGCATTCTATCTATGCTAATCGTTATTATGTAAGGTTTGTGGATGATTTCTCGAAGTTTATTTGGTTCTATCCAATTCGTGCAAAATCTGATGTTGAGACTATTTTCACAAATTTTCGCAATCTTGTTGAACATCAATTTAATCTCAAAATTAATGTTATGCAAACTGATTGGGGTGGTGAATTTCAACGCTTATCCCATCATCTCACCACCTTAGGTATTGATCATCATGTTTCGTGTCGATCCTCACACCCATGAACAAATGGGGTCTGTTGAACGTCGTCACCATCATATTTTCAAAGCTGGTATCTCCTTTCTAGCACAATCCAACCTCCGTCTTCCATACTGGGAGGATGCATTTACCTCTGCCGTCTATGTCATTAATCGTCTACCCACCCATCTCCTCCAGAATAAATCCTCTTATGAATCCCTCTACCATCGCTCTCGTGACTATAGTTTCTCCGTGTCTTTGGGTGTGCGTGTTGGCCCCATACCCGTCCCTACAATCATCACAAAATGGATTTCCGCTACAAAAAGTGAGTCTTTTTAGGCTATAGTCCTTCCCACCATGGATACAAATGTCTCGATCTCCAAACCGGCAAAGTTAAATCTTTTGTCATGTCGTCTTTGACGAGTTCACCTTTCTTTATACTCCAGTTCCCTCCCCCTTCATGACTGACTCAATTATGGTTCCCCTTCCCTACCATCTCGCTGCCCCTCCTTTGCCGTCCCCTATCTCCTGCACCTTCCATTCCCGAAGTGTCTGAAGCAACACCGTTGTCTCCGTCTCTTCCCTCGGTTGTATCCGAAGCTTCCCCTGCCTCTACGCCGACGTCCCCCTCTAGTGCCGACTCCTCCCCCTCGGCACCTCCACCCCTTACCCGCACTATGGTGACCCGTGCCCAAACCAATTCTCTAAAGCCTAAGTCTCTTCACCCCAACTATATATTCTTTATCCACTTCCTAAGGCACTCCTTACCGCTGCAGCTTCCTCCAAACCCATCTCTTATTCCGAATCCACCAAACACTGGGTTTGGCAAGATGCTATGCGTGGTGAGATCAATGCGTTAGTTCAGAATGACACTTGGGAACTTGTTTCCTATTGTCATGGGATGAATGTCATTGGTAAAAAATAGGTCTATCGAGTTAAACAACATGCAGATGGTCACATCGAGCGTTACAAAACTCGCCTTGTTGCTAAAGGCTTCCATCAGGCTGAGGGTGTTGACTTTCATGACACCTTTAGTCCGGTGGTCAAGCCCACCACTGTTCGTCTCTTATTATCTTTGGTTACCACTAATAATTGGACTCTTTAACAGATGGATATTCAAAAAGCGTTTCTACATGGTTATTTATCTGACAGGGTATTTATGAAGCAACCTTAGAGATTTCATCATCCGGATTATCCTGATTATGTTTGGCGCCTCAATTGCAGTCTCTATGGCTTATAATAGGCCCCCATGGCCTGGTATTCTCGGTTTACGTCAGCTATTACTACTTACGGTTTTGTTGCGTCCAAGACCGTCACTTCTCTCTATATTTATCAGTGTGGCACTATTTCTGTTTATGTTTTGATCTATGTCGATGATGTTATTATTTCAGGCTCCTCCTCGGATTCGTCACCTCGATTCTCAGTTTCCTGTCAAGGATCTTGGTACTATTTCTTACTTTCTTGGAATTCAAGTTCTGCATACCTCTGATGGTCTACATCTCACACACGTAAATATATTCTCTAGCTTCTTCAACGCGCTGGTATGGACAAGGCAAAGCCTTGAATTTCTCCTATGACCGCTAAGTGTCGGCTAACTCGTGCTGATGGGCCAGCCTTCTCCGATCACTCTCATTATCGGACTATTGTTGACGGATTGCAATATCTTCAGTTTACTTGCCCTGACATTGCCTTTGTTGTACATAAGGTCTGTAAGTTCATGCATGGTAGCTGTCAAACACATTCTTCGATACTTAAAGCATACTATCTTGGATGCTCTTTTTATCTCTCGCAAGTCCGCCACCACCCTTCATGCATACACTGATGCTGATTGAGCTACTGATTCTAATGATCATTGCTTTTTGGGCTCTAGTTTAGTAAGTTGGCGTTGAAAACAACAACTTACGATTGCTAAAAGTAGTATGGAGGCCGAATTCAAGTCCTTCTCTAATGTCGCAGCCGAGTTGCAATGGCTCACGCAACTTTGTGAGATGCGGCTTCCACTCTCCTCCACTCCGGTTTTATGGTGCGACAACATCGGTGTCACTTATCTTGATGCCAACCTTGTCTTTCATGCTCTCACGAAGCATATTGAGTTGGATTTCCACCACATTCGTGAACTTGTTGCTTGGATTTCCACCACCTTTGTGAACTTGTTGCTGTGAAGCTTATCTCCGTTGCGTTCGTCTCTTCCACGGATCAAATCGCCGATGCTCTTACCAAACCGCTCTGTAATCCGTGCTTTACCGATAGAATAGTGAAAATGAGAAAATGCTTGTTATTATTCAATAGAAAGCATTACAATATATAAGCCTCGCAAGAACACAGAGGAGCTTAATATATAACCATAAATGCAGAATATATCACCATAAATGCATAATATCAAAATATATAATCTAAATCTAATTATATCTCTAATAGCCCCCCTCAAGCTCATGGGAGCGCACATGAAGCTTGAAACTTGTAGGCGTTGATGGCGGTTGGATGCATCTTCAACGGTAACCGGGAGGAATGAGTAGTGGGTGGATGAAGAAATCCGGGACGCAATTTCGGGATATACCCTAAAAGAACCGATGGTCAACTTTGTGTTAACATGAGGGAGGGATATACCCTTGCATAAAAAAAAATTGGGATTTACCCGTGCGAAAAGAAAATTTGAGGGATATACCCTTGCGGAAAAGAAATCAACTTTGTTTGAACGGGAGGGAGGGGGACGTACACTAGCGAGAAAATAAAATTTTTGTGGGATATACCCGTGCGAAAAATAAAAAAAAAAAAAAATGTGGAGGGCGATATCCTAAAATACGGTCCAAGAAATTTCAGCCTACCCCAATCGTTTACCTCCCATTATTTACCTTTACCACCCATTTTGGGGGATGCTGCCGAGATTTTGTTGGTCCAAGTGCTTCCATTAATTTGTTTAAAGAGTGTCCGCTTCACGGATTCAATACTTGTACTTGTTGAATCTAATTATTTCCTAATTGTTTTTCCATGCGGTGATAGTGCCAGGTGGCAGCAAATTAGGTATCCCATTTTCCTGCAATAGGCCAAACAGATTATATGGGCACCACAAGCGGCTGCTTTAATTTCTATGAGTGGCGCCACCACAAGCGGCTTCCATGACGGTGGCTCGTTTCAATATTACGGCCGGCTTCGAGATCTGTTTCCTTGGGCACGAGAGGGCGGTCTTTGCGAAGGCTGAATGGGTGGCCATTGATGCCGGCAATGATCCGGTGGCGGCTAGCGGCGGTGGCGGCTAGGGTTTTATTCAAAAGGAAAATAAAATCTGGATATTAACTATAAAAAAAAATTGCAACGTGAAAAAATAAAATAAAATAAAATTGGGAGGGGGTGAGGGTTTGATCATATTGATGTCACAAACCCCCACCCGGGCATTCTTTTTCGTAGATCTTGCTCGGGATCGAAAGACGTTAGTCAGAGGCTCGCTAATTTACAACTCTCAAAATCAATCTCCGCGTTCTACCTCTTCCCGTGGGATTACGGAGGGCGTATCGGCGGAGATAAGCTTCACAGCAACAAGTTGCGTTCGTCTCTTCCACGGATCAAATCGCCGATGCTCTTACCAAACCGCTCAGTAATCCGCGCTTTACAACTCTCAAGACCAATCTCCACGTTATATCTCTTCTCGTGAGATTGCGGAGGGCGTATTAAGGATATTACTGAAGATAAATAATTGTATTATTTATTTTGTAATTATCGTTTACTTCTTCCCTAAGTCATATAAGAACGTTGTACTCAGTTAAATTATTCAATCAAAAGAATTACTTTTCGCCTACAATATTTGAATCCAAACACTTTAGCACTTTTTGCAATACTTAAAATCTAACATAAAAACTCAATTATTATAACATAATAGATCCTTATACCCTTTTTAATCCCTCTTTCATTTCCCTCATTTACATAAATACAAATAAATAAATAAATAAGTAAATAGATATACTGCAGCAAACTTGAAGATGTATCAGAAAGTTCCCCGGAGAAGCACCATAAAACGGGGGCAGTACTAAAGCACTGTAAGTCATCAAACTATTCTTTAAATTACATTTCACTTGAAATCGGGGTTTTTATTTATTTTAGAGTTTATCAAATCGTTGTTCGTGTTCGTCGTGAGGAAGAAGACTATGGAAGCCCATGTGACGTCAATCAGGTAGACGTTATCATATAACAACGTCACTAGGACTGGCGGTAAAAAATCCATAAAAGTGAAAACCCTAGACCAACATCTGCTTGGGTATGTTGTCTTTGTAACAACGCCAGACACACTGACGTTAATGTTACGTTAACAGAGCCGATGACACTTATGTATTTTAGTGTCACATATGAGGACGTTGATCCTCATCTGCGGGTTCTGAAATTATTTCGAGTAACGTCCGCACTGAGGACATTAATTATTTCTTAAGGAAACTCATTCATGATGCTTTACAACTGAAAATGGATTGCTAACCCGAAGCATAAGCAGCGGCATATGTAAAATTTGTAATGAGATGGTTGAATCCACATGACACTGTCTTTTTGAATGCCATATTCCAAAGGCTATTTGGCAGGCGTATGATGAAGGCAGCTGCTGGAGTCAGCTTCGAGTATCTTCATTTTATGAATTTATGGATATTCTTTCAACGATAGGAGATGATTTGGGTCAAGCAAAAAAATCGTCTGCATGTTATGGCACATATGGAAAACGAGATGCGTCTGTCTATATGATAACAAACGAGTTAACATCTCTTCCTTTATGCTTACAATAGAGACGGAGGCATCAAAATACATCAATGCAACCATCGCTAACATGCATACATCACCCACGGTGCGACATGAAACAAAATGGAAACCTCCCCAAATTGGAACAATTAAAATAAATGTTGATGCGGCTGTTAGTTTACGATGCTGGAAATCGTCTAGATAAAGTCCGGGTCTAGTTACTTTAGTGACAATCAAACAAGATCCAAAAAGCCTAAAATTTATGAAAGGGGGGGGGTGTGGTTTGAATGTGTTTAGACTGAGCATGAAGAGTTTTACCCAGGTTGCCTACATATCCTTTGTTAAACCAGGAATCAAGTATTTCGTAGTTCCTTAGGAACTGTTTATATAGGGGTCTATTGCCCTAGGCATGCATGTGTCGGATCCTTGTTGGACTCTAATTTCATATTCCCTAAGAAATGGATAATTACAAATTTATCTCCTTGATTTTAGGAGATAATCACGAGGCGGGTTAAATGATAGGATTTGAGCCTTTATGGCTGAGGATTCTTTCCATATTTATCTATTATATTACACATGTGGGCTATTTCGTCTAAGGGATACTCAGGGCGAGGCCCGACCTACGTCGAGTCCCTTAGGTCGCCGAGGCCCGAACCGCGCTGGCTGAACTCCGTTGCGCCCCGACCGACATGCGGTGGATTGGGGAGCTAATTAACCAGGCCGATCTCCCACATGGGGTTTAGATCTGCCCTTAGGCTAAATTGGGGCTTTTGGCCCTTCATGTTTGTAATCCCTCTGTCTGTATTTATTACTTGGTCAATGTGAGGATGCCACGTGGATGAGGGCTAATCCGGCCTCCCTCATTAATGATCACTCAGTTGTTGTGGGCGTTCTTGCACGAGATCATAATGGGGATATTTTACGTTCCTTCTCAAAGAAGCTCGAGGGAGGTATGGGGCAAGCACAACAGAGGCTCTCGCTATGTACCATGCAATTTTTCAAGCTATTTGTTGGGGTTAATTAAATGACATTTTTGTAGGTGATTCTCTTAGGTCATAAATAAACTTTCTTCGAAGGCTAAAGACCTCTATACCTTGGGAGCATTATCGAAGACAGTCGCATTTTCGTAATTTGTTTCACTCTAACGCAATTTTCTTTTGTTAAGAGATGGGAAAATTATCTCGATCCCTTTTAAGTGAGGAAGGTGTAGATCTCATTGATAGTATGGCTTGAGGTACGACTTCCCCCAATATACTTCTTGCTGTAATGGCCTAGAGGAACAAAATATTGTGTTTAAAAAACAACAGGTGTGTTTTTTTTTTTTTTTTTTTTTTTTTTTTTTTTTTAGGTTCAAAATTGTCTTCCCCCTCAAACAAAAATAGACTTCCCCCTCAAACAAAAATAGACTTCCGTATCTGATGTGTAATTTACATAAGTAGCCCTAACCTTGTGTACTTAGACGAGGGGCATGAGAGGGTAAATTCGGCAATCGACGGAGATCATCACCAAATATTATGCAACTAATAGTATAGATATTATGGCTCAGTCTTTCTTCGCACGCTCTGTTCCCATTTCTGGTTAAACAATTTCTATCTACTCAAAAAAAACCCAAATAATCATTTCTCATAAACCCTAAATCATCTGCGTTGAATTTTGCGGGCACGGTAGTTGTGTGATATTTGAAGTACGCTTTTTGCAAGCTTTTCGCTGGGTTGAATCAAGGCATTTTCCGGTAAAGCGTTCAAAATCCCTGGAAATTTTGTACGGTAGACGTAAAACGAAGTATTCCTTCTTTTTTATGTAGTTAGGTTGCTATTTTTCTCAATGTTGGGATATTTTTATGTTAAATTGCTGATTATTTTGCCTTTCGGTTGGCAGTACAGAAGCTCGCATGCTGATTTCTGATTTTTCAAGTTTTTTCTCGTTTTCTTATGAAGGCTTATATTTGGCGAACATTTATTATGGCTGTTTTGTTAGTTTTCTATAGCATGTTAAGCTGGTTATGTAGAGAATTTCTCAGAACATTAACGTTCTGTAAAACAAATTTTTTAGTGCAAAACGCTGTGGTTTTGTCAAATGTTAAGCTGGTTGTCTTTTTCTTTTGTGTTGACAAAAGATCGCACTTAAAAAATGTGAAGAATCTGCTATTTATTTGCAGTAGAAGAAAAAACAAGTAATTTCTGCCGCATGTTGACTGGCATATAAATTCAGATTACAACAGTGAATGAGATATTTAGGTGGTTGTTTATTTGTGTGCCTATTTATTTGAAGGAAATCATAGTTGTTTTTTGATGTATTGTGCATATGGTCAATGAATGAGTCTTGAAAACTAGGAGTATTTCATAGTTTAACTATTATTCTTTCCTTAATCTAAGCCTACATATTCAGTGCCTACATATTCAGTGACTACTTTGAGTGTATAGTTTCTCCTATATTTTCAAATTTTCTGGTCAGATTAGTATTGTTTCCCCTGTACATGACTGGAACTTCTATTGATTTTTATGCCATTTCAGGCCCAAAATGACTGGTAGGCAAAGAGACCTAGACTTTGAAGATATGAAATACAAGTACTACCGTGAGTACTTGGAAAACTATGGGGATACAAAGACAGAACTACTTTGTTCATCACAGTTCAATAGTAAGCAGACAGAGCACAACAAGGACTCTAAGAGTGTTTCTTTATCTCATCATGATTCCACAGCTGTGGACACTTCCGTAAATGAAGTCAATGATTTGATCTCTGGAAAGATCCCTTCAGGGGATATCGAAGTAAAAGATAAGGAACTTACCGAGATTGAAAAGAAAATTAGCTTGATGGATGTTCAATTAAGGAATGTGATGGAGCGAAAAGATGAAATCATAAACAATTATATTACTGGTAATCTGTTAAAAGAACTTTTCTGTGTTTGACATTCTTAACTAAGGTGAATTAACATGTTATGTTCCCACCTTGTCTAGAGATGAAAAGGATGGAACAGAAGGCAACTGAGGAGCTTCGGACTATTTCTACTCACAATGAGCACAACAAAATGCGTTTGGAAGCTTGGAGAAAAGAGCTTGTGAAGCTGGAGAAAGACCTGGATCAACGTGAAGAGCTAAATGAAGATGCGAAAAGGGGCCTAAAAGAGCAAAGGGAGAAGGTATTTGGTTTGACGACGATAACGTTATTCTTTTCAAGTGTATATTTCAATATGTTTTACCTACTCCAGAAAAATGAAAGCTTTGTTCTATATGGATTTTTCTTTCTTTCGAATGATAAAACTGTTTACAATATCAATATTCGGAAGGTTAAACTTGTTTCTCCTATTACAGAATGAGAGGGCTATAATAGAGCAAAAGAAGGCAGAGCAAGAGTTGTTGAAGTTGGCAGAAGAGCAAAAGGTGCTGTCTCTGTTATCTTTCCTCCCCGCCATCTCTTTTTTTTTTTTTTACCGCTTTATTAATGCAAAATCATGATCATCATTTGATAATTATTTATTCACTTTGATTGCAGAAAGAGAGAGAATCCTTGCATAAACGAATCATCGAATTTGAAGCCAACCTTGACAAGAAGCAAGCGTTTGAACTGGAGATAGAACACATAAAGTGTGCAGTAGAAATAATGGGACATATGTACGAGGAAAGAGGTATAGAAGCTACAAAGCAGAAGTCAATAGAGGATCTGCTTAAGGAGAAGGAAGCTCGCAAGGAATTGAAAAAGGTTGCTTTCCTTATCATAATTCTGTTAAGCCGCATACTCTTAATTCCTTTCGTTCTCAATTCTAGGCATGATATTTGAGTTGCTGCTGAGTATATATCCTTTGATGATATTTATCCTTTTACCCTATTTTACTTTTATCCCTATCTTCCTTATCATTATGTTTATCAGTTCCCTGTATTATTATTATTTTTTCTTGAACAGCAATGTATCATTCTTATTGTATCATTATGCTCTTGGACTGTTATGCAGAACCATGCGGCGTCTCTTACGGCCATTCTGGCATATACGAACGGTGAGTTTGTTGTGTTCGGTATGGATTCACGAATTACCTTAAGCGACGATGGTAGTCATTTTCACATAGTGGACGATGAGTACGACAAATCCGTTAGACTGGAAGACACTGTTTACCTGGCAGTTGCTGGTCTCTTTGAGTGCATGGATTGGATTCTTCAAGTTTTTTCCAACAGATTTGGAGTAGGAGAATTGGGGGATGAAGGCATGGTGATGGTCGCAGAGAAGGTTGTTAACGAATTGAATCATTTGTTCAACGTGGACACTAATGACCCTAATTACCCGTTTCCTCTTGAGGCAATTACCTGCACTCTTGCAGGCATTTGGAATGGAGAGGCAGCTATATTTGATATATATACCGATGGAGAGCGCTTTATTCATGAGCGCCACTGGTCTTATACTTGTGCGGGGCATGGCAATTTAGCCATGGGTGCATACATTTCAAACCATCCCTTAGATGATAATGACCCACGGACATGTGTTGAAAATGTGTTCAACACTATCAGAGCAGCCGCGGACGCCACTTGTGGCGGTGATATCCGGGTCTATTTGTTTCGCCCTGCTTCAGATCCTCATTATCCTGAGATGCATCTGTGGACACCCACGGAAAACTTCGGCGAGTATGAAAAGCAGGGTGTGTTTCTCCTGGTATGACAGAGATGCATCTGTGGAGATCCAAATCCTCTTTATCCTGGTATGTATGACAGATATGCATCTGTGGAAACCTACGGAAGACCACGGCGAGTACATGAAGATGTGCTGAGCTGTTGTGTTTCTTGCAGAGTTATTAGTGAACTATTGCAATTATGGAATTTTGATTTACAAAATTGATGATGTGGTGAATGAAAATCATATCTTGCTTGTTGATTTTGCACTCTATGACATGACAGACTTTGGTTTGTGAATTTTAATCATCTTACATATAAGAAAATGTTCATGTGTGGTTTATCACATAGTAATATAAATTTTGAATCGTTTAAAATTCATACATCAAGTCCATGTTTAGAGTAGATGAGTATTGTCACACAAATTTTTATGGTATTTTTGTTGTCATGTTTTTCTGTTTTGAGCAATGAGAAGTTGAAATGCACGTATTTGTTCATGAAATATATACCAAATCTTTGTACAACAATAATGATCAAAAGGTAATTGGTCACATACTTATCGTTGTGTGAGTATTTTGTTGCTAGTAATACGTTTATTTGTGGAAGCATTTGATATACAAGATCTATGTATGACATATAATAATGATCAAAAGATAATTGATCACATGCTTGTCGTTGTGTGATTATTAATGTGAGTATTTTGTTGCTAGTAATACATTTGTTTGTGAAAGCATTTGACATGGTAAGTGGTCGGAAAAAACACATCAAATTTTATAAATGGTGATCCAAGAACATCTTTCATTTTTAAAGATTAAAAAGGACAAAATATAATAGATGGACCAGAATATCCTTTTTGTGTGATTTGAAGTTATTACAATAAATGCGCTGCAGTAAATACATGCCATCAAATGTAGGGGTGAACAAAAAAACCGGAAACCAACCGACCGAACCAAACCGAAAATGCGTAAACCATGGTTTTTTGGTTAGTTTTTGTATTGTAAAAAATCAAACTGTGAAAAACAATTTGATTTTGGTTTTCTAAGATAAAAACCGGACCAAACCGGAACCGGATATATATATATATATATATATATATATATATATATATATATATATATATATATATATATATATATATATGTGTGTGTGTGTGTGTGTGTGTGTGTGTGTGTGCGCGCGCGTGCGTGTGTGTGTGTGTGAATAACGACACTATTAATTAAGGGGCCTTTATTCGCACCACACCAATCCACTCGTATAGCACTCTATCTGTGCACCACAGTAAAACCGACTTTTCGTCAGTACATTGTGAGAACTGATCACCGCAGTGAACCGACTTCTTACGGTCCCCTCAATTATCACTATACTTAAATAACTCTAATATCTCAGTCCATGATCTATTAATACTTCAATCAACTTCCTCACACACGCTAATCCTAATAGGACTTATGACAAGTTGAAATAAAAATGTTTACATGGTTTTATATGATTATCTTAATTGAAAATTATGATAATATAATGTTGTGCACGCACACACATACATATATAGAGAGAGATGACCAATGACATTCGAGTTATGGTGTATGGTATGTGGAAAATGAGAATCTTGTATGATTGTCGTATGAATAATGACATGCATTCGCTGAATCGAGATAATGCCCTTTCAGTGAATTATTTGTATAAAAAAAGAGGACTAAAAACCGGAAAAAACCGTAACCAAGTCGATCCAAACCGGACCGGATAAAATGGTTTTTCCTAGCTATGGTTCGGTTTTGGTTTGTAAATTTTGAAACCGTAAAAAATGGTTTGGTTTTAAAAGTGGTTGAAAACCGGAAAACCGGACCATGTGTACCCTAATCAAATGTGGTGTAATTAAAGAGGGTGAATCTCCAAAAAAAAAAAAAAAAAAAAAAAAAAATCAGTTATCAAAATTTCAAAAAACTAATAATAAATCACATAAAAAAATACATAGTCACATAAATCTCTTTTAAAATGCTTCCCACTTTTTAGGGATCCAATAAAATAGATGTAGTAACACGGAAAAATAAGTAGTAACATCCGATAAAAAAATAGTTACAGCAAAAAAACATGTAGTATATAACGCATGGTAAAGAAAATGTAGTTAGTTACATCTAAAAAATAAGTTGTAACATTCAATGAAATAAATGTAATTACATAAAAAAATGTAGTAACACTTGAAAATAAGTAGTAACAACCAATAAAATAGATTTATTTATAGCAAAAAACAATATAATAACAATAAAAAAATAGTACCCGGTTTTCCCCACAATGGATTTTCCGGACTAGGGTTTTAAGGAGGTGGGAGAAGCACATTGAGGACACATGTATTTTTAGAAGAGGCCGGGAGGGCCCAAAACCTTGTAAACCTTTTCTCCTATTAATAAAATTACAAGGTTCAAAAAAATAAAAATAAATAATTAAACAATAAAAAAATAGTAACAAACCAATAAAATATATGCAATTACGGCAAAAAAATGTAGTAACAATGATAAATAAAAAGTTCTAGTTACAACAAAAAACATATTAGCACATAAAAAAAAATAGTAACAACAAATGAAATATATGTCGTTACAAAATAAATTTAGTAACAATCGAAAATGGAGTAATAACGGCCAATAATATAGATGTAGTTACATCCAAAAAAATGTAGATGTAGTTACGGCAAAACAAATATAGTAACACTGATGTGGATCGAAGAATATATGTAAAGTATTTTTTGCGACAAAATTTTAGTTGAAGTGAATTTTTTTCCATTAAAATCAAAATTGTGTAATGATAATGAATGCATAAAATAATGAAAAATTGTTTGCCAAATACAATAAATACATTTTTTTTTTACAATAATCAATTCAAAAAAGTGTAGAGATATACTTCCCTAAAATCGTGGAAATAGAATGACAGTTACAATAAGTGACAAAATTAATCAAATAAAACCTCCTAATTTGTTTGTAGGCTATGATTTGTTTTTTGGGGGAATGGGGTCATAAGGACAAAAAAATTAACATTTGAAGGACAGAAGTAATATTTTCATGATTATAAAGGATAAAAATCACAATTGTTACTTCACGTGTTAATGTTACTTTGTGTTTCACAATTGTTACTTCATATTTACTTTATTCCATATTTGTTACTTCATAATTATTACTTTGTCCTAATTAAATTACAGTTTCCTTCTATCCGATTTTTTGATAATTTTGTCCTTCTGGACAAAAATCTATTGTGTTTTTCTTACGTGAAAAGAGGGTAATTTAGGAAGTTTACACTATTTTTGTCCTAATTAATCATCAGTTTCCTTGATTCCTGATTTATTAATAAATATGTTCTTCTTGACAAAGACCTATAATTTTTATGAGAAAATTGAGATTAATTTGATTATATACAAATTTTGAACCCAATTAGAATATTCATCACTCTCATCTTAAAATTCATAATTTTGGATTTTGTACGGGCCACATTTTTTGTGACTCTCGGTAAATAGTACTTCCTCCGTTTTTTAACCGCAACTTTTATGATTTTGTTTTCTTTTTTCTACTTATATCTGTCATTTTAGATTATCAATACACCATTTATTATTTTTTCCTACATTTCCTCACATTAATTACAAGATTTAAACAAAGTCTTACACGGCAAACAATAAAAAATATCCGATGCATTAAAAACAACAAATGTCGTTTTGGAACTCTAATAGTATTATTATCAATTTATATTTACATTTTCAATAAAGTGTATTTAATGATTGCAATGTATTCAAAAAATTAAAAATGACAATCTTGTCATTGCATTATATATTTTAGAAACATTCATTACTTTCTTACTCTGTTTGCCACAACAAAGGTGACTAATAAAAAAAATGGAGGAAATAAAGTGATTTTTATCACTGTATCAATTTATGGCTACGATATTCATGCTCTTATTTAGAGAATACAAAAAATAGTTGGAAAATTGCAAAATGTGTGGTATAACATTTTTTGTTCAACATATTCCATAAATTTATTGTTCTTGAGAATATCGTGGAAATGTGGGTGACTTGTTTATATATATATATATATATATATATATATATATATATATATATATATATATATATATATATATATATAAAGAAAACCTGTGCAATGCACGGATTGATTAAATTTTGAAATGAATACTACTTCCGTCCCAAAATGTTTATTTGGGATTTTTCCTACAGATTAAGAAAATTGGTTAAATTGTTATTAATTTTAATGAAAATCTGTTATTAATTTTAAGTAATGAAAAATGAGTTACTCCTCCGTCTCAAAATGACCTTTTTGGGATGTCCCAAAATTAGTTAATGTTTAGAATTAAATTTGTCTCTTAAAGTCTAAAATGACCTTATATAACAATTTATGAAAAATGTAGAAGAACACAAAAGGATGTAATGATGTTTTTAATGAGTATTAAATGATTATTTTTTAAATTAAAAGTCCCAAAAAAAGGGAGTAGTAATTAATAAATTGGGATAAAAGGAAAAAAATGTAATAAATGCTTCATTGGTTATCTAATAGATTTATTTAAAAAAAGCTAAATGGAGGTAGTATTAAAGAGACAAAGTGTGTTCACATAGTCGATCATCATTTTATTAGAAATCATAAATAATCACATCACATGCATTATGCACATTTAGCTATTATAATTGGAAATTTAGTAACCTAGTAATAAGGACATGCACATCTTATCATCAACGACTTTATAGTTACATGCTAAATGGAAACTTCAATCACATAAATGGTATTTTAAAAAATCTCAAAACAGTGATACACTATTGTCAGTCCTCAAACCTCAAAGCGTGTGATATTTGGCTGCAGAAACTGTGATGAATACTTTGCCCTTCAAACACTTCAATCATTACCAATCCCAAGCATTTTCTTCATTGTAAGTGATGAAAATGATATCTCAATAGTGCCTCATTTGCTCAAGCCCATCAAGATCTAAGTACAACCGCGTTGAAAAAATCAACAATTTTTTTTTTGGAATTCTAACATTAGATGATCCACATAGGAATAGATTCTACCTAGGGGTGGAGGCAGGAATTATGCTGAGGGAAGGCGAAATTCTTGGTTCAATTTCTTAGAGAAAGTGTTTGAAAAAATATTCTCAGTTCAATTTCTTTCAGAAAGTATTTAAGAAAAGGCTCACAAAGATATAATTAAAATAGATTTTGCCAAGAAGGCCAATTAATGAATACATCAGCTTTCAAGGAAAGTGATAATTAATCAGGATAAAACAAATGTAAACTTCCGACAACACCCTTTTTTTAGTAATTTTTTTTAAAAAAAAAAAGCCCTGATATGCGCTGATTTGATACACATTCGGGTAAGATGCTGGAAAATCTACCATTTAATTCCTTTATTCCAAAAAAAAAAGATTTTAATGCGCTGATTGATACAGATTCGGTTACTATCCGTAAATATCTATCATTTTTAATGCCTTTATACCAAAAAGAGAGAAAAAAAAAAAAGAGGAATTATAGGAAATTAATGCGGTTACAACCAAAACGTAACAGTAACACATGAACTTACATATATATATATATACTAGGGGGCACCAGTGTGCGTTGCACACGTGCCCTCGGTAGTACATTTTTTATAATTTTGTTATATGTAGGTGTTATGTTAGTGGTTATTTGTACATTGGTGCAATGATCCTATTCACAGGAAAGAGTTATAAGGTAATCGGGGAAGGGAAGATTAGAATACACGATAGATACAGTATACTAAGTACAGATTAAAAGTAGAGGATGCTAGACCGTGTCAAAGCATATGTTAAAATAATAGTGCAGTTACATATTGCCAAATAATGCAAAATTACTTCGCAAATGGAACTGGATCAGCTATTGTTGTCACAGATATACGATAGATACGAGAATATGTCGTACCTGAAGTACCGTATCTAAATACCAAAATATATGATAGATACAACAAAAAATGTTTCTTAGGTTATGCAGCTGATTGTCTGTTTTTTTTTTGGATCATTTTGGTTGAGAAGTAACCTGGATTGACCATGTGTACTTGGTACAAAATATCTGCATTTGCTTTTGATGCTGTACAAAATATGAGTGAGTCTTAGTGCCTGGCTGACTGCTTTCAAGTACTTGGAGTAAATTCCAGTTTTACTTTCTTTGATGCTATGTCATCTTTCTTGGCTTCAGGTGTCCCAGTGCTCCTTTTCCTTTCATGCTTCTCTTTGGTAGTTTATTTGTATATGTTATTTCAGTGTTTTATTTGCTAGTAGTATTGATGTGTATGCTTTTTGGGTTTAGTAGTTTACCTGGAGTACTGCTGATCTCTGCTTTGTCTTTTGTAGGTGCTGAGGTACCCTGTGTTATGGATTCTGCCTCTGTCCATTGGTCTACTGTGAACCTTGTTTTCTGATCTCCGTACCGCCTTGTTGATTGTTGCAGTTTTGCACTTATTATTTTTTGCCTCATCTGTGTGTGAACCTCAGACAGTAGACGTTGTATCTCCTGTTTGGGAAAGAGTTGGTTGTTTAGTTAGATTCTCTTAATGTTACCGATGTGTGTGATTTGTGATGTGTAGGTGTTATTTAATATCTATGTTACTCTTGTTTGAATCTGTATACCTGAGGGTTTTTCTCATGTAATTTCATTGCTGTGTGGCCCAGTAACTTCTCTGCATTTTCATTGTACATGGTAGCTTCAATTTTTTCAGCACCTTGCTGCAACTCAATTATTACCTTGCACCTGCATTTTAACCATTTTATATTTTTGTTAGTGTTGATGTTCATCATGTGTGAAGGAGATGTTAGAGATGTTGCGTTCTTTACCTAGGGACTGCGATTTCGTCGCTGCTGCATATATTGCAGTGGAATTCTTCATTTGCTGCAGCTGTGGTAAGATGCGAGCATTTTGGACAATTGCAGTAGTGGATGTCTTGCCTTATGTCTGAAATTTTCATGGCTCCTTGAACCTGTCGTACCTGTTTATTCCAAAGTCATATTTAATGTGTTTTGAAGGTTATTGTTTACTGTGTCTGTTTTTGTTTCCATAATTGAATATTTTAAGATATTACGTTTGCTGAGACTGCTGTGGTGCCTTTCCTATAATATCTGCTGCTCTGTTCCTCTGCTGTCTGTTGCTTGGGTACTCTGTCATAGTAGGTGCCTGTTGGATTGCATCCAGGTTGTTTGTTACCCTGTATGAAATGCAATTTGATGTTAGTTATCGTTTTTTGGCAACTTTTGTTAGTTGTTGTAGTTATGCGTGTACTTATTTACCAGTTTCTGAGTTGATGCACCTGCGGTAAATCAGGATCTACTGTCATGTAGCAGAATGGAACTGTTGACAATGTTCCACCTGTATCAATTGCATTCAGTTAATGTTATAGATTGTATGTTTAATCTGTGATGTATATTTATGAGTATATAATGTGTACCTGAGAATTTAGCAACAATCACTTTCCTGCACACAATGATAGGCATATTGTGTCTATTTTCATATAGCTGTTGTCCTGGGCTAGCTACATAGTCTCCCCACATGGTTAGCATTGTTGTACTTAAACTGGCAATAGTTGGACAATATGTTGATTATAAGATAGTTTGTTATATATTGAGTTTACCTGTTTGGTACTTTAAGTCATATGTACACATCAAACCAAGCATTTGAAAGACAGTAAGATTGGATCCGAAGATGTAATTATAGAAACACAAAGAAGTACATACCTAAAAGCCGCCGCTAAACACAGAGGCACAAATCAAGGTACAAATCACAACAGTAACTGCATGTTCATGGAGAAAAGAAGAAATTATAAAGGAAATAAACAAAAAGAAGAAACAAAATAATCCTGGAACATAACAAGCACATTACTACTTTCGTCGTACATCAACGCAGGTTGTAGTTGAAATAGGCTAATCCTTACTCATATATCGACATGAAAGAGTGAGGAACTAAAAATGACCAAACTCAGAAGAAGGGCATAAACAATCTAAGAGCAACAAAGTAAGTTGATTGTGTAGGAAACATTATTTTAACACAATGTAAGTGCATATCCATACGAAGCAAGAAACTACACATTAAATGAACCAAAAGAAGCAACATAATAATGCGGGAACATAAGCGCATATTGTCTTGTTTTGGTATTAAATCATTGCAAGCTCTTGTTAAGACCATGTAATCATTAGTTATATAACGAGACGAAAGACTGACAAACTAAACAGCGCCAACAATGCAGGGAGAGCATAAATAATGAAATAGCAATAAAGTAAGGAAATTTTGTATAAAAACAGCAATTTAATACAACGGCAGCATAGCTAAACGGACGTTCGAAAGTCATTTTTGATTTCAATTTACTCGTCAGCTAACTTACAGATTCATTCAGGATTCATGTAATTAAAAGCCCACTAACAAATCATCTTTTATTGCCTACACACATATACACATTATAAGTTAACAACTTTATTCTAACACAACATAACATTATGAAGTAAAAAGCAACCAACATTTCATGTTTCCTATCTACTATAAAAACGAGAGAATGAATGAAAAGGGAAGAGACAAAAGCGTAGAGCGACCTACTTAGACATGGTTTAGGAAACCTAATACAAATATGCAAAAACTAAGAAAACATTGTTACATAATTAAGCGAAGCAATTTTAAAAGAACACTAACCTCCAAACCAAACACCCTTCGATTACGCAAAATGGAAGCACATTTATAAGAAATCCAGGAGCCAAGAAAAACAGATCAAAGCAAAGTAATTAGATACAAAGACAACAACATAATCACAAAAGCATGAACAATGAAATAGCCATAAAGTAATAAAATTGTGTTTCACAAAGCAACCTAAGACACCAGTAGCATAGGTAAACAGACGTTCGAAAGTCGTTTTTGATTTTCTTTTACTCATCCAGTAAGTTACTGATTCATTGAAGTTTCATTTAATTAAAAGATAGCTGACAAATTGTTTTTTATTACCCATACATATATATACGTTGTAAGTACACAACTTTATCGGAACACACCATAGCATTGTGAACCAAAAAGCAACTAACAATTCATGTTTCTACTCTACTATGACTACAGAATATGAATGAAAAGCGGAGGAGACAGAAGCATAGAGCAGCATAGTTACATATGGTTTAGGAAACCTAAAACAAATAGCCAAACAATAATCAAATATTATTACATATTTATTTGCAGTCCTTTTATAACCAAGACTAACCTGTAAACGAAACAGCCTTCAATTCTGCAAAAATTCAAGCACATCTATAAGAATTCCGGAAGCCAAGAAAAAAAAAAGGCAAACCAGTAAATAGAAACACAGACAACAACATAACCACAAAAGAGACGTGTAGCTATTCACAAACAAAACAATATAACAGACAAACAAAATGCGGCTCAAAACTCCTCAGACCTAAATACACACTCTCAAGCAAAAGGCTACCACAAATCAAACGAAACCAAATAGCAAAATAAACCAATCAAAAGACAAGGGCAAAAGTGTCACCTAACATTCCCTTTTTTAAATCGAATTAGCTAATAGCTTTCAGTTTTAATCATTATGTCACGCAGGCAATTGCACAAGCAAAGTAGTTTGGAGAAGAAAGCCTAGACCTTTCTAACACAGAGAAATAATACAAGAAACAACATTTTCTACTCTTCCTTCGATCACATCTCCTAACCCCTGCACTACTTTTACCTATCACAGAAAGCAGACACAACAGCTGCAATAATTCAATGAAAAACAGCATGCATCTCCCAAAAAAACCAGCAAACATGACACCCTCCGTTTCGAACATGATAAAATCAAACCAGAAAACAGGAAACTCTCTGAAACACTGAATCAAAGAAGATCAGGGCAACATCAGAAAGTGCAATTATAAAATAACATATCAGAGAATGCAATCATTGTACGAAGAAGCACATGCATCTGCACTAAAGCGAGATAAAAAGCGGAGAAAGAAGAAACGAAGCCGCACATGACCACAAAAAGAGCGGAAAAAAATATACACACCGGTCAACAAACCAATTCAATATGCAAGAACAACAACACGGACCAAGAAGCACATGCATTTCTAATAAACCGGATAAAACATTTAAGCAACCCGAGAAAGACACCTCGGTACAATCGGAAGAAGGAAGCAAAAAAACGAGAGGGACAAATAAACCAATTTGACATAAACGAAAGGAAATTAGCGAGGAGGATGAAGGATGAAGAAAGCAAAATCAACGAACACACACAACATTTGGCAAAGCAAAAAGAGTTAAAAATCACCTACCCGAGCAAGAAGAAGAAGCGGCCGAGTCCTGGACATAACGATCGGCCATGGCGGTTGGAAGAGGTAAATATAGTGGAACCACCGCCCACTCAATCGAAGAAGGAAGAGGACATGGACTTTGCCCATTAGCTGCGAATGGCGGTGGTGGAAGGAAACTCGTAGAGAAAGAGGCACAAAAAACGAGCAGCATCATTGTCTGTGTCCTATATATAAACACATATACAATAAATAAATAATAAAAGAATAAAAGAAAAAATAATACAGATCAATCAATAAAGGACAAAATAGTTTATATATATATATATATATATATATATATATATATATATATATATATATATATATATATATATATATATATATATATATATATGTATTACGAGTGAAGTAACGGTAACACGAAAAATTACAATACAATAAGAATGATAATTTCCAACATATAGTAAAATTACGAGTGAAGTAACAGAAATACGTGAAGTAAAAATGCAATTAGAATCGTAATTTCTAACATACATTAAAAATTACGAGTGAAGTAACAGTAACACGTGAACTAACAATGAAATAAGAATGATCATTTTCAACATACAACTAACAATTACGAGTGACTACTTCTTTGTATATTGGTTGTAACTACTCTTTTGTATATGTTACTATATTTTTTCTAGTGTTACTACATGTTTAATGTGTAACTACATTTTTTTTTATTGTAACTGTATTTTATTGATTGAAATTATTTCTTTATATGTTACTACATTTTTTGTGGCAGTGAGTACACTTTTTATGTGACTACATCTTTTTTATCAATAACTTTTTTTTTCTGTATTTTATATTGTGGATTTAATTAGTCAAAGATATTTATGACAACAATAAATCTAAATATTGATTTCCGCATTTTTTTGGCGCAGTTACGCCAAGTCGCACACAAAAAAAAAAAAAAAACAAAAAAAACATCAATGCGTATTTTGGTCTATCTATTTTCATCTTGTCATTTTTAGTCGTCCAAAATAAGAGATGTCCATGAATCATATTTTGACATTTCATGTCCTACTAGCCCTTCCCCCTAATTGAAAAAAGTGTAGTCTTTATGATAATAGAAAAATAGGAAAATTTGCTAATGTTTTTAACATTTGAAATGAGATAAAAACATATTGGATGACATTTTGTACTACGGTTCTCGTATTTCTATCATCAATATTTCATCTTGTTACTTTTGTCCTTATCTACGCTTTTCATACATAAAAAGACAGAAAATAAATGTTAAATGTGTTCAATTTGCTAAATAATATAAAAAAGAGACAATAAATTGAAAGAGAAATATACATATTAAAAAGCTGATTAAATGTTAAAAGAAGTTAAGAGTTGCTTTGGGAAAAATTTAAAGATGAATAAAGTGTTAAAAGAAGTTAAGAGTTGCTTTGGGAAAACAATAATAATAAACTAGAATATGGATACGAGAGAAAAGATTGACTTTTTATGGCGTAATGTTTTGAAACCGTGTGCTCAACAATTAGGAAATAGCCTTTTTACGGCGTAATGTTTGAAATCTTATACAGTTATACTAGCGGTTTTCATGCCCTTTTCAAGGAATCTCAATTACTTATTATTGTTAAGTACATATACAAGTAATGTTGAGTTTTTGAATATGTAAATATTATATATATGAAAGTTGTTTAAGAATGTTGAATGAAATCCGAAAATATTACATTTTTGGCAACATTTGATGCAAAAACTTAGGCTAAACAAGCACAAATATTTTGTACTTCACAAACAAGCAAATTTACATATTATCCAAAACCATTAAGTGTCAATGGACATACAATTAATGGTCATAATATGTAAATATTTTCAGCAATAAAAACAACTAAACCTTAAACATATAAGATACGGGCTACTTGGCATGACTTCAAAACAACAAACAACCTTCCCTATTCAATCTGTTTCTGACTGTCTTTGTTCATAGACTTTTTGACTGGACTTTCAGCACCAGCATTTGTTGCAACAGTCTCCTGGGAAGGAGATGGAAGTTTCTCAAAAACCAGCATAACTTCTTTTTCACCAAAAATCTCAGGAAATATGATTCCCTTTTTGTAGATGCAGATGACAACATAATTTCCTTATTCATAGCAGCCGCAACATCAATTTCTTCTATTACCTGTTTTGTTGATGGATTGAACAACTCTTGTTCTTTCTCAACAACTGCAAAAGTACAGTCTTGCAGGACTGATTCCATTTCACTTGCTGCTAAGTTTGAAGATGACAGTGTTTTTGCATGATTCACCTGTTCTTCAAGATGACAGTGATTTTGCATGATTCACATGTTCTTCAGCTCTACTTTTAAAGGATTTATCAAAATACTTAAGAAAGCACATAACTGATTTCTTGTTTATTCTTTTTCTAACCTCATCATTCAGTGGAGCATTCTGTGTACAAAAAACATATTTAATTAGAGATCATCACCATACATACAAACAATGGGAAAAAGAAAACACAACTGTCTTGATATATGGGAAAACCGAACATTAAACAAAAAAACATACATTGAAACTCAAAAGAATCAGCGTAACACATCAAACATTTTTTCTCATCTCTATTTTTGTCTAACAAATATTTCTCAATTAATTAAGCAAAAAAATGTAAGAGATTTTTTTGTATTGCATGTACACGTACAAAAAGGCTAAGGTTGTTTTGCATGAGAAACAAAAGTTTATTGAGTAATCATTGCTACTGTAATTTTAGTACATATGGAAACAAAAGGTTACCATTGTGGGTAGTGATTTTTAGATCTAGACCATCAATCAGGGTTGATTGGAGGAGTTTAGTGCTGACTCCAAATTCAATTTCATTCATCAAATCTTCCTATAAGCGAAGTATCATTGGCCTTTTCCTGTAACCAAAAGTACTTTTAAGAAGTAATATTTTCTGATATAAAAATTTGTTAGCACCTGTAAAACCCAAAAAACTTGCTTCTCATCAATGAGAATGTAGTCTTTGACAAATGGTTTTGTAGCATGGGGAATAGAGTATGAGTGTATGACTAATGCTTTCACATCTGTCAATCAAAACCACAAGAATAAAAAGGAAAATGAGTATCATAGGCAGCTGATGAGAGTCAACTCGACTCTATTTTCCTACATGTTTTTTATACCCCATTTGACTCGTTTTACTTAAATCCGGGAATATTTGGCTTGATTTCGACACATTTGCACCGTTTTCAATATTTACGAGACCTAAGATGTAATGTCCGGAAATCTCGATGTTTTCGGTGTTTTTGTTTTGCACTCTCGGTCACCCTAGTGTCATGTCGGGGTCATGTGTGGTATTTGTTGTGATTTTGTCCAAAAATTAGGTGTTCGGCATGTCCGGAAGGTGAGATACGAGGATTGGAACGTGTGCCCGAAGCTTAGCCTGCAGCTAGTTTACTAAATGGATAAGTATCGACGCAAATACATGATAAGATCAACGGATGCTTCTATACCATAAATCCACATATAATATTTCGTGTCTTTATTAAACGGTAACACGGTAGATCACTATCCGAGATTATCTTTACAGGTGACCATCAAGTGATGGCCATTGGATCACACCATCCAGATCACATGTGATGATGAGGGGGGAGATGGGCCGACATAGATAAGATCAAGTACTCAAAGCCGACCTCCTTAAGTCGGCAATAGGATATAAAAAGATATGTAAGTTATGCTAAGGAAAAAGGAGAGGAGCAGCAACAAATTTCCAAATATTCCAAATATATATATGCAGCATAGTTTCCAAATATATATTAATAAGAGCAGCAACAACTTTCCATGTATATTTTAGGAAAGTAGTTTCAGTACTTCCATTTTCCTCTTTGAAATCTTTGATCATTATTTCATAACACATATAGTTTTACCGTGGTTTTTTCGGATTCGAAGTTTAGTCCGACTTTGTCTATATAGTTATATCTTTTATTTTTCTTTTGTTTGTGTGTATTAATTATACGATGAAATCTTGTGTTTTTGTAGCCGTAATAAGTAGCTAATTGTTATATTAGACGGGTTATGCGATAATCTTCGAAATCGAACCCTAGTTTGTTGATTGAGGTGTTCTTGATGTTTTGATTGTTGATTTTCGATGCTACCATAGTTCTACAACTTATTCTTAATCACGTTTGTTGAAATGATCACTCGATAATCGTATATCACGTATCTTCTTTATATATGTATTTTGGATCACCCTGTAAAACCAACTGAGTTGTTTAGATTTGGTTTCGTGTGTGAGGTTTGTATCAACTTGTTGAGTGTTTCATTGTTCGTAGACTGTGTTAGGTAAGTTAAATCCAGTCAGTAGACCGTTGAACCTGACATAGGAGGGTAGATTATTGAAATAATGTTTATTCTCGGAATTAGGAAACGACACCCTTCGAGTAACATCGAGAACATTTAGGTAGGTCAAGAACACTTCCGGATTTAGCTAGGGTTTGCTAAGTAGTTGAATAGATCATAGCTCGGCTATCTCTTTTAAACGTTTAAAACTCTCGAAGTAAAGTCCTTGTTATTTCGATCGATTCAATCGAACAAGTCATTTTGGTGATCTCGACACAAAGTGATCTCAACCTCACCAAAATAAGGGGGCCACATGCATATGAATATCCAAAAACAGTCTAAGGAATTTGAAAAGTAAAATATCTTAAACAATACAGAGGAACAAAGTACAAAGAAGGTCATAAAGTCACTACAAATTTATTACAAAGTCAAAACAAATTCAGAGAAATAGTCCAAAAGGCCGAAGCCAACAAAGTCGGTGAAGTTACAATCAAATAGGCCGTTTTCACTTATCGGGAGTCGGAGTCAGAGTATGATCACTGGTTTGATTCAAAAACTCATCGCCAAATTGAAATGCCGACTTCGCCTGGGCTCTCCCCTTTATTGGCGGCTCCTTCCTTGAGCTCTCCGGCACCACCTCTAGTTCCGTCAATTATCTCCTCGTCCTAAGCGGCCTCTCTCTCCGCCTCCTTCATCATTGAACGCAAATTAACCACATTGACCGGCAGAGGGTTCAAAACAGGTTGATTGTCCTTCCTACACTTAACCACAAAATCAGATAATTGCGATTTGGTATAAGGAAGAACGGGATGACGAATTCGTAAAGAAGCGTCAAGTTGAGGCGTGAGCTTCCAGTCAAGCAAGGTCTCCAGATCGATCACTTCAGCCCCGAAAGCCGACCTAAAGCACCGGGCCGTATGAAGAACCCTTGATCATAGCTCTGTTCCCGGGCGACCCTCAATTCCTCAAGATGCTTTTGCAGATCTTTATCAGCATCGTTCAACTCATCCACGAGGAGTTCAATCCTCTTTTGGCTCTCTACACACTTAGAGACGGCCTCATCCCTTTCAACCTCAACAGACCTCAGCAACTCGCTAATCTCCTGAGCTTTCTTGACATTGGCCACGTTTGAATGCGAAGCTAGGTAAGTTCGGCGTGATCATCAGAGGACTGCCTCTCGTCCGCGACGGCCCTCTCCTCAGCCTTTTTCAACGCCGCCTTCAAGTTGCAAATCTATTGAAGGAGTTCAGACTACGCCGCGTCATGCTCGTACTCAGCCTGAAAAAGCTCGATTCCAAGCTGAAAAGAAAAGCATCAGCACAATGCAAGCATCTAAACCAAAAAAATATATAGAAATTACTTGCCTCACTCGTGAAGACTCCAAGCAACCCAATGGGCTGGCCAGGCATTGAGATCTACTTGACGAACCCACTGTTGCGGTCGAAGCCACTACATCCTTCTGCACACAGCAAGAAATAATACCTCGGCCTACAACTCGTTGCGCTTGGTCGGGCAGAGTAAACTTCAGATTTTTCAGGGGCAATACATCGGCAATGGCGATAGCCATCGGCAGGAGTAGTAGCACCGATCGAGCCACGGATCTTCGCACCGGAAGCTTATGCGATTTACGATATGAGACATAACTAATTAATCCTACGAGAAGGTTAAAGTACCTTATCGGAGAGGAAGAGATAATCGACCAAAGGGAGACACCGTAGTCTTCCGGATTGTGTCTCCTAGCGACGACCGGTGGACGTCGATCCTCGCCGTAGAACCTCCTCGAATATGCACAAGGAAAACCCTAGGTTTTTCTTCTCTAATGACTAAGGCAAGAAACTAATTTTTCTTCCTTTTATTATGTAAGTGGCGCAAATTTCAATGTGTATTGTGTTGGGATGAACTCTCTTTATATAGGAAAATAATTAGTCAAGAGAGTTATCCTTTTCACACCACAATTACCTATTCCCATAAGGAAAAAATATTTGCCAAAAGATAAGAGATAATTCCTAAAAAAATCAATTTCTTATTTTTCCATTAATTATCCAACAAATAGATAATTAATTAATTACACATGTGACATAATCTAGAAAAATTTATTTTCCTAATTTATCTTACAATGTGGCGCCATTAATGTCAATATTTTAATAGAAAATGTCTTTTCTATTTACATATTATTTACCAAATAAATAATATTGCATATTCATTAAATAAACCAACTATTTAATTTAATCTCGAGGTTCCATAAAACGAGAAAACACTCGCGTGTTAGGAGCCAACCCGGGGACCATGGACCTATAATCAGTAGCTACAATAAATTAAATAAAATATTCATCGAACATAATATTTCTACTTAATTCATTAATTCCGGAATTACGCCACCATAAATCCAAAACTGAACTCTATCGATTATAGATATAACTTATTCTTAAAACGTCGAGTCGAGTCATAAGTGTCCATTGATATAATCATTTCATATAAACTAACCCTCCATAGACTATCCGTATTGAAGTAGGATTATTTCCGTAAACCTTCTTCACTACATCTTATCCTTATTTACCATCAATCCACTAGTGATCAATTAGTTCATAACCAATAAAAACTCCCGGGATCGATCATTTCTTAGGATCAACAAATAAGGGGATTGTCTTTCTACTTCCCGTAGGAAGGAATGGATTCCATATCTGTGAGACACACACTTCTCACTCATTTCAGAATAGTGTCAACGTGAAAGTGATTCGGACCGCGCCTCTTAGCGATCCTTAATGAACACATCAAACCCTATCCTGAAACAAGTAGGAGTCTGTAATCACTTCAGGATTAAGGTTAATCCATATATGATCATCTTGTGATTTAATAAGATTTCTCAATCACGGAATTATATGAGAAATTCAGATTAAATCGGTCCAGTCCTATATGACTACATCATATATAAATGCCCCACTTAGATAACCAATATCGACGGTCCGGATAAGACGGTCACACCATAAAGTGTTCTTGGCGCATTAATGGTGGTTTAATCAATAGAACCCATACTTTGATTAAGTTCACCACGGACTAATAGTTCAAGTGTATCACCATAAACCTAATCCTCGCGTGTGACACACACACAAAGTTATATGGCTACATATGATACGACTTAGGGTTTTCAGTAGTGTATTACTTATAAGCACGAAGCAAATAATAAGATGAGAATAAATCTTTCATTTATTAATTATAAAAACAATTACATAAATTGTCTTTCGGGCGCTACTTCCAATAATCTCCTACTTGCCCGTAAGGACAAGCAACAATTGTCTTGCGGGCACACTATATCTAACAATCTCCCACTTGCCCGTAAAGACAAGCAATGATTGTTTTTAGAGCACCACACCCTTATTCTTTCTATCCACAACTTCTCTCACTTGCTCTAAAGCAGATGAGACATATATATCTCCCAATTTCATACCCGTCAAGCGCTTGTCAGTGACATTAGATGCCACGCGACTTGGTAAACTGATCAGCTAGGTTGTCGGCTCGAGGCAATCTTAAGGACCGATACGTCGCCTGTTTGCACGATCTGTCTGACCAGGTGGTACTTTTCTCAATATGCTTTTGAACTCTTTTGATTACGAAGATCATTTGCATGAGCTACCTCTCAACTGTTTTCACAGTAAAATGGTATCGGCTCATCAAGACCTGGAATCACTTCCCGATCCAATAAAGAACTTCTCAAGCCACACTGCCTCTTTAGCTGCTCCGAAAGTTGCTATGCATTCGACTAACAGAGTCAAATTGGCAGTGCTGGATTGCTCGATTGTAGCTCCATCACAATGAGTAAACACTGAGTCTGAGATCGATTCCCGATCATCCTTAATCCGACAAAAAATCAGAATCAATGTACTCACCGACACTCAGGTTCGCACCCGAATACACAAGCATATGATTCCTCGTTCTCTAAAGATACTTGAGGATGCACTAAACTGCTTTCAATGATCGAATCCAAGACTCTACTTTAATCGACTTTTAATAACCTGACATTCTCTATCCAAAAGAGAATCTATCCCATTTTCTCTATATCCGAAGACTAAGAGAATTATTCCGTGAGGGGTTGGGTAGGAAACCTCTCGTTGAATTTTGCATTCGAAAATGCATTATCATCTTTAACCAATAAGATGAATGGTATATTGCCAACAACTTGTTCTCATGAATTCGACCGAATCAAATTCTAAGAATATAGTTCACTTCTCTGATTCAGAGAAACTTTGGCTCGTCAGTTTTGGACTTCAGATAACACACACATGTTGTTCTCAACTGTTGCAGTGTTATCTTTGTCATTAACACTAATACTCACTACTTTACCAATATTGATATCCTAGTCTACAAAAGACTTATCAATATTCAGGTCAAGCCCCCACACATTTAAAACATGTGACTTTTAATGACCTAGAGGTTTGTTTTAATCCACCAATAGATATAAGCATAGGCAGTCAATCTGCCATTGGATTTAAGCTAAAATCCTTCTATTCCGAATGAATCTAAGCTCTATCGTACGACAAGAAAGTTTCAGGGCATTAACCCTGTTAATCTTTCTGCTTTCCATGGAGTCAAGCAAGGCTGAGTGGTTAGAAATAGTAAACCGAATTCATCGTGAAAGTGCACAATAGCTATCAAAAATATCCCTGCAGACTTGATCGATTGCAAAAAGAGTCTACGGGAAAAAAGAAAGATTACATATATAAAGCACATGGAAAAGGAGATATAGAGATAGTTCAAATTTAAGCTCATATAAAGATGGAATACATATTCATGGAACATTACACAAATAGTAGAGGCTAGGTGCAACTACATGAAAATATACTACAATGCAGCCTACATGATATGCAATCCTAAAAATAAAAAAATGAAAAAAAAATTCCGACGACAGCTCAGTTGAGCGGAAGTTTCGAGGACAACCTACACAGTGACTACGGCCTATGCGAGAAACTAAAAATAAAGAAAACGAGGTAGTATTACGGAAACCAACGATTAACTATGCTCAAGAAAAAAATAAAAGAAAAATAGAAAAACAATGCAACTAGATGACATGCAACTAAATGATATGCATCTAAATGATATGCAAAAATAAAAGAAAATAAAAAGAAAGAAAACTAGCCCACTCATTTGCAACAGCATGACATGTATATAATAAACGTCTACCAAATAATGACAAAGTTACGATAAACGACGCGTTGTATTCATTACATGCGGTGTAGACGCGCCTTAAGACTCGTCAAAAGGTGATAGCATTATGGAAACCAACGATTAGCTATACTAAATAAATATAACTCATATAAGATGCGATGGTAGCATACGGAAAACCGACAAGATTTAGCTACCCAAATGAGTTATAAAAATAACAAGGAAGCACATAAGTCTCAAAGCTTAAAAGATTCATCATAACGATATGTAGCATACGGAAACCGACATTAGCCACCAACAATGATAAGAACAGTTATAGCATACGAGAACCGACAGTAACTATAACTTGCATAGATGAATCATGTAAATAAAAAAAAAATTAATCAATTATTCAACATGGATTCATAGATGGAAAGGTGTAAACATGCAAGTTCAGATCATCTACGTAAAAACAATTAGCCACAGAAGCTCAAATTAAAGTATCCATATCAAATAAAGCATTAAAAATCAAATTGAGAAGAAATGCGGAACTACGGACCGGCGTTCACTAATTCAAATGGGCGTTTAAAACTTATGCGGGCCGGACGGGCGTTTAGATATATGGACGTCCGTACGGTTCTTGAAAACGAACGAGCCGATACGTTTTGGAACGGACGAGCGTCCAACAAACCAGACGCTCGTTTGTATGTTAGTGGAGGCGGACGGGCGTTCACTTTTGTTGGGGAGATTTTGCATCATTAAAACAAAAGAAAATTTATAAACCTATACTTAACATGCAAACTAACTCCTAACCGGCCAAATATCGGGTAGTTGATAGCATAGTAGGGTAAGTACGGGTATCGATCCACGAGGAAAATCGGGATGTTGAATCTAATTTCGCTAATTCCTTTCAATTGTTACTTAGGAAAACGAATAAACGAAAGAACAAATAAAATAAACGAAAGAGCAATTAAAATAAATCTAACCTACGAAGGGCATCACCCTTGTTAATCTTTCTGCTTTCCATGGAGTCAAGCAAGGCTGGGTGGTTAGAAAGTTTCAGGGCACACCCCTATTAAACTATCTACTTCTCAGGGAATTACCCCTAGACCACTTGGCTTTGCTTAGAAAGGTAATCTTTCTCATTCATTCGACTTTTTCACGTAGATCCAATTGCTCCCACTGGGCCTGAGACACTCAGGTGGTTTTACAAGTTTACTGGAGTACCAAAACTCCATTTACAGGTCATATGGCATTAAACGACCCTCTTATTATCAGAATCCTATACAGCCCTCTAAAGAAGACCACAGGTTATCAATCATCCCTAGCAGACTGTTAAGTCTGCATAATCACAGTGCGTAAATGGATAAACCATACTCCCACTGCATTTGGGTGGATTGACATTCTGATCTAGTTTAGTAGTATTTATCAGTGTAATCCCCAACAACCAATGTTGGATGTGGTCTGATTAAATCAGATAGTAACTCCTTGAGTATCTATACTTCAAGGTCTAAGGTTGTTATTTAAACAATCTTTTAGAAAGGACGTAATAGTGTAACCATCACTATCCGATCTTAAGAATCTTATAACCAACCATTTACTCATTGCATTAAGATATTTCATGAACAGTCACCATCTGAACGTGTATGTAAAATCTTCAGTCGTACCTTCAAGCACCAAGTGCTAAATGCCTCTATTTACGGAAGTGGAGTAAACGTAGTTCACTCTTTATCCATAAATTCATAAGCATCTTCTAGGTAGACTTTTCGGTATTACATAATAACGTAAACCGTTATTTTGCAACTAATATCTTAATTGAGTTAAGTAGTGCATTGTATCATATCAATAACTATACAAGACAGTCTATGGTTTATCCTTTCAGTGAAATCATTTCACTCGGAGGTAGGCCGAGCATCAGTTCCAAAATACTATGCTATAGCCTATATCTGAGCATTGAATACCCGTTTCTATGGTAATATCAGAGATTCCTCCAAATATTTAGACAAACTAATCGGCGTTTCGAATATTCATTAGACAAAAAAAGTCTATTACTCAAAAGCTAGCACTAGCTTGTATCCTTCATAAGACCCCGAAGGTCAATATGAACAAGCTATGATACTTCTTTAGCGCTATTAACCTTTCCTAATTGAAAGTTTACTTAGTCATTTTTCCTTTGAGATAGTGTTCTTAGTCTGGGAGATAGGAATCACCCTTAGCCAGTCTTCAGATCTTATCTCTAGGATATATGCACTAATTAATAGATGTTGAAGAATCGTTTATCTAAATATGGAAACCATTTGTCTTAATAGTTTATGATATGTTACATATACATTTTCAGCATCACTTAGTGGTTTTGACTTTATCAGACAAAAGTCCGAGTCTCAGAATCGTATACAAATGTCATATTCACTTTCTTTAAGGCAACTATATTATCGATGTGAAAGTGAATCCATTTCTTCCAATGAATCTGAAAACAGAAATTATATATCTTCGATATTGAAGGATTAAAATACAAAATTTCTTTCCTTATATCACTCCCACTATCTTAGCTAAAATAACTGCCCGTTGTTTACTATTCATCATGAATGCCCAGCTACCTTGTTCTTACAAAAGAACCTTAGCTTCTGAGTTCGGTTAAGAAAGTCTCTAAGGATTCATAGGTTAGTGATCCGAAATCACTTTCATTATCCTATACTTTCTTTTAAGGGTGAACTTGGATTGGTTTGGGGGGTTTGGTTTGGTTTTGAAAGACTCGGGTTGGTTTGGGGCGCCATAATTCGTTCCCAAAACCAATGGTTTGGTTCGAATTGGTTTCGGTTTGGATTGGATTGGTTTTGGTTTAACATGCCTAATCGTAAAAAAATTGACAAAACCAACATTTTTTACATAAACTCTAAGTAGCTACATACATTACAATATAATTTAGCTGCAATCAATCCTCCATAGTTGCATACTTACATACATGCATTTACCGATTTACATATTTACATCAAAAGAGCAAAAGGCTGAATGTTGACACAACAAAATGATCAAAACACCATGCGCATCTTCCAACCAAAACAACATAGCAAACCACAGCAAAAACAAGCATCCAATCCAACTCCAACAGCAGCCAACAAAACCTACAACCTCCATGGCTCCATGAAAAAATAATGAAATAGAATTAGATCAATGTTCATTTTTTTCAATAAGAAAAATAGGACAAGTCCAACTTGCATGACTGAGTAGTAGAACGATCAAAATGAATGTACCATTTTGTGTTTCCAAGCAGCAGCCAACATTTAAAGCAAAAATTGCAAATTGAATATAGCATAGAGAAATAAAAACAATAAGGCCAATAATGGCCTAAAGCTTTCCCATTGTCACTTATCATCAAAAGCATCAAAATTGTCCTACATGGCATTATAATGTCATTCCTATTCACATTCCCCCAGACAATGACTTTAAAAGACCACAGTTGATTTTACCAACGGATATAAATTTTCCTACCGAAAATGGGTATAAGACAAATGAGTATAATATATAATGAGTATAATATATAATATATATAATTAATGTATAAAAATTTTGGTTTGGTTTGGTTTGGATTGGGTGTACAAAAAAATATCCGAAACCAATCCAATGCAGTTTGGTTTGGTTCCAAACCAAACCAATTCATTTGGTTTGCTATTGGTTTGGATCGGTTTACGGTTTGGATTGGTTTATTGGTTATTTTGCTCAGCCTTAGTCTTTTATTTATATTTCGGTTTAGCCTTTAACTTATCTAGTTTAGATGACTTACACTTGTAGACATTTACCTTCCCATTCTTGGCTTTCTTTAAAGGAAATGACCGTGAACTAGCAGTTCATTTGAGTAGACACTACTCGTGAACCGTGGGATGTCTAGTGAGATTGATACCAAATCATTATCATCATCTTTGAACTAATTTTGTTTTGTCTCTTGTTCAACACAATTGACAGCAGTGACATTCTTATCAATGGCACTTAAGTTTGAAGGCTCAAGAGGAACTTCCTCTTCCGAAAAATTAATTTGCATTCTCGATTATTGAGTTTAACGTTCTTGTTACTTTGCCACTTTTACGAAGTCATTACCAGTCAATATATCATGTTTAGCAGTTTAGATACCATGAGATAATATGCAGTTCTAGAAATAAATTATGACAGAAGTATAAATCAAATCATACACCACAACAAATAATGATTTTAGAAATTATAAACATGATGTCATGCATGCAAAAATGACATCAGCAACTTCGGACATCAGCCCTAAGATCTGGATTTGCAGAAACGACATCAGCAACTTCGGACTCAACCACGGCCACGGCGCTGCCATTATCAGTCTTTTGATTTTTTTTGGGGACGTCATCTCCCACTTCGGCATCCTCCCCCTCAGCGGCCCCAGCAGAAGTTTGTTGAAATAATGTCCTAAACCCAATCGGGTTGGACCGGATCCGACGGGGTCGGATCATTTATACTATTTCTTTATGTTTATACATATATTAAATGGGTTTTGTGTTGTCATATACTTGTTCTTTTAAAGAACCAATTATGAATTGTTATATGATGACGTCCTTAATATTAAACTGTGGTAGAGAAACCATGATAGGCGATTATGGTTGATGCGATCTCTAATCACTTTAATAAGGTTGATGCTTAAATGTCGTTAGACTGATGTACTATTAAACAGGGCATTGATAGTATGAACAGGCTAGCATGTATTAGATGTCTTTTGTCTTTAAGGGTAGGAATAGATCTCATATATCGAAGTGTAGAGACACTTGGACTATACGTGGATGTGTATTAAAGAATGCGTACGTTAGACTGACCCACTTACACTGTTAAGTGTCACACTATGTGGCGGTTTTGTAATTATCCTTTGGACCGAAGTCTTCATGGAATCACGGTGTGGATTGTCATGCTTTGACACTATTGAGGTTTCCCTTAGCCACAGGGCGATCATGCGGTAGTGATTGGGTGTGATACTGAAGCATGCGGAGTATACATGTTTGGTCGTCTGGGAATCGCGTACCCTATCAATAGGGCGAATATCCGAAAGGGCCTTCTTATAAGGAATGTCTTACTCTCGTGAATCTTTGCAAAGTGGAAGTAAATGAGTTACTTCGAGAGAGCATGATATCCAGATTATAAGATACGGTCGTTGATGTTTTGACACTCGACTAACGACCATACGGATATTATTACAGCGATAGGATTGTAAGTTACACGGTAACTGTTTCACATGAAAGGTAGTAGTCATTGCATTTGACTCTTCCGGTGATTGGGGGTCACGGTGTGTTGCTAGACGCTATTCCGTGATCGTTAGGCATGAAGGGCATTTTCGTAATTTGCACTTTGTGTCTACGGCCAACATATTCGGAAGCTTATCGGGTCACACACATATGAACATCTAGCCAGATTAAAATGTGGTTATAGATGATAACCAAATAAGGAAAGTTTATCTCGTACTATAAAGGTTATAGTGGTAAATTAATATGGTGGTATTTATTTATTATGAATAAATATAATACAAGATATTAATTATGTTGATCAATTAAATATACACATAATGTATGTGTGTCGAAATTTGTTGTGTATATGATACACATGGATTTTGCAAATTAATTAAGAGAGATTGAGGGAAAAGGACAAAAAAATTACAAAATGAATAAATATGACACACTCATTTTTTTAGTTGTAAAAATGACAACCAATTTCAGACGGACAAAATTACCCCTTTATAGAAGGGACGCGCGTATATCTTCGAGTGCTTCAGTATAAATTATATGAATCACCTGCTTTCTTTCTCTTTCTTTCTTTTGTTTTTCATTTTTTTTTCAAACATCCGTAACTTTTGATTTACAACTCCGATTATCGAAAAAATTTCATTTTTTTCTCTTTAATTTGAGCCCAAATACGATACCCTTCCGACGTAAATTTTGAAAGCCAAAAAAATATTTGTATTAACCGGAGCGTTTTTCTTATAAACGACCGTAACTTTTGATTTAGAACACCGATCATCAAAATTGTTTCACCAAAGTTCATATTTTATTTTATCTTCATTTTGAGACCTCATTTGATACCTTTTCGACGTAGTTTTTGAAAGCCGAATTTAATGGCAGCATTTACACTAAACAGTATCAATATCAGTAAACAGTATCAGTATCAGTATCAGTATCAGGCTCATTCAAGGCTTAATTCAAGTGACTACTTCAAGGCACACATATATGGCTCATATAAGGCTCATTTAAGGCTTAATTCAAGTTATTAACTATTAAGCCTATGTCAAGTTTATGTGGTTTTGATTGATAAAAGAAATAGCATAGATTAACTTGATTAAGGTGTGGTGTTTATAACATGCAAGTTCAGTTCAGGATATGTGTATAAACAATATAAACTTAGATGAACACCAACTGATATAAACAAAGAATGAACTAGACGATTACAGAAAAAATCAATGTTCAAGTACAATAGTTCACATACAAATTAAGATATGCTACAGATCAATACAACAGTCAGATTATAGAAGAATATGCAGCAGAACATTCCAGCAGACTGTTAACAAACTCAGCAGATTAATAGCAAGTACAACACACTATAGATTTAGTACAATAAGTACATCAGACTAAAAGGTAATACATAGAAGATCAATACAAGTCTGAAACAGTCTGAACTATAATCCAAATTATAAGAAGGATATTCAAGTTCAAAGAATTAAATTATCATGCCCGGAATTCACAAGGTGTTGAATTACAAGTTTAGTAAGCCTATGAACTAGGCCTATCTATTACATGATGATAAAATATAGATCAAAAACCTCAGTACGCCAAGGCACACAGTAAGCCTATGAGCTAGGCCTATCTATTGCATTAAGGCACACAGTATCAGTATCAGTATCTGTATCAATATCCGTATCAGTATCAGTATCAGTATCAGTATCAGTACAGAGTATCAGGCTCAAAAGGACTCGCTTTCGGTTTTTTGTTGCAAGGTCTATGTCCCCCAAGTCCTTGATATGAACTGAACCGAATGTCTTCTTACGAGTTCAAGCACTCATATTTACTTCTTTTCGGAGCATGTTTCGATACTATTTTTTCTTTAGGATCATTTCTTTTAGGCCTCTTCTTGTTCTTGGGTTCAATCACATTAGGCCACTTGTTCTTGGCTTCATAAATAGCTGCATTCTTGAAAAATCCTTCGAAAGACGTATCTGATTTGCCTTTCCCCCTGAAATGTAGAACACACTAGTAATTATAATACATTCTCATTGACATAAGTGTTTGGAGGTGAATTCTCATGTTCATAGAATTGCTTAAGAGGTTTGCACTTCTAAATACTTTTAGGAAAGTATATTAAAGGACCCTCATAAACAGTACACCAAACCCAAAAAATGGAAGAAAATCGATTCCATCAAATACCCACAATACACAACATAAAACCAATAGCTGACATCATTTGCGCATCAGATAATGAAGTATTACCTTAATGGAACCCTTGCTACCAAGAACAGGGAAAACAACAATGGAAGGAAATGGCCAATATATTAGAGACACAACAGAGAGCATGCAAGCAGAGATACAATTCCAGATTTAATGTACATAGAATATGCCCAAACAAGCATGGAACATAATCCACAAATATAACACATTTCTACTCCAACAATCAAGGATTCAAGAGAAAAATTCACACTCAGCCAATCGGGTTTAAAGGATCATGGAGTCATAATTGCAAGGTCTGGAAAATAAATTGAAAAGTAAGGCTTTATTCCAATGCAAAAATTATGCTGATCTGAAATCAGATGAACCAAGCATCCAAGCAGCACAAATTGTCTGGAACACAAAATCCCAGGTAACCATAACTCAATTGTAAAAAATGAATCTTCAAAGATATTGCCAACACTGAAGTATAAAATTCCAAAACATGGCCAATGAATTCAAAGTAAAAAAGCATTTATAAAGGAAAAAAACGATGAAGAAAATATTATGGAAACAATCAACCCATATATCAACTTTGAGATCCCATTAATTTCACAACAAAGTATTAGTTAGGTTGAAATACTTAAAACCCCTATTCGTAAAACCAATGCGAAGATCTGTTAGAGAAAATCAATGTTCAGAAATTTCTGATACAAGCATATTCTCCGACAGTCAAATGAGTTCATCTTCAATATCTCAAGACTCCAATCTTACAAATTCTCCTCCTGTTGTGAATTCCATCCAATGTTCCGAATCATCTCAAATCGATTCTCGGGAAATGAGAACGAACGATCATCACCAGACGACGATCTGATCAGACGGGGCGCCGTATCTCTGCTTTTCTTCATGAGTGGAAATTCAACAACATGTCAAAACCATTCAATCCATGAAAATCAGCCGCAACAATCTCGGGATTCATTCGAATCAGCTGTCCCCAAGTTACAAGAAAGTAAAGCAAAGGATTTCAACGACATTCATCGAATCATTTTGAAGTAAAATACGATGAAAAAGATTGTCCAATCAAACTGAGAAGTGGGAGAAGAATGAAGGATTAACACGCACAAATAAGAGCATATTCGTCCGGTGGAATTTATTTGTCCTTAATGCAATTAAAAAATTGAAGCTGGATTAGCACTTAATTAAGAGAAAAAATGGACTATAAACTAAATTTTCCAATAATTAATCATAACATTATATTAATTAAAGAATATTCCGGATGCCAAAATAGTGGTGTAAGAGATGCATATTTAAGTGTATAAGATACATTTGAATTGTGCAATTTAATTAATAAGATTACCAAAATATTAATATAAGATATTAATATTTATATAGATATATATAGACATGCGTGACATGCATTTGCATGTGCACAATTGTAGACTACAATTTGTAGTAAATATGTTTGGATTTATATTTGTAATATATATTTGTGATATATACACATGTGTAAATTGATTTATGGTAATTAGATAAATATAGTTAATATAAGATATTGATAATATATTGGAGATATTTAATATAAGATATTGAATATTAATGAGATAAATCAATTAAAGATATTTTCCTTATTTTACTAGTAAAAGGTTTTCTTCCTCTCTATTCTACTAAGTGGCGCCTCTCTCCCTATAAAAGCAAGGGGTTGGCTAGCTCTTTTGACACATCACAATTCCAAGAGCTAATAGTCCTTGTGAAAAATAGAGAGAGTTTTGAGAGAGAGAAAAGACCGGTCTAGCAGCCGAATTTTTCTAGTAGCAATCCAATCGTGTGGATTCCGGCGGGTTGTTCGTGTGGACTCAAGCGTTAGAGGCCGAACGATCACCGGTCGGAAATAAAATTTTGAATTCCGCCGCGTTCCCGCGTGCTAACAAATCGCTACTCTCCTTAGACGGTTAAAGCGTCGATCTTTTAGATCAATCAAGGTAACCATTTTAAAGAGATCTACTAGCTTATTTGTTTATTGTTTAAACGAAGTCGATCCTGGTCAATTAAAGGAAATAAAATTTTGAATTCCGCTGCGTTCCCGCGTAGATTTCCTAACAAAGTTTTCGCCTTTGCGGCACCTCTTTTCCTTTTTGACTGGGCATCGCAGTGGCCGCCGAACCCCCCACCACCGTGTTTAAGGGTTCGTCAAGCGACGCGACATCAGTAGACAGTGCAGACATGCTCACGGTCTTGAGCCTCGCCTCAGGATTTTGGCCCAACAAGGCCCGATTTGCTTTCCTCCGCTCGTTGATCTTGCCGAGCCAGGAAATAATATCCTCAACGGAATCAACCATCTTGTCTGAAAAGAACAGAAGAGTCAGCATTAGATCACAAGATAAGAAATAAAGCTACAAATAAATGAAAGCCAAAATGATGAAGAAACCGAAAGCAAGTAAAGAAAATATATTACGATGGTCAGCAGGCTGGCGCTTCTTAGGGTTTCCAAAACATATATGACATTTGGAGGGATAAGTCTTGGAATGATGGCACTCCGCATACCAATCTTTATCAGATAGCAGTTTTGCGATCTCAATAACGATGGTCCCGTCGGGGGCAAAACCAAGAAGGCCTGCCATAACGCTGTAAGGTTGGCGGATATCGACCAAAGATCTCCAACTGAACACCCTCTTCTGGTCCACCCCATCCCATTCGAGAAGTTCATAAATCTTGTCAACCAATTCCTACTCCCAGGCCTCGAGCTTCTTAGGAATAGTGATCGAGTTCAATCTCTTCTCTGGTTGCACCTCAAATTTGGGAAAGAGCCACCCAACAGCGGATTCAACAACCAAACCACGTTTCTCCCACTCCCTCACTTTTCATGGGAGCCAATAAAACAGCCGACACGTTCACCTTGGCCCGGACCAACAGTAGATTGCGGGTGTCGAGAGGATTGTTCGTCGTAGCTTTCCCGAAAGTATAAAACTTCTAGAAAACGGGGAGGGAAGGCTCATATCTCAACATCCGGCACTGAATGATAAATGCCGAAAGTATCTTAACCGCCCCCGGGATAAAATCACAAGGCAGAGCGGCCAACTTGTCCATAACCTCAACAAAGAAGGGATCGAAAGGTGGACACATCCCCGCCACAAAATTGTCATAAAACAATATAAGGCCATCTGTCTCCAAACGTTGTCCGGACCGGTCGACATCAGCAGCAAGATCGTTTCACTCCGGGCTCTCTCTCGCTTGATCGGCGCCAGCGGTCACGCTGACACCAAAGCTAGCAAAAAGATAATCCGGGGCAACAAGACCTTTACAAACCTCGGGCCATTGGCTCTCAATCTCCTTATCCCCATAGCGGCCATCGACTTTTCTTCCTCCGCGGCCTCAAGGTTATTAGGCCTAGGAGTTTTGTTCCTCCTCACCTCTTCCTCGTCTCGCCTTTACCGGCAGCCATCTTTCGTGTGGAACCCCGAGCCCTAGCAGCACTTCAAGGCCTCTGAGCATGGACCTCTTAGGGGATCCTATCCGCTCCGTAATCACCCTATGAACAGTAGCTTTGCGGCGTCCACCTTGTGACGGTTCGGGCTACACCAGAATCATCTCCTAACTAACACTGGAAGTTCGGCTAGAACTCGCCTTCTCATCATTCCTCGAGGCATAACCGCGGACGTCATCGTTTTCGTTATCACCACTTTGAGACATCCTACAAAACAAAAATGATGAGGTGGATAAGCCATCACCCAGGACAATCGAAGTCAGGCCAAGATGAACTGCTTCATCTCGACAACCCGCCCTTCCGTTTCACATTCAGATGCATGAAATCTCCAAAAATTGGGGGCAAAGACACCAAAAGAACGTTTGAAACCAGGTAATTACAATACATGGGAAAATTCAAAGGCCACAATAGCAGGGACAAACGACCGAATTCTAGAAAATCTTAAGAACAAGGACGAAGGCGACGAAGATATCCATAAATTCAAACCCAGAAGAAACCCAAGCGTACCAAGTTTTCAAAAGGCAATAAAAGAACATACGAAACAATCTACGAAGGCATAAGAAATCAAGAAAAAATGGAGCAGTTTTACCTGATAATCGATAGGAGGTACGGAGAAAGTGGAGAAGAATGAGCCAAACCCTTCAAAACTTTGCCGGAAAATTGCCTCGCCGGAGAAACTCCACTAGAAACAGCCGATTGCCAAAGAAGTTGAAAATCCGTAAAATGATTAGGTCTGGAATCCGCCCCCTTTATATAAGCATGGAGGTACAGATCCGACGGCCATGATAACGACGATCTAACGGAAGAGATCAAGAGCGGGAATCCCTAATTTCGAATTTCGAAACTGTCATCATTAAGGCACGAAAAACGGGATTAGCGCCGTCTCGACACAGTACCTTAAACATCACAGCCAATAGGAAAACGAATCATGTCGTGTCAGCTGTCAAATCATTTAAGGACAACGCGGCGAGTCCGTTGAAGGCAGTTAAGTTGACAAATGTGCTCCGGTCCGCGTATCTATAGGACCACACGATATAGCTGGGTCGACCCTGTGACTCGAAGGACCTCGAAATCGTCTAGGGACAAAAGATCCTGAAATGCCAAATCATACGAAGTTAAGGCTATCCGCCCAATCATAACTTCGAATCGGCTAGAGGCTAAAAGCCCAAATAAGCCAAATCATATGAAGTTAAGGCTATCCGCCTAATCATAACTTCGAATCGGCTATAGGCTAAGAGCCCAAATAAGCCAAATCATACGGAGTTAAGGCTATCCGCCCAAATATAACTTCAAAACGGCTAAGGTTCCGCCCATTAAAGCCACCTAATGAAGTCAAGGCTATCCGCCCATTAAAGCCACCTCATGAAGCTAAAGATGTCCGTCCAACTATAACTTCAAATCGGTCATGAACCAACGATTCTGAAACGCAAATCACATGAAGTCAAGGTTATCCGCCCAAAACCACTTCAAATTGGCTAAGGCTATCCGCCCATTAAAGCCACCTCATGAAGTTAAGGTTGTCCGCCCAACAATAGCTTCAAATCGGCCAGGAACCAAAGATTCCGAAACACCAAATCACATGAAGTCAAGGTTATCTACCCAAAACGACTTCAAACGGCTAAGACTATTCACCCATTAAAGCCACATCATGGAGATCAGGCACTCCGCTCGAATATGTGATCCCCCAGAACTCAGGATGATCACCTCACGCGATCAACGATGAGCCTAGAAGACGCCGTGTAAAAAAGGGACTTACTCCCTACCCGACACCTCGAGATGTCACGGGTATGGAGTAGGGGGCCATTGATAGGCCAGCTCCGCCATCCGGCCCATAAACCCGCATACTGACCCGGAGGGATCCTCGGGGAATGTACGAACGGGGACCGGAAAGCCAACGCGCCGCAAGGCCTACCTACAAGGCATATTCATATGCCATGATGGGCCTCCAAGGCGAGCCCATGATGAGTAAGATAGAAAGATGTCCAACTTGCCCAAACACAAGAGGGATGGATCCGCCAGAGATCCATTCCCCCTACATTAGGAGAGTAGAGACCGATGACGCAACCAGAAGATTGAGGACATACAACGCAAACCCTCGGATCCGCGCCGCCATCATCCCGTCGCGGCCCGACCATCCGCCGTAGATTTAGTTGTACTGTGTCCTTAGTTGTAAGTATGTTGAACTTAGTCGGTTCTCACCCTATAAATAGGGCTCCATGTACAAATTGTAAACCAAGCTGAATATATATGAAACAAAGCAAAACTCTACCCAATTGATTTTTCTCTCTTTACTTATATTACACCACAACATTCTCTCACGGCTCCACCGTGAGCCACCACCATTACATCATCTTTGTAGCTAGATATTCACTACAAATTCACCGCTGAACACCCGATATAATTTTGATATTGTAAGATAGATAGATGTAATCATTATCCCTAATTCTCCATTAAATTATTTCAAACTGCGCCATTATCCTAATTTTGTTTAATATCGTGGTTGGTTGTGTTTAAAAAAATTTAATCAAATAATAGGTGACAAAAGTAAAAATGTGTCTAATTTTATAGGCCCGGCAATTCCAGTATCCTTTCATATTTTCTAAATAATTACAGAGTTGTAGCCCGGTACTATTTTCCCCTAGCATTACCAGCTGCCCCTTTTATATCCTCTACCATTACCCAACTCCCACATCGTGCGGCGCCCCTTTACCGGTTCAACTTTTACGTCTCCGGCGATTCATAGCAGCCATAACTTAGTCACCAAGGCACCTCCCTCCATCTCTCCATGGAACGAACTACACACAGGACATTGAAGACACAGGCGGAGGACAACAATAGTTCTGCACCACCAACCGCCGGCCACGGAATATCACTACCTCCATCCCAGGCCGCCGTCAAAAAGGGTAAGCCCATATATTTTCTTCAACCCACTCCCGATCGTCGGCCCCACTCCCGATCGTCGGCCTACACTAAGTTTAGGATGAGATATACGTTTTGTGTTAACAGATATCATTTTTCCGTCAATTTAAGCAATAAATCTGAAGATTCTTTTTTTTTTTTAATCAGGTATGGAAGATCCTCATCTATGCGTAAGCCTTAGGCCGTTTGGTAATTTTACTGCTCCGTCAAACCACATTAAAATTTATATACTGTATTTAGTTTTATTTCCCACTGATTTCTGTTGTTTTGAATTATTAGAGTGTTTGAGACAGAATCCTCATCTGTTTGGCGCAAATGCGTGCTCCCTTTGCTCTGATATTGGTAGAACCACATATTTACTTTATCTACCTTAACACCCTTAACATCTTTTTACTTTAAGACAAGTTCAATCTGGTCGATTAATTTTTATATACTTCCTTTATTCCTATTTTTAATCAGACAAGATACGTAGAAGGGGTCGCAAAAATGCTGCTGAAAATTTCCGGAAGGATTACATCTATGGCAGTGTTATAGATGGATGCATTAGCAAAGGTTGACACTTAAAAATCCTTTTGCTATGTGGATTTTTTTTTTTTTTTTTGAGCAAAGTACTTTCATTTTACGTCGTCTTCTGACTTTTCTATCTCTGGCATGATAGAACAAAAAAGTTGCATCTGGCACGGGGATTCTTTTTCATGGCAAGGTAAGCACTTCATTGCTTTGATATTGTTCCATAAACCAACTTTGACACCATATGTGAACCATGCTTAAAAGTGACTTCAGTTGAGTACGCATAATAGATTTCTCAAAAGTTAAATATAAACATATGATCAACTTTTCAAAACTTGATTTTTGAAAGTCTATTTTCAGCGTATCTCCTTGGTAAGAGATGACACACTAAGTTGTGTTTTGTGCCTTTTAAAGTCCCTCGTGTGTGTGTGTATATATACATATATGTTGAAATATGTTGTTTTTCTTGTGCTTAATTGTTCTTAGATTAGTCCTTATCCCTGTAATTAGGCCAGTGTGCTCCCTGGACCATTGTGACCATGTTTTCATTGTTTTTACTGTTACTAGCCGTTGCTAGTTGATATAGCCGTTGTAAGTGTTTTCTATATAAATCAAGATCACTAATCTCACTCGATAATGTTCTGCAATAAGAGTTTACCTTTCTTTCTCTATTTCTTGCTCATTTCTACAGAGTGTGTGTGTATATATATATATATATATATGTAGACACACACACGCTCATATACATGTGCATATTGTTTGATAACAATGTTTTCTTGAGATACAGACGAATCATCTGGAACCATGTGGGTTGGTGTGCACGGAGCAGACTCGATATGTGTGGTAACCAAAAGTGGAGATCTGGTTCGTGAGCTCTCTCTTTGCTCCTTAAGTGATCTTTTATAAATTTAATGGCAGGAGAGTAGTCAAGTATCACTCGTATGATTCATAATATGAACAGGACGTGACACGTTTGCGTGGTCGCTTAGTGCGTTGGTCAAATGTTTTCTTCGGTTTCAGGAAAAGTCTAATTGCTGAAATAGAAGGTGTGTTTGATTCATTAGCATTCACTTGAGTTTTTGTTGTAATAACCTAGTTTGATGTCTAGCCAGTATGCTCTATTCACTAATACTTAATAGTTGCTTTCCATTTTTGTTTTGAAACATAATTGATGTGTTTATTGTAGTCCTTTACTCAAAACATAAACTTTATTTTCTTTGGAGATCTTACTAGCAATTTCTAGATATTCCTCCCTTGAACGTTTTGGTGAATGGTTAATGCCTTTTGCGAGCAGATTTTGCAGGCCGGTCTGATAAACTACCTCAAAGGTTTCACCAGAGGGTTAAGAAACCTTTCGGTGTTGGTATGTTCATTAGACCCTTTTTATTTGACATGTAGCATATCTACCAGCCTCTTGCGCTCATTTTTGCTTTTGCTTCATGCAGTTTCTGTGATTCCAGACACTCATCATGCGGTACTCAACAGCTGTTCATATTTTTGGATGCCTTCTTTCTCTTTTTTTTGTATATAGAGTTACTATGGATATGTGTTGCATTTTTTGCTTTGTGGAGAGAATATTGGGTGTCCAGCAGTAGCGAACCATTATTCTCTTGTTATGGTGCTTCTGTTTGTTTGTTTATTTGTTTAGACATGATGTTTTGCGCTCACCGGTAATGTCGGTACTCTCAACAGGCCTCATGTGTTGAGAATGGTAAAATAATGGCTATTGAGTTCTTACGGGAGAAAATGAACAGCGACACAATTTTCACCGTTAGTGAAACTATACAGGTAAATGGAATCAACCTAGATGTATTTTGTATTTTGTGTGCGTGTTCGAGTTCTCAAAGGTCTCAATAGCTTTAGAATCCCTGAAGATTGTGGAATATAAAACATATTGGTTGTGTTCTACAGACCCAGAATATTCCCGAAGGTGGATAGTTAATTTGTGTTTATTTTTACTTATGAAAAATGCGCGTGCACACACGCAAACTCTCTCTCTCCCTCTCTCTCTCTCTCTCTCTCTCTCTATATATATATATATATATATATATATATATATATATTTATATATTTCCGAAGATTTGAATTATATTGAATGGAAAACAGTAATATTGTTTGATCATTAGCTAAAAAGGAGGACACAATAGGTATTTATAGTAACTAGAATAATGAGCATTTGAGTGATTTGAAGAGTATGTTGAAACATGACCAAGTTATTAGAATAAAAACGAGAATAGATTACACCTGCTTTATACTTATTATAGATGTTGTTGTAATGTTGTTGTTTTGGCAGACAGCGATTTCTGCCTTTCAGCATTTGTTCCAAAAGAAGTTCGAAACGGATGAGATTCAGGTAGTGTTTCATGAAAGACTATTCATTCTGCCTCATTTTTAATCATTTCATCTACCTGATCAAAATGTACTAAAACCACACCACTTTTTATAATCAATTTTTTATTTTTATTTTTATTTTTATATGCTGCTACGAAAGAACGCTATTTACCGGTATATGTCACACTTTAGCTTACATTTTTCTACGACTCTTGTTGCATATCATGGTAATGGGAAGCAAAAGTAGCACATGAGCACAAGCAATTAATGAACAAATTTTCAATGAGGTTACAATTCTGAGAAGTGCACATGTATATTTATGAAGATCATTTAATTAAACAGAGCTTACTCGGTTACATATTCTATTGCAGTCCTAAGAATTGGTGCACATGTATGTTTTTGAACATTCAATTAATTAGGGCTTACTAGGTTTCGAATTCAAAATACTCTGTTTTGCATAGTCTATTATCCTTTCTAACTTCACTCTTTATCAGGTTTCTGTCATGGACCCAAAATATAGGGTTCTTGCAGGAGGCCCCAAATATAAAGATCCAACTGTAGAAGATTTAAACATCCATCAGATTAAGGAGCATCTAGATGTCATTAACAACTAAAGGAAAAACCGAGCCTCGTCCCGAAGACACTAGTTCTGCCTCCAGGAACGGAAGCTTCAGGAACGTAGTGGTAAAGGGCCTTGAGACTAGAGGCTCAACAATCACCTCTGCAGATACGGAATAGAATGATCATCAAGACTATTTAACAAGTAGTTTATATTATGGATCTCTGGGATTTTATGTACGGAGTTTGAAAAATATGTTAAGTCTGTTCTTATTTATGCGCGAGGAATTTTAGATGCAACGCCATCACTGACATAATTTTTCTACGTGTAGCTTGTTTGGCCCAAGTGCTTAATTTTGTAGATTGGTTTTCTTTTGTAGGTAAAAAGGTGGGTTAGCTTAGGGTTAAAGAGAGATAGTTTGAAAGAGTTATGTACAATGATATCTTTGTTTCTATTTTCCGTTCCATTCCGATGTTTGATATGATTATAATTAATTTTTTTTGAAGGAAAATGAAATTTTATTAAGCGAAATTTACTTCGTGAGGAGGGAAAATTGAATGAATAATATCGCCGGAAAATTGTGATGAAACAAAGGACGATAAGAGCGTAAGGCTCTCGGCTAAAAATTGAATGGAATAAAATTTTACTTTAATTGAATGAATAATATCTATTGTCGGAAATTGATGGAATAAGATAAAAACGGACCCAAAAAATGTGTGGTAGAGTAGGGTGGGTGTTAGGTAGATGTGCGTGATGGTGTTGGTAGGTGTGGTTAGGTGGGTGATGTGGGTGAAGCTATATGGAGTATGGTAGAGAATGACATATGGTACAATAGGGTAGGGTAAGATAAGGTAAGGTAAGGTAGGGCAGACGGGTGGGTAGGGACAGGGTTGGTTGGTGTGGTAAGGTATGTCGCATATGGTAGATTAAGGTATATCGTAAAGTAGGGTAGTGTGAGGTGGTGTATATAGTAAGGGTGAGGTAGGGTTAGGGTGTGATAAGGTTGGGTAGGTGAGTAGTGAGGTAGGTTGGGGTGGTAATGTAGTGTATGGTATGGTAAGGTGGGTGAGAGGTAGGGTGCGATGGGGTGATATGTAAGTGAGTGGTAGATATATAAGTGGTTGGTGGGGTAGCCGGGTAAGGTAGACTGTGGTAGGGTGGCGGTAGCATGGAAAGATTGTTGTTGAGGTAGGGTTAGGGTGACAAAATGCGTGGCAGGGTAGGGTGTGGTGAGGTAAAGTTAGGTATGATAGGGTATGTTGATAGGGTAGGGTATGATACAATGATAGAGTAGGGTGGTGTGTAGAGCGGGGTAGGGTTAGGTAGGCCGGGTGGTGAATTTACGGTGAGGTAGGTTTTGGATGGAGTATGGTGCGGTGGAGAGATCCGTAGGGTAGGTGTGGTAGGATTAATGCTTATGAAATTGAAGACATAAAGCTAAATAAAATGCGGAATTCTTATTATTCAGAAAAAGTAATCAAGGTAATATACAAAGGCGGTGTTGAGAGGTATTTATAGATCATACCCTTAATGTCTATGTATCAGTTGGTGAATTACTGATTCACAGAATCAACACCCTGCTTCAATGAATGCATTTCTTCAAGAATATCAGAAAGCCTAAAACTAAAAGCATCAACACTTGCAAATCTATCAGCAAGATTCTTCCGGACATGTTGAGCACTTTTGAAATACATTAACTTTGAGAATAATGTTCTCCACAGAATTAAGTATCCAAGTCCTGACCATTGTGTCACATTGCCTCCAGACTTGAAATTCGGCGAATCCACCTCTGGTTTCTTCATTGGTCCATCAACAAACCCATACTTGTTCTTGGTCATCAACACCATCTCCATTGACATCTTCCATGGATGATAATTGTTGCCTGTGATCAATGGCTGAACTAAAACAAATGAATGATTCACATTAGGATGAAGATAAAAAGGATTGGAAGGTGTTAGCTCTTGTTTCTTGGCTACCATGGCTACAAGAACTCGAAAAATTCCATAAAATACTCAAAAAAGAAGGGAAAATGATCAAAATTGATCTAGAACTGGATTCTATCTTCCAGAACAAAGAAAAGCCATAGAAAACTCTCAAGTTTCTTATGCTAAACATCAGAGTTAGCACAAATTGAGCAAGAAAATCTATGATACAATGTCAAAGCTTATGAAATTGAAGACATAAAGCTAAATAAAATGTGGAATTCTTATTATTCAAAAAAAGTAATCAAGTTAATTTACATATGGGGTGTTGAGAGGTATTTATAGATCATACCCTCAACGTCTATGTATCAGTTGCTTACAACAAATTAACAAACTAAGTCGACTAACAACTCAGCTAACCAATCTTCATTTTGATTCAACTCAGCTGAATGTGTAGCTCATTTGAATGTGTAGCTCATCGATCGCTTGAATGTGACCTTGAAGCTAGAGTTGAAACCTCGAAAAATTTCGAAAGCTCACCCAAAGTGGACTACTCGAAGTTCCGAATGTGACCTTGTTTTGCACAGTATGAAAATTACACTGTGCTAGAACCAATCTTCAAAACATGCACATTAAGGCCTGGTTTGTAAATGTTTAAGATGTAGTCCTCCGATCTATTTCATTGATATATTTAATCCAAACTATTGTCTTTCTTCTTTGGACAGGCATTCCATCAACGTTCTAGTATTCGTGTTAGGGATAATTACAATTTGGGACCATTTCATTTCATGATTTTTGTATTTTTTTTATCCCTAATGTTTAATCTTGATACTTTTATCGTTCCGGTCTATTTTCACTATGTGTCGGATTTTTATTGGTTAAAGCATTTTGTACTATGAATGTTGGTTGTTTGAAATGTGGCATTTTGGATGGAATTTTTTTTTTCACAGATGTTGTGCAAAAAGGCCTAGACGAAACATTGGGGATAAAATTGCGAAAATCGTAAAACAAAAGGGATCAGAAGTATTTATATCTCATTGGTGTTATCAAACTTGCAAAGAAAAGTTTGGTTTTTCAGCATGAATCTGCAAGGTTTAGAAAATACTGCAAAAATAAAATAAAATGTATTAAGTGGGTAACCCTCCCTCCCTCCCTCCTCCCCCCAAACCCCCCCCCCCCCCCCCCCCCCCCCCCCCCAACCCCAGAAGCATGGAGAACACTTTTTAAAAATCAAACGAATTATTTCTCAGCTACAAACTTTGACAGGTTTTGAATAGATGGAAGATTTCTTTACAGCAGAAAATCAATGAATAAAACTGTAAATGATAGTGAGTTTTGGAGATGAAGGTTTTGTATTTCACTGCATCGTCGGTGTTATGTGTAAAAAAACACACATTTTATTTGAGAGCCTTTATTTAAAAAATCCATCTGAATTTATCGTGTACATACTATTTGTGCAGTCTTCTGAATCGATATTTTAAAAGTCAATTTTTGAGTCAATCTTAGAAAACTCGATTATTGACTCACGAATATATATATTAGCTTTTAAAATGTCGATTCAATGTGGTGTATCGATAAAATTGTTGTGGTGCAAATAAAAATTCAATTTATATTCCGTTAATGACAGGCTGTCTCAATTACGTAATGATGTTTGTTTTTATTGCATTTGCGTGAAAAGGGTACTTCTACCCAAAAATTCACACACATGGTTATGAGAGTTTCGTTTTTGTTATCATAAAAGCGAGAAATCTTCGTTTAACTTGGAATGCTGATGTAGATGTCTAGTGTAGTCTGAGTTTGAATCGAGCTACTCGAATAATAAGCTAAGCTAAACAGGAGCTTGTAAATGTAATAATCGAGTAGTTTGTTAGTTAATCGAGCTTTGTGTAATTATTGTTTAGTTTGAGAGTATATACCAAAGTTTTATTAAATAATACGTATACAAATGATTAATTATGAGTCGTATCGAGTTGTTTTGAGCATCGAAACAAGTTGAGTTCGATCTTGACATATTTAATAAAAATTAAAAATATTTCATGAAAACTACTCGAATTTATGAGAAAAGTCAAGTTATATCAAGTATTAAACAAACCGAGTTCGATCCGGTATTTTTATAACTTGATCGAGTCAAGATTTAGGCCTAAATTTTTTAAGTCGAGTCAAGTTTCGAGCTTGAGTGTTTTTTTTAGTTGAGTCAAATTATTTTTTTTTAATTTTTATTTTAGGGTAAGTTGAGTCAAATTTAAAGGATAGACATTATGGATTTGGCTCGGCTCGGCTCAATTGTATTCCAACCACGGTATGGAAAACAAATAATACTCTTCTTTTTTTTTTTCTTTTTTTTTTTCTTCTTCTTCTACTGGACATTTCAAAGGGAGTTACCACGAAAAAAAGGAAATGGAAGGAAAAAAAACAACTATATGCGGCTACAACTACAGAGGGACAGCGTTCATGGAGCTTTTGGGAATTAGGGATTCCAAAAAATTAGCACTGCAATTGATTGAAATGATGCAGAGCAAAATCTCTTTTCATAATTCATCCAGCATCCAGTAATTATTCAGCTCTTGCTCTCCAATTTGTCGGTAATCTATCGATACTTAGCCTTGATTTTTCATCTGCAAGAAATCGGTTCAGTATCTATTCAAATCAGCTGAATACTATTTGATTGATTGTTAGCTGACGATGAAGCGAAGAAAAACTAGTATAAATCTAGATGATTCTTCCGAGAGTGAAGAAAACGTCGCTCTTGATTCTGTTGATAGGTTTAGCGCTTTACCGGACTCGGTTCTAGGTGATATTTTGTCATTTCTTCCGACGAAGAATGCCGTAGCCGCCTCTGTTCTTTCGAAAAGATGGAAATTTGTGTGGAGGATTTCTGTAATGTAGGTTGTCTTTCGAAACCACAGGCTGATGTTTTGCTTCTCCACGATTCTGGAATACTAAATAAGTTTAGAATGGTATGGGCATATAATTGTATATTCTCCCACGCCACTTCATGGATCAGCACTGCAATTGCAAGAAATGTTCATGAGCTTATTGTACGTGTTAAGCCTCTTGTACCACGTGTTCAGGAACCTGAACTCTTTGAAATGCCTATAAGCGTTTTCAACTACGATTCAATACAATCTTTGGATTTATCTGACGACGTTTTCTTTTCTGATGCAATTGTGGTTTGCCTACCAAGACTTGAAAGTTTGAGACTTGTTTCAGTTGTTTTCGAGTCTGAAGAAGGTTTTGAAAGACTTATAAAAGGATGCCCCATGCTGAATTATCTTTACCTATATATGGACATTACCTACATGTCATTATTTTCTGGATATGATGATTTTACGTATATAATATCTTCAACCTTTTTGAGACGTCTTGAAGTATCATCTATGTCGTTGAGCTCAGAAGAACCACATGAGACTGATTTTTGTTACAACCTGGAGTTAGAGGCTTCCTCACTTGAGTACCTCAAGGTAGAAGGTTTTAACACTCGTATTTTTGTGAAAAGAAGTCTAAGCTCTCTCATTGAAGCTAACTTCAATATTCTGTTGCTTGAATACGATTCCTCTCAAGCCAACGTTTGCAATTCACTCGTTGAAGCATTTCGGGGTTTAGAATGTGCAAAAGCTATAACATTATCGGGCGATGTTATGCGAGTAAGTTACTCTATTCTCTAAGAGCATTAATGATTTGTATACCAATATTAGACTTCTACTCTCTGATAATTAGCTCATATGTTTGTTTTTCTTATATTTGATATTATTAGGCTCTTAGTTGTGCCACAATCAGTTTGTTGACCGAGTTTAAGAGATTGGTGAAATTGAAGACAATAAGTTATTGTTGTTGCTTATTACGAGAATTCATTCAGAGATCAGACAATTTAGAAACTCTTACCGTTATTCAGGTTAGATAAAAGCGTGGAAAGTACACTCTTTTTTTAAACATTGACAAGCAGTATAATTATGTATGTCTTTTCTGTGATGGCAGGAGCCAAGTCCTTATCTTCATGATCACTCAAACTGGACCGCTCATTTAGAAGTTCCAAGATGCTTGTCAAACAGCTTAAAGGAGGTTGTGCATAATGGTTATAGTGGTTTTGAGGATGAGCGTGAAATGATACGTTATATGTTAAAGCATGGAAGTGCTCTTGAAGTTATGAAGATAGGCGTTTATAGTTCCATGTATAGAACAAGGTTTGAGTTGCTTCAAGAGATATGTAGGTTCCCAAGAAAGTCTACGGCTTGTGAAGTCGAATTCATCGACGATCTGCCGAGTCCTTTAATATGGAGCCCAGTCTCCTCCCACTTGGAATCAAGTTCGAACTCGAATACTCGGATCAGTATGACCTCGGAATCGGAGGAGGAATCAGCCTAACTTTTTATTGTTTTAAGCATGACTTGCAATTGAAGCATTAATAAAAGCTGTGTGCATATATTCCAAAGTTTAATATTCATTTTTTTGTCTTTGGAAGTAGATTTGCAGTGTAATTGTCTCTGCAAATATTATCATATAATTCCCTCAAAAAAATAAATATATTATTATATAATTTGTCAGAAGCTATGTTTAGGTCTCACAAGACTAAGTAAATTTCGGTAGTATTCTTGAATTCGGAATGAAAAGAGGACTAATGTACTTGTTCTGGATGGATAGATCAGTCAATCGGTGTATCGGAAATCGGAATGCGTTTGTAGACTTATCACGGACAACATCATCGCAGCAGAAGGAGAATAGTGAATGGTTTCAGGATGCAGCCGACGCGTGGGCCCTTAAATTCATTGATCCGTCTCTGGCGGAGGACTTCATTATAGATTAAGATCTTCTTCGAACTAAAGAACCTCGAAAAAACCCAGCTCCAGCTACCTTCCGTGTACGAAACCGTGCTGGTCTTATCCATTGAAGAGGCCCCCCTGATCATGCCTCGAAGAAGGCAATTCACGAGGAAAGGTCCCACCCTTGATCATGCACACACAAAGACCACTTTCATTTCCCGTAGGCTCATAAAAGATATAATATTGTACTTCTCATATAAAAGAAAGCTAACAAGCAAACACACGAGAAGGTCCTATTTCCGTCAAATGACCTGGCCTCCCCTGGCTCTTCCACCGTCCGGGCTTTTCCCTTCCCGGCTACTGGATTACTCCAGTGCTTCGGGTGAATCACAAGTGGGATCAGGGATACTTTCAGCAAGAGATATATCGAAAAGTTAGTACGGGGCTGGCAGAAGCTGGTGGGCCTAAGAAGAGTAAAATCACGTGATCACAATGGAAACTCTTCAATCCTTCTCAATGAACCCCCGAAAGGAAGTCCGATGGGTACACAAAAGTGACCGCTCATAAGAGGTGCAAAGCCACTCGTTAGAATGTGAGAAAATAACCCCTAATGTGCGAAATTATATTATAGAAGATCCCCTTTAAGATCAAACAATTCCATTGAATTCTTTCTTTCACCCTACTGGTTAGTCTTGCCCAGGGAATGATCCGCCCATCATTATTTGACTCGTGCCTCCTCTGGAACTTCCAAACCAAAGAAATGCCCGTGAGTGAGATTTATGTTCATTGCAGTCACCTCCGGGGCAGCGAAGCAACCGGTACTTGATCGGGCGGGGGCGTTTACATTTTGGGGGTGTGGATAATACCTGGGCTCCAGGCGGGGAAGATGTATGAAAAATTACGAACTTAACCCTTAGTTCGAGTATCATATTTGGTTATTTATTAAAATAGAGGGGAAGGCTGGATTGTTAGTGTGGATGATTTAGAAGATATAATCAGAGGACAATTTGTACTCTTTAACACCGCCTTTGAATCCAACACTTGCTTTAGTCTCTGTTTGTGGTGACATAAATCCCTCCTTACTACTCATGAATTAAAATTATCACAACAATAAGGTCTACTCGAGAAGATGGAGAAGACTCAGATTTAAACTTCTGAAGATCAGTGGACAGATGTTCGTTCTTCTCCTTGGTATAGGTACATGGGCATCTAGCCTCTTCCCACCCCCTAACACAGAAGTCCGGTATTAGGACCGTGAAAGAGGGTTAGAACAATTAGGCTCCCCATGTTTACTCCTCCAAGAAGAATTATGCTATGCCCCTCGCGAGCGAGACTCAAAAGTACCAACATAGTAGAGACAGAGTATCTATAATTATATGTATTATAGTATGATATTTACTACTACCATGTATTTGCTATGTTACACTTTGTTGGAAAATTCTACCGTGGAAACTCGTTAGTATAGAGTTTCACTCCATCAACTGAAAACACGACACGTGACTTGATTTTAAGAAGTTTACGAGAGCCAACTTTGTTATGATTTTATTTATAGTGTATTTAATGGCACGTGTCGTGTTTTAGTGAGGGAGTGATGAATCTTAACCATTATTTAGAATTTTTATTATCTATCTTTTTGTTGTTGTGTGCTGTGGAAATATGTGTACTATGTTGATCTTTCTACGATTATGAAATAAATTAAAAATAGATCATAATAATGAATTACTCTTAATATCACGATTATACCATAGAATATCCATTATGAATTGTGTGGACACATCCTACTACCATCCAACACCCCTTTATCCACATTTTATATATTAACAAGGATAGTTAGGTTTTGGGTTCAAGGTTCAGCGTTTAGGGTTTTCAAGGTCATTTTTGAAACTGAATGCTTTTGACAGGTGACAAGGGTCGGACTAGCCATCGCCACGTGTCATCTTTGTATTGGCTAATCATTAAATGAAGACATAAAAACTATAAAATTAAGGGCCAGGAGCCCCACTTCAAGCCTAAGGCCAGATATGAACCCCAGGTGGGAGATCGGTCCCGCTCCCCAAACCACCGCAGGTCGGCTAGGTCGCAACGGGGCTGGGTCAATGCAGTTTGGGCTGAGATGGCATGGGGGGCTCGACGCAGGTCGGCCAGAGCCTCATTTATATGATGATTAGCCCATGTGCTTATAAGATAGTGATGGGAAGATCCTAAGGATCCTTTACCTATTAAGACTCTGATTCTAATATTTAAACTATCCATAATTATCTCTAAATTATAGGGATACACACGAGATTATCCTTAGGGATCAAGATTTAGAATCCTTGCAGGACAATGCTTTGGATGAGACGTCCTTTATATAAACAACCCCTAAGGAACTACGGAGACTTGATTCCTGAAACATAATAGGATACGTAGGCAACTTGGGAAGATACCTAAGCTCAGTCTAAAAAACAACCAAAAAACCATCCCTCGTTCATATTACCCTAGATTAAACGGCCCGGATTTATTCATAGACGAGATCCAGCATCGTCAATTGACGCCAGAAGGAGGTCATTCTATCGGTAATGGATCGAGGTTGTTCGTGATCAAGTTAATGGCAAAAACATGCCAAAAACATAGTCAGATCGGTGGTTGATTTCCGGAAATTGAACCGTTGAAACATGAATTACACCGTTCAGATTGAAGAAGAAAGAGGGCCGAACAAACCCTTCAAATTTTGTGTCGATCGGAGTCCGTTTACATAGCCGATCGTCGCGAGAAAGTTGCTGCAGTATCATAAAAAACGCAGCAGTCACCAAAAACGTAGTCAGATCGGTGGTAGATTGCCGGAAATTGAACCGTTGAAACAAGAATTCCACCATTCAGATTGAAGCTGAAGGAGGGACGAACAAGCACTCCAAATTTCGTGTCGATCGGAGTCCTCTTACATGTCCGATCGTCGCGAGAAAGTTGCTGATGTATCACCAAAAACGCAGTAGTCACCAAAAATGCCGTTAGATCGGTGGTAGATTTCCGGAAATTGAACCATTGAAATGAAAATTCCACCGTTCCGATTGAAGAAGAAGGAGGGACGAACAATTCCTCCAATTTCGTGCCGATCGGAGTCCTTTTACATGTTCGATCGTCGTGAGAAAGTTGTTGTATCACCAAAAACACAGTAGTCACCAAAAACGCAGTAAGATCATAGGCTTATTGCCATAGTGCACCGTTGGAACAAGAATTCCACCGTTCAGATTAAAAAGAAGGAGGGCCGAACAAAACCTCCAAAATTCGTGCCGATCGGAGTCCGTGTACATGTCCGATCGTTGCGAGAAAGTTGCTGCTGTATCACCAAAAACGTAGCAGTCACCAAAAACGCAGTCAGATCGGAGGCTTTTTGTCCAGAGATTTCACCGTTGGAACAAGAATTCCACCGTTCAGATTGAAGAATAAGGAGGGACGAACAAGCCGTCTAAATTTCGTGCCGATCGGAGTCCGTTTAGATGCCTGATCGTCCTCGGAAAGATGCAAAGGACACTCTTTAAAGGGCCGTTTGTTAAATCTGAAATCTGAAATCTGAAATTCGAAGTCTTATTGCATTAAGTAACTGAAAAAATTAAATGCTGAAAATAATATGATTGTTTGATGACCGTGTATATATGAAATATGAAAATGATTTATTTGACATGATTATCCTTAGAAATCAATATAATTAAAAAAAAACACGGCTTCATTATAATTATAATGGTAATTTTTGTCATATATAATTTGGGCAAAGTTTTTTATATTGTTTCTTATAATATTTCATAGTAGATCATAGTATAAAATTTGGTAGATCTATTTCACGTGTATATATATACTAGTGAAACGACTCCGTGCAACGCACGGAGCTTCACGCTTATAAGTTTTAACTTATTTGACGATATTAAATACGAAGAAACGTAGCATGTAACGAACCGTTCAGAACGCAATTTTTAAGCGCAACAATGAAAAATAAAACATTTTACGTCGATCTCCTTTCGGATACCACAACCTACCACACAACTCTACCCTAGTCAACACACTATTTCGTATCTACTACACACATTATCAATCACCCAACCGCACCATATCCCAACATTTTTTAACACTCACCTATCCAATCCTACCTCACCATGCCCTACACCGTATTATCTTACCACACTACCCTATATTACGTACTTTATTCAACCTACCAAACTTTACTTAACTTACGCCACATCATCCAACCATACCATCCTACCCTACCATACATCACCGCATTACATCTCATACCTCGCCTCACCTACACTAGCACACCCTACCGCACTTTACCTCTCTACATACCTACAAACCTTAACCTACCTCCCAACCTACATATTAATTCACTATCCTAGCTAAGTCTATTACACCCTATTTTATCTCATCCCACCCTACCTTACCCTACCCACCACCCCATCCAGCTCTACCCTACATCTCCCTACCCTACCGTGCTCACCACCCATCTTACTATACCCTACCCTTCCCACCACCCCAACCCAACCACCCCAACCACCACCCACCTAACATCACTTTCCTCTTACACACCACCACGTGTTTTATCGATTTTCATTTCTTTCCATCCGATTTCATTCTGGTTAATTTTCATTTTATGAAAAAAAAATTAATTCTACAATGTCAGGCCTTACAAACCAGACGGTTCAAAATAACAAAAAGGGCCGAAACACAAAAAGCAACAAATGAGAGTAGAATAGATGATTTTTTGGTGGTTTATACGGGTGAGGAGCCGGGAGAAAAAAAAGGGAGGGTGCCACGTGGCATACCCTTTCCTTTCTTATTTAGATAGGAAAGGAAAAAAAAAATGTTTTTTTACAAAAAAAAAATTCATTTCAAGAATTTTAATATTTCATGTAATCGTCAAACCAAATATTTTTAAGCATAAAGATCGTGTAGGCAATATGTCGTTGACTTATATCTTGAAAATAGTCATATCGCCGTGTACAAACGATATGTTTTTTTATGAAATGAATTTATTTTAAAAAAATCTATAATATATTTCATGTAAACTTCAACAAAATTGTTTTGGCATGATACAAAGATCGTGTCGCAACAAAGTCGTGGCGCTTATATTTTGAAAATAGTCATACATTTGCTACATATATTCACAAATTAAAAGATGATACGATTGAGTCCTCCAAAATGGAATAATTTAACTCAAACCCTTCCTTCTAAAAAAATTATAAAAAAAAAAAAAACTTTTTTCTGGGGCGCCGTGAACGATTAAATAAAAAAAAAAAAAAAAAAAGGCCGGATTTTGGGCGATGAACGATAAAAAAACGAACAAATAAAAAAACAAGTGCCACACAAAGACACTTTTTCCCTTCTTTATATATATATATATATATATATATATATATATATATATGTATAACTTTTTTTTCTCTATTGTGAAAGTTTTTTTAACAGGTCGGTTGCCCCATATATTTATAATAAGGTGTAACAGCCTTTGTACGTACATGTGTGTATATATATATATATACATATATATATATATATAACCGTGCTTACATAAATAGAGTTCTATAAAGCATAAAGATCACTTTGAAAACTAACACATTTGCTAAATAAATAAATATAACAAAAAGTAGACGTATACATAAAATGAGAAATATGGCACAGCACAGGTGGGAGTGGGAACGTGGAATTTGCGATACTGCAAGCAAGTGGACTTCCTTTTCAGCGTTAAGTAGTGGGGAGACCACTGAAAACTTACATGGTAATAAAATGGAGAAAAATTCAGATGTAACGAACAAATTAAGAGATGTGGAAAAACATTAACAAACATCTTTTAATTAATTATCCCTTAATTTTTTCAGAATAAGTACTTAATGAGTTTAACAAACAGCTCATAAGTCTGCAGGACATATAGTTTAACATGAGCTCTGCAGATCGGGCTCATGGACGAGCTCTCAGGCTCCAAAATCCGAGCTGAGCTCTCAAGCTCTCCAGTATGAGGTATGAGCTCTCTAAACGAGCTCTCTAATTACAAGCTCTCTATCAGTGAGCTCTCTCATAACAAGCCGTCTAGGTACGAGCCCGGCTCGGCATCATATTTTGAGCTCTCTTGAGCGAATCTTTAATAAGACCGAGTTCGGCTCGGCACCATATTTGGAGCTCAATTGAGCGGATCTTTAATAAGACCGAGTTCGGCTCGTCACCATATTTGGAGCTCTATTGAGCGAATCTTATTCGGCCCGGCACCATATTCGGAGCTCTATTGAGTGAATCTTTAATAAGACCGAGTTCGGCCCGGCACCATATTTGGAGCTCTATTGAGCGAATCTTTAATAAGACCGAGTTCGGCTCGGCATCATATTTGGAGCTTTATTGAGCAAATCTTTAATAAGACCGAGCTCGGCTCGGCATAATATTTGGAGCTCTCCCTTGAGCGAATCTTTTATAAGACCGAGCTCGGCTCGGCATCATATTCTACAAGACCGAGCTCGGCTCGGCATCACATTCTATAAGACCGAGTTCGGCTTGGCATCATATTTGGAGCTCTCCTCGAGCAAATCTTCTATAAGACCGAGCTCGGCTCGGCATCCTATTGGGAGCTCACCTTGAGTGAATCTTTTATAAGACCGAGCTCGGCTCGGACCGAGCTCGGCGCGGCATCTCTTCTATAAGACCGAGCTCGGCTCAGAATCATATACGAGCTCTTCAGCTCTTCAAATACGAGCTCTTCAGCTCTTCAGATACGAGCTCTTCATATACGAGCCCGCGAGCACTTCAAGTACGAGCTCTCCATAATGGCGGGACCATTCCACGAAGTTGGCATGCCAACAACCTCTGCAAATTACGCTTCTAAGACAGGTTCCGAACTTTTTAAATTGCTTTGTTTGTTCAGTTTCAATTTTGCTACTCGGTGTTATCACGCTCATGTTATTTCAATAGCAAATCTCTTTTCCATTATACGTGATGGAATTGATCAAATTTGCAAATGACAAACGAATAAAATTCACCGGACGATCAAACTGAGCTTCACAGGTCGAACTCAGCAAAAATTCATTAAGTAGCAGGACGGACAAACTGAGCTTCGCAGGTCGGACTCAGCAAAAATTCATTAACGTGCCAAGCGGGGTCGGACTCAACAAAAATTCATTAAGTCATCGACCGACTTCGCATGTCAAACTCGGAAAAGTTTGCAAATGAAAAATTCATTAAGTCACCGGATGACGATCGAACCGAGCAGGTCGGACTCGGAAAAGTTTGCAAAGGACAAACTTCTTAAATGCAGGATAGACGATCAGAAGTGAGTTGCAGGTCAGACTTAGAATAGTTTGCAAAGGACAAACTTCCTAAGTCTGCAAGATAGACGATCATAACCGAGCTGTAGGTCAGACTCGAAAAGTTTACAAAGGACAAACTTCTTAAGTGTGCAGGACAGACGATCGGAACTGAGTACTGCAGGTCAGACTCAGAAAGTTCGAAAAATTCAAACTTCCCAAGTCTGCAGGACAGATAAATTTGAACTGAAGTCTGCAAGTTAGACTCAGAAAGTTTGAAAAGCACAAACTTCCCAAGTCAGCAGGTCAGATAATGTCGAACTGAGGTCTGCAGGCCAGAATCAGAAAGATTACAAATGACAAACTCATAAAAGTTCGCAGGACAAACTAGCTGAGATCCACATGTCGGACTAAGTCGAATTAAAATAAAATTTGCAACGAACAAACTTAGTAAAGTTCGCAGGATAGACTAGCTGAGCTCCGCAGACCGGACACATTCAAAATTATTAGGTTTGCAGAGTAGAACAACGGAACTCCGCATGAACTAAGCTCTGCAAGTTAGACTCAACAAGTTTGCAATAGTCAAACTTCCTAAGTCTGTAGGACAGACATCGAATTGCAGAGCCCTGCAGGTAAGCTTCGGAGGCAAAAAAACTACACACGCTACTAAGTATCCTTCCAAAAAGCTATAAGTTAATGCATGGCATACTGGGGGGCAAGACACCCCACTGCGGATCAGAGTACTTCAGGTCAGTGCTGAAAATAAAATGAAGGCAAGAAAACTAGCAAAAGTTTACATTAAAACTTGGAAAAAAAAACTTGCAAAAATTTGCATATATTAAAACATTGTACTTTAAAATTTTGGAAGTTTGTCTCCAAAGTTTGCAAGACAAACTCCAAAACTTGATCTCCGCAGGTCGGACTCTGAAGCTTGAGCTCCGTAGGTCGGACTCAAAAAGTTTGCTTAAGTATGCAGGACAGACGTCAACTTTCATAACTTCACAGGTCGGACTCAACAAAGTTTGCAGGTCAAACTTGTCGAATTGACCTCCGCGGATCGGACTCACCAAGTTTGCAGGACAAACTAGCCCGATCGACAGAACAGACAAAAGTATGATCTCCCTAGCTCAGCCTCCGTAAATTTATAGACCAAACTTTCTTAGTTCGCAGATGAACTCAAACCGAGCTCCACAGGTCGGACTCCTCAGAAAGCAAGTCTTCAAGACGGACATAAATTCAGAGCACTAGATGTCAGGCTCAATGTGTTTGCAAAGCTGAGCTCCGCAGGTCGGACTTACTCTAAACAACCAGTCTATAGGTCAGACTCGTGAAAATCCGCATGTCGGATAAATTTTTCGGGCTCCACGTGTCAGGCTCGGTAACTTTGCGAAGTAAACTTTCTTAGTCCTCAAAGGTACCCAAGCTGAGCTACGCAGGTCGGGCTCATAAAAAATACAACGAAGCATAAACGAAATACAAGTTCAAAAACCTAAGAAGCATTAAGGGCCGAGTTCTGGCCAGACTCTGTAGCAGGAGTAAGATTCTCCATAGAAGCATTGGCATGGGGCAGCTCGGTAGGTGCAATTGAAGCAGAAGCAGCAGCCACAGAAGGCGGTAAACATGGAGCCACAGCACGGCGGGAAGAATATTTAGACACAACGTCTACCCCTCCCTAGAACTCCTTCGGACGAGCTTGATATACTACTTTTATATGATTAAATATACGTTATATTATTATGTTTTATCAACGAATTCTATATAAAATATATGAAATTATGGTATAAATAGTATGAAATGTTAATCTTTATAATTTAGAGTAGTTAGTAGTAAAACTTAGTAATAATAGTAAAAAGTTATCATTTTGTACCGATTTTAGTAAATCGGAGTGTCGTGTCGATTTACGTGGGTATTTGTGGTATTTTATTGCGATTTATAAACCGAGACCCCGAGAATCGACATGTTGAAGTATAATTATATCTCGGAAGGATTTAGAGAGTGTCACAAGCTTAAGTGGTCAAGTGGCCAATCAATTTGGTTAAGTGGTAATCGAGAAATGTCTTCGACAAATGAATGGCTCATCAAAACGACGTTATCGAAGAAGAGTCCTTCACGAAAGTTGTAGATTTTCCCGAGAGCTTTCCGATGCCGCTTGAATCATGATTTTTGGAGATCCGAACTCGAGATATGAATTTTAGAAGTTTAATAATTATATATAAATATATATATAATTATCACCGCAGCACATGCGATGTAATCAAGAAGGTGGAGATCATCATTACACCGGCCCGGTCCGGCCTACTACCGGCCCGGTCCGGCCAAGGACTTCACTTCTATATAAAGAGCTCATTTGCAAACGTAGTCGATGTACCAATATATATATATAATATATATATATATATATATCCTCTCCTCTTTGTTTTCTTTTTATTTCGTAGTTTGTAAATAGGCCTTAAGCCAAAAATAATAATCTCGTAGTATCGTTGTAATGCTCGAGAAATTATCGAAGTTCGGTGTTGATGAAGTCGTTGTAATGTCCGGAAGAATACAACTCGATTCAAAGCATTTGTAATCGGGTAACTTTTCTTAAGTATTTATTTTGTTTTTATCTTTTTCGTTGTTATAATGTTTTTAGGCTAACTCTAATAACTAGCCAAAGTTATGTAATCGTTTTATTTCGATCTTTTCGGTAAAGGAATTTCGTCTAATTAAAATTGATTAAAATTGAGTTAATTGAATCTTTTTCTATTCTCGTAACATATTGATAATATTCGGATTGACGTAATTAACCAAGATGAATCGCACCATATAACCTAACGATGAACCGACCGGAGAAGTTAGGATATGAGATAAAAGATAGAAAAACCGGAGGGTAAAATTGGCCGTGCGAAAGCGTGACTACGGAATCCTATTTCCTACCCGGGCGCGATTTGTCTTGGGAAAGATTAATCTTATTAAAATTGTGCTCGAGATCATAATAATGTTAAAATCAACGGTTTAATTGAAACTAACACCGGAAAGTTAAATCGATCCGCCTGACAACCGGAGCCTTTTGAATAACATCGGCCGTCTGACAAACGGAATAACCTCTTTTATCCGGGGTAGATTTGTACTCGGTACCTGTTCAGACTAACCGAGATTAGCATGGGACGGTTGTGGAGATTGAAGCGATGACAATGACATATGACAATTTCATACGCTCGTGTGAGGAGGAATTGTTAACCTCGGGAGTGCACCGTTTCATTTACTCAATTGGACTCGAAATAAAAGGAAAGATCGAGCACATTCCGTTTACCGGAAAAGATCGTATAAATCAATTATATAAACTTTGGCTAGTTCTATAAACTTATCCGTCTAGCTCTATATATTGGTATCTATATATTTATATCTATATATATACTTTGCAATTTATGTACATCTATATATATTTATATATCTATATATATTATATTAGAATAACTTTTAAATTACACATTTCTTTTATGTTGACTGGAATAGTAGTGATCTGTGTTATAAAATTGCGATTTAGATCGAGTTAATAACATCTCTTTGGTGTTTAACCACACTTAGAAGAATTACCAAGTTCCTTGAGGATTCGACACTCTGACTCACCATACTAGCACTACAAGTTTGACCCGATACACCGTCGGTTAAGGATCGGTTTAGCACTACGAAAGGCAGCTGTCAGATTTCTGGCGCCGTTGCCGGGGAACGTCGCTAATTTCTTTTTTTGTGTCTATGGTTACTACTTGTATTAGCTCAAAATTCTCGAGAATAAGTCAACACTTTTCTTATCCCATTTCTATTTTATTTTTCGTTGGTACTTACCTTATAGGTAAGTTACCAATTTTTTCTACTACTATCAATTTCGTGTTATTTTCTATTTTCGTTAGTTGATGACCAGAAGTGGTAAGGCCCCACTCACTCCTTATAAGCCTGACATAAACACTTACGAAAGGCAAGTTAAGAGTAGAGAGTAAACGTGGTCATACTAGTCGGGGAAATCCTGACGAATCATCTTCAAACAAAAATACGAGAATGGCTGAAATCGGTGATGAAACACCTGAACAAGGGCTAGAACATGCTCTAGGGCATGGACAAAACCCCGTTAACCCTAATAATAATAATAATAATAGAAATAATCAGAATCGGAACTAGAATAATCGTAATAACCCACCAAACCCGAGACCTATCTGTGATCAAACCATAAGAAGAAACCAGACTAATAATCCCATACTTTTACCCAATGAAGGAGCAAATAATTTCGAAATTAAATCTCATCTTTTTGGTTTAATTGACGCAAGAGCCCAATTCCTAGGAGAGGATGATGAAGATCCACATCATCATCTCTATCTTTTGAAGAACTCGTGCAATACGGCCAAAAGTCAAGGTGCTCATAAGGAATTAACGAGGATGACTATGTTTCCTTTTTCTTTAAAAGGACGAGCACGAGATTGGTTTATGTCTCTTCCACATCATTCACTTACTAGTTGGGAGGAGATTCAAACCGAATTTCGAAACAATATTTCACTCCCGGACGAAATTTGGAATTAAAAGTCGAGGTTGCTAACTTTAGACAAGGATCCGAAGAAACGCTTGGGAATGCCCGGGAAAGATTTAAAAAATTGTTAAGAGCCCGTCCCGACCATGGTTATTCCTTAGATATGCAAATTCAACTTTTCGTCGTAAATTAAGAAAAGATTCACGTGCGGATGTAGATCATGCATGTGGTGGTTCTTTAATGATGAGTGAAGCTCAAATAGTTTACGATGCTATAGAAAAGATTTCCAAAAATAACGAGAATGTGGGAAACCGGTTCTAGCACCGGAAAAGTAGCTTTTGCGGGAGAATGTACATCTAATACGGAAGTTCTAGCACATTTAGAAAATTTGAGTAGGAAATTTGATGGCCTACGATCAAAGAAAAACCAAAGTTCGAAAATAGTACACCAACCGAATACTCGAATCGGGATAATATGTCAATAGGGAATGAAGAACCAATAGGATATTCAAGAGAGGAGGTGAGTTTTCTTCAAAGAAAGATAGGAATTTGAACAATGCATACTCAAACTCGTTTAATGCTATTAGAAGAGATCACCCTACTTATCGATGGTCCGAAAACCCTAGTAAGCAAGGACAACCGCCATATCCAAATCCCATATAGGAATAATAATCAAGTTTATCAAGAAAACACATCTAATCGAATTTACAATCATTACCTAGATCCTATCCTCAACATACCACTCAAAGTATACCAAGTAACTCAAAGTTCAACTCAACTGCGAAGGAGTTGAAAAATGGGAAAAACTAATGGAAAATATGATGGGTGTAGTATCTACTCAAGCTAAGAATATGGAAACAATGATGACTTCTATTGGTACAGTCACTAAAGATATGAGTACAATGAAAACATCTATGAGTGGACATGATACCAGAATGAGAACTATAGAAGCCTCATTGAGGAATATGGAAGATCATTTGAGTAGGGAAGGTGAACGTAACAACAAGTAGACCACCTGGAGGATTACCAAGCAATACTGAAAGAAACCCAAGAGAGGTAAATGTTGTAGTTCGAGAAGGTAGAAAACTCGTGGTAGTAATGGAGTAGAAAACTTCGGGAATAATGAAGTAGAAAATGATTTAGATGGAAAAAATGATGGAACTAAAGATGAAATTGAATTCACTGATGAGGAAGAAGAAATTATAGAGAATTTCTTGAAAAGAAATAGAAGTTTGGAACCTGAGAATGAAGGTGAGAAATGGGTAAAAATCCCTAGGATTTTGAAAGATCCCATGGATAAAGATTTAAGGAATTTATTCAAGGAACATGTTAGAGTAGAGGATAATGAAAACAAGGATGAAAAACAGGAAGAATCGAAGGAATCGGAGTAGAGATTGATTCGGGGAATGTTTTAAAAGAAAAAACTCAAGATCATGATACTTGGCGATCAAGTAATACTCAAAGGTTTAAGGAGAGAGGAAAAGAGAAAATGACTTTGGGATCAAAGGTTGTAGATTTAGAATCTTTACCTTACCCACCTAAAGATCAAATTAAAAAGATTAAAAGCGATCAAAAGTATGCTCGTTTCCTTGATACTTTTCGTCATATTCATGTTAATATCCCCGTTATCGAAGCTCTAATTAGTATGCCTGCTTATGGAAAGTTTCTGAAAGATATTCTGTCAAACAAGAAAAAATTAGAGGAATATGAGAATATATGCCTAAATGAAGAATGTTCTGCAGTTTTGCAGCATAAGTTACCGCCTAAACTGAAAGATCCTGGAAGTTTTACCATTCCATGTGAGATTGGAGGATTTCTGTTTAAAAAGGTCTTATGTGATCTTGGAGCTAGTATAAATCTCATGTCTTATGAGGATTATAAGAAGCTAGGCATAGGAAAGCTTACTAAAACTGAAATGACTCTGCAAATGGCGATAGATCGATTAAAAATCCTAAAGGAATTATTGAGGACGTATTGGTTAAAGTAGACAAGTTCTATTTTCCAGTAGACTTTGTAGTTATGGAAATGGAAGAAGGATATTCAGCGCCACTTATCTTAGGTCGACCATTTCTAGCTACAGGAAGAACTTTAATAGATGTCCAGAAAGGAGAATTAATTCTGAGAGTCAATGAAGATGAAGTTACTTTCAATATTTTCAAAGCTATGAACCATCCATACAAATCACCAGAATCATGTTCTTTTATAGAAGATATTCATTCTGTCTATGATAATCAGTTAACAACTTTTGAAGACAGATTAGAAGAATGCTTAACTCGTCTATCTATAAGGAAGATGAGAAAGACACCGAAATGAAAGAGATAATTCTTTCTCTAGATAAAGGAAGTTTTACTTTTAAACCATCATGGCATAAGTATTTGGAATTAGAACTAGAAGGACCAGTTCTTAAACCATCACCTGGAAGATCCACCTAAGAATCGGAATTGAAACCGTTACCTTTAAATCGAAATATGCTTTTCTTGAAACTAATAATCTATTACCGGTTATTATTTCATCATCTTTAAGCGAGCAACAAGAAGATCAATTACTTAGAATGTTGAAAAAGCATAAGAAAGCTTTTGGATGGACGATTGCCGATATTCGAGGTATTAGCCCCGAGATTTGCGTTCATAAGATAATTCGAAGGAAGATGCTAAACCTTGTATTCAACCGCAACGCCGCCTCAACCCAAATTTGCGAGTTAATTGTTAAGAAAGAGGTCATTAAGCTATTAGAAATGGGGATAATTTTCCCATATCGATAGTGAATGGGTTAGTCCAACTCAAGTGGTACCAAAGAAAGGAGGTTTCACAGTGAAAGAGAATGAAAGGAATGAATGGATTCCGACTAGAGAGATTACCGGTTATCGAATGTGCATTGATTTTAGAAAACTAAATGATCATACTAAGAAAGATCATCATCCACTTCCATTCATAGTTCAGATGTTGGAACGTTTAAGTGGACATAAGTATTACTGTTTCTTAGATGGTTATTCAAGATATTTACAGATATTCATTGCAGCAGGAGATAGAGAAAAAACTACTTTCACTTGTCCTTATGGAACTTTTGCTTATAAAAGAATGCCGTTTGGTTTATGTAATGCACCGGCTACGTTTCAAAGGTGTATGATGGCTATATTTGCGATATGGTTGAGAAATTCTAGAAATTTTTATGGATGACTTTAGTGTTTACGGAGATTCATTTGATGTTTGTTTGTTACACTTAGAACGAGTGTTACAACGTCGTGAAGATACCAATTTAGTACTAAAGCGGGAAAAATGTCACTTAATGGTATCGAAGGGATTGTTTTAGGTCGAGAATCTCGAAGAAGGTATTGAAGTTGATAAAGCTAAAGTCGAAGTAATTGAAAAATTACCTCCACCAGTTAATTTAAGAACCCTAAGAGGATTTCTCGGACATGCAGGTTTTTATAGAAGGTTCATTGCCGATTTTTCAAAAATAGCAAAGCCTCTAAGTCATTTACTTGAAAAGGAAGTACCTTTTAACTTTGATAGTAAATGTATGGAAGCTTTTCAGACCTTAAAAGCGAGGTTGACTACTGCACCAGTGTTAGTAGCACCAGAGTGGAGTTTGCCGTTTGAGATTATGTGTGATGCGAGTGATTTAGCTGTAGGAGCTGTCTTAGGTCAAAGATATAACAAAATTCTCAAAGCTATTTACTATGCATCCCACACATTAAACGCAGCTCAACTAAATTATGCAACTACAGAAAAAGAATTGTTGGTTGTGATTTTTGCCTTAGATAAGTTTCGATCGTATATTGTTGGTTCTAAGGTAATAATTTATACAGACCATTCAGCCCTGAAGTATTTACTGAGTAAGAAAGATGCTAAACCTCGTCTTCTTAGATGGATTCTCTTACTTCAAGAATTTGACATTGAAATTAAAGATAAAAAAGGAAGTGAGAATGTAGTAGCAGATCATCTAAGTAGAATGGAAAATGAGGAAGAAATAGGAATTGAAATTAAAGATTCATTTCCCGATGAACAATTGTTTAGAATAGATACTCCTTCAACCATGCGTTATTAAAAAATAGAATTCCTTCTAAGGAAATTTCACCTTGGTTTGGAGATATCATTAATTACTTAACTCCGTGACTATATTCCGTCTCATTGGACTTGGCAAAGAAAAAGAAGTTCTTTTATGACTTGAAATTTTATTACCGGGAGGAACCGGACCTTTTCCGTAAATGTTCGGATGGGATAATCGGAAAATGTGTGCACGATAATGAAATTTTAAGTGTTTTATCATTTTGTCATGATCGTGAGGGGGAGGTCATCATGGAGGTTGGAAAACCGCTTTTAAAGTTTTACAATGTGGTTTTTATTGGCCTACACTATATAGAGATGCTTATAAGTATGTTAAATCTTGTGAGTCTTGTCAAAAATGGGGAAATGTATCTAAAAAACATGAAATGCCTATGCAACCTATTTTAGAATGTGAGTTATTTGATGTTTGGGGTATAGATTTCATGGGACCTTTCCCTATATCTTTTGGAAAAAGATTTATTCTTGTAATGGTAGATTATGTTTCGAAATGGGTAGAAGTGAAGCTCTTCCCACTAATGATACCAAAGTTGTCATACGATTCCTTAAAAAGAATATATTTACAGATATGGCATTCCGAGGGCTATCATTAGTGATAGAGGTTCACATTTTTGTAATAGACCATTTACTAAGATAGTTGAAAAATATGGTGTAACGCATAAGTTAGGAACGCCCTATCATCCGCAAACTAGTGGACAGGTAGAGGTGTCGAATAGAGAAATCAAAAGAATCGTGGAAAAAACAGTTGATTCAAATCGTAAAAGCGGGCGAGTAAAATTAGATGATGCATTATGGGCGTACGAAACGCTTTTAAAACACCAATTGGTTGTTCTCCTATAAGTTAGTCTTTGGTAAGTCTTGTCATCTCCCGGTTGAGTTAGAACACCGAGCCTTTTGGGCTATTAGATTTTTGAATTTCGATCCTAAATTTGTCGGTGATCATAGATTGCTTCAATTAACAGAACTAGAAGAATTTCGTCTCGATTCTTATGAAAACGCTCGAATCTACAAGGAACGCACGAAATCTTTCCATGATAAGAGAATCTTTAAACGTGAGTTCCATGTAGGTGATCGAGTGCTTTTGTACAATTCACGTTTAAAGTTGTTTCCAGGTAAGCTTAAGTCAAGATGGACATGTCCATTTAAGGTAACACGGGTTTACAAATCTGGAGTTGTTGAACTAACTGATGGAAATACAACTTTTATAGCCAATGGCCACAGAGTAAAGTTATTTGTGGAGGAGAAGGAATCACACCGAAAGAAGAAATAATGCTACCGATTGATCCCCCGACAAATTGAAAAAGCGAGAGAAACACAAAAGAACGAAAAAGAGAAACCGGAATCACCGAATACCAGGTACTATCTATCTTTACTCTACTTTTCGTATTTTTAATTATGTTTAAACTCTTTTCGTCTTTTACCGGATAGACGTAAAAGAACTGGATGCCTTTTTTAGATAGAATAGGAGTTTTTATTTTACTTTTGAAATTAGGCCTAGATAAAGATGTCGCGTTTGCTATAGAAGCTTTAGTTTTTGAACAAAACAAGAAATTGTTGAGAGAGATCAGATTGAAAGAAGTTTGTAATGGAACATCAAGGAGTGCGATGAAAAGAAGGGCAAAGTTTCTGATGAGATGTAGAATCTGTGGAAAAAGTGAACATGTTGGACGCTGTGGGAAAAACACAACCAAATCCCAGGATGAGTGTTTGAATATTGTTAGGAAGGGAACGATTAGGTGGTTATCCGAAAATCCCGATGGAATTCCGAGAGATAATTCAAATGCCTCGTTTTTAGGAGTTAGGTTGATTGAGCGTTATATCGAACTCGGAAGATTTAGAAATCGAAAAATCAGGAACCCCTTAAGTTTCGAGTCTTTTCTTATGTTTTATTTTATAAAATTTTCGCATAACTTCTGAAAATTTTATAAAATTGGATCTTTATGAAATTTGAGGAGTTTTATAAAAGTTTTATAAAAGTTTTTAATTTAGATTTTATAAGAATTAATATAAATTTTTATAAGCTTTTTAAGTGTTATAAAGATTTTATTAGGTTTTTAAAATTGTTATAAAATTATTTTTAAGGTTTTAACTAAATTTTATAAGTTTTATTAAAAATTTTATCAAAAAATCATAAAAAAAAAAAAAAAAAAAAAAAATCGGAAAAAGTAAAAATTTTGTTCACGGACCGATCCGGCCCTTAATCCGGACCGGTCCGGGGTCTAAAAACATAAAAATACGGGGACCCCTCTTTTCTTCTTCTTCTTCCCTAATTTTCTTCAACAGCCGCACCCCACACACCAAACCCCACCACTCGAAATTTTTATCAATTCTTCCAAAAAATTCACCTCTCACACTACCACTACTTGATTTCTTCCTCTTTTCATCTCTTCTCTTCTACACAAGTTTGGAAAAATCGAAAAGGATAAAAAACAAGCTCTATTTCTTTCCGGCGACTTAACAACTTTTCCGGCCTACTTTTCAACGTTTTCTTCATATTAAGGTATAATTTAGTTTATTTAGTTATCAATTTCGTATTTTTTATAATTTTTTAGATTAATTTCAATTTGTTTTGATTTTTGAGTGTGTTGTGACATTTTTATTTTTTGTTGTTTTTGTTGTTGTTTTTGTTGTTGATTGGCATTACCAATATCGTAGAATGGCTGAGTCGAGTAGGAAAGTCTCTAAAAAGCGAAAATCAAACATTCCTATATCAACTCCTGTCGTAGGCACAGTACTTTTATCACCTGAAGAAGAAGCCGTGAGCTTTGAGAAAACCGCATCACCTGAGGCTAAGAAAGCGTATGATAAAATTTATAGTAAATGTGATGTGTTGGTTGAAAAAGGATTAGACTTGGATGACTTAGGTGATGAAGTTAAGGACATTTTTAGAAAACGACAGTGGTTAGAACTAGCAGCCAGAAGGGAAAGGGAGATAAACACGACTCTAGTAGCTGAATTTTATTCAGTTTTATCTACATTGTCACAAGATCAGCTTACTCAGTCGCAAACTGTACCCCTAAGAGCCAGAAATATTCCTTTTAACCCTGAAGTCATAAATGCAATTCTAGGAGTTGAAGTTTTTCCTGATGAGGAGGATTACGGGGTAGTTTTATAATTTAGATGATCCCGCAAGTTTTGAGCGAGATCGCCCGAGAGCTCGAATGCTTTTGACCCAACATTTGTGTGGGTAGAAAATCGGTTTAACTACGGGAATTGTTTTAGAGGTTTAAGGGCAATTAAAAGATTTATTAGCCATAATCTCTACCCTTCACGTAAACATACTGCTTTTGGAAAGGAAGATGTTTGTATCGCTTGGGCGATGGTAAACGATGTCAGAGTGGATGTTGGTAAGGTCATGTTTAAAAGAATTTTCGAGAGTATTGTCATCGCCAGACCAGGGAGTCATCTGTACTTCCCTTGTTTTATCTCTGATTTATGTCGTAGGGTGGGCGTACCATTCCTACCTAATGACAAGCTATCTCCGGCGGATGCACCGCCAATTTGATTGGACCGAGTTTGACTAGTCTTCCGGATGGTAGTATACGCTCTTTGATTAGAACGTACCGTCAAACTCAACCAACTCCACCAGTCTTCACATCTTCTTCTTTTCCATCTTTTTCTAGTCAGCCTCAACAAACTCCTTTCTCCAACACTATCACCTATGATATGTTTCAATCTTTAGTATCAGACGTTGCACGTGGTCAAGCCAACATGGCTTTATATGCTGAAAGTAGTAGGCGGTGGTGTGATGATATTCGTAGAGGTTTAAGGAGGAACGAGCGGTTGCTTCGTAATCCTACTTTTGATGATCCCGCCTATCCACCTTGTCGGTCGGATCCTTATACCTTACCAGTGGGTAACACCTATTCCACCACCTTCGAGCTTTCATCCATCGTCATATCCTTTTGGGAGCCAATCTAGTGGAACGGTGTATTTTCGACAGTGTTCGAGAGACCGGCGATGTCTAGTTGGGGAGGATTCACTGAGTTTGCACACATCACGACTGGCATGAGTTCGATGGGTCTTGATAGTTCAGTCAGGACCACGACTACAGTTCAGCCACCAGCTTCTCAGTCGTTTCCGAGTTCAAGCTTTCATGTCGATCCTGAGGAAGGCTATGAAGAAGATTGAATTTAATAACTATGTTTGATTAAACATTTTTTTTACTGCACATTTCATTTTATTCGACGTTTGTCATTTAGATATTGGTTTGTTTTCATTTTCGTTTAGTTTGATTTTATAGTCGTTTTATCGAAATTTGGTTTGCATTTTAAATCGTTTTAGTTTTTATAAAAACTATAAAAAACCCAAAAATAATTTTTGTATTATTACTACGTCATTTTACAAAAATATAATGTGTCGTTTTATCCGTTCGTATCAAGTTAAATTAAGCTTATGAAGTATCTTCAAAGAGGTAGTAATAGGCACGTGAAGTAAAAAAACCAAAACACAATTTGACTTTCACCTCGTCCTCGGTAAAAGCGAGGATGAGGCCGGACCGGTCCGGCCTAGACTCGGCCCGAGCCGTGAAGAAAAAAAGGGTGAGTCATTTTTAGAGTCCGTCTAATGCATCCACGTATGTATAATTTTCTATCTATTAAAGGAAGAGGTAAGCCATGAAGTAAACCTTACCATATCATTCACTTGTCTTTCTTTTACTTTCAACTCTACGTTTTTAAATTTTCATCTAGTTTTAAAATGTCGAACCACTCCTCACCGTCGGTTAATTCATACGAGCCAAACACCCCGGATCTTCCGGAATCTCAAGCTTCTAACGAGAATATCATTTTACACCATCGTTTTGCGAATTCTCCAATCCAGTTGGAGAAAGGTTTAAATGTCGATAAGATTGATCAATGGGGAAAAACTATTATTCGAAGTTTTGGTTGGAAAAAATTTGTCAGTACGCCGAGAGGAAGGATAAATGTCTCGATAGTTCGAGAATTTTATTCTGCCCTCATGACGACGTCCATGATCGATATCACTCAAATTGTTTCGGTAAGAGAGAGTATTTGTTCCCTTCTCTTCTTCTATTATCAACCAAATTTTTGCAATTCCACCGGTTTCAATGCGGCATTTTGAGATAACATGGGGCTTACAAAATCCACACAATCATTTGAACGAGTCCATGAGTCTTTCCAATGTCGTTTCCACTTTTCGACACAAATCACGAAATGTCTACACGTGCTTTACTTCCACACCTAAAGGCGTGGAAACATTTCATTAATTCTAGGGTGTATCCTACTTGGGATTTCGGGAGCCTTAGTGATAATGAAATGCTTCTGTTGTATGCTTTGACAGTTGGTGTATTTGTCGATTGGGGAATTTTGATTCAAAGGACGGTGTTGGAGTTTGCAATCACGAGAGGTAGTAGGGGGAAACCTATGCCTAATTCTTGGTTGATTTCGCGCCTGTGTACTCAGATGAGTGGAGTGGGAGAGCTGGAGACGGATGAGATTTTTCCGTCTAGAGATAGTCGAGTTGGATTATTGCCGGTTGATACACCGGGTTGTTCGTCTACGATCTAGATAGTTTGTTGGTGGTTTGTTGATGATGTTTAAGTTTTAATAAGTTAAATTAAGTTAAGTTTGAAGTTTTTTTTTAGTTAGTTAAGTTTATGTTTTTTTTAAGTTTGTAATAATCTATCTTGTTTAATATATATATGTCTCGGTTTTTTTTTAAGTTTGTTTGTTATTTAATGATATAATTAGTATACGCTAAAATTAAAATCGGAATAATAACGATAATAGATAATTTTAATTTTATTTTCCAACCTACTTATTTAATACTCATTGAACATCGGGACGATGCCACTTCGTAAGTGGGGAGTAAGAGTTAGGTTAGAAAATTCATTAAAATTTTCGAAAATAGTTATAAATTATAAAATTATCAAAAATTTTTATTACTTATTTTTAATTTTTTAGTAGTTAATATATATTATGAAAAAAAAATGATATAATTTGGAAGAATAAGTTTTTAACTAAGTAAAGTATATTAGATATATTATAATCATATTTTATGTCTAATTTAGATTTTAATAAGATTTTAAGTTTATATAATTGAGTAATTAATATTAGATATTGTTTTTATGAAATTATATAAGTATGTTGATAATTATAAGTAAAATTTTTAGAATAATTTTTTCAATATGAATTATGAGTTTGGAATTGGACTAGGAATGTCGATTTTTGGCACCACAAAAATATAACTATAGCCAAATAGCCTACCTAAATTTCCAATTTTTGTTCTTATATCGCCTTGATTAGAGTGATCAAGACCTCACTCGAAATTGTCAATTGTGATTAAATAACCAAGCTTTAGCTAATTTTGGTCTACATTTCCTTGAAAATACCGCAAGTTTGTACGTACTTATAAAAAGAGATGAAGACATAAAAGCTAAGTTTTGGTATATCTTTGAGATTGGAAAAATTAGATAAGTATTAGTACATTCGATCTTACCTCATGACACTTGCAAGATAGTCGATTTTGGTAATAAGCTCGGATATATTAATATTCTAAATTAAGAACGAAGCACCATATTTACACGAATTAATCAAATACCAGGTATCTTCCTTATCCGTGATCGACAAAAAAAAATTAATTAAGAACATATCGGTTGTAGCTACCAATGATTTGAGTGAGTAGGGTATTATCACGAAATGTCCTATATCACTATGAGGTTAAAGCTCCCGATTGCACGATGATAGACGTCCAGCTAGGGTATTATCTTGAAATGTCCTATTGCTGGGAGTGATGGCACCGAATGAAAAAAAAAAGTCGAATCATAAGATCTCAAGAATGATTACAAGTTTAAGGAAACCGGACTTGTAATTTTCGATCAGAAAGAGTAGTACTCCGATCAATCTTGATGAAGCAATGCTTGTAAGTTTGATTTTCTACACACACTCACGCTTTTAGTTCTTAATCTAGAAGAAAAAAAAAAAAAAAGAGATGCTATTAATCGATGATTATCGATGATTTTTTTGATCAAGAATATGAAGATGTAGGTACGTACGACTTGCCTCTTTTTCTTTTTGATTTCCTTTTTTCCGATTAGCCAACATCTTGAGCCTAAACTCTATAAGCCATTTTTGTCGACTACCTGACCAAGTTTCCGATTCCAGGATTTCATAATAGTTGCGATTAAAAATAATTCTAATATTTTATTTATACTTATTAAGTATTACATGTACAATTTCATCTAAATAATATTTAATGTTTAAGTTATTTAAGTTATATACACTTTTACGTCTTCTTACGATTTTAAATTAGAATAAATAATATATTTATAATATTGACAATATAAATTACATTAAAAATTATAATCGATCAATTATATTATCTTTTATTACCGCTTATTTTTGCTCGAGGACGATCAAAAGCTAAGTGGGGAGTAGTTGATATACTACTTTTATATGATTAAATATACGTTATATTATTATGTTTTATCAACGAATTCTATATAAAATATATGAAATTATGGTATAAATAGTATGAAATGTTAATCTTTATAATTTAGAGTAGTTAGTAGTAAAACTTAGTAATAATAGTAAAAAGTTATCATTTTGTACCGATTTTAGTAAATCGGAGTGTCGTGTCGATTTACGTGGGTATTTGTGGTATTTTATTGCGATTTATAAACCGAGACCCCGAGAATCGACATGTTGAAGTATAATTATATCTACGGAAGGATTTAGAGAGTGTCACAAGCTTAAGTGGTCAAGTGGCCAATCAATTTGGTTAAGTGGTAATCGAGAAATGTCTTCGACAAATGAATGGCTCATCAAAACGACGTTATCTGAAGAAGAGTCCTTCACGAAAGTTGTAGATTTTCCCGAGAGCTTTCCGATGCCGCTTGAATCATGATTTTTGGAGATCCAGAACTCGAGATATGAATTTTAGAAGTTTAATAATTATATATAAATATATATATAATTATCACCGCACATGCTGATGTAATCAAGAAGGTGGAGATCATCATTACACCGGCCCGGTCCGGCCTACTACCGGCCCGGTCCGGCCAAGACTTCACTTCTATATAAAGAGCTCATTTGCAAACATTTGCAAACGTAGTCGATGTACCAATATATATACATATATGCATATATATATATCTTCTCCTCTTTGTTTTCTTTTTATTTCGTAGTTTGTAAATAGGCCTTAAGCCAAAAATAATAATCTCGTAGTATCGTTGTAATGCTCGAGAAATTATCAGAAGTTCGGTGTTGATGAAGTCGTTGTAATGTCCGGAAGAATACAACTCTGATTCAGCATTTGTAATCGGGTAACTTTTCTTAAGTATTTATGTTTGTTTTTATCTTTTTCGTTGTTATAATGTTTTTAGGCTAACTCTAATAACTAGCCAAAGTTATGTAATCGTTTTATTTCGATCTTTTCGGTAAAGGAATGCTGTCTAATTTAAAATTGATTAAAATTGAGTTAATTGAATCTTTTTCTATTCGTAACATATTGATAATATTCGGATTGACGTAATTAACCAAGATGAATCGCACCATATAACCTAACGATGAACTGACCAGAGAAGTTAGGATATGAGATAAAAGATAGAAAAACCGGAGGGTAAAATTGGCCGTGCGAAAGCGTGACTACGGAATCCTATTTCCTACCCGGGGGCAGATTTGTCTTGGGAAAGATTAATCTTATTAAAATTGTGCTCGAGATCATAATAATGTTAAAATCAACGGTTTAATTGAAACTAACACCGGAAAGTTAAAACGATCCGCCTGACAACCGGAGCCTTTTGAATAACATCGGCCGTCTGACAAACGGAATAACCTCTTTTATCCGGGGTAGATTTGTACTCGGTACCTGTTCAGACTAACTGAGATTAGCATGGGACAGTTGTGGAGATTGAACTGATGACAATGACATATGACAATTTCATACGCTCGTGTGAGGAGGAATTGTTAACCTCAGGAGTGCACCGTTTCATTTACTCAATTGGACTTAATATGTAAGGAAAGATCGAGCACATTCCGTCTACCGAAAAGATCGTATAAATCAATTATATAAACTTGGCTAGTTCTATAAACTTATCCGTCTAGCTCTATATATTGGTATCTATATATTTATATCTATATATATATTTTGCAATTTATGTACATCTATATATATTTATATATCTATATATATTATATTAGAATAACTTTTAAATTACGCATTTATTTTATGTTGACTAGAATAGTAGTGATCCGTGTTATAAAATTGCGATTTAGATCGAGTTAATAATGCTCTTTGGTGTTTAACCACACTTAGAAGAATTACCAAGTTCCCCGAGGATTCGACACTCGACTCACCATACTAGCACTACAAGTTTGACCCGACACGTCGGTTAAGGATCGGTTTAGCACTACGAATGTCAAGGCGATCCACTTTCACCCTTTCTTTTTATTATTTCCGTGGAGGATCTTACAGCTCTTATCAATCCGGAAATGCAAAATGGCAGTATAAAAGGTATCAATTTTGGGGTGGAGGGGAGATCTAGGTATTCCATCTTTTCTTTGCTTATGATAGTCCACTATTCTTCTGGGCGACTGTAGAAGGGGCCAAATGGTCAAGTCCATTCTATCTCGGTATGAGAATTTATATGGCTAGATGATTAATATGCATAAGTCCGGTTTATACTTTGGTATGTATATTATTACGTCAAACAAGGACGATGTGTTGCAGATCTCGGGGGTCCTATTGGGAGAGGGGAGTGGTAGATATTTGGGTTTTCCTTTTATGATTTGACGATGCAAGCGGCATGTTTTTGCATATCTGGTTAATAGGGTTCGTAAGAAGTTAGCATGTGGAAGGAGAAATTCTTATCGCCGGACGAGAGAGAGGTGCTTATCAAGGGTGTTGTATATGTCATTCCGACCTATGTCATGCAATGCTCTCGGATCCCTACTACTCTTATTGATATAATATATAGGCTTATACTTGATTTCTTCTGGGGTAGTACGGAGGATAGTAGAAAGATACATTGGAAGAGGTGGGACCAGTTTACCATGCCCAAGGATCTTGAGGGCCTTGGTTTTCGCAACCTTAACTGCTTTAATTTATCGCTTCTTTCTAAAAAGGCATGGCGTGTGCTGAGGTTTCCTATGTGAACCTGGTAAGTAGGGTTCTGTGAGCGAAATACTTCGATGGAGGGAATATTCTTGATGCGATAGTTGGGCCTAGTCCTTCTTTTGTATGGCATAACCTCTTGAAGGGTAAGGATCTCCTGATGCGAGGGTTAAGTTGGCGAGTAAAGTATGGCTTCTCATTAATGTTTATTTAGATACTTGGATACATTTCCCTTCTTCACTCTGAGTGTCTTCTTCTATGCTTCCTTTAGATACGATGGTGGAGGCCTTGTTAGATGCTAACACATGAATGTGGGACGGTGACATGGTGCAAACTCCTTTTATCCCCATGAGGATTAGGCCATTATGAGTATCCCTTTATTCACGGGGGTCATCGTGATGATATCATATGGCATTTTGATAAGAGGGGCAATATTTTGTTCGGTCTGGGTAGGTTGGCCACTCGTGTTACACCATGCGGAGTTGCACATAGATCGCCCATCATCATTCACTGTTCATGATCGTCAATGAAGGTGAGTTTGGAATTTATTTGGTCGGCCGAGAGTACAACATATTCTTAGGCAGGGTATTCGTAGCTGTCTTTCTATATGAACTTCTTTGCGGAGGTGTGGTGTAGGGCTGGTTTTATGCTCTCTTTGCAGATGTGTGGTGTAATGATGAAAATGAGTACAACACTTATAAGAAGTTTTCATCATATGACATGTATTATAACATTCTAACTCTATGCTTTTTCACTATACACATTCTTACCATGTGAAAGATAAGTAAACATGAAAGGTTTTAATAGATGTCATTTGTTAGAACATTCACACATTCCCACTATGTTTAGGATAGTAAATTTACAAGGTTTTGATAAATGTCATTTGATACAACATTCATATAAATATAACATTTTAAAACAAAAATTATACTTTTTACATTGAGAATTATTTCTATTAACTGTATATAGAAATTATTTATTTAATTCTTTTGTATTTGACACATTTACCGCATGTGTAAATAGCACTCAACACTTTCATCAATTGTATATATTTTGGTGATACTCTCACAATTAACACTCATGCCTAGAATGTTCTATTGTGTAGTATATAAATAGTTGTACCATTCATTCTGCAAGTGTGAATATCAATACACAAAAATATCTTCCTAAATCTACTTTTCCGTCATGGCATCGGAGGCACATATTCCTTTTTTGCATTCAATCTCCTAAAATCTTTTCCTCCCCCTAAAATTTCTCGCCGGAAATTGGCTCCTGGCCCGAAATAATTCTTCCCCGATCTGCTGCTCATCTTCTTCCTCTCTTTTCTCCGCTCACCTTTCTTTGCCGACGTCCATGGCTTCTCAAACTACTACTGCTTTTGTCTTGGCTCACCAGGCATTCCAACCTACGGCCGGTCTCCTCCTTCGTCCGGCGAACTCGGCTTGGCAGCCTTCTTCATCACATCATCAGTCTTATTCGGCCCCCTAGCAATCGTGCTCCGAGCCATCACTCCAATTTGACCACCTCAGGCTCGTTGAACCCAGATCGACCCATAAAGCCCTACCTCGGTAAGTGCCAACTATGTCCTATTCAAGGTCATTTGGCTAAATTTTGTCCAATGTTTCAAGTTCGGCCTTTATCTCGCTCACCTCCACGCCATAAAGATCATCTCAAAACCCCTTCCTCATGCTCGACACATCCTTAACCGGCTACTCTTCCATGGTTACTTGATAGTGGTGCCACCCACTATGTGACCCCAAACTTACAGAACCTGTCACTCCTCACGCCTTATTCAGGGACCGATGATATCACGGTTGGTGATGGTACCGGCTTGCCCATTACTCACACTGGTTCAACTTCTCTCCCTCTCTCATTATCTATGTCTTTTAAAATACATGATTTCTTACGTGTTCCTAGCATGTCTCGTAATCTATTGTCTATTTCCAAATTACGTTAGTCAAAGAATATTTTTGTTGAATTCGTACCCTCTGAATTTATTGTGAAAGATCTTTAGATGAACAACATCTTGCTTCGTGGTCCGGTTAGAAGCGGTCTTTATGAGTGGCCTTGTCAACCTGTCCTTGCATTCGTTTTCAATAAAACCACCACTGAGGTGTGGCATCATCGATTAGGTCACCCAACTAGTCACATTTTGAATAAATTCCTTGAACTTATAACTTTGATACTATTTCTTTTGTTTTACTTCATTGTTCTGTGTGTGTATAAAACAAAAGTCATAAATTACCATTTCATGCTTCTACTTTAACCTCATCCCGTCCCTTAAAATTTTGTTTTCCGATGTCTGGACTTTGCCCATTATTTCTCGTGATGGATTTAAATACTATCTTATTCTGGTTGATCATTTTACTCGATGTGTGTGGTTTTCTCCCATTGACCATAAATCTGATGTGGCTGCCTATTTTATTCGTGTTCGCTCTATCATTGAAAAATATTTTGAACACCCTATTAAAATGTTGTACTGTGATAATTGTGGTGAGTTCATCTCATTGCGTGACTACCTTGATTCCAATGGAACTTCCTTCCTAACTACACCTCCCCTGAACATAATGGCCTCTCTGAACGCCACCACATGCATAATATTAAAACATGCCTTGATTTGCTTTCCCATGCATTCCTTCCACCCACCTTTTGGCCCTATGCGTTTTCCACTACTGTTTACTTTATTAACAACATGCTTACACCAAATCTCAATATTCAATCTCCTTATAAAGCCATCTTCCGCACTGTGCCTAACTATCAAAAATTGCACCCTGTGGGTGCCTATGTTATCCCTGGCTATGTCCCTACACTGATAACAAACTCCAACCTCGCTCCAAACCCTATGTCTTTCTAGGTTATGCCCTCAATCAACAAGCTTACTACTGTTTTGATCCAAGTGACTCCCGCCTCTATGTCTCCGGTCATGTGAATTTCGTGAAATCTGTGTTTCCCCTCACCTCCCCCTTCATTCTCCCCCACGCCCATTTCTCCTCCTCACTCGGATTGGATTCCTCCCCTACCTCATGTTCCCTCAGTTCCCTCTTCCACCCCTCCCTACCCTCCTCACCGTCCCCTTTTTCACCGTCCCATCTTCCACTGTCCCCTCCCTCACCACCTTCTCCTCCTCCGCCTTTATCACGGATTTTATCTAACAAAGCAAGCAAGTAATAAAATTTATAAATCCGGTATTCCCCAAGTGTAGGGATCATAGTATAGCGATTAATACCGGAGTCGGTCACAGGGAATCGGGGTATCTAGTTCATTAATTCTCCTAAGGTTGATACAATTATTCCTAAACCAACTAAAACGGAAAATAAACTCGGACGAGAGGATTGTCGGTCCAAAGCCAGGAAAATATCGTTGCGAACAAAAGCAAATAAAATAAAACTACAACTAAGAAAACAATAAAACTAACTCATGGTGAAGCAAATCAACATAGAACAAACATGATCCACCATCCCGCAACCCTTAATTCTTCCCTAGATTATCTTATGATGATTCAATCAAAGTTGTGGTTCACCTAATCAAAGGTATGAATTCCTACTTCCGTAAGTAATCCGTCTATCAATCTCATCATCTTCCGATCTATAGAGATTAACGCTCTCAAAACAAGGTGCAAGATTTATTAGATCCAACAACCTAGAGATCTAACCTATCAACTTCCGTTATGTCAAGGTTAAAAGTCTAATCTTTCCTATGGTGATCTAAGGTTTACACCGATTTCCATCATACGGTAAACATCAAATAGCAATACATCTTCCGATATCGATTGCATAAACAAATAAACAAAGGAAAGAAACAAACTTTAAATTAAACTCACAAAATTATCCAAGAGAGAAATCAAAAACGCTGCTGAAAGAGTTTCCCATGGCTGCTCCAAGTTCACAGCTTCAGGACAGCACCATGAATGGAACAAGAATAGAAAACGAAAATAAAAACCTAACTAATCCGCAACCCCAGCCTCCCCAAAGGGGGCTGGGGCCGCCTAGGGTTTTTCTCTAATGAGTATGTATCAATAAGAGTCAATAATGTGAGTTTTAGGGTTGAAATCGCGCTGCTATTTATAGAAAAGTAAGGCGGCTGCTGCTTAAGTCGGCCGTGGACGCCCGTCCAGACCTTACGGACGCCGCCCGTTTGCTTTGGACTGCTCCAGACGCTCGTCCACTCAGCGTCCAAACTCTCTGGTATCAAATTTCCTCTCCTGGACGCCGGTCCACTTATTTGGACGCCGGTCCACTCTGGACGGGACTTGGACGCCCGTTCAGACTCTTTTTCTTCCAAATTCATCTTGATCTTCATTCCAACTTCGTCTCTATCTCTTCCCTTCCATGCAAATCATCACTCGAACATCTTTTAAGCTCCTTTCACCTCATGCAAGCGTACCTACATCACGATAAAAACATGCAAAATGTAACATCTTACATCCAAAGATATTTATCCAATAAAATCACATAATTAGCTCGATTTTGCACTTTAATACTTCTAAAACTCATTTGCTCAATATTTCAATATAAAGCTCGATTTCTATGAAAAACATCCACATATGGGGAAAATTGATATAAAATATATCCTTATAAAACGTATAAAATCACCCTTAACAACTCCCCCACACTTAAACCTTGCTCGTCCCGAGCAAGACAAAACAAAATCAAGACTCGAGACATATAAACATTTATGCAACCATAAAGCATATTCAATAGTTTAGAGGTTCACCCAAGTGTGTGTGCATAGCCATAACAAATTTCCACTAAATCCACACTTGAAATTGATTCAAGCAAAACTAGCCAACATCCCATTTAGATCAGAAATAAAAACGATTATAACATGCACCTCACAAAACATACATATTCCGAAAAATAATAAGGAGTATTTAAAATATTTCCGACAAACTTAGAGGATAATCCCTACAACATATCTTTCAGTTTATACCGGGGATAGTTAGAAGATAACTAAGGTTTCCAACCATCTTTTGACAATACTATTTGCTAATTTTTCTTAAAGTTCTCTTAATTACACACGTATAGCATATGCCCTCATTCCCAGCAATAGGACGTTTCGTGATAACACCCTAGCTGGACTACTATCATCAGGCAGTCGGGAGCTATTAACCTCATAGTGGTATAGGACATTTCGTGATAATGCCCTACTGCACTCAAATCATTGGCAGCTACTTCCGACATATACATATTTTATTCATACAATTCCTCTTAGAGTGGTATACAAACCTTAAATTATATCCTTTCTATCACATTCAAACCTTCAGATATTCACAGTATGTCATACTTTAATTCTAAACACAAACTATTAAAATTTTCAAAATTGGTATGTAAGCAAAGAATCATGCGATAATCATCAAAAATATCTAATCAAATGGGCATAGCTCTAAAATATAGCTCATCATTTACTATGGCACGTGAAAAATAGTGTTGGGTGAAACATCAAAATTTACTAAATATGCAAAATAATGCACCAATGATATAAAAACTCAAATAAAGATATGCCTTTGCTCACTTGGGACAAAACAGCAATTTTTTTTTAAAATTTAGCACTTTTTCATAGAAATACAATAGTATGGCAACTGAATGTAGATACATAAAACCATTTCCCTCCCCCACACTTAAATTACAACATGTCCTCATGCAAAAACTTGTCACGGATTTTATTAACACAAAACAAACAAGTAATAATCCGGTTAACCTCAAGTATAAGGATCGTAGTAATAGTGGTTAATGCCGGGTCGATCTTACGGGGAACTAAACAATTGTGATTCTAGTTTTTGTCTAACCTAAACTATGTCACGAAACTAATCTAAAAACGAATAAAACAAAACAAAATAGAAAATAAGACTAGACAGAGGATATAGTCCAAAGCTAGGAAGAATACGGGTTGCGAACCTTTAACTAACTAATCTAAGATGCAAATAAAAGTAAACTAACTAAACAAATTCAAGTTTTAAGGATTTAAATCAAGTGTATAACGAACAAACGAGGATTGATCCACCTATCCAACAAGCATTGATTTCCTATCTCGATTATATTGTGGTTTTTATCTAGGTTGTGATTCACCTTATCTAAATATGAACCCTAATTCCTTAGAAAGTTCATCTATTAATCTATTATCTTCCAATGCAAGATTAACGCGTTTTCTAACCAAAGGTGCAAACTTTACGTTTATAATCTAGCAATTAAACCTATTAACTTCCGTTATGATAGATTCAAATTACTATTCTTATTCATGGTGATCTAAGGTTTATTAAGATTTCCATCAACAATAAACAATCAACACATGCATATCTTCCGATGTAAAAGCAATTAAACATATTAAACATGAATAAGGAAACATCCTTTAATAAAAACTCACAGTATAATCGATGAAAACGAAATCAATAATTGTTGGATGGCTTCACAATACTCGTTTGATGAAGCTTTTAGCTTCTGAACATCCTCAGCAACTCAAATTTGCAGAAACAGTGCATAAAAAGGTAACTAATTTAACCTAAATCTAAAGTGCATAAAAACTGGAATAAAAAGGAGAAAAACGCAGCCTAAAGCCGCCCCTAGGTTTAGGGTTTTGAATAATGTGTATATGGTATCTTTAGGGTTGAGAAACAGCCGCCTATATATAGATTTCTAAGTCGGTTCAGCAAAGTCGGCTACCGGACGCCCGTCTGGATCCTTGAACGCCCGTCCACTCTTCAAATAATCTTCGAATCGGGCCGAGTCATGATCAGACGCTCGTCCATCCGGCGTCCACTCCCGCGTCCAAACTTCCCGAATCAACTTCCCATCCCCGGACGCTCGTTCACTTCATCGACGCCCGTCCACCGGACGGAACCCGGACGCCGAGTTTGATATAATCGAATTCGATTTTTTTGATCTTTATCTCTTTTATCATCAATTAGCTCGAACTTAATCAACTTTTGATCATCTTTTGAGCCTCAAACATGTATCTATAACACATAAAAACATCGAAAAATGTAATAATGCTCAAATAATCATAAAATCACAATTAAAGCACCAAAATCAACCTATTTTGCGATTAACTCATTTAAAATATCATTTGCTCAATATTTCCATTAAACAATCGTTTCTTATGCAAATTCATAAAAATACGGGGGAAAATACCATAGAATATAACGTTATAAATCGTATAAATTCACCCTTAACAACTCCCCCACACTTAGCTTTTGCTCGTCCCGAGCAAAACAAGACAAGATAAAGGCTCGAGAAAAGAACGAGACATCTAAACATATATAACACATATCCAATAAATCGAAGTTCACCAAAGTGTGTGTGCATAGCCATAGAAAACTTCCACTAAATCCAAACTCGAGAAAATCAAAGCAAAATTAGCTAATACCCCCTCGTAGACTAGCAATAAATAACACTCATAAGATGTACCCTACAAACGTAAAATATCCCGAAAAGAATGATCGAATATATCTAGGGCCTTTCTGAAATACTCAGAGGATAATCCCTACAACATATCCGTCGGTTTCTCTTTTGGGGATAAGATAGACGATAACTCGTCTCTCATTCATTTCATAACAATTCTTATATAAGTTGATTCAACTATTTCCACTTTTAAACGCACATCGAATGAAATTTGTTGCCTGTCATAGCGAGAATAGGATATTCGAGATATACCCTACCTTACTCCAATCATCGACGGCTTTTTCCGATCGTCGTGAGCTTTTGGTCATTATAGTGGTATAGGACATACGTGGTATACCCTATCGCACTCAAATCATCGACCAGCTTCCGACACACCCAATTACTTCATTTAAACTCAACTTTTTCATTTGACATTAAGTTACGTGTCACTTATCACATTCAAACCTTAGATATTCACAGTATGACATACTTCGGATCTAAATACAAACTATCATAAATCTCAAGATATATACGTAGCACTAAGCACATGACTTATAAGAAAATCAGAAATCACTCGTCCAAAAGGGGTATAACTTTATAAATTAGCTCATCATTTACTATGGCTCGTGAAAAATAGATCAGGTGAAACAACTAACTTACTAAACATATGATATATAGCTTGGATGACTATAAAAATAACGAACAAAGAATATGCATTTGCTCACTCGGGACAAAACAAAAACAAAAATGTCGGAAAATTTTGAAAATTCTAGCTCATAGAAACACATTGATATAAGCAAATGTGTAGATACACGTCATTCATTCCCCTCCCTCACACTTAAAGATCAACATGTCCTCATGTTGTGCAGAATTAAAGAAAAGATAAAAGACTTAGCTGATGTCAAGCGTTACTCGAATGTCGGTCAGGCCGGAGCCTATATAGTGACACTTAGAACTCGTAACCAGACAATGTAGCTCGACAAAACCGCTAAAAAGATACCTGCACGACTTGACAAACACGGAAACATCTCGGGGAAAACGGGGGATTATACCAGAATGAAAAGAGATATAAAAAATGAAGATAAATCAAAAGAAAAAGCATCCAATACATCCAAAAGTATAAACAAAATAGAAATGAAAGTACGGGTGCCTTATGGCTTACATGATCCATCGGAAAAAGTAACAGTAGCAACATCAAAATTACACGAATCATATAAGTAAAAATGTCAATAATACAAAACCACAAAATCTAGAATCAAACAAATAAGATCAAGGTTGGCTCGGCGCCGCGAATCATCGGCCGGAGGATCGGAGGAGGGTCCGAGAAGGTGGTGCCGTAGTCCTCTCGCCGAGTCAGTCGCTCCTCATCCGAAGACTCGGACTCGTGTAGAACATCCGCGATGGCTGCTCAATCTCATCAAAAAAGATATAATCAATGGAGCTCGGATTGAAGGTTCGTCGTCCCTCGGCCGCCGGCCCTCACATATACATTGAAGAATCGACAAAATGTTGTTCTGCGTATCCCGAATATCACCCATCCATTCCCGGAAACTATTTGCCATGCTGAACCGCATCCTGACTGCGGGAGATAAAGTAGGAAGGGAGGATGCACGAGGCGGTGCCGAAGATGAACCAGGCTCCTGAGGTGCCTCCGTCTCAGACTGTCCCGAAGACTTACCCTTTTCCCTTTGTAAAGGCCTCGGGTTCTTCGGCTTATGATCGGCTCCAAACTCAGGCACACCGGCATCGATACACAAGCGTGGATCGGGTGAGGGACGATCAAGCTCCGCGTGTAAACCTCTCGGTTAATAGATATCTCGTCATACAATGCTTGTCCCACATCCACATTCGGGCCAAATGTCAACGCATACAAGCATGCCGAGGTCACCAATATGAATTTGTGTCAAGTTGTTCTTAGGCAACAACCGACTCTGAATAAATCGACACTGGACCTTCCAGTCCTCCGTCCAGGTCGTGGTAACCAACTCCTTCCGGTCTCCTCCCGGTCTCAATGTCTAGGCCACATCCGGGCAAACTCGCAACCTCAACTCCTCCAAAGGATCCTGCCCCAAACTCTGTCTATGAACAATCTCCTCCTTGTAATCCCGACCCTCAAAAGCCGCTAAGTTGTATTTTTGATTAATCACCTCTGGTGTAAATGGAACTTCCACCCCTCGAACCACAACTACCTTCGTCCCCAAGTCGGTTTCCGAGCAATTAGCATAAAATTCCCGAACTAGGGAGCCATTTACCGGGGTAGGTGGGATTGTCATCAAGGCATCCCATTTCCGATCCTTAAGCAACTTAACGAAATCCGGATCGACTTTTGCCTCCAATGTCGCCCTCTCAATCAACATTGTCCTCGAGAAATAATGTTTAGTATAAACATCATGGGCTCTAGGGTTCACGAATCTACGAGGCAACGGCATAGGAGCTACGGTTTTAGATTTCTTTCTAGTTTGGGTAGCCCTAGGTACAACCGGTTCCCCTTCCCGGGTAGCATCTACAGTGTCCTCAGCCCTAGACGATCCTCCACCTCGGGGAACTCTATGCATCCGTTAGCACCGGATCATTCGGGATTGTGTATGGACGTCCTAGAGCTGCCTGTAACTCCTCAGTAGTAAAGTCTCCACCTCCCGAACAACGGGGAACAATGAGAACATAGGTGACCGTCTTGACGCGGGTACTAATGTCAAAATCTACGTGCAAAACGATGGTTCCTCCCGGTCCGTCATCTACAGTAATGAGTGGAATCCTCCTAAGAAAAGGTAACTCCTCTGGCTGAACACCGAAATCCATATCTAGAAAGCACAACTAACTGACAGATAAAAACAAAAACTTAATAAGGCTAAAATTGAATAAACTAAACTTAAATACTAACACTACCAAAGCATAAAACAAAAACAACTAAAAGAACGATATCTAGGTTGCCCCCTAGTGGCGCTTTTGGTTAATGTCGTTAGCTCGACACCGTTTAAAGCTCAGCCTGGATCAGGCCATTTGACTTTTCTGCCAGCCACTACCTCGTGTAAGCTCTGATTAGTAGTGTGGCTGCAGAAACAACATCTCACACATGGGGTAAGATCTTTGATGGCTTTCCAAACATGTTTAAACTTCCCCATGGTTGACTTCTTCTCCGCCGAGTCTTCGATGATGTTTAAGTTGACGCTCCTTCCAATACTCTTCCATATCCCAACTACCAGCTAGAACTTCTTCAGATTTACCATTACCGTCATCCTCTGAAAATAGGTCGGGTGAAAACACATCAAATTCTTCGACTTCTGTAGCACCACACCCGAGGATATCGAGGAAACGAACAATCAAAGGCTTTTCCTTGGTCTCACCAATGTAGTGCTTGCACCTTTGACCATTCACTCGAAACGGTTTACCTCTATAACCGTGAAGTTCTAGAACGCCACCAGGAATGATTTGGAGAATCTCGAAGGGGCCGGACCAACGTGTCCTCAACTTTCCGGGAAACAAATGTAACCTAGAGTTGTATAGAAGAACTTGTTCGCCGACGTGGAATTCTCTCCTCTTAATCTTAGCATCGTGGAGTAGCTTCATCTTATCTTTACTAATCCCGGCACTTTCATAGGCACGGAGTCCGAATTCGTCTAACTCATGTAGCTCTTTGCGGTCGATGTTTCCCACAAGATTGGGAATCAAAGTTCGAAACTTTGTAGCCCAATAAGCTCTATGCTCTAACTCGACGGGTAGATGACATGGCTTTCCATAGACCATTTGATATGGAGATGTACCCATAGGGGTTTATTCTAGGCAGTTTAAATTATGTATTTATAGGCAGTTCTGTATGCCCAAAGTACATCATCCAATTTCAAACTCCAGTCTAGTCTATGACTGTTGACTGTTTTCTCCAGGATTTTCTTGATACTTTGGTTGCTTCTCTCAACCTGACCACTAGTCATCAGATGATATGGTGTTCTGTCTTATGACGAACACCATACTTTTCGAGAACTTTCTCAAGGGGTCGGTTGCGAAATGCGTCCCTTCATCACCGATCAAGGCACGTGGACATCCAAACCTCACAAAGATATTTTTCTTTAGAAATTTCATGACCGTCTTATGATCATTGTGAGGAGTGGCTTGAGCCTCCACCCATTTAGACACGTAGTCTACGCGAGACTAAAATGTATTTGTTACCGCAAGATGATGGGAATGGTCCCATAAAATCGATACCCCATACATCAAAGACCTCGCATTCTAGGATGGGTTTCAAAGGCATGTCAAAATGCCTTGTCGAGTACCGGTTCTTTGGCATCTATCGCAAGCTTTACGAAAGCTTCGTGTCCTTAAAGATCGTAGGCCAATAGAAACCGGATTGGAAGATCTTAGCAACGGTTTTCCACGGACCAAAGTGACCTCCAGTGGGTCCACTGTGGCATTGCTCAATAATACCCCGTTGCTCAGATTCAGGAACACATCTCCTAAGCAAGCATCTTTACAGATCTTAAAAAGATAAGGTTCATCCCAAACGAAAGATTTCAAATCAGAGAAGAACTTTTTCTTCTCCTGATAAGACAATTCTGGATCGAGATATCGGGCATGAAGTTAATTTACAATGGAAGAATACCATGGAACATCAGGAGGACAACCGTCTATCAACATAATGTTCTCTAGAGGAAAGTAAAGATCTATATCATCTGGATCATCCTTTTCCTCACTTAGCATCCTTGAAACGTGATCAGCCACTACGTTTTCACTGCCCTTTTTGTCCTTTATTTGAACGTCAAACTCTTTTAGGGTCAGTATCCAACGTAGTAGGCGCGGTTTGGCCTCTTTCTTAGTCATCAGATACCGCAAAGCAGCGTGATCAGTCCACACAATCACTTGAGCTCCTAACAAGTAACTACGAAACTTGTCCATAGCAAAGACTACGGCCAATAGTTCCTTTTCAGTAGTGGTATAGTTAACTTGAGAGGGTTCAATGTGTGACTGGCGTAATAGATAGGCTGGAACTTCCCCTTGATCTTTTGTCCTAGAACAGCACCAACAGCATAGTTTGATGCGTCGCACATAAGCTCAAAAGGTAGGTTCCAGTCAGGCGATATAAGAATTGGAGCAGATATTAAACGATCCTTAAGCTCCTCAAACGCTTGCTTGCAGCTCTCATCAAAATTGAACTCAACGTCTTCCTTTAGTAAAGTGGATAGGGGCTTGGCTATCTTGGAGAAGTCTTGAATGAATCTTCTGTAGAAACCGACATGTCCAAGAAAGCCTCTCACTTCACACACATTCTTAGGATAGCTCATCTTTTCGATAGCTTCTACTTTTTCCCTGTCAACTTCTATACCTTGGGCGGAGATTTTGTGGCCAAGAACTATTCCCTCATCTACCATGAAATGGCATTTTTCCCAATTAAGTACTAAGTTCTTTTCTACACATCTGGATAACACTTGATCAAGATTGTCAAGGCAATCATCAAAAGACTGACCAAAAACCGAAAAATCGTCCATAAAAATCTCCATACACTTTTCTACAAGCCCGTCAAAGATAGCTAGCATACATCGCTGAAATGTAGCTGGGGCATTGTAGAGACCAAATGGCATTCGCCTGTAAGCGAATGTACCATATGGGCAGGTGAATGTGGTCTTTTCTTGGTCAGCTGGATCAATGGGTATCTGGAAGTATCCTGAATATCCATCTAGAAACAGTAGAATGCGTGTCCCGCCGGACGCTCAAGCATCTGATCAATGAATGGAAGGGGAAAGTGATCTTTCATGGTTACCTCATTGAGCTTTCTATAATCGATGCAGACTCTGTAACCAGTGACAAGTCTCAATGCTATTTCCTCTCCCTTCTCATTCTTCTCAATCGTAATTCCTCCTTTCTTGGGAACTACTTGAGTCGGGGAAACCCATTCACTATCCGCGATGGCATAAATGATTCCCATGTCCGAAGTTTGATGATTTCCTTTTTAACGACTTCTTGCATATGAGGGTTGAGCCTCCTCGGGGCCGTCTAACACATTTTGCACCCTCATTCGTCTTGATCTTGTGCATACGGATGTCCGGAGATATCACTCGATATCTCCTACCCGCCAACCAAAGGCTTTTTCATTTTTCTTCAAGACGTTGATTAGTTTCATTTCCTCTAAACGAGAAAGCTTGGCAGATATAATCAATGGAAGCTTGTCACCTTCTCTTAAAAACACATACTTAAGATGTTTAGGCAACGGCTTCAACACCAAATCTGCAGGGGGGTCTTCTAAACTCGACTTGAGATCTCCACTTTTCAACTCAATATCACTGAGTTTACTCTGTGGTCCCACTGCCAAAGCTTCTCCTTCCAACAATTCTTCCTCAAAATCAGCTGCTAATTGATCTAGATTGACCACACCATGGGTATTTAGATTATCAACCAATCGCTCATATTAAACTTCTACGGCCATGACTTGCTTATCCATATAATCGGTGAAATCATCCGTCATATAATCAATGGAAAAGCCGGTTGGAGGGCCGAGAGGGTACTTGAATGGACTTTAAGACATTGTAACTCACCTCTTGATCACCAACTCGGATAGTCACTTGCCCACCATCGCAATCGATGAGGGCTCTAGCGTAGATAAGAAAGGTCTTCCAAGAATCAGGGGGACGTTTTCATCTTTCTCCATATCTAAAACATACCAATCAACTGGAAAGGTAAATCTATCAATCTAAACCAAAACGTCTTTCAGGATCCCTGAAGCTTTTTTTAGAAGATCTATCAGCGAATTGTAGACTCATAGTAGTGGGTTCTAGAAGGCTTTGTAAACCGAGCTGTTTGCATACATACATTGGCATAAGACTTATAGAGGCACCTAGATCACACAAAGAATTAGGGAAGACTAGACCTCCCATTAATACTGTAAGTACGAACTTTCCAGGGTCACCTCTTTTAATTGGTAAGTCTTCATAATTAATCATGGAGCAATCCTCACCAATTTGCCTTTCCATGCCTGCTAACTTCTTTTTCGAAGACACAACATCCTTGATGAATTTTGTATACTTAGGCATCTCGACCAAGACTTCTAATAATGGAAGATTTACCTGAGTATTTTTCAAAAGGTTCAGCACCTTTTCGTACTTTTTGTCCTCACTCAAGGGAATGTTGCTCTTTCTCGGTGGAAATGGAAGCTTCTTAAGGTCACTCTCGAAAAGACTTTCTTTGAGGATGCACTTACGACTTTGTCTTCCGGATCTTTCCATCGAACGGCTTTTCAGATTTTTTTGTAGTCGGGGATCGGCCTCCGACTTTCGCTTGCTTTTTTCGGTCCTCGAGGGATCGGCCACTTGAGGATCACCAACTTCTTCACCTCTCGGGGGATCGGCCACCGAGTTTTCTCTTGCGGTTGAGGGGAGTGTATGTGCTCGGCTTCCCCTCCGCCTTATCAATGGCGGGGAGGGGCTAGTGGTTTCCACGATGGGAAGGACCACTAACTTGAGTACCGCTTCTCAGATTCATTGCACTGGCCTCCTCTTTACCGTATTGAATTGATGGCACGAGGTCAGTACATGGGCCTTTGTTCAAGTCAGCATGAGCAACTTGACCACTCTTTGGATTCTTCTCGGTGAAACTAGGCAGCTGCCCTGGGGGTCTAAAAGCTAGCTGTTCGGCCCGGTTGCCCAATTTGTCTCTCAAGATTCTTCATTGATCTACTTTGCTCCTCCAATTTAGCTTCAAGATTGGTAGATTGGGAGGGGCCTTGAGAGTTTTGGAAATTTGGAGAATAGGGCATTTGGGCCGACTTTGGATCGAGAATTAGAATTGGCGGGCCAATTCGATTGAACCTTTGAGTAGGATTGGAAAAATTTGAATTTTGGTTCTGATTAAAACCAGGGTTTCTATTGAAATTTTGATTCGAATTAAAATTAGAATTAGGATTAAAACTTGAAGGTTGACTAAACCCTTGGTTTTGAAAATTATTCGGCGAAAAGCGATTGAACCTTTGATTGTTACGGCCATAGAATGCATTCACTTCAGCATTCTGCCCGTTCATAGGACATAATCTAGAAGTGTGCCCCACCTCGTCAAAATTCGACATGTGACTTGATTGTCTTGTCCATAATCATGAACATCATTCACTTGATAAGGTGCGGGGGGATTAAATTGACACCGGCCATTCATATGGCCGGTCGACGGCGATTTTCGCGATGTACGGAACCCGAGGGTTACGTGGAAAAGAAGAAGTTTGATTTATCGGATTTGAAACTTGAGGTGTTGCCATCGCACGCGGCATGGCGATCAAACTTTGCAAATTGACTTCCTCAACCTTGGGAGGAGGAGGTGCTTGGATTGCTTAATAAGAGGGGGCATAGTTATACTTTGCAATGTCCTCAAACAATGCCCATCCCTCTTCAGGTGTTTTCTTCGAAATGCCCCACCGGAAGAACTATTGACCATGCCTTTGGTGAGCTCGGTCAATCCACTAAAGAAGGTGTTGACTTGCCTTTCCGGTGGCAAGCCATGGTGGGGACACTTTCTAAGAAGAGACTTGAATCTCTTCCAACATTCGAAGAAGGATTCATTCTCTTTCGATAGAAAGTGAATATTTCATTTAAACATTTGGGCCGTCTTTGAAGGTGGAAAATATTGACTCAAGAACTCTCTCTCGAGTTCGGCCCGGGTGGTGATAGATTCGGAGGGGAGAGAGGTGTACCACTCTTTAGCCTCTCCTTTCAAAGAAAAAGGAAACGAGTTTAAGCTTGATCGCATCCTCATTTACTCCTTGGATGCGTGTAGTACCGCATATCTCTAAGAATGTATGTAAGTGGGTATGCGGATTCTCGATTGATAGCCATGAAAGATTGATGCATCTTTGCATCATCCGGATAAGTCCTGGCTTTAGCTCAAAGGTTTGTGCGGTAATGGTGGGATAACAATAGCCGGGTTGACTTTGACTTCGCCGGCTGGCGTAGTACGCCAACGTACGTCTATTATTAGCGGCCATTATCACAAAATCGGTGATTTCCTTGGCTAGTTGATCTTCAAGATCTTGCTCGGCTCGTCTCGCGAGAACCGCGAACGGAAAATCCGCCTATTTGGCCGGACTACGGTTCGCTCGGGGTCGGGGTGTATAATAACGGTCCCTTTTGACTCCGAGTTTTCATAAACCGGACCAAAAACAAGTGAAACGAAGCCTAAAAACTAAGAAATTAAAAGCCTAAACTAAAAATTAAAAACCTAAAGAAAAGAAAAGGAAAGAAGAAAAGGAAACAAAATTATTGAAGAAAAAGGGACCGGACGGACGTCCAAGGGTTTGGACGGGCGTCCGGGTGGAATTTGGATTTGGACGGGCGTTTAGTGGTCCAAACGCTCGTACGAAAGGAAGAATACTTGAACGGGCGTCCAAATTTTATGGACGCTCGTCTAAGTGAATAAAAAACGAACGAGAATTGATAATTTTCCGGCGGACGGGCGTCCAATTTCCCGGACGCCCGTTTGGTAGCGGGAAAATCGAACGAATCGAAAAATTGCGAGTAAAAGAAGGGAAGGTAAGACGAGGAAAGACGAGAAGAGAAGAGCGAGAGAACTAATTACAAGAGAACCTTAAACCCTAAGCTAAAACCCTAATTAACTAATTACCTAAACGTTTATCAACTAAAAACAGGAATTTAAAACGAAATAAAAACAGGAAAAACAAAAACAAACAGAAAAACAAAAAACAAAAACTAGACAACCGTTCGGCTCCCCGGCAACGGCGCCAAAAACTTGTCACGGATTTTATCTAACAAAGCAAACAAGTAATAAAATTTATAAATCCGGTATTCCCCAAGTGTAGGGATCATAGTATAGCGATTAATACCGGAGTCGGTCACAGGGAATCGGGGTATCTAGTTCATTAATTCTCCTAAGGTTGATACAATTATTCCTAAACCTAAACTAAAACGGAAAATAAACTGGACGAGAGGATTGTCGGTCCAAAGCCAGGAAAATATCGTTGCGAACAAAAGCAAATAAAATAAAACTACAACTAAGAAAACAATAAAACTAACTCATGGTCGAAGCAAATCAACATAGAACAAACATGATCCACCATCCCGCAACCCTTAATTCTTCCCTAGATTATCTTATGATGATTCAATCAAAGATGTGGTTCACCTAATCAAAGGTATGAATTCCTACTTCCGTAAGTAATCCGTCTATCAATCTCATCATCTTCCGATCTATAGAGATTAACGCTCTCAAAACAAGGTGCAAGATTTATTAGATCCAACAACCTAGAGATCTAACCTATCAACTTCCGTTATGTCAAGGTTAAAAGTCTAATCTTTCCTATGGTGATCTAAGGTTTACACCGATTTCCATCATACGGTAAACATCAAATAGCAATACATCTTCCGATATCGATTGCATAAACAAATAAACAAAGGAAAGAAACAAACTTTAAATTAAACTCACAAAATTATCCAAGAGAGAAATCAAAGCGGCCGAAAGAGTTTCCCATGGTTGCTCCAAGTTCACGGCTTCAGGACAGCACCATGAATGGAACAAGAATAGAAAACGAAAATAAAAACCTAACTAATCCGCAACCCCAGCCTCCCCAAAGGGGGCTGAGGCCGCCTAGGGTTTTTCTCTAATGAGTATGTATCAATAAGAGTCAATAATGTGTTTTAGGGTTGAAATCGCGCTGCTATTTATAGAAAAGTAAGGCGGCTGCTGCTTAAGTCGGCCGTGGACGCCCGAACAGACCTTCTGGACGCCAGTTCAGCTGCTTTGGACTGCTCCAGACGCTCGTCCACTCAGTGTCCAAACTCTCTGTATCAAATTTCCTCTCCTGGACGCCAGTCCACTTATTTGGACGCCGGTCCACTCTGGACGGGACTTGGACGCCCATTCAGACTCTTTTTCTTCCAAATTCATCTTGATCTTCATTCCAACTTCGTCTCTATCTCTTCCCTTCCATGCAAATCATCACTCGAACATCTTTTAAGCTCCTTTCACCTCATACAAGCGTACCTACATCACGATAAAAACATGCAAAATGTAACATCTTACATCTAAAGATATTTATCCAATAAAATCACATAATTAGCTCGATTTTGCACTTTAATACTTCTAAAACTCATTTGCTCAATATTTCAATATAAAGCTCGATTTCTATGAAAAACATCCACATATGGGGAAAATTGATATAAAATATATCCTTATAAAACATATAAAATCACCCTTAACAGCCTCCTACTCATTCCATGCATACTCGGTCTCCAAATAACACTCACAAGCCCATTCAAAAACTCAACCTTCACACCACTCTCACCTCTCACTTTGAACCTACCACTGTTCTTTAAGCCCTCAAACATCCTCAGTGAAGAAGTGCAATGGAAGAGGAATATGATGCTTTGATGCATAATCAAACCTGGGACCTTGTCCCTGGTGATCCATCCTATAACGTCATCGGGTCCAAACAGATTTTTTGGTTAAAATATAAACCTGATGGTTCCATGGATCGTTACAAAGCATGGGTTGTTTCCAAGGGCTTCGCTCAATGCCCTGGAATGGACAACTATGAAACCTTCAGTCTTGTTGTCAAGCCCCCTTACTATTCGGTGTGGTTATCTCTCTATTTGTGACACATGGATGGTATCTGTGTCAACTTGACATCAATAATGCTTTTTTACAGGGTCATTTGCATGAAGTTGTTTATCTCTCTCTCCCGCTTGTTTTGTGAATCCATATAATCCTAATCATGTGTGTAGGTTACGCAAAGCTATCTATGGTTTAAAACAAGCCCCAATGGCTTGGTATAATGAGCTCAAAGGGTTTATACTCTCATGTCATTTTAAAAATTCTCACGCCGACACTTCCCGTTTTGTTTATAACGTTGGCGGTACTATATTATATGTCTTGGTCTATGTGGATGATTTGATTGTTACATGAACACAATGCAACTAATTTAGAAGCGTACATCACTGTTTTAGGCGCTCGGTTTGCTCTTGGTAAGTACTCCTATGGTGAGTAGATTGTAGAAATTAGTTAAGAGTTGGTTACTAAGGATTTAGAACATCTTAGTGTTAGTAGGAGTGTGGTTTCACTCAAGACTAACACTAATTTGGTTATCCGGATAGTAACACTTTAATAGTAAAGTGTTACATTGAATCTCTCTCTTATTGTTTGTTCTAATCTGTAAAAATCAAAGTTATATCTAATGGAAACTTTATGTGTGTTCTGTGATCTTTTGTAGATCACTTATGTATGCTTAGATAGCTTGTATACCTTGATACACACCTTTAGTATTGCTTGCTTAGGCTTCAACAAGACTAAAACCGAATATGCAATTATGTGCTTGCTCATAAAATCTTAATCGTTCTTAAGGAAAAATATGGGTTTTAATAGAACAAAGAGTTGTTTAATCGTAGTGTTCCATTTAGTTATCGTAAAGGTTGATCGTAGAAGTTGTGAGTCAAAGGATTGACGTGGTTGCTTTCAACTTTTACTTTGGAATTGCTATCAAATTGCGAAAGGTAAGGGGTGTTCATTAAATGGATTTTGTGCATAATTATTGTTGTTTGTTGTTGAAAATATGCAGGTTTTGTGTTGTTAAAAGCTTGGAATCATTTGGTTTGAGATAGGCCTGAAATTGGCATTGCAACATGTTGTTTTTCAAGTTTCCCGAGCGTATAGCAGGCGTTAGACTTGTTTTAGCGCACGCCGAATACATTGGAAACCTGCTTAATGGTTGTGGTGCGGTTAGTACGCACCAAAAAGGCATTAGCACTGCCAAATAGGTCATACAGGAATCAGATTGCCGCTGTTAGGCTTAGCGGGTGCCAATGAGGTTTGATGGGCATCAAAATAATGCACAAGGTTTTGTTTTGTTTTTACGGGTGCCAAGGGGGTTCGGTGGGCACCGAAATGGAAGTAGAATTGTACTAAGGTTCTGGAAGGGGTTTAGCGTGCGCCAAAGGTGTGCTAGTGCGCGCCAAACTATATGTTTACCCTGTTTCATTGTTTTCATGTGTACAACTTGGCTTTTATTGGTATGCATTGTTGAATAGGTGTCCTAAACCCAATCGGGTTGGACCGGATCCGACCGGGTCGGGTCATTTACAGTCTATTTAAATTCATGTAATAACTTTATTATGATTAATAAAAGCACTTTTGTTATTATATACTTTGTTTATTTATTAGACCAATTATGATATTGTATATGATAACGCCCTTAGTAAACTGTGATAGAGAAACCATGATAGTGATTATGGTTGATGAGATCTCTAATCGCTTTAATAAGTTTGATACTTAAATGTCTCTAGCCTGATGTACTGTTGAATAGGGCTTTGATGGTACGAACAGACTAGCATGTATTAGATGTCTTCTGTCTTTAAGGGCTGGGATAAATCTCGTCTATCAAAGTGTAGTGACACTTGGACTGTACGTGGACGTGTATTAGAGAATGCGTACGTTAGACCGACCCACTTACACTGATAAGTGTCACACTATGTGACGGTTGTGTAATTATCCTTAGGACCGGAGTGTGCATGGCATCATGGTGTGGATTGTCATTATTTGACACTATTGAGGTTTCCTTTAGCCATGGGGCGATCATGTGGTAGTGATCGGGTATGATACCGAAGCATGCGGGGTATACATGTTTGGTCGTCTGGGAATCGCGTACCCTATGAGTATGAGTGAATATCCGAAAGGGCCTTCCTATAAGGAATGTCTAGTTCTCGTGAATCTTTGCAAAGTGGGACTAAGTGAGTTATTCCGAGAGAGCTTGATATCCAGATTGTGGGATACGATCAAGATACGATCGTATGGATATTACTACAGTGATAGGATTCTATTTACACGCTAACCAAGCACATGAAAGGTGGTACTCATTGCGTTTTGACTCTTCCGATGATTGGGGCTCATGGACGTGTTGCTAGACGCTATCCATGATCATTAGAGGTGAAGGGCATTTTGTAATTGCACCTTATGTCTACAACCAACATATTCGGGAGCTTATCGGGTCACACACATATGAATATCGAGTCGGATTAAAATGCGGTTATAGTTGATGACCAAATAAGGAAAGTTTTATCTCAAGACTATAAAGGTTATAGTGGTAAATTAATATGGTAGTATTTATTTATTACGAATAAATTAAACACAAGATATTAATTATATTGATTAATTAAAGAATATTCGGATGCCAATATTGGCATATGGGGCGCAGACTGTAGTGTATGAAGATACACTTGGATTGTGCAATTTAATTAATGAGATTACCATAATATTAATATTGGATATTAATTGATTTTGGAAAAAGAATTATGGTAATAAGATAAAGATATTCAATATAAGATATTGGCAATATCTATATTTATTTAATATGAGATATTAAAATAAAAGAGATAAATCAAATATAGTGATTTTCCTTATTTTATTAGGAGAATGTTTTTCTCTCTCATCAATCTACTAGAAAACTTCTTTCAATCAGTTTGGGAAGACATTAGGGTGCCGCTTTCCCCTATATAAGCAAGGGGTTGGCTAGCTTTTTTATATATCACAATTCCAAGAGCTAAAAGTTATTTAGAAAATAGAGAGCTTTTTAGAGAGAGTATTGTGAGGGAGAAAAAGTTCGACCTAGCAGTCGAATTTTTCTAATAGCAATCCGGAAAGGTGTTCGTGTGGATAACTGATAGAGGTCGGACGCTTGAACGGCTTACGCGCATCTACGTCTAACGGACGGTCAAAGCTTCGATCTTTAAGATCAAGAAAGGTATAATCTTTGTCTTCCTCGTTATATGTTTATTGTTTAAACGAAGTCGATCCTTGGATAAGAAATCAAAATTTTATTTTCCGCCGCGCTACTCGTTTGATTTCCTAACAGTGGTATCGAGCCAACTTCGAGCTTAAGCAATAAGCATAATTAATTCGCGTAGTAACTAGATTTAATAGATTAAATCATGTTTGATATTGATTAATTCAAGTTGCACAAAAAAAGAAAAAAAAGGAAGAATGAGGCGGCAGCGATGCTGGGCCGACTAGTGGCGGCGCCGCCACCCCAATACTCGCCGGCGGCATCGGCGGCCCTGGCTGCCGGCAGACGCCACCCCTTTTCCCATTTTTGTTTTGTGTACTTAATTTCAATATAGTACATGGTTATTAAATTATTGAATTATTAATTGATTAAAAGTTATTAATTAATTAATAGATTGGATTCTATAAAGACGAAAGTAGTTTAAAAATTAATCTTTTTCATAAGACGTGATTGTATGGATTAGATAGTAGATATAATTCGATTATATGGACCCCGATTGATCATGGACTTGACCAATAGGATAGATGAGAATGCTTTATTTTTCTGTTGGATTTTTATTGTTGTCCTAGACCGTTATGAAGAACATAACCTAGTTTTATTTTTGCATTATCTCATTCCCATTAGCTCCCCCCCGTGTGCGGCGGGTGTAAAATTTAATAGTTAGATTTTATGTAATAATGTATTGAAGACAAAGACGAAGGCCCAAAGAAAAGAAAAAAATAAAGATCCATGGAGATGGTGCATGTCAAAGATCCATTGGTGGTTGCGGCTACCCTTAGCTTGTGACCCACGGTTTCGTCATTTTGTATTCGAAACCACACTTAGAAAAAGTCTATGATCATACCGGTTACTTTATACGTGGAATGTTGTGTATGTTTTACTTTATATGATATTGTAGTAATATGCACACTTAGATGAGACCGTAATTAAAAAAAAATTAATTAAGAGAAATTATTCCCACAAAAAAATTCGAGCCATAAATATGTCTCATAATATTATAATGACGGTGAAGAGCCCTTGTTCGGATCCAACTGATCGGCCCACGTCGGGAGTTGACCTATCTCAGATATATCGTTATTATCGAAATATGATCGTTATGAGATCTCTTGAATATTTGGGTTATGACTCTACTAAGAATCTGGCGGTGATTGGCCCACGTCATGACCGCTTGATTTTAGAGACATGAGGTTGGCTATCACATAAACGATGTGAATTGTCAAAGAGTTGACTAGTCAAATCATTGGAAGTCGCGTTGGACGCGATTGGTAAGTTGTACCTACCCGTCAAAATTGACCCGGTCGATCGGTCCACGTCGAGGATCGAGTCAACTAGATAGGATTCTAGCCTCTAAAGAATTAATTGAATTCTTAAAAGCCAATAGAGAATAGTTGGCTAGTGGGAGCAAGACTTTATAAAAAATAATAAGTGCAACTTTTAGGTTTTGTATACATGAATTTTACTTATTCTATCTTTATTTATTTGTAACCTTCATTTTATCATCGATAACAAACTTGACGAAACCAAATCTCTCGACTTGGAAAGAAATCTCAAAATCATTTTAAGGCATGAAAATATTGGCTATGTCTTGGACAAACCCATACCGCAAAAGCCCGCAGAGGGCGCGGCTGCAGATGTTGTCAAGGAGTACAACAAGCATTGTTCTGACAGTTCTGATGCTACATGTATCATGCTTGCTTTTATGACACTTGAACTATATCATTGGAAACAACATGAATCGTATGGACTCAAAGGCACGATCGGGACTTTGGTCGCACGTGCTCAAGATGATTGGGTATATTGAGAGGCTTGAGAAGCTTGCAAGTTGGAACGCGAGTTAAGAATTGACTTAATCTTGAAAGCAAGTTTGTGATGAATTGCTGAACAAGATAGATTGACTTCGGAGTTATTGAACAAGGGCAAAAAAAAGGTCACCCAAAAGGGAAGACCAATAAGCAAAGGCAAAGGCTCCCCAAGCCGAAGCCTAAGATAGCCAAAGACAAATCCAAGGATGCTTGCTTACATTGCGGGCCGGTGGCCATTGGAGGCGGAAGCGGAAGCTTTCTTAAGAACCAAGAAGAACAAGCATACAGTGATGCTTCAACTTCGTGTATATTTATGATTGAGATCAATATTGCTTCTTCTAAGTCTAACCACCGGGTATTAGATACCGGTTGTGGTTCTCATATTTGTACGAATATGCAAGCACTAAGAAGGACTAGAGACCTGAAGAAAGGAGAGGTGGACCTACGCGTTGGGAATGGAGCAAGTGTTGTTGTGTTAGCCGTAGAGTTAATTTTCTTTCATTGTCCAGTGGGCTAGTACTAGGGCTTAATAACTGTTATTTTGTTCCTGCTCTTACGAAGAGCTTTGTTTCCATTTCTGCATTAGATGTTGAAGGATTTTATTTTACGTTTGAGAATAAATGTTGTTCTTTTTCACGTGATGGAATGTTTCATGGTACTGGCATACTTAACAATGGTCTCTACATATTAGATGTGAATGTTGACATACTTAATATAAACAATAAGAAAGCTAAAACAAGTGACTTGAATGAATCCTACTTATGGCATTGTAGACTTGGCCATATAAATAAGAATCGCATTTCCAAACTCCATAAAGATGGATTATTGGATCATTTCGATTATGAATCGTTTGATACATGCGAAGCTTGTTTACATGGCAAGATAACAAAGTCACCATTTAATGGCAAAGGGATAAGATCTAATGAATTACTTGAGCTCATACATACTGATGTGTGCGGCCCAATGTCAATTCAAGCCAAATGAGGATACTCGTACTTTATCACCTTCACCGATGACCATTCTCGTTATGGTTATATATACTCAATGAAGTATAAGTCTGAGGCCTTTGAAAAGTTCAAGGAATTCAAAAGTGAAGTTAAGAAACAGCTAGGTAAAGAAATTAAAACACTTCGATTCGATCGAGGTGGCGAATACCTAGATGGAGAGTTTCAAGATTACTTAAAGGAGAATGGGATTCTACCTGAATGGACCCCTCCCGGGAAGCGCACTTTGCTAGACATGGTGCGATCCATGATGAACTATGTAGTCCTTCCAAAATCATTTTCGGGGTATGCTCTCAAAACAGCATCCCACGTACTTAACCGTGCTCCGTCATAGATGGTTGATTCTACGCAATTGATGTATGTCAACCGGATGATAGAATTCTACGATATTTTACGCCCATTTCTTTAGTATATAGTGATAATTGTATCAATTAAAGTAAATTTCATGACAAATTGAATAACTTTTGTTTGGGTAGACACAACCAATATTTAAGCATTTTATCATCTTCTAAGAGCTTACTAGTTATATTTCATTATTGGAATTGCGCGTGGTATGTTCGTGTTGGTGTTTTGCAATGATTATGGAAGCGTTGAGTAAAAATATAAAAGTTAGACCGAGCCTCGTGTCACCATTGAAGTAATTGAGGAATTTTGGGAAGAAATAAGCTCGATTTTATATGATTGGCAATACAATCTGAGGACACGGTGCACACCGTGAAAATATAAGTAAACCAAAAGCAATCACGGCTTGAACCGAGACACCCTCGGTGTGAGCCGAGACATAAATGGTGCAGACCGAGACATCAGTTCAGAAGTGGTTGCATGTGCATTAAATGCTGATGTCATTTCTCAACTACCGTGTCAAGGCTCCCCTAGCCAAAATTTCATCATTTAGCACTTAAAATCCATTGTAAAACATTGTAGAATTATCATTTTGATGTTTGAATCCCTTGGTGGATGTAGGCGCGCACCGAGACATTCACGGCGCAAGCTGTAATGTAAAAAACAGCAAAGTAATTAGGATTTAGGAATGAAGGGAAACCGCTTGTTTAGGAATGCACCGTTCACACATTAGAACACAAGTGGAAGGAGGTAGGTAGGTCCTTTCCAAGGGATTAAGGGGAGATAACTTGAACTATGAATCATATGGGCTAATTTCTTTTATCATTTGAACAACCGTTTGTAGTTAATTAGCACTTTCTTAAACAAACTTGCGATTCGGATCAAGATAATAATAACTAATTAGTGTTTGACCTCACATCCCTGTGGGATACGACCTTGACCACCGTACTAGACTACATTTGACCCGGTACACTGCCGGTGAGATTGGAACCCTAGGAAAGTTTGCATTAGCCATACGAGGTATGGACCAAGAGAAAACCGAATTTGACATATCTTAAACCTTGGGGTTGTCCGACTTATGTGAAGCGGATGATGCCTAACAAACTAGAATCCAGATCTGATAAATGTCTATTTGTGGGCTATCCTAGAGAAACTAGAGGATACCGGTTTTACCACTCCGGAGAACTAAAGGTGTTTGTTTCCAGGACTGGCAATTTCATGGAGAAAGAGTTCATTCTGGAGAGGACCAGTGGGAGTAAAATTGACCTTACGGACAACAATCAGTTGATGGAGGTAGAGTAGGCACCACCCAATGAGGTGGCATAAGTCCCTGCTCCAAATACCGTAGCACCTCAAAGATCCACTAGGGAATGCCATGAACCAAAAGGTACACGGGCGTGTACCTCATGGAAGATGAGGACCCTAAAACTTACGAGGAGGTGCTAATGAGGCCTAACAAAGAGAAATGACTTGATGCCATGAATTCTGAAATGGAGTCCATGAAAGACTACAAAGTTTGGAACTTAGTTGATCCACCTGTAGGAATAGTTCCTATAGGGTGCAAATGGGTCTTTAAGAGAAAGGCCGACATGGATGGTAACGTAGTCACCTACACGGCTAAGTTAGTGGCAAAAGGTTGTAAGCAAAGACAAGGTATTGACTATGACGAAACCTTTTCGCCCGTTGCCATGTTAAAGTCCATTAGAATTATGCTTGCTATTGCAGCATACCATGATTATGAAATCTGGTAGATGTATGTGAAAACAGCTTTCCTTAACGGGAATCTGTCTGAGAAAGTGTACGTGACACAGCCTGAGGGTTTCACAACCAATGACACCAAGATGGTGTGCAAATTGCAAAGGTCCATTTATGGATTGAAGCAAGCTTCTCGGAGTTGGAATCTTCACTTTGATGAGACAATCAAACAGTTTGATTTTATCAAGAACGAAGATGAGCCCTATGTTTACAAGAAGGTTAGTGGGAGTGCCGTCGTTTTCCTGGTGCTTTATGTAGACGACATACTGTTAATAGGGAATGATGTGCCCATGTTACAGTCGGTCAAAGTTTGGTTATCCAAGAACTATTCTATGAAGGACTTGGCCGAAACATCTTATATTTTGGGGATTAAGATCTACAGAGATAGGTCTAAGAGGTTGCTTGGTCTATCGCAATCCACATATAAAGACAAGATGCTGAAAAGGTTCAACATGGAGCAATCCGAGAGAGGGTTGATGCCCATATCACATGGGGTCTACCTGTCAAAGGAAATGTGTCCCAAGACAGAAGAGGAAATGGCACGCATGTCCAAGGTCCCGTATGCTTCGGCTATAGGGTTAATCATGTATGCCATGTTGTGCATAAGGCCAAATGTCTCGAACCCTCTTAGTGTGACTAGTAGGTACCAGGCGAATCTAGGTGATGGTCACTGGGTTACTGTCAAGAATATCCTCAAGTAAATGAGACGAACTAGGGATAGTCTTTGGGAACAATGATTTGGTATTACGAGGTTATACAAATGCCAGTTTTCAAACTAACATGGATGACTTAAAATCACAACTTGGATTTGTTTTCACGCTTAACGGTGGAGCAGTGAGCTGGAAGAGTTCTAAGCAGGAGACTACTACAGATTCAACAACGGAAGCCGGGCATCAAGCAGCCTCGGAGGCGGCAAAGGAAGTAGTTTGGATGAAGAAGTTCATTACTGAACTTGGTGTGGTTTCCTCTATTGAAGGTCCAGTTCCACTGTACTGTGACAATAATGGGGCAATTGCTCAGTCAAAGGAACCAAGGTCTCATCAGAAGTCCAAACATGTATTACGGCACTATCACCTAATTAGAGAGATAGTAGATAAATAAGATATAAAGATAGAGAAAGTCCACACGGATGATAACATAGCTAATCCGTTAACCAAGGCATTGTCTCAGGCTAAACATGAGAAACATGTTCACATGTATGGGATTAGGCATATGGGTGATTAGCTTTAGGCCAAGTGGGAGATTGTTGAATAGATGTCCTAAACCTAATCGGGTTGGACCGGATCTGACCGGGTCGGGTCATCTACAGTCTATTTAAGTTCATGTAATAACTTTATTTTGATTAATAAAAGCACTTTTGTTATTATATACTTTGTTTATTTATTAGACCAATTATGATATTTTGTATATGATAACGCCCTTAGTATTAAACTGTGATAGAGAAACCATGATAGTGATTATGGTTGATGATATCTATAATCGCTTTAATAAGTTTGATTCTTAAATGTCTCTAGGCTGATGTAGTGTTGAATAGGGCTTTGACAGTACGAACAGACTAGCACGTATTAGATGTCTTTTGTCTTTAAGGGCAGGGATAGATCTCCTCTATCAAAGTATAGTGACACTTGGACTGTATGTGGATGTGTATTAGAGAATGCGTACATTACACTGACCCACTTACATTGATAAGTGTCACACTATGTGACGGATGTGTAATTATCCTTAGGACCGGAGTCTGCATGGCATCATGGTGTGGATTGTCAGGCTTTGACACTATTGAGGTTTCCCTTAGCCATGGGGCGATCATGCGGTAGTGATCGGGAATGATACTGAAGCATGTGGAGTATACATGTTTGGTCGTCTGGGAATCGCATACCCTATGAGTATGAGTGAATATCCGGAAGGGCCTTCCCATAAGGAATGTCTATTTCTCATGAATCTTTGCAAAATGGGAGTAAATGAGTTATTCCGAGAGAGCTTGATATCCAAATTATGGGATACGATCAAGATACGATTGTATGGATATTACTACAGCGATAGGATTCTATTTACACGCTAACCGAGCACAAGAATGGTAGTAGCCATTCCGTATTGACTCTTCTGATGATTGGGGGTCATGGACGTGTTGCTAGACGCTATCCATGATCGTTAGAGGTGAAGGGCATTTTCGTAATTGCACCTTATGTCTACGGCCAACATATTCGGGAGCCTATCGGGTCACACATATGAATATCGAGTCGGATTAAAATGCGGTTATAGTTGATGACCAGATAGGGAAAGTTTTATCTCAAGACTATAAAGGTTATAGTGGTAAATTAATATGGCGGTATTTATTTATTACGAATAAATTAAAGACAATATATTAATTATATTGATTACTTAAAGAATATTCGGGATGCCAATATTGGCATATGGGGTGCAGACTGTAGTGTATGAAGATACACTTGGATTGTGCAATTTAATTAATGAGGTTACCATAATATTAATATTGGATATTAATTGATTTTTGAAAAAATAGAATTATGGTAATAAGATATAGATATTCAATATAAGATATTGACAATGTCTAGATTTATTTAATATGAGATATTAAAATAAAAGAGATAAATCAATTATAGTGATTTTGCTTATTTTATTAGGAGAAGGTTTTTCTCTCTCATCAATCTACTAGGAAGCTTCTCCCAATCAGTTTGGGAGGGGCTCCACTCTCCCCTATTTATAGGGCGGTCCCAACTATAAAAGATAAGGCAAAGCCAAATTCTCCCATTCTCTTCCCCGGTAGTACGGCACCACCACTTAAATACATAGCTCCACCGTGAGCCACCACCGTTCACATCATCAAAATAGCCAGATATCCACCACTACACCACCGCTGAACACCCAAGATAATTTCGACGTTATCAGTTGGCTCCGTTACCGGGAAAGAAAAGGTTTTTAGCCTGCTTCCGGCGTACGGCTCATCCATAATACATAGCACTCAAAATGGCTGCGGGAAGGATTCTTCTTCTTCCAGTCACCCTCGATGATTCTCAGCAAGAAGCTCTTAGCTTTCGAACATTACGTTCACTCAACTCGGCACTTAACGTCGAGTAATCATCATAACAAGGTAACCTCCCGACTCTTTGTTCAGAATCACGAGTTTGCGTTTGAATCATCACCTCTCTCGTGACTTTCGCACAAAAGAAGCTCGTCGGAGTTGGCATCGTGCGTTTCCTTGCCGGAAACTACGCTTCAGAGCTTTCATCTTAAGTCTTTGGTGGTTGTACATTCACGAAAAAAGTTAGATACGCTTAAAGATGTTGATAATGCTCTTAAGAAACTGAAACGCTCGACATTTTCACACTAAATGAAAGGGCCGAAGTCACGCTCGTCACTTAAACTGTTAATGGAATGCTGTCTTGGTAAGCGTTGCATGCTTGCCTGAGCTCCCGAATATCACGTCAGAAAAAGGATTTGTGTACTGCATTGTACCACTCTCTTTGGACCTGGACAAAAGGCACAACAAAGCCAGTAGGATATTGGGATTTCCGGGACTTCACGCTTGAGAAATCGCAGTTGTTCCCCAAATTCCGACATCCGTACACCGGCTCCGACGACAAACTCATCGGATATTTTGTTATCAACAAATATCCCCGACACGCCGCCCCAGTAATCATCAGATAAGTACAGGGTTGGTGAGTGTCAAAGCAGTTGGGAGTCAGAGTACTATTTGATTTTTAGCACAACCATCCATTCAGAACTCGACACATGGCAGGGAGCAAGGATAAAGTCCACTTTCCACCTACTCCGGGAAAGGGATCCGCAAGGGACCCTCATCATCAAGGCAACAAGGATCCTACATTGGAAAACCCCACCGCAGAATGGGGCAACACACAAACAGGGACTGATGCCAGAAATATAATAAATCGGAGAAGGTCCACTTCTGGGAACGACACGGGGAACTCGGTATCGGTTCGTTCCGCGCCAACATGTGGAAAAAACACGGCGGGGACCTCAAAACACCATAAGGGTAAAGAGCCGCTCACTAGAAAAAATCCCGGGGGATGGAAAGGACCCCGGAGGCTAATTCTCCTGAGGCAAAGGCGGCTCTAGCATACGCGGAATATGTGAAACAGATGTATGCGGCAAACTTGCGTCTGGCCGCATGTAACTTGCCCCTCATGACCATCGACAAAAAGATCCCCCTTCCGCCTGAGCCCAAGGAAACAGCCCCCCCAAGAAGGGCAACCGGCTCCCACACACGAGCCAACGAGGATAGAAACGGAAGGAAGTGAATATTCGTCAGCGGGACAAAAAAGAAAGCATGTACCTGAGAAAAGCGTCGAGAGAGCGTCGGCCTTGGAACGGTTAGGCCACCTTGAGAAGAAAGCTTTGCATCAACGGTTAGGCCCCTCACCGTCTGAGAAAAACGCTACACCGCCCCACGAGGGCAAGGACCCCCGTGATGCACGGCTCATCATAGATAAGAAAAGAGCAGGGCAGGACATGGAGTCGGCATACTATGCGGATTCAGACGACGTCATCAAAAGAAAAATGATACATGTTAGGAACGTCGTCCCAGCAAGGGACGACATAATGGAAAAAATGGAAAGAGAAATCTCGTAGCTGAAAAAAGCCAAACCGGACGGGAAACCTGAGCCGACCCAAGGAATTGATGTTCTCGCGGAGGAAATACTGGAATCACTACCCTCTAGAGGCGTACAATACTCACAGTACGTCTACTACAAGGGAACCACATGCCCGCTAGAATGGATAGCCGCATTCCAGAGTCGAACACTCCTAGCCACCTCAAATAAGTCGGCATGGTGTGTAGCGTTCGTAGGAAGCATGCAGGATCGAGCCTCCGCCTGGCTCCGAAGCTTGCCCCGCGGCTCAATAAAAAATTGGGAAGAGCTAAGAGCAAAATTTCTAAAAGAATTCGAAACGGCAGAGCGGCCCAAGAAAACCATCGAGGATCTATACGAAATACGTCTGGGAGATGGAGAATCCTGCAAAAGCTACTATGATCGGTTCGTTAAAGTGTACGAGCAGACGAAGAATCTACCTGAGAATGAGGTTCTAGAGGGGTTTCCTGAACGGTATCGCCAAGAGGGGCAATGAAAACACACTTCGCCATGAACCCCCCCCCCCCCCCCCCCACGAACCTACGCGATACCGCTCAACCAAGCCCGAATCTTCGGACTGACAGAAACGACTCCCTCATCCTCCGGAAAAGGAAAAAATCGGAGTGAATCCAGACATTCGAGGAGGAAAAAAGGGAGGAACCTAAGGAAGATCGGAAAGACGATCGAAGGAGAGGAAATGATCGGGATAGGGAGGTCAAAAAACCATTCAAGTTTGATGAGTCCGAGTTCGTCCCCATCAATGCGAGCCTATCTGAAATATTGTTTGAGATCAAAGATAAGGTGGAGCGGCCGAGACCTATAAGGTCCGACCCCAGTTCAAGAGATGATACAAGGTATTGCGATTTTCATGAAGATCACGGTCACCTCACCGACGAATGCTTCACCCTGAGGAGAATCGTCGACAAAATGATAAGAAATGGAGAGTTAGACAAGTACAAGAAACACGGCGGTGGAAGCAAAGATGACGGGGGCCTCGAAGATACCGAAATGAAATCAAGGTGATCATAGAGGAATTCCCCAGCAACCACCTGATTAAAAGTCAAATCAATGCGATCAATGTCAGGGGGAGAGAAAACCAGTTGTTCAAGCTCCGGATGAACAAGCAATATCGTTCACTAAGAGCGAGTTAGCGGGCCCACCCGGGGCGATGGAGTTACCAATAGTGGTACAAGTCGGAATCAATGATTTTGGGGTCAAACGGGTACTCCTGGACACTGGGGCCGCACGTGACATCATCTACCTGGAAACGTTCAAATAGCTAAAAATCGGTATATCCAAACTGAAGCCTTATCCGGGAATGTTGGAAGGATTCTCCAACGACAAAGTATCTGTTCTGGGCGTCATCAACTTGGAGGTGGAGGTTGGCGATCACTCGCCGTACCGCAAAGAGAAAATCGATTTCCTGGTGGTCGATCTACACTCCCACTATACGGCGATCCTTGGAATCCCCTCCCAAAGAAAATTTCAAATGATTGTTTCAATTCCCCATCAGAGGGCAAAGTTCTACACTGATGAAGGGATATGACTGGCCATCAGTGGGCCCCAAACTCTGCTGAATCACGTCACCATAAATCGAAGCGATTACCCCACCGGGGAATAGGCAAAAGGCCCCAAGGGGAGGCATCTGAATCGGCCTCGAGACGGATCCGTATCGACGTTATCGAGGCGACGAAAGCTCGAAACGAGCCGCCCGATAGAAGAGGGCACATCCGGCCGAACCTAAAAAGTCGTTTGCGACACACCTTCAAGTCGAGAGATGAGTCGACTTCACCGCCGAAGACGAGCTGGTTGAAGTAGATTGTTAATGAAAAATATCCCGATCGAGAAGGTGAAGGTGGGCGCACAAATGGATGAGAAAGAAAGGGAAAGTTGGTCTTGCTGCTCAGAAAAAACTCGGACGCATTCACCTGGGTAGTGACGGATATGAGGGGCGTGGAGCCCGAAGTAGCGCTACACCAACTGAATGTGGATCCTAACTTCAAACCCGTACAACAGAAGGCCCGACAGTTCTCCAAGGAAAAAGAGGACGCCATTAAGGTTGAGGTAAGCAAGCTAATTGAGGCCGGAATCATTCGAGAGCTTCAGTACCCGACCTGGCTGGCCAATATGGTAATGGTCAAAAAACATAATGGAAAATGGCGCATGTGCGTCGACTTTACCGACCTGAACAAGGCTTGTCCGAAGGATCCCTACGAGCTTCCTAGAATCGACAGAATGGTCGACCAGATAGCCGGCTTCGAAATGTTGAGTTTCTTGGATGCATACTCAGGGTACCACCTAAGTGATGATGTCCGACAAAGAAAAAGATTTAACGGCCTTCCGAGCTGCGGGTAGAATGTATTATTATGAGATGATGCCGTTTGGGTTGAAGAATGCTGGATCCACGTACCAAAGGATGGTTAACAAAGTGTTCGGCTCCCAAATTAGAAAGAATATAGAGGCTTACTTCGACGACATGGTCGTCAAGTCCGCCAGCGCTGACCATCTGGCCGATCTTCAAGAAACTTTTGGCAACGTCAAGGCACATTCTATGAAGCTGAATCCCGCAAAATGCACCTTTGGAGTCCAAGCTGGAAAATTCCTAGGTTTTATGGTAACTCAGAGGGGGATAGAGGCGAATCCTGAAAAGATCCAGGCCTTGGCCAACATGGAGGAGCCAAGATGTGTGAAAGAAGTTCAAAGGCTAAATGGGAGAATCATCGCCTTGGGAAGATTTGTCTCGGTCCGCGGACAAATGTCTCCCGTTCTTTAAAATCCTCAAGGGAAACAAAACCTTTGAGTGGACAGAGGAATGTTCTCAAGCCTTCAAAGCCGTCAAGACGTATCTAGCCTAGCCCTCCACTGTTAGTCAGCCCAGTGTTAGGGGATGAGCTCTTTTTGTATCTGGCCGCTTCGGACCGGGCCGTTGCAGCTGTTCTTGTCAAGGAGGATGGGACCCTCCAAAAACCCGTTTATTATGTTTCAAAGGCCCTCAGTCCCGTTGAGAGCCGCTATCTTAATGCAGAAAAGTTAGCTTACTCGCTTGTTGTCGCCGCCCGAAAACTCAGGGCTTATTTTTCTTCACACACAATTGTGGTCCTGACAAATAGTCCTACGACGTTATTGCACACAAGCCGGACCTCTCAGGTCAAATGCTATGATGGGCCATAGAGTTGACTGAATTCGACATTCAATATGAGCCCAGGAAAGCTATCAAGGCCCAGGCCCTAGCGGACTTCATAGTTGAAACAAGCTTCAATGAGGAAGGGCCCACCGGACAACCTAGTTCGTCAAGCGTTGACAAATCGAGCACCCTAGCTGAGGTCGAGCCGAATAGACCGACCCTCTGCTGGCAAATGTATGTCGACGGGGCCGCGAGCCGAAATGGTTGTGGAGATGGGATAATACTCTTGGAGCCAGGTTCATATGAGGAAATCGAAAAGGCCCTACGATTCAACTTCACCGCCTCCAACAACCAGGCCGAGTATGAAGCGGTCATTTTCGGCCTAAAGTTGGCCAAATCTATAAGCGTCGAGAGCCTAGAAGTGTTCTGCGACTCACAAGTGATAGTATGCCAAATTAACGGCACGTTCGAAGTAAGGGACGAAATACTCAAAAAGTACCTCAACCTCGTCAAAAAACTACGAAGCGGCTTCAAGTACCGTGAAATCAAGAGCATACCACGGGAACGGAACGAGCGGGCAGATTACTTGTCCAAGCTGATATCCAAAGATGAGATTAGCGATCCTGCTGTCATGTTCGAGTACCTGGAGGAGCCCGCCGTCTGTCGGGATGAAATCATGGATATTCAAACATCGACTTCATCCTGGATAGACGAAATAAAGCATACATAGAAAGTTGGGCACTGCCAGAAGATGCCAAAGAGGCTCAAACGCTAAGGAAAAGGGTGGCGCGGTATACAATCCTAAACGAGGTTCTATACCGAAGGTCATTCTCGAAACCATTACAACAGTGTGTGCGGCCAGATGAGGTGCATGGAGTACTCGCAGAGCTGCATGAGGGAGTGTGCGGCGGTCACCCCTCCAGTCGCACCTTAGCCCAAAAGGTGTTATTAGCAGGGTACTACTGGCCGAAGCTGGCGGAGGACGCTGAAAGATATGCTAAAAGCTGTGGGACAAATTCCAGCGCTTCGCCAGTATTCCCAGACTACCCTTAATGGAGCAGAGCATAGTCACCGCAGCTTGGCCTTTCGACATGTGGGCCATCGACCTCATCGGTCTGCTCAAAAAAGGCAGGTCAAAATGCGAATATGTGGTTGTCACTGTGGATTATTTTACAAAATGGATTGTGGCAAAAGCGCTTGTGAAGATTTGCGCCAGAGATATCATATACTTCCTACTGGACCAAGTCTGGACTCAATTTGGAGTGCCGCGAGCTATCGTATCCGATCACGACCCACAGTTTAGGGATGAGTTTGACTATTTTTGCAAAGAGCATAATGTCAAACACTGGCAGTATGTTACCCTCAAGGAAACGGTCAAGCGGAGAACGCCAACAAGCAAGTGTTAAAATTGTTAAAAAAGAGCCTAGATGAGAAGGTCGGCAAATGGGTGGACTACCTGCCAGAAGCCCTCTGGGCACTCCGGACAACTCGAAAGGCAACAACAGGGGAGACCCCGTTCTCGCTAACATACGGCTCGGAAGCAATGGCACCAATAGAGATGGTACTCCCAAGTATCAGGGTCTCGCACTTTGACGAGGCCGACAACGCGGTTAATCGACAGGTCGAACTAGATCTGGCCGAAGAAAAGCGCTTAAAGGCTAAAGCCCAGTTTGTTAATTACAAGCAAGCCGCTAAAAGATACCATGATTGGCGCATCCAAGATCACTCATTTGCAGTAGGAGACTTTGTCCTGCGTAAGAGGCAGGCTACAGGCCAGAAGACAGACAAAGGAAAGTTGGTTGAAAACTGGGAGAGTCCTTGGCAATTGTCAAGAATAGTCAAAAAGGGGACCTACGTTCTCAGGGATAAACAGGGCCGCGAATTCAACAGGCCCTGGCACGCCGAAAACCTGAAAAAATATTACATGTAAGGCCAATGACTTCAACTTATTTTTTAGAAGCAGTTTTAATATAAAGGCATCGAACCCCTTTTTCCTTTGGGTTATTGTCATCGAACTCTGTCTCCGACAAGCAAAGCATGTCCGACACAGAAGGGGGCGAAATGAACACGTTTACAAGTTTGAGATAAAAAAAATGAAGATTAAATTGAACTCATCGAAGAGAATTTTTTACAAAAGGGAAATTCTCCCAAAAAATGAAATAAAATAAAAAGCTCTTCATACATCCAACGCCGGATGAGCAAGGTATACATCAGTAGTCGGGCACACCGGCATACCAAGGCTTCGAATGCACATCTTGGAGATCATCCAAGAAAATGGCATGACCAGGCCGCCATCCCTCAACCTGGCAAACTTGATCGCCTCATGATGGATCAGGCGACCCTAGTTAATAGTCATTTCCGGCACCGAAAGAGCGTGGTGGACAAATACCTCAGGCTCAGTAACTACCTTAGGATCGGACATGCAGAAAACTCGAGTATTCAAAAAACGCTTCCATTCCCTATCCGGACGATTGAGCATGTGGATTTTGACCTCTATATTATCCACCCACTCGTTTCACAGTAGAGAATGGAATGCATCAGAAAGAGCGCCAAAATAATTGATCGGATCCTCAAGACCCCAGGTAACATCATAATGCTCTTCAGGATTAGGAAGGCCATACAATTCATTGATTGCGGCCGGAGTAAAATTCACCGCCACCCCACGAACGGTGACAGTGGTGGTAAATTCAGCATCGCCATCCTCTAACAGAACAGAGTAAAACTCACTTACCATGGTAAGATTATAATCCCCGACCGGAGGAACAACCAAGCCACACCAACCATTTGCAAGGATAGCAGCCGGGTGATCCGACCCGACACGATCCAGGTTCAATCCCTTCTCATACATAAGGGCACAATAGCAGAAAAAGCTCCTGAAGTTGTTCCTAGCCCTTTGAGAGGCAGTCAGACAGAAACACACAGAAAGCCCCTCATCTAAAGCGGGGTCAGAGACATTAGAGTCTTGGCTGGAATGCTCGGATGAAGAGGACATCGTTAGAGGAAAAAAAAGCAGACATAAAGTTTGAAGTGTTTTTTTAGTGTGGAAGAAAAGCTTCAGAAAATGGCAAATGGTGGTAAATAAGGAAGAAGGAGAAAGCCTCCTTTTATTGGCCCAAAAAACTAAAGAGGTGGGAATCTAAGGGGTCGCGTACGTTTAAATTTGGAAGCCGACCCCCACATTAATAAAGCCGACGTTTCGAAAAGACCAGTTATCAATGCATCGGTTAGGCCAACAGTCACAAGGCCAACTTCACCGGATCCGATCAATACTACCGATCCCAACGAGGAAATTATCTCCTAATTCAAGTCTCAATTATTTTAGCGAGCTCGAGACTCTAAACGACTTCAACCTCGCCAAAAATAGGTGGCTGCAAAAATAAAGCAAATACGGTGCAGAAAGGAATATTTCATTATAATAAAGACCAACAAGGCCGATTTTTTACAAGATAGAGCAGAAAGAAATCTAAGCTCAGTTGTCAGAGTCCGTCGACGAGTCCAAGTCAATAAGGGCGAGCTCGACGTTGGCACGGGGCGGCACTCGAGAATATCATCAAGGGATGCAGGCATCCCAAGAGCACCAACGCACAAGTGAGAGATCAACCTAGGAAATGGGATGGGCCCATGAAGGTCTTTCTGGGCAGCAAATGTAATTATCGAGCGGTAGATCAACCGCCCCCAATCGATGCTGACTCCCTCGCCTCCCACCAGGATCGTATAAAGAAGATGCGATTCGGCCTCAAAAATCTCCTCAGAATCAAACGAAAGAAAAACCCTGGAGTTGATAAACCTCTTTCACTCCCGATTAGCTTGGAACATCTTGGAAGCATAACCCTCTGGCAATGGGTCCCAATCACCAGGAAGTAACCGCCTAAGAGCAACGGCCCTGTAGACCCGTCTCCTCAGTTCATCGCCAAGACTCCAAACCTTCTTGTAATGTGCATAGGCCGGAGGGGAAGGTAAATGGAAGACCTCATTAATGATCTCAGGGGAGAGGACAACATGAACCCCCCAGAGAGGAACAACGGTGGAGGAGGCATTGGGCAAAACCACTACTGACAGTGCGGAATAGAACTCCCGCACGATAGTGGCATTGTACACTCCCCGGGGTGCCCCCAGAAAGTCAGACCACCCCCTCAGACCAGCATGATGCCGTTGAGCATAGCTAACTTGCGAAAGTTCAAGCCCCTCTCAGGCAAAAAAGGAAGCTCATTAAAAATAGAGAGAAAGTTGGCAATGGCTAAAGGGGAGGCTGTCTGAAAGAAAAGAGAATCACCAGAGTTGGCCATGACTTCAGAAGAGCAAAAGCTAGAAACTAGAAACAAACTATGTTGAGGAAAAGAATCAGAGCAGGGAAGTATGGAAGAAAAGTGAAAACTCCTGAGGTCCGACCACTCCTTTTATAGCGCAGGATGAATGATCCAACGGATGGAGCAAGCCTGATCGGACGGCTAGGGCGAAACGCCTATTCAGATTTCGAAATTCAAAAAGACCATTAATGCGGGAACAGTTACGGATACCGTCTACATTATGAGCACGGCTTCCGAAGCGTCAGTAACTGCTGGCCAAAGATCACAGCTTTACGACAAGACGTGACAAGAGAAACTGACAACGGTTGACGTGGCCTTTTCTAGTGCTATTCCAGTCCTTAACCGACAGTGTATCGGGTCAAACTGTAGTGCTAGTGTGGTGAGTCAGAGTGTCGAATCCTCAGGGAAACGTGGTAATTCTTTTAAGTGTGGTTAAACACCAAATAGCTGTTATTAACTCGATCTAAACCGCAATTTTATAACACGATTACTACTATTCTACTTAACATAAAGTAAATGCGTAATTTAAAAATTATTCTAATATAATATATATAGATATATAAATATGTATAGATGTACATAGATTGTAAATATATATATATATATATATATATATATATATATATATATATATATATATATATATATATATATATATATATATATATATATATAGATACCAATATATAGTTTATAATAATAGACTAGACAGATAATTTTATAGAACTAGCCAAAGTTTATATAATTGATTTATACGATCTTTTCGTAAACGGAATGTGCTCGATCTTTCCTTTTATATTAGGTCCAATTGAGTAAATGAAACGGTGCACTCTTGAAGTTAACAATTCCTCCTCACACGAGCGTATGAAATTGTCATATGTCAAATTGTCATCAGTTTAATCTACACAACTGCCCCATGCTAATCTCAGTTAGTCTGAACAAGTACCGAGTACAAATCTACCCCGGATAAAAGAGGTTATTCCGTTTGTCAGACGGCCGATGTTATTCAAAAGGCTCCGGTTGTCAGGCGGATCGATTTAACTTTCCGGTGTTAGTTTCAATTAAACCGTTGATTTTAACATTATTACGATCTTGAGCACAAATTTAATAAGATTCATCTTTCCCAAGACAAATCTGCCCCCGGGTAGGAAATAGGATTCCGTTGTCACACTTTCGCTCAGCCAATTTTACCCTCCGGTTTTTCTATCTTTTATCTCATATCCTAACTTCTCTCGGTCGGTTCATCGTTAGGTTATATGTTGCGATTCATCTTGGTTAATTACTTCAATCCGAATATTATCAATACGTTGCAAAATAGAAAAAGATTCAATTAACTCAATTTTAGTAAAATTTTACTTAGACAGCATTCCTTTACCAAAAAGATCGAAATAAAACGATTACATAACTTTGGCTAGTTATTAGATTTAGCCTAAAAACATTATAACGACTAAAAAGATAAAAACAAACATAACAAACATAAATACTTTAGAAATTTTACCCGATTACAAATGCTGAATCAGAGGTCGCATTCTTCCGGATATTACAACAACTTCAACAACACCGAACTTCCGATAATTTCTCAAGCATTACAACAATACTATGGTATTATTATTTTTGACGTAAGGCCTATTTACAACTACTAAAAGAAAATAAGAAGGAGATATATATATATATATACATATATATATATATATATACATATATATATATATACATATATATATATATACATATATATATATATATATATATGCTATATGTATATATATATTGGTACCCCCGATCCGTTGTAACCGAGGCTCCTTTTATAGAAAATTGGATTGAGGCCGGACCGGGCCGGGTTTGGGTCGGACTGGGCCGGTCTCATCATTACATTCATCCCCCTTAATTATCCAATTTTCGGATAAAAATTATATATTTTGGAATAAAACTTCTAAAATTCATATCTCGAGTTCTGGATCTCCAAACAACATGATTCAAGAGGCATCGGAAAGCTCTCGGAAAAATCTACAACTTTCATGAAGGACTCTTCTTAAGAATATGTCATTTTGATGAGCCATTCGTTTGTCGAAAATATTTCTCGATTACCACTAAATCAAATCGATTAGCCACTTGACCACTTCGATTGACCACTTGACCACTTAAGCAATTCGATTGACCACTTAAGCTCGTGACATTCTCTAAATCCTTTCGAGAGATATGATTACACTTCAAAATGTCGATTCTCGGGGCCTTGGCTTATACATCTGCAATAAAATACCACAAATACCCACGTAAATCTGACACGACATTCCGATTTACTAAAATCGGTACAAAATGATAACTTTTCACTATTATTACTAAGTTTTAGTACTAACTACTCTAAACAATAAAGATTAACATTTCATAATATTTATATCATAATTTCATATATTTTATATAGAATTCGTTGATAAAACATAATAATATAACGTATATTTAATCATATAAAAGTAGTATATCAACTACTCCCCACTTAGCTTTTGATCGTCCTCGAGCAAAAATAAGCGGTAATAAAAGATAATATAATTGATCAGATTATAATTTTTAATGTAATTTATATTGTCAATATTATAAATATATTACTTATTCTAATTTAAAATTGTAAGGACAAAAAGTGTATATAACTTAAATAGCTTAAACATCAAATATTATTTAGATGAAATTGTACATGTAATACTTAATAAGTATAAAATAAAATATTAGAATTATTCTTAATCGCAACTATTATGAAATCCTGGAATCGTAAACTTGGTCAGGTAGTTGAGAAAATGGCTTATAAAGTTTAGGCTCAAGATGTTAATCGGAAAAAAGAAATCAAAAAGAGAAAGAGGCAAGTCGTACGTACCTACATCTTCATATTCCTGATCAAAAAACAATCTCGATTAATAGCATCCTATTTTTATTCCAACTATTCTTCAGATTTTCTCTTTTTTTTTTTAACATTAAGAACTAAAAGCGTGAGTGTGTGTAGAAAATCAAACTTACAAGCATTGCTTCATCAAGATTGATCGGAGTACTACTCTTTCGATCAAAAATTACAAGTCCGGTTTCCTTAAACTTGTAATCATTCTTGAGATCTTATGATTCGACTTTTTCATTCTATGCCTACATTCCCAGCAATAGGACATTTCGAGATAATACCCTAGCTGGACTACTATCCTCAGGCAATCGGGAGCTTTTAACCTCATAGTGATATAGGACATTCCGAGATAACACCCTACTGCACTCAAATCATTGGTAGCTACAACCGATATGTTCTTTTTATTTTTAGGTTGTCGATCAAAGATAAGGAAGATACTGGTATTTGATTAATTCGTGTGTATATGGTGCTTCGTTCTTAATTCTTTTATAGAATATTAACATATCCGAACTTATTGCCAAAATCGACTATCTTGCAAGTGTCATGAGGTAAGATCGAATATACTAATACTTATCTAATTTTTCCAATCTCAAAGATACACCAAAACTTAGCTTTTATGTCTTCATCTCTATTCATAAGTACGTACAAACTTGCGGAATTTTCAAGGAAATGTAGACCAAAATTAGCTAAAGGTCGGTTACTTCTAGTTAATCATAATGGCAATTTCGAGTGAGGTCTTGATCACTCTAATCAAGGCTGAGGTAGGAACAAAAATTTAGAAATTTATTTAGGTAGGCTATTTGGCTATAGTTTATATTTTTGTGGTGCCAAAAATCGTCATCTCTAGTCTAATTCCAAACTCATAATTCATATTGAAAAGAAAATTATTCTAAAAATTTTACTTATAAATATCAACATACCTATATAATTTCATGAAAACAATATTTAACATTAATTACTCAATTATATAAACTTAAAATCTCGTTAAAATTTAAATTAGACATAAAATATAATTATAATATATCTAATTTACTTCACTCAATTAAAAAATTATTCTTCCAAATTATATTATTTTTTATTCATATTTATATATTAACTACTTAATTTAAAAAAATTAAAACTAATAAGTAATAAATTTTTTTGATAATTTTAATAATTTATAACTATTTTTTCGAAAATTTTAATGAATTTTCTAACCTAAGTCTACTCCCCACTTATGAAGTGGCATCGTCCCGATGTTCAATGAGTATTAAAAAAATTAGGTTTTGAAAATACTATTAAAATTTCTATTATCGTTATTATTCTGATTTCATTCTTAGCGTATACTAATAAATAACAAACAAACTTAAAAAACTGAAACATATATATTAAACAGGATAATAAAAATGATTACAATTAAATAGACTTAACTTACTGAACTTAAAAACTACAAACTTAAACAACTGAATCATAATTCTTAAAACTGAGAAAACCATTTTAAATGGTTGACGAACATCCCGGTGTATCCACCGGCAATAATCCAACTCTACCATCTCTTGAAGGAAAATTTTCATCCGTCTCCAACTCACCAACTCCATTCATCTGAACACACAATCTTGAAATCATCCACGAAGAAGGCATAGGCTTCCCCCTACTGCCCATCGTTATGGCAAACTCTAACACCGTCCTCTGAATTAAAATTCCCCAATCCACATACTCACCAAATGCCAAGGCGTACAACAAAAGCATTTCATTATCACAAAGGCTCCCGAAATCCCAAGTAGGATACACCCTAGATTTAATGAAATGTTTCCATGCCTTTAAATGTGGAAGTAAGGCATTTGTGGACAAATCGTGATTCGAATCAAAGAGTGGAAAAAGACACTGGAATGCCTCATGAGTTTTATTTAGATGATTATAGGCATTATTCAATCCCCACTTTATTTCAAAGTGTGGCAGCGTCACAGGCGGAATTTCAAAAAGTTGATTAATAACAGACGAAGAGAAGGGAACAGCCACTCCTCTTATTGTGATAATTTGAGTACTTTCAATCATGGACGTCGTCATTAAGGCAGAATAAAATTCTCGAACAATTGAGATATTTATTCGTCCTCTTGGCGCACTTACAAACTTCTTCCAACCGAATCCTCTGATCACAGTTTTACCCCATCGATCGAGTTTATCGAAATTCAAACTTTTCTCCAATAGAATTGGAGAATTAGCAAAATGATGGTGTAAAAGTATATTATCGTTGGATGCTCGTGATTCTGGAGCCATAGCTTCCGGTGTATTTGGCTCATATGAATTAACAGAGGGCGAGGAATGGTTTGACATTTTTAAAAAACAGATGAAAAGACTAGATGAAAGTAAAAAGATAAAAAGTAGATAGAAAGTAAAAGGGATGCAAGATTTTCTTATGGCTTTACTTCATTTAATAGTTAGGAAATAAACATACGTGGATGCATTAGACGAATTTGGAGAATGAGTCACCCTTTTTCCCGGATCGGTCCGAGAGTAGGCCGGCTCGGTCCGGCCTTAACATCCTTTCATCGAGTACAGAGGTAAAAGTAAATTTTGTTTTTGTTTCTTTACCCCTCTCGTAAGTGTAACAATGAAAACGTACGATTAAAATATGAAACGATTAAAATGTTGAAAACGATTTACTAATGATACAAAGTTCGTAAATATTTTTTAGTAAATTTTTTTTTTTTTTGAAATATTTTAAACGGTAACTTAAAACGATTAGAATAACTAAGACGATACTCTAAAAAAAACTACTATAAAACAAAACAACCAAAATCTAAATGAAAATGTCGAAAATAAAAATGTGTAGTAAAAATGTTTAATCAAATATAGTAATAAAATTCAATCTTCTTCATAATCTTCCTCAGGATCATCATGAAAGCTCGAACTCGGAAACGACTGAGAAGCTGGCGGCTGAAATGTAGTCGTGGTCCTGACTGAACTATCAAGACCCATAGAACTCATGTCTGTAGTGATATGCGCAAACTCAGCGAATCCTCCCCAACTAGACATCACGGGTCTCTGAATACCTGTCGAAAATACACCTGTACCACTCGATTGGCTCCCTAAAGAATATGACATTGGATGAATACTCGAGGGTGGTGGAATAGGTGCTACCCACTCGGTAAGGTATATGGATCGGATCGACAAGGTGGATAGGCGGGATCATCAAAAGTAGGATTACGAAGCAAGTGCTCGTTCCTCCTTAAACCTCTACGAATATCGTCACACCACTGCCTATTACTTTCAGCAAACAAAGCCATGTTGGCTTGACCACGTGCAACATCCGAAACTAAAGATTGAAACATGTCATAAGTGATAGTGTTGGATAAAGGAGTTTGTTGAGGCTGACTAGAAAAAGATGGAAAAGAAGAAGATGTGGAAACTGGTGGAGCTGGTTGAGTTTGACGGCTTCTAATTAAAGAGCTTATTTTAACATCTGGAAGCCTAGTCAAACTTGGTCCAATCAGAGGTGCATCTGCTAGAGCTAACTTGTCATTAGGCAGGAATGGTACTCCCGACCTACGACATAAATCCGAAATAAAACAAGGGAAGTACAGATGACTCCCTGGTCTGGCGATGACAATGCTTTCGAAAACTCTTTTAAACATTACCTTCCCAACATCCACCTTTACATCATTTACCATCGCCCATGCGATACAAACATCTTCTTTTCCATAAGCCGTATGTTTACTCGAAGGATAGAGATTATGGCTAATAAACCTTTTAATCGCCCTTAAACCTCTAAAACACTTCCCGTAGTTAAACCTATTTTCAACCCACACAGCGGTTGAATCAAAAGCATGCTGAGCTCTCAAGGCAGTCTGCTCTAATCTTGCAGGATCATCTAAACTCCAAACTACCCTGTAATCTTCATCATCTGGAAAAACTTCAACTCCCAAAATCGCATTTATAATGGCAGGGTTAAAGGGAACATTTCTAGCTCTTAGGGGTAAAGCTTGCGACTCAGTAAGCTCATCTTGTGACATAGTAGACAAAACCGAATAAAACTCAGCTACTAAAGTCGTATTTATTTCCCCTTCTCTTCTGGCTGCTAATTCTAACCACTGACGTCTCGTAAATATATCTTTAACTTCATCACCTAAGTCATCAAAATCTAATCCTCTTTCAACCAAAACATCACATTTACTATAAATCCTTTGATACGCATTCTTAGCTTCTTGTGATGCTGTTTCATTGAAGCTTACGGCTTCTTCTTCAGGTGATAAAATTATTGTGCCTACTACTGGAGTTGCTATAGGAATGTTCGATTTCCGCTTCTTAGAGGCTTTTCTACTCGACTCAGCCATTCTACGATATTGGTAAAGCCAATCAACAGCACAACAACAAAAAATAAACAACAAAAAATAAAAATGTCACAACACACTCAAAAATCAAAACAGTTGAAATTAATCTAAAAAATTATGAAAAATACGAAATTGATAACTAAATAAACTAAATAATACCTTATAATGAAGAAAACGTTGAAAAATAGGCCTGAAAAGTTTTAAAGTTGCCGGAATAACAATGGAGCTTGTTTTCGATCCTTTTTGATTTTTTTAACTTTTGTGGAAGAGAGGAGATGAAAGGAGGAAGAAATCAAGTTGTGGTGTAGTGTGAGATGAAATTTTATGGAAGAATTGAAAAAAATTGAGTAATGGGGTTTTGGGGTGTGGATGCGGCGGCAAAAAAAAATTAGGGAAGAAGAAGAAGAAGGAGGAAAGGGGTCCCCGTTTTTTTTATGCAATTAGACCCCGGATCGGTCCGGGTTAATGGCCGGATCGGTCCGTGCACAATTTTTTTTTTTTTTTTTACTTTTTCCGATTTTTTTTACTTTTTATGATTTTTAATTAAAACTTATAAAAACTCTAATATAAATTACTTAAAAATAATTTTATAACAATTTTTTTAAAAATTTAATAAAATCTTTATAAAACTTAATAAAAAGCTTATAAAAATTTAATAAATTTATATTAATTCTTATAAAATATCTAAATTAAAACTAAAAAACTTTTATAAATTTTTTATAAAACTCCTTAATTTTATAAAGATCCAATTTTATTAAATTTTCAGAAGTTATGAGAAAATTTTATAAAATATTAATAAAACATAAGAAAAGACTCGAAACTTAAGGGGTTCCTGATTCTTCGATTTCTAAATCTTCCAGAGTTCTGATATAACGTTCAATCAACCTAACTCCTAAAAATGAAGCATTTGAATTATCTCTTGGAATTCCGTCGGGATTTTCGGATAACCACCTAATCGTTCCCTTCCTAACAATATTCAAACACTCATCCTGGGATTTGGTTGTGTTATTCCCACAGCGTCCAACATGTTCACTTTTTCCACAGATTTCGCATCTCATCAGAAACTTTGCCCTTCTTTTTATTGCACTCCTTGATGTTCCATTACAAACTTCTTTCAATCTAATCTCTCTCAACAATTTCTTGTTTTGTTCAAAAACTAAAGCTTCTATAGCAAATGCGACATCTTTATCAAGGCCTAATTTCAAAAGTAAAACAAAAACTCCTAATCTATCTAAAAAAGACATCCAGAGTTCTTTTACGTCTATCCGGTAAAAGACGAAAAGAGTTTAAACATAAATAAAAACACAGAAAAGTAGAATAAAGATAGATAGCACCTGGTATTCGGCTGATTTCAGTTTCTCTGCTTTTCAGTTTTTCGGTTTTTCTGCTTTTCAATTTGTCGGGGGATCAATCAGTAGAATTACTTCTTCTTTCGGTGTGATTCCTTCTCCCTCCACAAATAACTTTACTCGTGGCCATTGGCTATAAAAGTCGTATTTCCATCGGTTAGTTCAACACTCCGATTTGTAAACCCGTGTTACTTTAAATGGACACGACCATCTTGATTTAAGCTTACCCGGAAACAACTTTAAACGTGAATTGTACAAGAGCACTCGATCACCTACATGGAACTCACGTTTAAAGATTCTCTTATCATGGAAAGATTTTGTGCGTTCCTTGTAGATTCAAGCATTTTCATAAGAATCGAGACGAAATTCTTCTAGTTACGTTAATTGAAACAATCTATGATCACCGACAAACCTTAGGATCGAAATTCGAAATCTAATAGCCCGAAGGCTCGGTGTTCTAACTCAACCTGGGAGATGACAAGACTTACCAAAGACTAGCTTATAGGGAGAACAACCAATTGGTGTTTTAAAAGTCGTTTCGTACGCCCATAATGCATCATCTAATTTAATCGCCAGCTTTTACGATTTGAATCCACCGTTTTCCCCACGATTCTTTTGATTTCTCTATTTGACACCTCTACCGTCCACTTGGTTTGCGGATGATAGGGCGTTCCTAACTTATGCGTTACACCATATTTTTCAACTATCTTAGTAAATGGTCTATTGCAAAAGTGTGACCCTCATCACTAATGATAGCCCTCGGAATGCCATATCTCGGTAAATATATTCTTTTTAAGGAATCGTATGACAACTTTGGTATCATTAGTGGGAAGAGCTTCAAACTTCTACCCATTTCGAGACATAATCTACCATTACAAGAATAAATCTTTTTCCAAAAGATATAGGGAAAGGTCCCATGAAATCTATACCCCAAACATCAAATAACTCACATTCTAAAATAGGTTGCATAGGCATTTCATGTTTTTTAGATATATTTCCCCATTTTTGACAAGACTCACAAGATTTAACATACTTATAAGCATCTCTATATAGTGTAGGCCAATAAAAACCACATTGTAAAACTTTAAAAGCAGTTTTTCAACCTCCATGATGACCTCCTGCCTCACGATCATGACAAAATGATAAAACACTTAAAATTTCATTATCGGCACACATTTTTCGATTATCCCATCCGAACATTTACGGAAAAGGTCCGGTTCCTCCCGGTAATAAAATTTTAAGTCATAAAAGAACTTTTTTTCTCACGCCAAGTCCAATGAGACGGAATATAATCACAGGTTAAGTAATTAATGATATCTCCAAACCAAGGTGACAATTCCTTAGAAGGAATTCTATTTTTTAATAACTGCATGGTTGAAGGAGTATCGATTCTAAATAGTTGTTCATCAGGAAATGAATCTTTAATTTCATTTCCTATTTCTTCATCATTTTCCATTCTACTTAGATGATCTGCTACTACATTCTCACTTCCTTTTTTATCTTTAATTTCAATATCGAATTCTTGAAGTAAGAGAATCCATCTAAGAAGACGAGGTTTAGCATCTTTCTTACTCGTAAATACTTCGATCTTGAATGGTCTCGTATAAATTATTACCTTAGAACCAACAATATACAATCTAAACTTATCTAAGGCAAAAATTACGACCAACGGTTCTTTTTTCGTAGTTGCATAATTTAGTTGAGCAAGTGTTTAATGTGTGAGATGCATAGTAAATAGCTTTGAGAATTTTGTTATATCTTTGACCTAAAATAGCTCCTACAACCTAAATCACTTGCATCACACATAATCTCAAACGGCAAACTCCAGTTTGGTGCTACTAAACTGGTGCAGTAGTTAATCTCACTTTTAGGGTCTGAAAAGCTTCCATACATTTACTGTCAAAGTTAAAAGGTACTTCTTTCTCAAGCAAATGACTTAGAGGCTTTGCTATTTTTGAGAAATCTGCAATGAACCTTCTATAAAATCCTGCATGTCCGAGAAATCCTCTTAGGGTTCTTAAATTAACTGGTGGAGGTAACTTTTCAATTACTTTGACTTTAGCTTTATCAACTTCAATACCTTCTTCAGAGATTCTATGACCTAAAACAATTCCTTCGATACCATTAGATGACATTTTTCCCAGTTTAGTACTAGATTGGTATCTTCGCAGCGTTATAACACTCGTTCTAAGTGTAACAAACAAACATCAAATGAGTCTCCGTAAACACTAAAGTCATCCATAAAAATTTCTAAGAATTTCTCAACCATATCAGCAAATATAGCCATCATACACCTTTGAAACGTAGCTGGTGCATTAGACAAGCCAAACGGCATTCTTTTATAAGCAAAAGTTCCATAAGGACAAGTGAAAGTAGTTTTTTTCTCTATCTCCTGCTGCAATGAATATCTGTAAATATCCTGAATAACCATCTAAGAAACAGTAATACTTATGTCCACTTAAACGTTCCAACATCTGAACTATGAATGGAAGTGGATGATGATTTTTCTTAGTATGATCATTTAGTTTTCTAAAATCAATGCACATTCGATAACCCGTAATCTCTCTTGTCGGAATCCATTCATTCTTTTCATTCTCTTTCACTGTGAAACCTCCTTTCTTTGGTACCTGTCACGGATTTTATTAACACAAAACAAACAAGTAATAATCCGGTTAACCTCAAGTATAAGGATCGTAGTAATAGTGGTTAATGCCGGGTCGATCTTACGGGGAACTAAACGATTGGGAATTCTAGTTTTTTGTCTAACCTAAACTATGTCACGAAACTAATCTAAACAGCGAATAAAAACCAAACAGAACAGAAATTAAAACTAGACAGAGGATATAATCCAAAGCTAGGAAGAATACGGGTTGCGAACCTTTAACTAAACTAATCTAAGATGCAAATAAAAGTAAACTAACTAAACAAATTCGAGTTTTAAGGATTTAAATCAAGTGTATAACGAGCAAACGAGGATTGATCCACCTATCCAACAAGCATTGATTTCCTATCTCGATTATATTGTGGTTTTTATCTAGGTTGTGATTCACCTTATCTAAACATGAACCCTAATTCCTTAGAAAGTTCATCTATTAATCTATTATCTTCCAATGCAAGATTAACGCGTTTCCTAACCAAAGGTGTAAACTTTATGATTATGATCTAGCAATTAAACCTATTAACTTCCGTTATGATAGATTCAAATTACTATTCTTATTCATGGTGATCTAAGGTTTATTAAGATTTCCATCAACAATAAACAATCAACACATGTATATCTTCCGATGTAAAAGCAATTAGAACATAATAAACATGAATAAGAAACAACCTTTAATAAAAACTCACAGTACAACCGAAGAAAACGAAATCAACAATCGTTGGATGGCTTCACAATACTCGTTTGATGAAGCTTTTAGCTTCTGAACATCCTCAGCAACTCATATTTGCAGAAACAGTGCATAAAAAGATAACTAATTTAATCTAAACTAAAGTGCATAAAACTGGAATAAAAGAGAGAAAAACGCAGCCTAAAGCCGCCCCTAGGGTTAGGGTTTTGAATAATGAGTGTATGGTATGTTTTGGGTTGAGAAACGGCCGCTTATTTATAGATTTCGAAGTCGGTTTCACTAAGTCGGCCGACGGACGCTCGTCCGGTTCCTTGAACGCCCGTCCACTCTTCAATAGAACTTCAAATCGGGCCGAGTCATGACCGGACGCTCGTTCACCCGGCGTCCACTTCGGCGTCCAAACATCCTGAATCAACTTTCCATCCATGGACGCTCGTTCATTTTCATCAGACGCCCGTCCACTGGACGGAACACGGACGCCGATTTGATATGATTGAATTTCGATTTATTGATCTTTATTTCTTCTATCTCTATCCCACTTCTTCATTATCTCTTTTATCATCAATTAGCTCGAACTAAATCAACTTTTGATCATCTTTTGAGCCTCAATCATGTATCTACAACACATAAAAACATTGCAAAATGTAATATCATCCAAATAAACATAAAATCACAATTTAAAACACATAAATTAACCTATTTTGCGATTAACTCATTTAAAATATCATTTACTCAATATTCCAGTAAACACTCATTTCTTATGCAAATTAACACAAATACGAGGGAAATTATCATAGAATATAGCGTTATAAATCGTATAAATTCACCCTTAACAACTCCCCCACACTTAAGCTTTTGCTCGTCCCGAGCAAAACAAAACAAAGTAAAGGCTCGAGAAAAGATAGACATCTAAACATATATAACACATATCCAATAAATCAGAAGTTCACCAGTGTGTGTGCAAAGCCATAGAAAACTTCCACTAAACCCAAACTTGAGAAACTCAAAGCAAAACTAGCTAATACCCCCTCGTAGACTAGCCATAAGTGACACTTATAAGATGTACCCTACAAACGTGAAATATCCCGAAAAGAATGATCGAATATATCTAGGGCCTTTCTGAAATACTCAGAGGATAATCCCTACAGCATATCTATCAGTTTCTACCGGGGATAAGATAGACGATAACTCAGTCTTATACTTATTCAATTCATAACAATTCATTTAGTTGATTTAACTTTTTTCCACTTTTAAACGCACATCAGAATGAGCTATTGCCCTGTCATAGCAGAATAGGATATTCGAGATATACCCTACCTTACTCCAATCATAAGGCAGCTTCTCCTGACTGTCGTGAGCTCTTAGTCATCATAGTGGTATAGGACATACGTGGTATACCCTATCGCACTCAAATCATTGACTAGCTTTCGACACACCCAATTAATTCTTATATTTTTCAACTTTTTCATTTGACATTAAGTTACGTGGTACTTATCACATTCAAACCTTAGATATTCACAGTATAACATACTCTGGATCTAAATACAAACTATCATAAATCTCGAGATACATACGTAGCACTAAGCACATGACTTATAAGAAAATCAAAAATCACTAATCCAAAAGGGGTATAACTTTATAAATTAGCTCATCATCTACTATGGCTCGTGAAAAATATGGGGGGTGAAACAACTAACTTATCAAACATATGATATATAGCTTTGATGACTACAAAAATAACGAACATAGATCTGAATTGCCTACTCGGGATAAAACAAAAACAAAAATGTCGAGAAATTTTAAAATTCTGGCTCATTTTGCATAGAAACATATCGAATTAACCAAATATGTAGATACATATCGAATATTCCCCTCCCCCACACTTAAAAAATCAACATGTCCTCATGTTGTGCAGAATGAAAGAAAAGATAAAAGACTTAGCTGATTTCAAGCGTTACTCGACTGTCGGTCAGGCCGGAGCCTATATAGTTACACTTAGAACTCGTAACCAGACAATGTAGCTCGACAAAATCGCGAAAAATATACCTGCACGACTTGACAAACACGGAAACATCTCGGGGAAAACGGGGAATTATACCAAAATGAAAAAAAGATAGCAAAAATGAATATAAATCAAAAGATAACGCATTCAATACATCCAAAGGTATCAACAAAATAGAGCGAAAGTACGGGAGCCTTATGGCTTACATGATCCATCGAAAATAAATAGTAGCAATATCAAAATTACAACGAACCATATAAGTAGAAATGTCAATACAAAACAACCAACATAAAAATAGACAAATAAGATCAAGGTTGGCTTGGCGCCGCAGAATCACCAGCTGGAGGATCAGAGGAGGGTCCAGAAGGTGGTGCCGTAGTCCTATCTGCCAAGTCAGGCTGCTCCTCATCTGAAGATGACTCAGAGTCGTGTAGAACATCCGCAATGACCTGCTCGATCTCATCAGCAAAGAGATAATCAACGGAGCTCGGATTGAAGGATCTATCGTCCCTCGGCTGCCGGCCTTCACAGATACATTGAAGAATGGACAAAATATTGTTCTGCGTATCCCGAATATCACCCATCCACTCCCGGAAACTATTGGCCATGCTCAACCGCATCCTAACTGCGGGAGATAAAGTAGGAAGGGAGGATGCTCGAGGCGGTGCGATGAAGAACCGGGCTCCGAGGTGCCTCCGGCTCGAATGTCCCGAAGACTTACTCTTTTCTGTTGTAAAGGCCTAGGATTCTTCGGCTTATGATCGGCCCCAAACTCGGGCACACCGGCATCGAGACACAAGCGCGTGGATCGGGTGAGGGACGATCAAACTCCGTGTATAAACCTTCGGTTGATAGAGATCTCGTCATATAAAGCTTGTCCCACATCCACATTCAAACCAAACGTCAACGCATACAACATCCCTAGGTCACCAATATGAAAATGTGTCAAGTTGTTCTTAGGTAACAACCGACTCTGAATAAACCGACACTGGACCTTCCAGTCCTCCGTCTAGGTCGTGGTAACCAACTCCTTCCGGTCTCCTCCCGGTCTCAATGTCCGGGCGACATCCGGGCAAACTCTCAATCTCAACTCCTCCAAAGGGTCTGTCCCAAACTCGTCTATGCACAATTTCTTCCTTATAATCCCGTCCCTCAAAGGCCGCTAAGTTGTATTTACGATTAATCACCTCCGGTGTAAAGGGAACTTCTACCCCTCGAACCACGACTACCTTTGTCCCCAAGTCGGTTTCCGAACAGTTTGCATAAAATTCCCTAACTAGGGAGCTATTGACCGGGGTAGTCGGGATCGTCATCAAGGCTCCCCATTTCCTATCCTTTTGCAACTTAACGAACCCCGGATCGACCTTCGCCTCCAAAATAGCCCTCTCAACCAACATGTTCCTCGAGAAGTAATGCTTGGTGTAGGCATCGTGGGCCTTAGGGTTCACGAATCGATGAGGCAATGGCATGGGAGCGACGGTTTTAGATTTCTTCCTAGGTTGGTCAGCCCTAGGTACAACCAGATCCTCTTTCCGGGTAGCTTCTACAGTTTCCTCGGCCCTAGATGACCCTCCACCTCTCTCGAACTCTAGGCATCCGTACCAAGGGAATATCATCATCCGTTTCGATTCCGAGGTTGGTTCATCCCTTAAAGTAGTCTAGTTTGGGTGGCTCAGGGGTTGTTCTCGGATACTCACACCCCGGTTAGGATCAACTAAGGTGGGATCAAACTCCTTGCGTTTCTTTCCCGCCTCCCGGGCCACTTCCTTACCATGCCTCTTCACGACTGCTTTCTTATGCACCATTTTCAAGTCTAGACTACACAAAAACAATCCCAATTCACCACAATTTACCCGTGTAACATCCAAAGCGGGATTTCAAGGCAACCAAACCACAACCACAACCATAATCAACACCAAACAACCCATTCACCATCCATCACAACACCACATCACCATAACAGAGCAAAAAGAAACACAAAACCGAGAAAAAAAAAAAAAAAAAAAAAAACGAATTAAGATGATATTCAAGGGAACGAGCCGACCCAAAGATCGAACTCGCAAAAATGTGAATAAAAACTAGAAAAGTTGTTACTAACTTACCAAGTAGGATGAGTAGATGTTGATCGAGGTGAAAATCAGTCCAAACAACACAAAAATGACCTCCAAAATTGAATTTTTCTTCCAAAAAGTCGGACTTCAATGGGGTCTGATTCTCCAAAAATATTGTGTGTTGGGGGATTTGGTCTTGAAAATCGAAGAGAGGGGATCAAAAGCGGCTTAGAGCACCTTGAATCGCTCGAAATGGTTTAGAATTGAAGATTTTAGGTCAAAAGGAGGGAGAGGAAACGGTTTTGCGGTTTGAAAATTACGAAAAGTGAAGGTTCATGCGTTGAGGGAGTATATATAGACGAGAGGTTGGACGCTCGTCCAACTCGGTGGACGGGCGTCCACCGGGAAACTAGATGAAGCGGACGGGCGTCCGGTTTATTAGATGCTCGTCCAAAAGTTTAAATCACATACGAGATTGGAGGGAATAAATCATACGGGCGTCCAGGCTTAGTGGACGTTCGTCCAAGAATTGGTCATGGCGGACGGGCGTCCAGAGCTCTGGACGGGCGTCCAAGCAGGAAAAATGCAAAAATTATAAAATTTCCATACAAATCAAATTCAAAAGTGCACTTCTTATTAACTTAACTAAAACTTCAAAAATACAAATTCAAATCAAACAACGTACATAAAATGACTAGAGAATAAATAAAAACAAATAGAAAACAGTGGGTTGCCTCCCACAAAGCGCTTTTGTTTTACGTCGTTTGCTCGACGAAACAACCTAACAACGCTAGTCATCGTAAATGGCCGACCAATCTATAACTCGGATAAGACGGCGGAGCATGTCAATCGCCGGAGGGAAGTCATATTCATCTTGCAAACCCCAATCCTCACCAGCTACCTCAACACCTCGAAAATGTTCAGCTTGCAGCACTAGCGCTAAATCTGTCAGCATCGGATCATTGAGGATCGTGTATGGACGTCCTAGAGCTGCCTGTAACTCCTCGGCGGTAAAGTCTCCACCTCCCGAACGGCGGGGGACAATGAGAACATAGGTGGCGTCTTGACGCGGGTACTAATGTCAAAATCCACGTGCAAAACGATGGTTCCTCCCGGTCCGTCATCTACAGTGATTAGTGGGATCCTCCTAAGGAAAGGTAACTCCTCTGGCTGAACACCGAAATCCATATCTAGAGGCACAACTAACTGACAGATGTAAACAATAGCAAAACTGAGTAAGGCTAACACTTAATAAACTAAACTTAAATACTAAAACTACCAAAGCATAAAAACAAGAATAAGCGAAAGAACGATATCTAGGTTGCCCCCTAGTGGCGCTTTTGGTTAATGTCGTTAGCTCGACACCGTTTAAAGCTCGGCTGGATCGGGCCATTTGACTTTCCTGCCAGCCACTACCTCGTGTAAGCTCTGATCAGTAGTGTGGCTGCAGAAACAGCATCTCACACATGGGGTGAAATCTTTAATCGCTTTCCAAACACGCTGAAACTTCCCCATGGTTGACTTCTTCCTCTTCCGATTCTTCTGATGACTTTTCAGTTGACGCTCCCTCTCCAATTCTTCCATATCCCAACTACCAGCTAGAACTTCTTCAGATTGATCACTACCGCCATCCTCTGAAAATAGGTTGGGTGAAAACTCGTCGAATTCTTCGACTTCCGTAGCACCACACCCGAGGATATCGAGGCAACGGACATTCAAAGGTTTCTCTTTAGGTTCACCAATATAGTGCTTGCACCTTTGGCCATTCACTCGAAACGGGTCACCACTATAACCACGAAGTTCTAGAACGCCTCCAGGAATGATTTGGAGAATCTCGAAGGGGCCGGACCAACGTGTCCTCAACTTTCCAGGAAACAAATGTAGCCTAGAATTGTATAGAAGAACTTGTTCGCCGACTTGAAATTCTCTCTTCTTAATCTTAGTATCGTGGAGTAGCTTCATCTTATCTTTACTAATCCTGGCACTTTCATAGGCTGGAGTACGAATTCGTCTAACTCGTATAGGCTGCTTTGCGATCGATGTTTCCCACAAGATTGGGAATCAAAGTTCGAAACTTTGTAGCCCAATAAGCTCTATGCTCTAACTCGACGGGCGGATGACATGGCTTTCCATAGACCATTTGATATGGAGATGTACCCATAGGGGTTTTATAGGCGATTCGGTACGCCCGTAGTACATCATCCAATTTCAAACTCCGAGTCCTTTCTATGATTTGTTCTTGTCTTTTCCGGGATTTTCTTGATGCTTTGGTTGCTCCTCTCAACCGACCACTAGTCATCGGATGATATGGTGTGCCTGTCTTATGACGGACACCATACTTTTCAAGAACTTTCTCTAGGGGTCGGTTGCGAAATGCGTCCCTTCATCAGCGATCAAGGCACGTGGACATCCAAACCTCACGAAAATATTTTTCTTTAGAAATTTCATGCTTGTCTTATGATCGTTGTGAGGAGTGGCTTGAGCCTCCACCCATTTAGATACGTAGTCTACGCGAGACTAAGATGTATTTGTTACCGCAAGATGATGGGAATGGTCCCATAAAATCGATACCCCATACGTCAAAGACCTCGCATTCTAGGATGGGTTTCAAAGGCATGTCAAAACGCCTTGTCAGAGTACCGGTTCTTTGGCATCTATCGCAAGCTTTACAGAAAGCTTCCGTATCCTTAAAGATCGTAGGCCAATAGAAACCGGATTGGAAGATCTTAGCGACGGTTTTCCACGGACCAAAGTGACCTCCAGTGGGTCCGCTATGGCATTGCTCAATAATATCCCGCTGCTCAAATTCAGGAACACATCTCCTAAGCAAACCATCTTTACAGATCTTGAAAAGATAAGGTTCATCCCAAACGAAAGATTTCAAATCGAGAGAAGAACTTTTTCTTCTCCGATAAGACAATTACGGATCGAGATAACGGGCATGAAGGTAGTTTACAATGGAAGAATACCATGGAACATCGGGAGGACATCCGTCTATCAACATGATGTTCTCAGAGGAAAGTAAAGGTCTATATCATCGGTTCATCCTTTTCCTCATTAAGCATCCTTGAAACGTGATCGGCCACTACGTTTTCACTGCCCTTTTTGTCCTTTATTTGAACGTCAAACTCTTGTAGGGTCAATATCCAACGTAGTAGGCGCGGTTTGGCTTCTTTCTTAGTCATCAGGTACCTCAAAGCAGCGTGATCAGTCCACACAATCACTTGAGCTCCTAACAAGTAACTACGGAACTTGTCCATAGCAAAAACTACGGCCAATAGTTCCTTTTCGGTAGTGGTATAGTTAACTTGAGAGGGGTTCAATGTGTGGCGGCGTAATAGATGGGTGGAACTTCCCCTTGATATTTTGTCCTAGAACGAGCACCAACCACATAGTTTGATGCGTCGCACATAAGCTCAAAAGGTAGGTTCCAGTCGGGCGATATAAGAATTGGAGCAGATATTAAACGATTTTTGAGCTCCTCAAACGCTTTCTTGCAACTCTCATCAAAATTGAACTCAACGTCTTCCTTTAGTAGAGTGGACAGGGGCTTGGCTATCTTGGAGAAGTCTTGAATGAACCTTCTGTAGAATCCGACATGTCCAAGAAAGCCTCTCACTTCTCGCACATTGTTGGGATAACTCATCTTTTCGATAGCTTCTACTTTGGCCCTGTCAACTTCTATACCTTTGGCGGATATTTTGTGGCCAAGAACTATTCCCTCATCTACCATGAAATGGCATTTTTCCCAATTAAGTACTAAGTTCTTTTCCACACATCTGGATAACACTTGATCAAGATTGTCAAGGCAATCATCAAAAGACTGACCAAAAACCGAAAAATCGTCCATAAAAATCTCCATACACTTCTCCACAAGCCCGTCAAAGATAGCTAGCATACATCGGCGAAATGTATTTGGGGCATTGCGAGAGACCAAATGGCATTCGCACGTAAGCGAATGTACCATAGAAGAAGCGAGGTAAAAGTGGTCTTTTCTTGGTCGAAATTTGGATCAATGGGTATACGGAAGTATCCTAAATAGCCATCTAGGAAGCGGTAGAATGCGTGTCCCGCCGGGGACGCTCAAGCATCGATCAATGAATGGAAGGGGAAAGTGATCTTTCATGGTTACCTCATTGAGCTTTCGATAATCGATGCGAGACTACGTAACCGGTGACAAGCCTCAATGCTATTTCCTCTCCCTTCTCATTCTTCTCAATCGTAATTCCACATTTCTTGGGGACTACCTGAGTCGGGGAAACCCATTCGCTGTCAGCGATGGCATAAATAATTCCCATGTCCAGAAGTTTGATGATTTCTTTCTTAACCACCTCTTGCATATGAGGGTTGAGCCTCCTCTGGGGCTATCGTACACATTTTGCACCCTTATTCGTCTTGATTTTGTGCATGCAGATGTCCGGAGATATTCCTCGGATATCTCCTACTTGCCAACCAAATGCTTTTTCATTACGTTTCAAGACGTTGATCAATTTCATCTCCTCTATACGAGAAAGCTTGGCGAGATATAATCAATGGAAGCTTGTCACCTTCTCTTAAAAACACATACTTAAGATGTTTAGGCAACGGCTTCAACACCGGATCCGCGGGGGTCTTAAACTCGACTTGAGATCTCCACTTTTCAACTCAACATCACCGAGTTTACTCGTGGTCCCACTCGCCAAAGCTTCTTCCAACAATTCTTCCTCAAAATCATTTTGCTAATTGATCTAGATTGACCACACCGTGAGTATTTAGATTATCAACCAGTCGCTCATATTCCGCTTCTACAACCATGACTTGCTTATCCATATAATCGGTGAAATCGTCCGTCATATAATCAATGGAAAAGCCGGTTGGAGGGCCAGAGGGTACTTGAATGGATTTTAAGACATTGTAACTCACCTCTTGGTCACCAACTCGGATAGTCACTTTGCCCACCATCGCAATCAATGAGGGCTCTAGATGTAGATAAGAAAGGTCTTCCAAGAATCAGGGGGACGTTTTCATCTTTCTCCATATCTAAAACATACCAATCGACTGGAAAGGTAAATCTATCAATCTGAACCAAAACGTCTTTCAGGATCCCTGAAGCTTTCTTAGAAGATCTATCAGCGAATTGTAGACTCATAGTAGTGGGTTCTAGAAGGCTTCGTAAACCGAGCTGTTTGCATACAGACATTGACATAAGACTTATAGAGGCACCTAGATCACACAAAGAATTAGGGAAGACTAGACCTCCCATTAATACTGTAAGTACGAACTTACCAGGATCACCTCTTTTAATCGGTAAGCCTTCATAATTAATCATGGAGCAATCCTCACCAATTTGTCTTTCCATGCCTGCTAACTTCTTTTTTGAAGACACAACATCCTTGATGAATTTTGTATACTTAGGCATCTCGACCAAAACATCTGATAGTGGAAGATTTACCTGAGTATTTTTCAAAATGTTCAGCACCTTCTCGTACTTTTTGTCCTCACTCAAGGGAATGTTGCTCTTTCTTGGTGGAAATGGAAGCTTCTTAAGGTCACTCTCAGAAAAGACTTTCTTTGAGGATGCGCTTACAGCTTTGTCTTCCAGATCCTTCCATCGAACAGCTTTTTCAGATTTTCTTATAGTCAGGGGATCGGCCTGCGACTTTCGCTTGCTTTTTCGGTCCTCGAGGGATCGGCCACTTGAGGATCACCAACTTCTTCACCTCTCGGGGGATCAGCCTCCGAGTTTTCTCATGCGGTTGAGGGGAGTGTGGGTGCTCGGCTTCCCTCTGCCTTATCAATGGCGGGGAGGGGCTAGTGGTTTCCCTGTTGGGAAAGACCACAACTTGAGTACCGCTTCTCGGATTCATTGCACCGGCCTCCTCTTTACCGTATTGAATTGATGGCACGAGGTCGGTACATGGGCCTTTGTTCAAGTCGGCTGAGCAACTTGACCACCCTTTGGATTCTTCTCGGTGGCGGGCGGGGTTTGCCCGGGGGGTCTAGAAGCTAAGCTGTTCGGCCGGTTGCCCAATTTGTCTCTCAAGATTCTTCATTGATCTACTTTGCTCCTCCAATTTAGCTTCAAGATTGGTAGATTGGGAGGGACTTTGAGAGTTTTGGAAATTTGAAGAATAAATTTGGGCCGACTTTGAAATTGAGAATTTGAATTGGAAGGCCAATTCGATTGAATTTTTGCGTAGGGTTGGAAAAATTCGAGTTTTGGTTCGATTAAACCCGGGGTTTCTATTGAAATTCGATTCGAATTAAAATTCGAATTAGGATTGAAATTTGAAGATGGATTAAACCCTTGGTTTTGGAAATTATGCGGCCAGAAGCGATTGAACCTTGGATTGTTCTCGCCATAGAATGCATTCACTTCCGCATTTCGTCCGTTCATAGGACGGAATTTAGAAGTGTGCTCCACCTCGTCACAATTCGACATGTGACTTGATTGTCTTGTCCATAATCATGAACGGCATTCACTTGATAAGGTGCGGGGGATTAAATTGACACTGGCCATTCATATGGCCAGTCTGACAGCAATTTTCACAGTACAGAACCTAAGGGTTCTGTGGAAAAGAAGAAGTTTGATTTATCGGATTCGAAACTTGAGGTGTTGCCATCGCGCACGCGGCATGGCGATCAAACTTTGCAAATTGACTTCCTCAACCTTGGGAGGAGGAGGTGCTTGGATTGCTTGATAAGAGGGGGCGTAGTTATACTTTGCAATGTCCTCAAACAGTGCCCATCCCTCTTCAGGTGTTTTCTTCAGAAACGCCCCACCAGATGAACTGTTGACCATGCCTTTGGTGGTCTCGGTCAATCCACTGAAGAATGTATTGACTTGCCTTTCCAGTGGCAAGCCATGGTGGGGACACTTTCTAAGAAGAGACTTGAATCTCTTCCAACATTCGAAGAAAGATTCATTCTCTTTCTGATAGAAAGTGAATATTTCGTTTAAGCACCTTTGGGCCGTCTTTGAAGGTGGAAATATTGACTCAAGAACTCCTTTTCGAGTTACGCCGGAGTGGTGATAGATTCGAAGGGAGAGAGGTGTACCACTCTTTAGCCTCTCCTTTCAAAGAAAAAAGAAAATTTTTTAGCTTGATAGAATCCTCACTTACTCCTTGGATGCGTGTAGTACCGCATATCTCTAAGAATGTGTGTAAGTGGGTATGTGGATTCTCTGATTGGTAGCCATGAAAAATTGATGCATCTTTGCATCATCTGGATAAGTCCTGGCTTTAGCTCAAAGGTTTGTGCGGTAATGGGCTGGAATAACAATAGCCGGGTTGACTTTGACTTCGCCTGGCATGGCGTAGTCTGCCAACGTACGTCTATTATCAGCGGCCATTATCACAAAATCAGTGATTTCCTTTGCTAATTGATTTTCAAGATCTTGCTCGGCTCTGTCTGCCAGAACCGCAGAACGGAAAATCCACCTGTTTGGCCGGACTACGGTTCGCTCGGGGTCAGGGGTGTATAATAACGGTCCCTTTTGACTCCGAGTTTGCATAAACTAGACCAAAAACAAGTGAAAAGAAGCCTAAAAACTAAGAATTTAAAAGCCTAAACTAAAAATTAAAAGCCTAAAGAAAAGAAAAGAAAAGAAAAGAAAGAAAGGGAAATAAGATTAGTAAGGAAAAGATGAAACAGACGGGCGTCTGCTCAACTTTTGGACTGGACGGGCGTTCGGTTTCCCAAACGCTCGTCTGGTCTTCAGAAAACTTGAACGGGCGTCCAAATTTTATGGACGCTCGTCTAAGTGAAAGAAAATAGAACAGAATTGATAATTTTCCAGCGGACGGGCGTCCAATATCCCAGACGCCCGTTTGGTAGCGGGAAAATTAGAACAGAAGCAGAAAATTTGCAGAAAATAACAGAAAAGAAGAAGAACGAAAGAATAGAAACAGAAACAGAGAGAAGAGATAGAGAGGAGAACTAATCATAAGAGAACCTTAAACCCTAAGCTAAAACCCTAATTAACTAATTACCTAAACGTTTATCAACTAAAACAGGAAATTAAAACGAACTAAAAACAGGAAAAACAAAAACAAATAGAAAAACGAACAACAAAAAAACTAGACAACCGTCCGGTTCCCCGGCAACGGCGCCAAAAACTTGTCACGGATTTTATTAACACAAAACAAACAAGTAATAATCCGGTTAACCTCAAGTATAAGGATCGTAGTAATAGTGGTTAATGCCGGGTCGATCTTACGGGGAACTAAACGATTGGGAATTCTAGTTTTTTTGTCTAACCTAAACTATGTCACGAAACTAATCTAAACAGCGAATAAAAACCAAACAGAACAGAAATTAAAACTAGACAGAGGATATAATCCAAAGCTAGGAAGAATACGGGTTGCGAACCTTTAACTAAACTAATCTAAGATGCAAATAAAAGTAAACTAACTAAACAAATTCAAGTTTTAAGGATTTAAATCAAGTGTATAACGAGCAAACGAGGATTGATCCACCTATCCAACAAGCATTGATTTCCTATCTCGATTATATTGTGGTTTTTATCTAGGTTGTGATTCACCTTATCTAAACATGAACCCTAATTCCTTAGAAAGTTCATCTATTAATCTATTATCTTCCAATGCAAGATTAACGCGTTTCCTAACCAAAGGTGTAAACTTTATGATTATGATCTAGCAATTAAACCTATTAACTTCCGTTATGATAGATTCAAATTACTATTCTTATTCATGGTGATCTAAGGTTTATTAAGATTTCCATCAACAATAAACAATCAACACATGCATATCTTCCGATGTAAAAGCAATTAGAACATAATAAACATGAATAAGAAACAACCTTTAATAAAAACTCACAGTACAACCGAAGAAAACGAAATCAACAATCGTTGGATGGCTTCACAATACTCGTTTGATGAAGCTTTTAGCTTCTGAACATCCTCAGCAACTCAAATTTGCAGAAACGGTGCATAAAAAGATAACTAATTTAATCTAAACTAAAGTGCATAAAACTGGAATAAAAGAGAGAAAAACACAGCCTAAAGCCGCCCCTAGGGTTAGGGTTTTGAATAATGAGTGTATGGTATGTTTTGGGTTGAGAAACAGCCGCTTATTTATAGATTTCGAAGTCGGTTTCACTAAGTCGGCCGACGGACGCTCGTCTGGTTCCTTGAACGCCCGTCCACTCTTCAATAGAACTTCAAATCGGGCCGAGTCATGACCAGACGCTCGTTCACCCAGCGTCCACTTCAGCGTCCAAACATCCTGAATCAACTTTCCATCCATGGACGCTCGTTCATTTTCATCAGACGCCCGTCCACTGGACGGAACCTAGACGCCAGTTTGATATGATTGAATTTCGATTTATTGATCTTTATTTCTTCTATCTCTATCCTACTTCTTCATTATCTCATTTATCATCAATTAGCTCGAACTAAATCAACTTTTGATCATCTTTTGAGCCTCAATCATGTATCTACAACACATAAAAACATTGCAAAATGTAATATCATCCAAATAAACATAAAATCATAATTTAAAACACATAAATTAACCTATTTTGCGATTAACTCATTTAAAATATCATTTACTCAATATTTCCAGTAAACACTCGTTTCTTATGCAAATTAACACAAATACGAGGGAAATTATCATAGAATATAGCGTTATAAATCGTATAAATTCACCCTTAACAGTACCACTTGAGTTGGACTTACCCATTCACTATCTGATATGGGAAAAATTATCCCCATTTCTAATAGCTTAATGACCTCTTTCTTAACAATTAACTGCAAATTTGGGTTGAGGCGGCGTTGCGGTTGAATACAAGGTTTAGCATCTTCCTTCAGAATTATCTTATGAACGCAAATCTCAAGGCTAATACCTCGAATATCGGCAACTGTCCATCCAAAAGCTTTCTTATGCTTTTTCAACATTCCAAGTAATTGATCTTCTTGTTGCTCAGTTAAAAATGATGAAATAATAATCGGTAATAGATTATTAGTTTCAAGAAAAGCATACTTCAGATTTAAAGGTAACGGTTTCAATTCCAGATTCTTAGGTGGATCTTCCAGTGATGGTTTAAGAAGCTGGTCCTTCTAGTTCTAATTCCAAATACTTATGCCATGATGGTTTAAAAGTAAAACTTCCTTTATCTAGAGAAATGATTATCTCTTTCATTTCGGTGTCTTTCTCATCTTCCTTATAGATAGACAGAGTTAAGCATTCTTCTAAATCTGTCTTCAAAAGTTGGTAAATCGAATATCATAGACAGAATGAATATCTTCTATAAAAGAACATGATTTCGGTGATCCGTATGGATGGTTCATAGCTTTGAAAATATTGAAAGCAACTTCATCTTCATTGACTCTCGAATTAACTCTCCTTTATGGACATCTATTAAAGTTCTTCCGTAGCTAGAAATGGTCGACCTAAGATAAGTGGCGCCGAATATCCTTCTTCCATTTCCATAACTACAAAGTCTACTTGGAAAATTGAACTTGTCTACTTTAACCAATACGTCCTCAATAATTCCTTTAGGGTATTTAATCGATCTATCTGCCATTTGCAGAGTCATTTCAGTTTTCGTAAGCTTTCCTATGCCTAGCTTTCTATAATCCTCATAAGACATGAGATTTATACTAGCTCCAAGATCACATAAGACCTTCTTAAACAGAAATCCTCCAATTTCACATGGGATGGTAAAATGTCACGGATTTTATCTAATGAAAACAACAAGTAATAAATTTATAAATCCGGTATTCCCCAAGTGCAGGGATCGTAGTACAGCGATTAATACCGGAGTTGATCACAGGGAATCGGGGTATCTAGTTCATTAATTTTCCTAAGATTGATACTAATATTATTAAACCTAAACTAAAACGGAAAATAAACTGGACAGAGGATTGTCAGTCCAATGCCAGGAAGACATCGTTGCGAACAAAGATAAAATTTAAATTACAAAGAGAATAAACAAGACAATGATCATGGAGATTAAACAATGAACAAACAATAATCCACCGATCCCGCAACCCTCAATTTCCTCTCTAAACTATCTTATGATGATTTAATTCAAGTTGTGGTTCACCTATCAAAAGTATGAATTCCTACTATCGTAGATAATTCGCCTATCAATCTCATCATCTCTCGATCTATAGAGATTAACGCTCTCAAAACAAGGTGTAAGATCTCTCAATCTAGCAACCTAGATATTCAACCTATCAACTCTCGTTATGTCAAAGTTAAAAATCCCATCTTTCCTATGGTGATCTAAGGTTTACACCGACTCTCGTCATACGGTAAACATCAACAACAATTCATCTTTCGATTTCGATTGCATAACAAATAATCAAAGGAAAGATAACAACTTTGAATTAAAATCACAACATAAACTCAGATTGGAAATAGAAAAACCTGATTGGAAAAGATTCAAATCGTTTGAACATGTTCAGCCCCAAGCGTTGAGCATAAAACGCACGGCAAAACGAAATAAAACGGAAAAGAAACGACCCTCGGCCGGCCAAGCACCAAGGCTCAGCCGGCCGAGGTCACTTGGCATGAAAAACTAGGGTTTTCTCAAGTAATATGTGTGTATGGTCTATGTCCTAGGGTTTGATAATGCGTTGTATTTATAGGGAATAAAGTCGGTTTGTTGTAAGTCGGCCGCGGACGCCCGTCCGGAATTGTGGACGCCCGTCCAGATGCCTTGGACTTGCTTCAGACGCCCGTTTACTCAGCGTCCAAACTCTCTGAATCAAAAATCTTCTCCTGGACGCCAGTCCACTATTCTGGACGCCAGTCCAGACTGGACGGGACTTGGACGCCAGTTCAGCTGGATCCAAATTCGAAATCTTCAACTCTATCACTTCTCTTCTAGCCAATTCCATCCTTATCTCTTTTTCATCCATTAAATCCGACATTTATCTTCATTTAATCATCTTTTGAACCGCAATTATGCATCTACACGTCATCAAAAACATCGCAAAATGTAATAATATTCAAATAAACATAAAATCACCAATAAAACTCATAAATTAACCAATTTTGCGATTAACTCGTTAAAAACATCACTTGCTCAATATTTCAATATAAAGCTCGATTTCTATGAAAAACATCCAGATATGGGGGAAATTGACATAAAATATATCCTTATAAAACGTATAAAATCACCCTTAACATAAAACTTCCAGGATCTTTCAGTTTAGGTGGTAACTTATCCGCAAAAGCTGCAGAACATTCTTCATTTAGGCATATATTCTCATATTCCTCTAATTTTTTCTTGTTTGATAGAATATCTTTCAGAAACTTTCCATAAGCGAGGCATACTAATTAGAGCTTCGATAACAGGGATATTAACATGAATATGACGAAAAGTATCAAGGAAACGAGCATACTTCTGATCAATTTTAATCTTTTTAATTTGATCTTTAGGTGGGTAAGGTAAAGATTCTAAATCTATAACCTTTGATCCCAAAGTCATTTTCTCTTTTCCTTTCTCCTTAAACTTTTGAGTATTACTTGATCGCCAAGTATCATGATCTTGAGTTTTTTCTTTTAAAACATTCCCTGAATCAATCTCTACTTCAGATTCCTTCAGTTCTTCTTGTTTTTCAGTCTTGTTTTCATTATCTTCTATTCCAACATGTTCCTTGAATAAAGTCCTTAAATCTTTATCCATGGGATCTTTCAAAATCCTAGGGATTTTTACCCATTTTTCACCTTCATTCTCAGGTTCCAAACTTCTATTCCTTTTCAAGAAATTCTCTATAATTTCTTCTTCCTCATCAGTGAATTCAAGTTCATCTTTAGTTTCATCATTTTTTCCATCTAATTCATTTTCTACTTCATTATTTCCGAAGTTTTCTACTCCATTACTACCACAGAGTTTTCTACTTCTCGTAACTACAACATTTACCTCTCTTGGGTTTCTTTCAGTATTGCTTGGTAATCCTCCAGGAGGTATCGTTATTACGTTCACCTTCCCTACTCAAATGATCTTCCATATTCCTTAATGAGGCTTCTATCGTTTTCATTACGGTATCATGTCCACTCATAGATGTTTTCATTGAACTCAAATCCTTAGACCGTACCTATAGAAGTCATCATTGTTTCCATATTCTTAGCTTGAGTAGATACTACACCCATCATATTTTCCATTAGTTTTTCCCATTTTTCAACTCCTTCTGCGGGTTGAGTTGAACTTTGAGTTACTGGTATACTTTGAGTGGTATGTTGAGGATAAGATCTAGGTAATGATTGTAAATTCTGATTAGATGTATTTTCTTGATAAACTTGATTCATATTCCTATACTGAACTGGATATGGCGGTTGTCCTTGCTTACTAGGGTTTTCAGACCATCGAAAAGTAGGGTGATCTCTTCTAATAGCATTAAACGAGTTTGAATATGCGTTGTTCAAATTCCTATTTCGTCGAAGAAAACTCACCTCCTCTCTTGAATATCCCGTTGGTTCTTCGATCCCTAATGGCATATTATCCCGATTTGAGTATTCGGTTGGTGTACTATTTTTCGAACTTTGGTTTTTGTTCGATTGTAGGCCATCAAATTTCCTACTCAAATTTTCTAAATGTGCTAGAACTTCCGTATTAGATGTACATTCTCCCGCAAAAGCTACTTTTCCGGTGCTAGAACCGGTTTCCCACATTCTCGTTATTTTTGGAAATCTTTTCTATAGCATCGTAAACTATTTGAGCTTCACTCATCATTAAAGAACCACCACATGCATGATCTACATCGCACGTGAATCTTTTCTTAATTTACGACGAGAAAAGTTGAATTTGCATATCTAAGGAATAACCATGGTCGGGACAAAGCTCTTAACAATTTTTTAAATCTTTCCCGTGCATTCCCAAGCGTTTCTTCAGATCCCTGTCTAAAGTTAGCAACCTCGACTTTTAATTCCAAATTTCGTCCAGGAGTGAAATATTGTTTCAGAAATTCAGTTTGAATATCCTCCCAACTAGTAAGTGAATGATGTGGAAGAGACATAAACCAATCTCGGGCTCGTCCTTTTAAAGAAAAAGGAAACATAGTCATCCTCGTTAGTTCCTTATGAGCACCTTGACTCTTGGCTGTATTGCACAGTTCTTCAAAAAGATAGAGATGATGATGTGGATCTTCATCATCCTCTCCTAGGAATTGGGCTCTTGCGTCAATTAAACCAAAAAGATGAGATTTAATTTCAAAATTATTCGCTCCTTCATTGGGTAAAAGTATGGGATTATTAGTCTGGTTTCTTCTTATGGTTTGATCACAGATAGGTCTCGGGTTTGGTGGGTTATTACGATTATTCTGGTTCCGATCTTGATTATTTCTATTATTATGGTTTTGATTATTATTAGGGTTAACAGGGTTTTGTCCATGCCCTGGAGCATGATCTAGCCTCTGTTCATTTGTTTCATCACTGGTTTCAGCCATTTGTGTATTTTGATTAGAAGATGATTCCGTTGGAGATTTCCCAAGGAGTCCTAAGCTGGTTTGACCACGTTTACTTTCTATTCGTAACTGCCTTTCGCAAGTGTTTATGTCAGGCTTATAAGGAGTAAGTGAGGTTTTACCGCTTCTGGTCATCAACTAACGAAAATAGAAAAATGCTCGAGTTTTATAGAAGAAGAAAATTGGTACTAAAAGAAAGTAGATACCAACGAAAAATAAAATAGAAATGAGATAAGAAAAAGTGTTGATTTATTCTCGAGAGTTTTGAGCTAATACAAGTAGTAACCATAGACACAAAGAAAGAAATTAGCGACGTGTTCCCCGGCAACGGCGCCAGAAAGCTGACGTGGCCTTTTCTAGTGCTATTCTAGTCCTTAACCGACAGTGTATCGGGTCAAACTGTAGTGCTAGTGTGGTGAGTCGAGTGTCGAATCCTCGGGAAACGTGGTAATTCTTTTAAGTGTGGTTAAACACCAAAGAGTGTTATTAACTCGATCTAAACCGCAATTTTATAACACGTATTACTACTATTCTACTTAACATAAAGTAAATGCGTAATTTAAAAGTTATTCTAATATAATATATATAGATATATAAATATATATAGATGTACATAGATTGTAAAATATATATATATATATATATATACATATACAAATATATATAGATACCAATATATAGTTTATAATAATAGACTAGACAGATAATTTTATAGAACTAGCCAAAGTTTATATAATTGATTTATACAATCTTTTTCAGTAAACGGAATGTGCTCGATCTTTCCTTTTATATTAGGTCCAATTGAGTAAATGAAACGGTGCACTCCTGAAGTTAACAATTCCTCCTCACACGAGCGTATGAAATTGTCATATGTCAAATTCTCATCAGTTTAATCTCCCACAACTGCCCCATGCTAATCTCAGTTAGTCTGAACAGGTACCGAGTACAAATCTACCCCGGATAAAAGAGGTTATTCCGTTTGTCAGACAACCGATGTTATTCAAAAGGCTCCGGTTGTCAGGCGGATCGATTTAACTTTCCGGTGTTAGTTTCAATTAAACCGTTGATTTTAACATTATTACGATCTTGAGCAAAAATTTAATAAGATTCATCATTCCCAAGACAAATCTGCCCCCGGGTAGGAAATAGGATTCCGTTGTCACGCTTTCGCTCAGCCAATTTTACCCTCCGGTTTTTCCTATCTTTTATCTCATATCCTAACTTCTCTGGTCAGTTCATCGTTAGGTTATATGTTGCGATTCATCTTGGTTAAGTACTTCAATCCGAATATTATCAATACGTTGCAAAATAGAAAAAGATTCAATTAACTCAATTTTAGTAAAATTTTACTTAGACAACATTCATTTACCAAAAAGATCGAAATAAAACGATTACATAACTTTGGCTAGTTATTAGATTTAGCCTAAAAACATTATAACGACTAAAAAGATAAAAACAAACATAACAAACATAAATACTTTAGAAATTTTACCCGATTACAAATGCTGAATCAGAGGTCGTATTCTTCCGGATATTACAACAACTTCAACAACACCGAACTTCCGATAATTTCTCGAGCATTACAACAATACTATGGTATTATTATTTTTGGCGTATGGCCTATTTACAACTACTAAAAGAAAATAAGAAGGAGATATATATATATATATATATATGCTATATGTATATATATATTGGTACCCCCGATCTGTTGTAACTGAGGCTCCTTTTATAGAAAATTGGATTGAGGCCGGACCGGGCCGGGTTTGGGTCGGACTGGGCCGGTCTCATCATTACATTCATCCCCCTTAATTATCCAATTTTCGGATAAAAATTATATATTTTGGAATAAAACTTCTAAAATTCATATCTCGAGTTCTGGATCTCCAAACAACATGATTCAAGAGGCATTGGAAAGCTCTCGGAAAAATCTACAACTTTCATGAAGGACTCTTCTTCAGAAAATGTCATTTTGATGAGACAATCGTTTATCGAAGATATTTCTCGATTACCACTAAATCAAATCGATTAGCTACTTGACCACTTCGATTGACCACTTGACCACTTAAGCAATTCGATTGACCACTTAAGCTCGTGACATTCTCTAAATCCTTTCAGAGATATGATTATACTTCAAAATGTCGATTCTCGGGGCCTTGGCCTTTACATCTGCAATAAAATACCACAAATACCCACGTAAATCTGACACGACATTCCGATTTACTAAAATCGGTACAAAATGATAACTTTTCACTATTATTACTAAGTTTTACTACTAACTACTCTAAACTATAAAGATTAACATTTCATAATATTTATATCATAATTTCATATATTTTATAGAGAATTCGTTGATAAAACATAATAATATAACGTATATTTAATCATATAAAAATAGTATATCAACGGTCAAGCTTCAAGTCAGGAAAATCCCAGAGCTGCTGTGCACGTGTCCGCCACAACGAAAGTCGGACACACACACCAGGGGGGCATACCGAAATTTTCAAGTATAATGATCTCGCCAAAAGCACCAAAGCCGAAAACTAGCGCAAAGGCCACTGTTTAGAGCCGGATCTAAGCACAAGGCCTACGACCCCACTCAAAACAAGAGGACACATCCAATTTTTTAAATCAAAACAGAGAATTGGACAGCCCAACGGCCAGGTACAACAAAGCAAATTACTTGTTTCTGTTTCGACCCCGTGTACATCTTCGCCCCAAACAAGGGGGCCGCAGAGAAAAAATGTAGGCATTTATTTCAACCACGCCCACATCGACCTTGCTCGAAACAAGGGGCCGCACTTTGAAATTTTTTAAGTCGGCTAAAATTTTATCTCAATTATTTTAGTGAGCTCGACGTCCTAATCGACCTCACCAAAAGTAAGGGGCCGCAATCTCAAAATAATTTTACATATTGGAGTGCAAAATTAGGGAGAGCTATTCATCTCGGCGACTTCGGACAGAGGAGCTGCCGAACTCACCCAGATGAGGGGCCCACATATATACAATACGTTGACAAAGCAAATGGACTTGGCAAAACACAAAACAAGCAAAAGTCAAACATCGTTCAAAAATACAAAATTACAACAAAAGAGGAGATAAAAACAGCTGGAAGACCGGAACCGAAAAGTGAAAACATTACAACAACCAGGGAGTAACGAATTAAGTTTGTTTGTCCGATGGAGGAGTTTCGGTATGAGGACCAGTCAAGTTTAGGAATTGATCGCACTCCTCCTCAGGGCTCTTCCCCTCACCAACATTTGAGGCAACGACCCCTGCGGCAGTTACAACACCCTCTGCCTCCTTCACAGCGAACTCAAGGGCTTCCTTCTCCATTGCAACCATCATGGCACGAAGGTTCTTCTCATTGACCGGAGGAAGATCCCAAAGCGGCTCGCATCTCTTTGAGCACCCGGCCCAAAAATCCTCGAGTTGGGCGGTAGTGTAGGGCAGATCGGAGTGGAAAATTCTCAGCTCAGGGTAGCTCTGACCCATAGTCAGCCAGTCCTGCAAAGTCTCGAGATCTGGAGCATCTGCACAGAATGCCTTAAGTCACCTCGACGCATGGTAGAACCCCTGGTCAAACCCATCCATTAAACATCCATGGAAGCGGCCTCGGACTCACTCAGCTCGCTCTTTAATCTGTCAATAAGATCATGGGCCTCCGACACCTTAGCAAGAGCTCTCTCTCTCTCTCTCTCCGACTCAGCAGATTTTTTAAGCCCACAGCAGATTGGGCCTTCTTGGCAAGGAACTGGTTCTCGGAATGAAGCCGACCGACCTCAGCCATAAGCTTATTCTCTCTCTGTCTGACCTCGGCCAAGAGCGTTGTTGGACTTATTTTTAAGTTTTAGTGATGAGTGCCAGACTAGTTGTTATAGTGCAAAGGCAAAAAGATGTCTAGATCAAACGTATAGGTTTATTAGAGTTTGATCTTTGTATAGGTTTGATCAAACAAGCACCGTAAAGGTCACCGACTTACATCGCGGACCGGTCTAGATCGTAGGGTAGCCGAGTCGGTAGACTTGTCGGGAACCCGCCGAAGACCGAAGGGCCGAGGGCTCAAACTCGTAAATGAAGGCTAAGGGATCAAACTTAGTAATTAAAGTCAAGGATATAGAATCGAATTTAGGGAAGTCCGTGATGACCTAAACCGATTACATATACATTGTGTACAAGGTCTAAGTTCCCTAAGTTGGATGGTGATTGGAACTTAGTTATATGCAAAAAGGTGTAATCTAACTTCACAAATAAAAGTTAGATAAAAGAAGTCAGCTGCATTGTGTTTTAAACACAGCAAATTATGGTTCAGCTGACTAATATGTATCTCAGCAGACTCATGAACCTGCTGATACATATATCTCGATTTATTCAAGATTACATTGGAAGAAAACAAGGATAAGGACGGCTAACAACCTCTGATTTTATCAAACAAATCAACGGTTGATATTAAAGGGACGTTGGATGATTCAGGACTTTATCCAATGGATACAAGTCAAAGGATGGACGATCGCATTCTCGTCAAAAAGCGATCCGACCGTGTCGATACTATGAACAAGTGACAGAAAGCAAGTCAAATGGGACAAAATCTGGAACGGCTATATTTGAATTTCAAATACAAGTCACAAGGACTCCTACCTATAAATAGAGGACTCCTAATTCAGATACAAATGATGAAGATTGATAAACATTAAGAGAAAAATCCTGAGCTTCTATTTCAGATCAAGAAAAACACCCTACTGACCCTGCTGAGCTTTAATCTACTGATCTAGAAATATTCTTCAAGTGTAATATGTATTCAAGCTACATCAATTTTACACACTTGAAGACTGCAAGCTGCTGATCATATCATCCTGATCAAACCGCTCGCAACCGAATCATTTACTTGATTCGTCTTTCTTTTACAAGAAATCGTTGAAGACACCGAAGCACATCAGTGTGAAAGACTATTGTTTGTGGTGGAGCTGGTGAAGAGGCAATCCTACCCTTCAAGGACCAGTGGAAGACTTTGGAGCAGCAATTCTACCTGTTCCTAGTTTTCAGTTTGTGAAGCCATAGCTATTGGTGAAGGACAAACATCTTAAGGATTTTTGTAACAGCTATCTCAAGAATCTCTCTAGTGAATTACCTCCAACATCACAGGAGAAGAGTGGACTGACAGGATTACACCACCTGGAACCACTATAAAATCTGCCTACTTACTTTCTGCACTTACTTTCTGCATTTAGTTTATTACACACATCAACTTACTGAATCTAGCAACTGAATTCACACACATACACTACTGAAGCCAGTTTCTCAGTTTCTGCATTTACTTTCTGCACTTACTTTCTGCATTTAGTTTATTACACACATCAACTTACTGAATTTAGCAACTGAATTCACATGCAACCGAATTCACACACATACACTACTCGGCCCGATCAGTCACAGCAGCCAGTTTCTCACGCATTTCGGCAAGTTGGTTCGCCATCTACTTCGCTTCTTCATCGCAAGCCCACTCGACTTGTTTGAGCTTTGTGGCGAACTGAAAGAAAAAGGATTTAAGAGTTAGAACCAAAAAACATAACAAAAAAGAAGATGGAAAATAGAAAATGCATATTACCGCGCTAGCAGTGGTTCCACAAAGGCCGACCGCCTCAAGTAAAAGCTGCCGGCTGGAAGAAGGTCTCACAGAGGCAATCGACGCCACCACGTCGGCTTGAGCTATCCGATTGACAATGCCATGACCGACCAATAACTGAGGGGCATCGGGCAGCCTCAACTTCACGTTTTGCAATGGAACCATGTCAGATATGGAGGCAAACAGCTCCCCGGCTGTTTTAAGGGAGAGAGGCTGCTTCAAGAAATCGGGATCCAACCACAATGCCGGTTTTCCCTTAAACCCTATAGGGATTTTCCTCTTGCCGGCACCCTTCTCCGTCGGTTGGGTAACAGCGGGCTCACTGTCAGCGGCAACCCTCTTTACGGGGCTCTCAGTTAGATCAATGGCAGCGGTAAGCGGCTCGGCGTCCTGAGAAGGTTCTATAACGACGTCGACCGAGTTCTGGTCGCCCTCAACCCTAGACTTTTTGGGCGAGGACGCATCACACACGTCAATCAGGTCGTCATCCTCATCCTCCAAGCTGACATCCTTCTTCCCCGCAGGCCTCTTCCTCTTAGCCTTGATAGCCACGGCAGGTTTAACTGCCTTCGGAGCAGGCACAGGTCTAGCCACTTTCGGAGCAATAGCATCGCCCCCAATAGCAACAGTATTTGAAGGAGCCGCGGAGGAAGCGGCCCCAGCGGCAGGGGCATCCTTCATACTCACTACGGGTGGGGGATCCATAAGCTTACTAGCCGCCAACAATGCTTGGCGGGCCTTCCTCTCATTCTTAAAACGGGTCATCACGGCGCTCTTGTCCTCGTTGGCAAGCACCATGGTACCTGCAAAACAAACAATCGAGCTCTACAGAGGAAACAAAGGATGCCAACGAAAACACAATGAAAGAAAGAGAGACAAAACAAAAAGGAAAATTACAAGCGGGTTGAGACGCCTCGACCCCTTTACATGTCGGACACCTGGAACGAAAACACTTCCCCAAATGACATTCGGCATGCCAGTCCTCGTAAGTGCCTAAGTTAGATACTTACACCACAGGATGGGCCCTGATCGGCCCCGGAATACCAGCCACACAGCAGAAAGGAGCCCCAAGATCAATCAAGCTCCTCCAACTAAAGGTCCTTTTTTACGTCTTGCTCGTTTTATCCCATCCGAGCAGTTCATGAAGTTCATCAAGAAGCCCCTGCTCGATGTAATCAAGAGTTTTAGACACAACAATTGCGTTCGACCTCTTCTTTGGACGTGGTTCGAACTTGGGAAACGGCCATCCCGACTTGGATTCAACCATTATGGCCCTTGTATTCCAACTGCGGACCTTTTTGGAAGTCCAATAAAACAATCGGCACTTCGTTACCCTGGTCGCCAAGAAATTGCTCATGTCAGCTTTGTTCGTAGCCGCTTTGTTGAAAGTGTAAAACCTTGGAACACCTTCAGGTAGCCCAAAATCCGACAAAGGACAACAAACGCCATCACTAGCCGAACCGCACCAGGAGTGAAATCACATGGAAGAGCTGCCAGACTCCACATGACCTCGACGAGAAAATGGTCAAAAGGTGGCCGGAGGCCGGCAATGAAATGATCATAAAACAAGACCAGGCCGTCTTTCTTCACCGCAAACCGGCTCGATTCTCCACCGTCTTAAATCCAGAGAATTGGTAATCGGAGGAAATGTTGAACTCAGAAAGGAATTTGGGATCCCCAAGGCGAGGCCGAACGACCACCCAATCTGACTCGATTTGTTTATCAAGCGCATCGATCTGCTCATCCTCCCTAAGGGCCTCAGGATTTTGGGGCTTAAGGGTCTTGTTGCTCTCTTTCGGCTCGTCCTCCCTATCGCCAGATTTCTTTCTCCGTTTGGGCTTCTCAGGTCCGGACACCGCAACACGGGAGGAGGAACCTTTAGCCCTAGCGGCCTGCTTCCCAAACCGTTTGGCTTCTGTAGGAGCGGCAACATATGAGATATATTTGCCCTTTGACTTTTCAGGAGCCACGTTTCTGGACCGGCTAGACTGCGGCGGAACCAACTGATCCAGAACCATATCATCCTCTGTACTCTCGCCCTCGTCCTCCTCACCGGAGATGGTACTCACCCCTTCGACATTTTCAGAGGCATAACCATGAACATCATCATCCTCATTACTTCCCGATCTGTCACTCCCAGGCATCCTGCAGAAGAAAAGAACGATGCGGATAAGCCACCATCCAATACAATTGAAGATAGGGCGAAAGGATCCCGCACCCTTCCTCTCGACACCCCATCCTTTTATTTCGCAGTCAAATCCCAGAGATCAAGGGAAGAAATCTCAACAAAAACCCCCAATAAGGGCAATAACCAATACCAAAACCAAGTCGTAAATCGGGGCATCCAACCCATCCCCTAATTCAGAACAACCTCCCATTCAACCAAAGCTCAATTGCACCAATCTAATGGAGGACAAGACTAGAACTGAACAAAGAGCGGAAGTAACCAAGATCAAGAAGGAGGAATGACTTACTTGACTATCAGCAGGAATTGCAGTGTGGATAGTAGGGTAAAGGATGAGCTCTCAAAGCCTTGCCGGAAATCGCCTCGTCGGAAAATCTTTGCTCTGAAATTATTAACAGAATCACCAAAATGAGAAATCGGGAAGTGTTTATGGCTGTAACCCCATGCCTTTATATAGGCATTGAAACACAGATCCGACGGTCATCCGCCAAAAGATCCAATGGACAAGATCAGAGGCGGGACTTTTGAATTTCAAAATTCGGGATGGCCATCATTAGGCACGAATACCCGAAAGGTCGTAGCCAATCAGAGCACGCGATCGGTCACATCGATTGTCCCATCAATCTAGGACAAATGGGAATCGGACGGAACAGATCCGTGAACAACACGCTTGCCAGGGGGCCGACCAATTACAGCTTCGAATCGGCTAGGCTAAAAGCCTAAAACGCCAAATCAAATGAAGTCAAGGCTATCCGCCCAAGTACGACTTCGAATCGGCTTGGCTAAAAGCCAAAGATGCCGAATCCTCAGAAGCTTAGGCTACTCGCCCAATTACAGCTTCGAATCGGCTAGGCTAAAAGCCCAAGACACCAAATCCTCAGAAGCTTAGGTTACTCGCCCAATTACAGCTTCGAATCGGTTAGGCTAAAAGCCCAAGACGCCAAATCAAATGAAGTCAAGGCTATCCGCCCAAGTACGACTTCGAATCGGCTAGGCTAAAAGCCCAAGACGCCAAATCCTCAGAAGCTTAGGCTACTCGCCCAATTACAGCTTCGAATCGGCTAGGCTAAAAGCCCAAGACGCCAAATCAAATGAAGCTTAGGCTACTCGCCCAATTACAACTTCGAATCGGCTAGGCTAAAAGCCTATGACGCCAAATCAAATGAAGCTTAGGCTATTTGCCCAATTACAGCTTTGCAACCGGCTCGAGGATAAAAGCTCAAGAGGCCAAATCAAACGAATGTAGGGCCGCCGGCCGGACGACGGCTTCAAAAGCAAGTACTCCCTACCCGACATCGTGAAATGCCAAGGGTACGGAGTAAGGGGGTCATTGATAGGGCGGTCCCAACTTTCGGGACGGACCCGTAGTACGGACCACCCTTGTGCCTGCCGGATTCACTCGAGAACCATCGTCCGTCATCAATATATAAAGATCGGCAGTGACCGGGACAGCCTGTAGGAGCGGGGCGCAAGCCCTCAGCCCGAGTCGCCACGCTTCTCCTACGGATCGGGCCCTCACCGCCTATCCGCATATATATCGTGTCCTTTATTGTAATTATTCTATACCATGTCAGCAGCTTCCTTATAAATAGGGCCACTTGTAACCCATTCAAGGGACACACAATTTAATCAATAAAAGATAAGACAAAGCCAAATTCTCTCATTCTCTCCACCGATAGTACGGCACCACCACTTACACACATAGCTCCACCGTGAGCCACCACCGTTTACATCATCATAACAGCCAGATATCCACCATTACACCACCGCTGGATACCCAAGATAATGTAGACGTTATCACCTATATAAGCCAGGGGTTGGCTAGCTCTTTTGTACATCATAATTCCAAGAGCTAATAGTTCTTGAGAAAATAGAGAGCTTCTTAGAGAGAGTATTGTGAGGGAGAAAAAGGTCGACCTAGCAGTCGAATTTTTCTAATAGCAATCCGGGAGGATTTCGGCGAGGTGTTCGTGTGGATAACTGATAGAGGTAGGCCAACTCGAAGATGATTTCAAATTGGCAGATCTGACCTCGGACAACGGTAGTTGCCTCTCTCAGGTCTCGGGGGCTTATGACGATACCGGGTTACGCACCTCGATATATCATCATCGAGTGGACCCCAGGGATCAAATATTTACTGAGGCATACACGTCAGACTATTGGTCTCGGAACCATGACACATATGCCGATCCTCGAGGCGGAAATATATCTAGGGGCTCGAGGTCACAACTATCGATTTACAGGCAGTGCAGGATGTGAGTTCCAGGAGTCGATCTTCCCAGGTCGGGGCAAGATCGATATCGAGAACAGAGTCCACACCAGCTATGTTGGCCCAATATCCACCGGATAACTTGGGCAAGGGGTAAAGCCCAATTAAGGGTAGATATGACAATAGCCACGGACCGACCCATATTAGGGTTAGGTCATGCATTGTCCTTATAAATACAACGTTCCGGGAACTACGTACGGCTTGATTCCTGGAGATATAACAGATACGTAGGCAATCTAAGAATACCACTTAGATTCAGTCATAAACACATCCACATCCCTCTTTATTCTTGGGCTGGGGTTCTTGGTTATTCATCATTCTAAGAAGAGTAACTCGGATTCTCATAGGTGACTAATTTGTCATCGTCATTGGCGCTAGAAGGAGGGCCTCTTTCAATCGTTGAATACGCCGAGAACATGCCGCCAAAGGATAAACAACCCGGAAAACCACTTCCAAGAACACGGATCCGCAAAATGCAGTTAGAAGAAGAAGTGGGCGTGGAGACACGGGGTCGAAGAGTAGAACCGGAACCGATCCAGAAAATCCTTTGAAGCGAGACGCCGGATCTAGCCCCGAACAAAGCAATTGTTGGTGGATCAATTGGCGAGGTCAAGACATCGACGCTCCGCAAAAGATCATGCAAGAAGTCCTCGGCGGACAAAATCCTCGGCGAAACGAGTGAGGGAGGTTTAAATATTAACATGCCTAAACCTAACCCAGCCCAGTTTCAGGATATCAGCGCATCCTCTAGCTCTGTTGAAAAACGGAGGAAGGAAATTCATCAGAAGCATCAAAGGGATGCAGAGGATAGCGCCAGATGCGAGTTAGACGTGATCCTGGGAAAAGACAAGGTTTCATTGTCCTTAGAATCTCCTTTCACTAAGGAGATTGAAAGCTTCCCTAGACCCAAGGGGTTTAAGATTCCAAAGATAGAGCCTTACGATGGCACCACCGATCCGGAGGACCATTTACATAGGTATCTATCGCAGATGAGGTTAGATGGGGCGCCAGACGAAATGCGGTGCCGGGCATTCGAGACTCTGCTCGTAGGTCGAGCCAGAGAGTGGTTTACAAAGTTGAGGCCCGGGTCGATCTCCAGTTTTTCCATGTTGGCCAGAAAGTTCAGAGACGCCTTTATTGTCAATAAAAAGTTCCAATTAAGTGAGACGCACCTCATGAATATGAGGCAGCTTAGAGACGAAACGGTGCTAGAATATTTAAAACGGTTCAATATCGAAGCAATGCAAGTAAAGGACCCTCAAGACGGACTTCGATCACTTCGTTTGTAGGAGGCTTGAGGAATACCAAGTTATACGAAAAGGCGAGTAGAACTCTCCCGAGAACTATGGACGAGTGTGTGAACGTGGTCCACGAGATTTTGTCAAGGCGAAGAGGCGGTGCGTAGGCACACCCAAGCCGAATGGATGGATCCGAGGAAAGAGAGTCGAGGGTCGGGAAAGAGTCAACCTCGACGACGCATGAAGCCGAGAGGAAAGCCTCTGTTTGGGACCGAGTCGATAAACCTTCGTGTTTAATCGAGTTGAAGCACCCATCTCGGATCGGTCGAGAAAAAAGGAAGGAAAGATAAAGACTTTGTCCCTCTCAACCGATCGAGGTCGAGGTACCGTCCATCATGATATCAAAAAACCTAGCAAAGAGGCCTCCACCGATCAAGAAACCTCGAGAGAGGCGGAGGTCAAATAAGTTTTGTGACTTCCATGAGGACATAGGCCATGCAACCGATGACCGCATGGATTTGAAGAGAGACATCGAAGCCTCGCATCCAAGAAGGCCACTTTGGATGAGGTTATCGACGAACTCGTTATACAGAGCCCAAGGGGCATAGAAATAGTAAGAGAAAGAATCCCGACCAAGATGGATATCGGGGAAGAGATCATCAGAGACGACGAGATCGGTCTCCAGATGCTAATAGAGATAACCAAGGTCGGGACAGATATGAAGACAACCGCCCGAACAATTATGTTAACACCATATTTGGGCCGGGGGAAACGGAAAAAGAGCGAGCCAGTCAAGGATCGGAAGACAGCTCGAGATATGGAAAGCAACAAAGACTTTCGACGGAGGTCGGGTATGGGCCGAGAGATGACGTTCCCAAGTCAAGGAATCACAGCGAAGGACTAGTGATAGAGGCAGTGATAAGTCGCACCAGGGTGTCGAGGGTATGCATCGACAATGGCAGCGCAGTTAACATCCTATACTACTCAGCCTTCCAAGGAATGAGGTTGAAAGATAAAGACTTGACCCCTATAGCCTCCCCACTGTTCGGGTTCACAGGGCAGGCAGTCCACCCGTTGGGATCCATAAAGCTATTGACGACAGTAGGAGAGGGGGAGAGAGGGAGGACGTTTGAGTTAAGCTATGTGGTCGTGAAAGCCCCCTCCGCATACAATGTAATCTTAGGGCGACCTGCCCTCTTCGAGTTACGAGCCATTATTTCGACATACCATAACAGTATGAAGTTCCCAACTCGAAATGGTTCCCACGAGGTCAAAGGGGATATTGAAGTCGCCAGGAGTTGCAATTCAATTATTATGAATGGAAATCTGGCAGTCCAGCAAGTCCTTATCGAAGAGGCGATCCCGAGAGGAAGAGGAGGATAAATCCGGGCTTCAAACGAGGCGATCGAAAATGTTGACCTATGGGGGGAGCGAGAAGAGCAAAATGTCCAAGTCGGGGTTTGGATACCGACTCGGGAAAAACGATCATTGATCGACTTGTTGACGGAATTCCGAGATGTTTTTGCATGGAAAGCTTCGGATATGCCCGGTCTTCCAACGGATATCGCGATTCACAAGCTCGAAGTTGACCAGGCCAAAAGGCCGTCAAACGAGAAGAAAAGAAATTTCGCATCGACCGGTTGGAAGCCATCGAGTACGAAGTCGGTAAGCTGTTAGCGGCCAACATAGTAAAAGAGGTGTTATATCTGATTGGCGGCTAATCCGGTATTAGTGAAAAAACCGGATGGCGGTTGACGCATGTGTGTGGACTTCACCGATCCGAATAAGGCACGTCCAAAGGACTCTTACCCATTACCCAAAATCGACGGGTTAGTGGACTCGACCATCGGTTTTGAGGTATTTGCCTTTTTAGATGCGTACAAGGGGTACCACCGATTTTAATGGATCCTCGAGATGCGGACAAGACGGCGTTCATCACGAGTTTGGCACCTTCTTTTATGTAACCATGCCATTCGGACTTAAGAATGCCGGAGCTACATACCGAGAGGGCGATCAATAAAATTTTCGCAAAACGGATCGGCGAAACATGGAGGTATACGTGGACGACTTGCTCATTAAAAGCCGATCATTGAAGCGGTTTCTAATCGATGCACGAGAGGTGTTCGAGGTCTTTGAGGGATACGCAAATGAAATTGAATCCTAAGAAGTGCACCTTCGGGGTACGGTCGGGCAAATTTACGGGATACATGATTTTGAGGGACGGGATTCGAGCTAATCCGGACAAGATTGACTCGTTAAAGAATATGCCGGCCCTCGAAATACAAAGGAAGTACGAGAGACTCACGGGTCGAATGGCGGCACTAAACCGATTCTTATCTCGATCGGCTCGGCGAGCATTGCCCTTTTTCAAGATTCTTCGAAAGGCCGGTCCTTTCCAATGGGATGATGAATGTCGGACGGCCTTCGAAGAGTTAAAAACATATCCGTCGAGTTGCCTACCCTCACCTCACCTCGAGAGGGGAAAGATTGTTGGTTTTCTTATCGGTATGCGAGGAAGCGGTGAGTGCGGTCTTGGTCCGAGAAGGGGACAAGGGCCAGTGCCCATATACTTTGTGAGCAAAGCATTACACGGTCCCGAGGTCCGGTACTCACCGGTGAAAAGCTCGCATTAGCCCCGGTACATGCCTCGAGAAAACTCGGACCCTATTTCCAAGCCCATCCGATCTTGGTAGTCACGGACCAACCACTCAAGCAAATACTTGCGAAACCGGACACATCGGGTCGACTTGCGAAGTGGGTAATTGAAATGGCTCGGTACGATATAGAGTTCACTCCCCGAACCGCGATTAAAGCTCGGGCCTTGGCGATTTTTTAGCGGAAGGTATTTCAAGTACAAATCGACCGGGAAAAACGGGGTCACGAAGTCGGGTGGATTCTACACGTCGATGGGGCGTCGAGTAAAGAAGGAGCCGGAGCGGGTGTCCGTTGCTAGTCGGCCCGAAGGGGGAAGAGTTTCCTTATGCTCTTCGATTCGACTTCAAGGCAACTAACAATGAGGCCGAATATGAAGCAATGATAACCGGACTAAAACTTGCTCGAAGGCCGGGGGTCGAAGATCCGACGGTTTATAGTGACTCTCAAGCGGTCGTTAATCATATGAAAGGGAGTATGAGGCCAAAGAAGAGACAATGAAGAATTATTTAAGAGTTGTTCAAGGCCTTATAGCAAGATTCAATTCGATTCGGATCGAGCGGGTACCTCGAAGTCGAATAAGAGGGCCGATGCACTCTCAAAGCTCGCCTCGAATTTTGTCTCGAGTAAAAAAGTTCTAGTGGAATTGCTAAGTAACGAAGTTACGAAGAAAAGGAGGCCCACCGATCACTCGGCGAGCCACATGGATGGATTCGATTGTTCTATACCTAAGGGACGACATCCTACCGAATGACAAAGTACAGTCAAGAAAGATCCGACTTCAGTCGGCAAGGTATGCGTTTTTCAATGACATACTTTATCGCAAATCTTTCACAAGTCCATGGTTGAGATGTGTGTCCGAGTCGGAAGGCAAGTATATTCTTGAAGAGATTCATAAAGGGGCTGTGGAAACCATTGTGGAGCAAGAATGTTAGCTCGGAAAAGCAAATTATTTGGATACTACCGGCCCTCAATGCAACGAGATGCGAATAGCTTAGTTCGAGAGGTGTAACGCATGTCAAGTTCACGACAACATCTCCCATCAACAAGCGCAAGAAATGAACGTTATTTCGTCAGCTTGGCCGTTTGATATATGGGGAGTCGATATAGTAGGTCCTCTACCTCGAGCTCCAGGAAATAATCGATTTGTGGTGGTCGCGGTAGATTACTTTACCAAGTGGGTAGAAGCCAGGGCTATACCAGACATCAAAGCAGCCACCATCAAGAAATTTTTGTGGGTCGATATTTTGTGTCGATATGGCATTCCGAAGGTACTGATCTCAGATAATGGAACGCAATTCGAAGACCGAAGAGTTCGAGAATGGTTGGCAGAGTATCAGATCGACCAACACTTTACCTCAGTAGCGCCCGCAGGCAAACGGTCAGGTCGAACGGACCAATCGACGAGATTAAACTCGGATTGAAAAAGAGGTTGGAGGAACAAGGTCGAGACTGGGCGGTCCAACTTCCGAGCATCCTGTGGTCATACAGGACAGCTCCAAATTCATCAACCGGCGAAACACCTTTCTCCCTAGCTTATGGGTGCGAGGCAGTTATCCCTGCTGAAGTCGGAGTCTTCTCCTCGAGTTCTGGCGTACAACATCGAAACAAATGAAGCCGATGTCCGACAAGAAAAAGACAATCTCGAAGAGAAGAGAGAGATAGCCTCACGAGAATGGCAAGGTACAAACAAAAAATCTCTCAATACTACAACGAAAGAGTCGGATATCGATATTTCAAGGTCGGAGATCTAGTTCTCGAAAAAAAATGAGGCCGGTAGACAAGAAGAGATGGGCAAGCTAGCCCCGAATTGGGAAGGTCCATACCAAGTCCTAAAGGTTCATCCCAAAGGGTCCTATCGGTTAGGTCGAGCGAGACGGAACAACGTACCCCGACAATGGCATGCAAACAACCTTCGGAAGTATTATGTTTAAGTGTTAGATCGACTAGCTCGTATTTACTTTGATCTTGTGAAACTTGTAATCGAGTTCAAGGGACAATTCCGAGTTATCATAATAAAACGTCTACTTTTGTGTTTATCGTGTTATTAATTTTACTTAACTATAATATTCTAAGTCCAAAGGGACACGAAGTTGTAGTCGAGAATTCCAAAAAATTGAGCAATCCGATAGGCGTAACTCGAGACCAAGCCGAAGCTAAGTTCGCCTAAGAGGCGACAAAGCTAAGACAGGGTCTAAGATTCACATAGTCGGAACTCGGGACCAAGCCAGAAGCCGAGTTAGCCCACGAGGCGACGAGGCGCGAGGCGAGTCTAGATTCGCATGGTCGGGTCAATGTCCAAGTCGGAAGCCCAACGACACCTAGGGTCGAATAAGGCAAAGACAAAGGACGGTTCGCAATGTCGGGCCACCGTGTAAGTCGGAAGTCTATACCTACATATGGGGCAATACGGCGAGATATGCACGGTTCGCAATGTCGGGCTAACCTACCCAAGTTGATACCTAATAAGCCGATTAAAGCCGAAAGGCCAAGGCAAAAGGGTCGGTTGGGATTCAAATAAATCCTAAGTGTGTTAAGAACCAAAGGTCCAAAACAACACTTGGGGGGCATATACTCGGTAAAAGCAAGTAGCAAACGAGTCATAGACTCGACCGGCGAAAAGCAAACGGTAAAAAGCTAAGGCAAAAGTAAATAACATGAATAAAGGGAAAACAATAAAATTCCAAAGCTGGGCCGGGTCGATAAGACCAACCCACAAAGTGTGTTAATTACAAAATGTCAATAAAGATCAAAGTTGCAAGATAAAATTACAATGGAAAGATGTAAAGAGCAAGAAAAACTAAGGAGCAGCATCGAGACTAGAACCAGCATTGCCGGAAGTCGAAGTCGACCCCTGAAGATACTTTGCAGAAAGAGAAACACCTTCTTGGAACTCTGCAAAGCATTGGTCGTAAATCGCTTCAAAGTTGGGGTCGTAAAGCCAAGGCTCTTCAAGCTTTTCTACGCCGACCCCAACCTCGGGATATGCCCTCCGAATCTGATCCACAGCCTTGGTGAATCCACCAATGATGGCTTTGTTCATGATTACGGTTAGGTCATCACTCGCTGCGTCAGACTTCCGATACTCGGCAACAGCGTCGGCTCTAGATCTCTCAATTTGACCAGGGACTTGGCTCAAGTTGAGTTTTAGCATATCCCGTTCGGTTCCAGTCCGCACTTCTTTCCGCTCTTGCCTTAGGGTCTCCCGGACATACGCGAGTTTTATCTTTCTCTCCGGAAGCCTCCGGAGCACGGGCCGGATTGGCATTCGCGGCGGCCGGCTCATTCTCGAGCCTTTTCGCTCGGAGACCGCCCGTGCCCGAAGCGTGTCGGGCGGCCCTCGAGAGCGGCGTAGGCGGCGCCTCGGGCGAGCTTTTCGAGACGAGCGCCGAATCTCCTTCTTCGGCCCTTCTACTTGTTTTAGAGGGCGCATTCAGACGTCGAGCGACCTCCTTACCCATCAGATAATTCTGCCACAAAAGAAACGCAAGTCATAAGCTTTAAAACAGAAATGACAAGTGTAAAAAGGGAATCGAGTGAAGAAAACAAGTAACTTACTTGCGCGGCCCACTTCTCGGAAGGAGCTACGCAAGACCTTGTCCTCCATGACGATATACTCCTCGGCGGTCATAGCTGCTTGATTGCGAGTCGGAGGAGGGAACCTCGGCAGACTTGGCCCTTTTGGCCCTTCTCTCGTTGCTCTCTGCGGATCCGCGGGAGTCGGCCTCTTTACCCCGGACATCTCGACCTCTTCGACTCGATCTCCCTCTTCGGGAACAACCACAGCATCATCGTCCTCATCCCTCAACGAACCAAAGCGGACCGTGAGCTCACCAGAAGTCGATGGAGGTATAGACGTATCAACAAAGGTACCCTCAGTCGAAGCTACGTTAGTAGAAGATGGGTTCCCCTCGACCTGGGAAGCGATCTTGTCTCCCCCAGCCTCTGCAACTCGAGGAGGAACGACCGAGCGAGGGATGGAAGGATTGACGAACCGCCGCAAATTTTCCCACCGCAAGACGACAAAAACGAGAAGAGGTCAATATATGATAAATGTAAGTTAAAGAATCAAGACTTAATAATAATATAACAAAGGTCCGTACAATTTTCCGATCGACGGGATTAAGTGCTATGCATGGTACGGGGCCCGCCTCCTCGAGGCGGGCAAGGTCATAAAGAAGACTCGGGTCCTGTGTAGCCACCTCGAAGGTAAATCTCTCGAGAGTAAGAGCTTCGTTAGGTGCGGCTTCCCGACCCGGTTGTCATCTCTTCCTTCTCGAGACCTCCATAAGCCGACATAAGGGTTGTCCGACCCATGTCGGAGAAAGAAGAACCGGGTTTCCAATTTCCATGAGATGAAGGTCCTCGAGACACGAACTCGTGACGATTGGTGCGCTTCGAAACGTGTACCACCCCGAATCCGGCATCGCGGCAATCTTGTGCCACCATCGGAACAAAGGGACGGTAAACCCGATGCTGCGACTCGGCGGGCGATTAGAAAGCCCATCGAGTCCGGATGGCATTCGGGCCCGGTTGAGATATACCGATCTCATAATGGCGAAGAACGACTGGACCGCCGGGCATAGGGGGAACCTTAGCCCCATCAATACCGGGCCTCACGGACCGTACGAGAACCCTTCCGGGGCTCATCGGCAAATTGATGCGGCCGGAGGAAGCCGAGCCACCGGTTGAGGGCTTGATAGCCCATATCTCCGCCGCGGTTGGTTGAGATCATCCATGGTTAGACAAGAAGTGCACCTCTTGGGCCCCTTTCCATCCATTCTAGTGGATAGTTTCTTGGGCTCTCGATGATGCCTAAGGGCTCCCCAGGATTTGGGTTCTGGGGTTGATCGGAAGAAGCAGACATAGGGGTTTGGTCGCCGGAATGGGACTCTTCTATCCTATCAGAGATTGTAGCACTACTAGACATGGACAGATTTAAGCAAGAACAGTAGGAACGATGAAAAAGATGATAGCAGAAATGAAGCTTACTTGTATTTTCTTGAGAGAAAAAGGAGAAATTGATAGGCAGAGTGATTCACCGTCTGGACTCCTCTCCCCTTTTATGTGGTGCTAAGTGCCGAATGACAGTGAAAAGACGTGATTAGGGGGGTTACTGGTAGTTATAACTCCCCACAAATCGCGAAGATCAAGGATGACATCATTCAGGGCAGAAGACGAAGCGATAGTGCGTTATGACGTCATAATGCGGGGCCACGATTGGCTAGGGAGACGAGGTGGCATGTGAAGCGGTTACACCATTTCCCGCCCAAGATGTAGGCCAACTCGAAGATGATTTCAAATTGGCGGATCGACCTCGGACAACGGTAGTTGCCTCTCTCGTGTCCGGGGGCTTATGACGATACCGGGTTACGCACCTCGATATATCATCATCGAGTGGACCCCGGGGATCAAATATTTACTGAGGCATACACGTCAGACTATTGGTCTCGGAACCATGACACATATGCCGATCCTCGAGGCGGAAATATATCTAGGGGCTCGAGGTCACAACTATCGACTTACAGGCAGTGCAGGATGTGAGTTCCAGGAGTCGATCTTCCCAGGTCGGGGCAAGATCGATATCGAGAACAGAGTCCACACCGGCCTATGTTGGCCCAATATCCACCGGATAACTTGGGCAAGGGGTAAAGCCCAATTAAGGGTAGATATGACAATAGCCACGGACCGACCCATATTAGGGTTAGGTCATGCATTGTCCTTATAAATACAACGTTCCGGGAACTACGTACGGCTTGATTCCCGGAGATATAACAGATACGTAGGCAATCTAAGAATACCACTTAGATTCGGTCATAAACACATCCACATCCCTCTTTATTCTTGGGTGGGGTTCTTGGTTATTCATCATTCTAAGAAGAGTAACTCGGATTCTCATAGGTGACTAATTTGTCATCGTCATAACCCATTCAAGGGACACACAATTTAATCAATAAAAGATAAGACAAAGCCAAATTCTCTCATTCTCTCCACCGATAGTACGGCACCACCACTTACACACATAGCTCCACCGTGAGCCACCACCGTTTACATCATCATAACGAGCCGAGATATCCACCATTACACCACCGCCGGATACCCAAGATAATGTAGACGTTATCACCTATATAAGCCGGGGGTTGGCTAGCTCAGAAGGTGGAAGCACCGGAAGGCAATTGTCTAGGCCTTGTGGGGCGTTGATTTAGTAGTCAATGATCTTCTTACAACATGCTAGGTAGTGTAACTAGAATGCCTAGGACTAGATGTCTATAAGAAGCCTTTTATATGAATAAACCAGGTGGTTAGACTTAAACTCGTAAATTACATATGTGTGTGTCTAAAAGCTAAAACATCTTAATCATCGGTGAGGTATGTTTACATTTCATAGCATGAGGACTATTACAATTCCATTTTGCTTGGTGTCAAGGGACTCAAGTAACTCCCACACGGAGACCTACGTCCGTGCCCTTAAGAGGTGCTTACCATAGTCTCCACCATGCGCAGTGTCCTTTGGTCTTGATGTAACAAATTTACTTTTGCAAGGATGTACTATGTGATATAGTAGAGGACGAGTGTGTGATCTCATGTTACAACTTATGTGGTAGCGTATGTATATATTACCCTGTTATATATATGTTATATATAATCTGGTGTAATCGTTTCTTCTACCCCTTACTGATTATGATTGTACTTACCCTTATTTATTGTTCCCACCCGAGAAGGTGATTGGCTGGGTGATGACGATTATGAATGTGATGATGGTACTGACGGAGCTAACGTATGAGTTCGAGACATCGTAATGATGTGGACTTTTATTTATGCATTTATCTTCAGTTTGAGAGATAGACTTTTATATCTTTTTCTATTTTATTGGGATTGTAACAGGTCAAACCACATTTATTTCGTTGTTGTCTTTTCAGTTTTCTTACATCTAGATTGAGACAGTTGATCCGTTTTGTCGTCTTTTAATATTTCCGAGTTTATTTTTTTGTTTTTGTTTCCGCTTTCCTTTAATTGATTGTTACGAGAATTATTTATATATTACTTTTATGATTTAAAAATTGTAATATATTCATGCCGGACTATTCATTCCGGATAAAAACTCGATATCCGGGACGGAGCTTCACACTTTTCAAGTTCAACAAGTATTCTTAGTGTTAATATCATTATTATTAACCTCTCATCGCACTCCTGTGTGATTGGGGGCGATGGGGCTCTTACGGTTAGGGTTTAACCGGTTTTTTTATCATTATTATGATCGAACATTTGACAATGATTAGATTACATAATATAAATAAATAATAGGTCCTAAATTATGATATAAGGTTACGAGATTTGGTTGTGCCGTCTATATCATTAATTAGTCCCTATATATAAGATCCATATCTCAACGTGTTGATTACCAAAATTAAAGCTCCGAAATAATCATCTCTACCCTTTTTCCATAGTCTTCGCGCAGTCCCCCCGATATGACAACACAAGTAGAATCAACCCTCTGTGTTTTTGGCTTACATTCAATATTCTTCTCCTACGTGTACACGAACACCATTCTATGCCTCGCCTTTCTATCTGTTGTAGTGTTTGTTGTCATCAATCTTGTTTACTGGGTTCACCCAGGTGGAGCGGCCTGGGGAAGGCACACATGGAAAGAAAATGGTAAACCCACTAGTACTACTACTGCAAAACCTATACCTGGTCCAAGAGGGGTTTTCATACTCGGCAGTATGAACCTCATGGTTGGGCTAGCTCACCACAAGATCGCAGCCATGGCAACAGCCTGTAAAGGTACAGCCAAGCGTCTTATGGCCTTTAGCCTTGGTGAAACAAGAGTTATAGTGACTTGCAACCCTGAAGTTGCTAAAGAAATTCTCAACAGCACGGATTTCGCTGATCGTCCGGTGAAAGAATCGGCGTATAATCTTATGTTCAATCGAGCTATGGGTTTTGCTCCTTATGGTGTTTATTGGAGAACCCTTAGAAGAATCGCAGCGACTCATCTTTTTTCTCCAAAACAGATCAAATCTTCTGAGTATCAAAGGTCAGAAATCGCGAAACAGATGGTGGACATGTTCCGTTTGGAACAACAAGTGGTGGCCGGAAGCGGGAAAAGCATCCAAATTAGAGATATACTGAAACGAGCATCACTTTTCAGCATGATGTGGTCGGTTTTTGGTAGAGAATACAGGCTCGACGACGCTAAAAACGATGAAGCTGAAGAAGTGGAAAGGCTGGTTGAGGAAGGGTACTTAGCTTTGAGTGTGGTTAACTGGTCCGACCATCTTCCATGGTTACAGGATTTTGATTTGCAAGGAGTTCGCCGGAGCTGCTCCAAACTTGTTCCTCAGGTAAACGGGTTCATTCGCCGGATTATTGACGAACATCGAGCTGAAGCAAGTGAGCTTAACCGTGACTTTGTCGACGTTTTGCTGAATCTCCGAGGATCAGATAAATTGGCCGAACCAGACATGATCGCTGTTCTTTGGGTGAGAAATTTAAGTCACTTGCTCCCCATTAATAACGTATCTTATTTATTCTCTTTATTTATTTATTGCGTAGTGGTTTAAAATGATAAAAAAAAATGAGAAAAACAGAAATCATGATATTGAAAATATAAAATGGATGATAAGGATAAATCCAAAATATAAAATTTGATTTACGATGATAAATTGAGGAAAAGACTTTAAGTTGGCTTTTTTTTTTGGATTTTACCTATCCGTCGAATAAATTTAAATAGGAATCTTTAAAAACGCTTGTTTAACTAGTTAGAGGTAGGCTAATCGCTCAAATCTAAATGAAAAAAATTATCATTTTCCGGATAGGACTAAAATCGAAAAAAAAAAGCCAACTTAATAACTAAAATTCAAAATACGACTAAAATCCTAATTTTGCCATAAATCCACCGTTTCTCAAAAAAAATCTAATTCACTATCACAAATTGGAATAATGATATATCTTCTTACCTGAAAAAAAATTCACTATCATCGTTGAATATTTATAGGTTCAAAATGTCATTTTTAACAATAAACTCTTTATTTATTGTAGAACAACATCGTACTATCTCCGTCCTATATTATAAGTCATATTAATATTTTTCATCCTTAACTTTTCATATTTCAATTTAATAATTAATGTCATTTTTCTTGTTTTATCCATATTACTTATTCTAAAGCTTTACATTATTCTAATAAGCCTATAGGCATTTTAGTCTAAAACTATCAAAGCTGGATCATTTATTGAATTTCTAACATAAAACTATGATGACTTATAATATCAGACGGATGTAGTATTTTGAAAGGGAAATTCCTTATAAAACTAACTCAACAAAATAAACTTAACTCATCATAGGTTATTAATCATGATGAAATTCTTCTCTATCAAATAATAAGAGATTCTTTCCTTGCAAAAAAATATTAAGAGATTCTTATCTATCAATGAGCTAGTCATATATTATCAATAGTGTGAGATTTTTTTTTTTTACCTTGTATTCATTTTATTGTGCAAATAGCATTATCATTTGGAAATTGATTTATCCGGCAAACTTCACACTATTTTTATTAAGTAAAATGCTAGGTCAACAACAATATAAATATAAACACAATATAGATTCTTTAAAATTTAATTTTTTTACATAAATACATCAAGTAAGTATTTATCTTTTGAAATTTTATAAAAAAAAACTATTTATCACATTGTCGTAAAATGTTCGAGAGTTTCGTTTAATTTCATCTCGAAATAAATATTCACTAATTTTTAGAAAAATATGTATTTCGAAATTATACCTGATTTTAGGATTCATTAAGAAAATACGATTTCGGGATTCGAGGGAGATTTAAGATTCCGTCTTTTCCTATAAAAATTCACTGATTTGATCTTTTTACTCATGAAAATTGTTTAAACATTTATTATTATCACCAGCTAAATTGATCGATCTGGACAGCTAAACTGAAAAATACTATTTTTCTTAAGTACAACAAATTTTAGACAATATTTATACCCGGAGAATAATCATCTCACTAATATTTGTTACTATATAAGTAAAGTCAATTTAATACTTCGACCATATGTATTAAGTTTATTTTACTCATAATTTATTCAATTAATAATTTTTTTATTAAAATTATAACAATGATTATAGTTAAAAGATAATTTAGACTTTCCTAAAAAAAAGATAATTTAGACATTAATAAATAAAAATAATTATCATATTAATCTTTTTTTAATGTATATGAAAACGACTCTCATTTAGTTACAAAAGGATCCTTACAAAAAAAAAAAAAAATCATTACCATTCTCATCTAATCTCTTGTCATTTAATATAATGAAACCAAGTGAACAATGGGTGCTTCGTTGAATAATCAATATATATAGTTTATAAATATTACTAGCTTTTTCCGTGCCACTTAGTAACCTAATTGTTGAACAATCATCTCTCCTAAAAACTTAAGTTGATGCAAGTAGATAATTAACATTATTTCAATACTATAATTTCTTTTAAAAGCTTTTAAGCTGATGCGATGTGAGATAGATAATTAACATTATTTCAATACGCCCTCAAGTGTGGGCCTATAAAAAATGAGAGAAACCCAACACTTGATTCATTTTTTTTTTTTTTTGGTTTGAAAAGTATGAGCATGTAAGAAGAGGGGGGACCCAATACTTGGTTTGGGTTTTTTTTGTGTGTGTGTGTGTTGGAAGCGGTGTTCAAATTGCTCTGCTACCATGTTGAACCACCATCTTTTTCAAAAATAGATGATATGAAGGTAGATAATTAATATTATATTTCAATACTAATTATAGTGAGTTTATGATGGTCATGGATCCATCATATGATCATTTTTATTCCATTAGCTTTTTAAAAATGGAAATTTTTTTTTTTTTTTCTAAAATTAAGGCCCATCGTTTTTTTTTTTTTTTTTTTTTTTTTTTTTAATTTTCTAAAATTAGTGAAAGAAATTAACTTGCGAAGAAATAGTTTGATAGAGTGAGAAGGATAGTCTTCAATTGTTTGTCCTTTCCGTTGGCCTAACCCATTCTGTTTCTGTATGGACAAAATAGGAATTAACATGCACGATAATTTTATATCATAAAGTATTCTATAAAACAGATATGTTACTACTGTATGAAGGTTAGTTCAATAATAACATAAGAAAAAGACATGTTATAATCATTGATTATGATTAGTTTATTACCAAACTACCATTTCCCATTTGCTTTATGTTGTCATATATCGCTTTCACTCCACTAATGGCATTCGTTTGATCCTTTTTGCTCATCCTGTGACTGTATCTATTGTTTTATTTCAATAGAAAACTATTTAATTTGGCTGTATTTGGAATAATGTCATGAAAAAGAATTATATTATAAAAAGGGAATGAAAACAACAATAGGAGCCCATTGTATTTCTTGTGGAACAAATGATTTTTTTCAAAATGGTGAGGTTTTTTTTTTATATATAAAATTAAAATTTAGTTTTTGGAGGTTCACAATTTTATTCCTATATTATATTGGTAATGGATAACCAAACAATATTTACATAAAAAACATTCACAAAGATTTGGTTAGTAATCGACAATGGTAGATGATTGCAGGTGTTGTTGGGGTGAGGAATGATAACATATGAGGACAATTTTCATTATATGATTATATCTCGTTCATAGATTTCATCATGCAATCAAAATAATATTCTTATTACTTTGTGACGAAAATTTATTACACAATCTATAAGTTATTTTATCTTTCGTATTATACATATAAATGAATCATATGGCATGTAAAATGCATACGACATAGGAAAATACTAGTTGTAATTAATACGACAAGAGATGAAATGAAGACGAAATATATTTTAAAGAAAAAGTTTAATATATCTCTATCAAAGGATTTGTTTTATGTCATATTTGGAACGTAGCTTACGTATTAGATTTGGATTCATTATAGGAAATGATATTCAGGGGAACCGATACAGTCGCCATTCTGATAGAGTGGATAGTGGCAAGGCTCGTGCTTCATCCAGGTGTCCAGTCAAGAATCCATGATGAGTTGGACAAGATCGTGGGCCGGTCACGAGCCGTGCATGAGTCTGACTTACTAGAAATGGTTTATCTGCCTGCAGTTGTAAAGGAGGTGCTAAGGTTACACCCACCAGGCCCACTGCTTTCTTGGGCCCGTCTTTCAATAACAGACACAGTATCGACGGTCACCATATACCCAAAGGAACCACAGCCATGGTGAACATGTGGGCTATCACAAGGGATCCCGATGTATGGGTGGACCCACTAGATTTTAAACCCGAGAGATTCTTGAGCAATCATGGGACTACCCCAACGAATTCTCTTTGTGGGGTTCTGATCTGAGGCTTGCACCATTTGGGTCAGGTAGGCGAAACTGCCCTGGTAAGATCCTAGGTTTCACCACGGTCACCTATTGGGTGGCAACGCTTTTACAAGAATTTGAGTTTGGGCCAATGAACGGTGGCAAGAATGTGGACTTGTCTGAACGCCTAGGGCTCTCATGCGAAATGGCTATCCCTTTAAAAGTCAAGGTGCACTCAAGATGTATATTTTCATAGTAGTTTTATATATGATTGGGGTCATGTAATGTCATATCAATAAGTTGTAATATATATCGTAAATTATATGAATATGCATATTTAGGAATTTTTATGTGTCAGTTAGACATTTATCGATCTTTATCCGTTGTATTGTTTATGATGTGTCTTTATCTTTGTCATATTGACAAAAACAATGGTGTATATTTGTAACACCACAAGTCAAAAATCGTACATTATATCATTTCATTTCAAAAGTATGCCACGTCATAAATAGAATAGTTTACAATAGATAACATTAGTGACATCTCATAAACCATTGAAAAATAAAATAAAAAATTATCTCTAGCATAACCGCGGTGGCATGGATCTGCGAACGGGCATGAAACAACTGCAAGTGGTTACCAAGCAATTTACGCACTTGTTCGAACTCCCCTGCCAAAAAACGAACTAGTTTAACGCAGCGGAATTTAAAATTTTGATTTCGATCCCAAGATCGACTCCGTTTAATACAATAAACACGTTGAGCTAGTAGACGGTGATTATCTTGCTTGATCTATAAGATCGACGCTTTGACCGTTTATTATATTATTTGGTATTTATCGTTTTTATTATATTTATCCGTTTTATTTAAATATGATTTATTTTGGGATAAATATTTATTTTGTAGATTGATATAAATTTTGGAGGATAAATACAAAATGGAAGAATTAAATCTCAAGATAAATCAAAGGAAATTCAAGACGAGAGATCGGATAAGACAAAAAGAGAAGAAGGCATGACAAGAGCAAGCAAGCCAATCCGAAACTTGGATGGATAAATGCGGCGGCTCTCCAATGTGCTTGGGGCGCATTTTTCATCTTATTTTGGAGATCGGCCGAGAGTTATCTCTTATTTGTTTTGATATTTTGATGTATATCTCTTAATTAAATTAACCCCTATAAATAAAGGCATGCATATACACGCCAAACACACTTCTTTACACAATACATTTTTTACACTTCTCGGTTTATAATAAAATCTTCGAGCTTTTTCTTAAGAGCGAGCTTATTATGCAAGTTCGCAATAATGTAAGTTCTTGTATTTATTTGTTCTTAGTTCTTTGTAATTAAGCCCCCAATTATTGTTTATCGTTTGAGGTTGTTCGTTCTTCACCGAACGATGTAGATCTAAGGATACGATATGAGGCAGTCACTACAAGAAAATCAATTTTTAATGAGGGGAAAGCCGGTCATTAAAAGTCACTTTCCCGTCATTAAAGACTTTTAAGGAGAGGAAATTTACTCTCATCGCCCGTCCTTGCTGCTTCTCTATATAAAGGTAAATTGTGAGAGTAAAAGGTCCCGTGGTTATAGATGTTTTAGTGACATGTGTTCCCTCTCATTAAAATTTTTTCTGGTGACGACAATTTTTGTCACAATAGTTCATTTTGCCCCTCATTAAATATTGTTTTTATTACGGTATATACCCTCACTAAAACTCCATTTACCCCTCACTAAATCATGATTTAATGACCAAACATCCCCTTGGTATAGCTTAACTTTCCCCTCACTAAATAATGATACAATGACAACATAGCCTCTCATTACAAGTCATCCGCTCCTCAGTAATTTTTTTATTTATGACAATTACCACCATTATTAATCATGAATCCCTCTCTAAATTAGGCTGGCACTATTGCTAAAATAAAATTAGTGACGAGATAATATAAAACACAATCATATGAATTTCTCATTAATAAGAAAGTTCCAATCTTGGTACAATTGAACAAATAATTAATATACATTTCTACCCAGGTGCATACATATAGGTTATTGGGGCTTAGTCAAAGAAAAAAAAACAAGGAAGAAATGTACCCTGCAAAATGAAGGATATTTGGTTTGAAAGTAGTAGTATTACAAAGCAAAAAGGTTGGTCAATGCTTTGCAAAATTAATGGAAAGGTCGACTCTCGGGAACGAATCCACTGCCGACTATCGGCTACGGACCGAGAGGCGGTAAGCTTCGCCTTCTTAAACCGGCTTGAACTCTTCGAATCATGTCCATCGACATATTCCTCGGATACGCTAACTTTGTGTCATTTCAATCATTTTTTGCATCAGATAATAATCACCAATGGTTTACTCGTGTGTGATGCCAAACGGACCTTTTTTTTTCTTTGAGACCCTCAACTACACTTGACAAGTTGGACTAAAAATACATGTGGGACCAATAGTGTGTTTTTAAGAATAAAAGACAAGATATCTCAAGTCCAAACAGACCCAAAGTTTCTTGTGCGCAAATCCGAGTAACTGAACATAACATTAACAAAGCCATACATACTTGGAAGCTAAAGCTGTTTTCCCGCCTTTGTGATCTTTGTTAGTTTATCCTGTTGCAAAAAGATGACAAAAAAATAGCAAAAAAGAATGTATTAACAGACTATATAACTGAAAACCCCCATCATAAGGATCTATTGCAAGCATAGATTACTAAATCATTGCAGAGATTGAATTTAGCAACACAGTTCTTGTCGTAATCAAGATTACAGGCCAGAAATCGATTTTATGGGCTAGGAGAAAGTAGAAAAATGACAGTCAAAAGCATGCAGGGAAATGCCAAGAACTAGGAATCTAAACACTGAACTTGTAACTCAGCAGATGTGTTTCTACCATTTCTCGAGACCCAGAACTTGTGTTCATACACTTAATACATGGACACAAAATATTATCCTCCTCACAAGTGTTCCTAAAAGCATAATTCAAAAATTCTTGGATTCCAGCCTTGTATTTTTCATTCAACCGATCATTCCATAAACTCATCCATTCCTTATTAGGAGCCATTTTCCTACTCAAACAACTTAGAAATATGGAGGTAAATCTGCAAAACTGAAAATAAAACATTTACAACATTATTAGTGATGTAATATGAAAAATATTCAAAAGAATTTATTTTAGAATTACAACTATAAAGACAACTACAAACACATAAAAAAATATAAACCAATTTGGAGTATATAGGACAAGCATATAACATATATTGTTTATCCATAAACCAGCTCCAAGAGCTCATGTCAATTGTTACACAAAGGGAAGTTTCTTAGCAGAAAAACATAGATGATCATAGCAGCAAATCAGACTTGGAAGCAAGTGAACTAAAACATGAAGATATCATGTTGCATTTAAAACAGTGTAGAAATATTTTCTGGAGCAGCAGCAAATTCATTTAAGCATTTAAAAGTAAGTAGCATTCTTGATGGGCCATCTTAGCATTCTCACTCATTTTACTTTTTATATCAATTACAGTCCTCTTGGATTAACAAGCACAAAAAGGTAGTGTTTATACAAGGGCATCCTCAAACTTATACAAGGGCATCCTCAAACAAAAAGGTAGTACCACTTTCCACTTCCTGGCTGCTGCCACAATCACAACATCCTCAAACTTACCAACCAATCAAAATCCAATAACATCAAATAACAAAACCGTTACTTATCATCGACGATAACAACTCGCCTTTTTCGGGGCCATCTCGTGTCAAGGCTTTCACATAATCTTCTACAAGATTTAGAGCAATTAATGGATACCCGGTTCTTCAATGAGATAATCACAGAACAAAGGAACCCTGTTGATATATAAACCAATGGGATCGATCACCCCTTTAAATTAATTGGTGAAGAAAGGGATGTGAGGCAGGCCATGTTTCTAACTATACATACCCAGTTCTAACTATACATACTTGCTTCACATGTACCTCAACCCATGTTTCTATATATGACTCACACACATGACAACTATATATCTAAGATCACCCACTTAATTAATTATCTGGGAATTAATGAACATGGCTTCACATTAAGCTCATCATGCAACTACTACCACCCACTAACAAAACTAGTTTCTACGATTGAAGATGCGGGGGCTTTTCTTTAAAATTAATAAGGACAATTGTCAAACTCGGTATTTGGTATTTTACAACACACCATAAGGGATTAGTCTATAAGGGGCACCATAGGGTAATAAGTTGATCGACAGCAGCATAAAACGTACACATCAATGGAGTAGCCTTTGACCATATCAGTACGTACCCGGTATCTGGGTAACAAATTCACGAAAACTCAAATGATTACGGACACCGATCTTTAACTGCCTTCCCTTTTTAGGAAACGCCCACCCACGTCTCTTATGAGTTGGCTATAGCAACCACCCTTGGTAGGATCAGTCATCAGTGATTTCTTGCCCTTTTCACATTGGGCAAAATATTGGACAAAAATACACAGATATGGGCATCTACTAATCTATATATACTACAAGTAATATGCTTTAATCCTAGAAAGGTTCTGGGAATGAATAAAAGTAAGAAACTAAGCACAATCAACAAAAATACAAAGTATCAAATGTAAAATGACCATCAGTGTAGTAATGTTCTCTCTTCATCCTAAAAGCACAAAAAATTCAGTCAAGTTTTTTTGTCTTCACAAATTGACAAGGAACGTTTATCCCCCAAAATCCAATCACAACCAAAAGCCAACGATGAGGGAAACAAAAACCAAAAGGAATTACTGATTTTTAAAGCCACCCCCCCCCCCCCCCCCCCCTAAAAAAAGAAGAAGAAGAAAAACAAGTCTGAGATGATTCAACTTTAATCCAAATAACAAGATTGAAAAATACGACTAGTAAAATCGATTTGCGGAAGAGAAACTAATCGATTTGCGGAAGAGAAAAATACACCTTTGGGGATATACATACCTCTCCGACCTTCGAAGCTATTATCCAAAATATATGTCGATAAGAGAAGTCCTCGTGAAATCGCGATTGAAGCCGGATGTACCCTAATTTCACTCACCGAATCTCACAATTATCCCTACTTGTTTTGACGATGACCTTCGAAAACTCTTGAACTCACCGGCGTTCTTCGTCTTGCTATGTTCTTCTTCACGCTGTTTGTGATTTTGGCAATTTAGGTCATCGGGCAAAAAGAATTGATAGGAACTGGATGGATAGATTTGTTTTAGGGACGGGAAATAGTTTTTGGGTAGGTGATTATTATTTATATAAACAAAGATGGGTGATTTAATAATATTTTATTAAAAAGAATGTCATTAAAAGCCAACATTTAGCTATATAAAAATTTCCTCCCACTAAAACACTCTTTTAATTAGGGGATTTACATTCTCTCATTAAATTACTCTAACTATTAGTCCTTTTTCTTGTAGTGAGTGGGGATTCCTTGTCTATAAGGATCCACACACCCAGATCTGTTATCCGGTGACCTATAGATGACTTTGGTATGATCGACAACCGTGTTTTTAGTAGATCTATATAATTGCTTTATGAGTCTCTATTTTATCCGTTACGTATGTAGAAACGCTAAGATTTAGGTTTTCGCCGCGTCAATCTAGCCACGTCTTTATGGTGTGATTGTCCACCTAGAATTTCTTATCTTAGTAGGTATGGCTACGGCTACGTTGCTCGTCGTTTTAATTAGCGTATGATTAGGAAATACCAATATAGGGCTCCTAGGTCGGCTCATGAATTGATCTTCCGGGACTTTCGGCGAGATCTAGATCTGCGTTCGTATTAGGGAATTGAGCTCACCTAGTTATACGTAAATCGTAGATTAACATGAGACCGTCCGGGTAATTGTTAATGGGACAGAGACCGATGCGATCGCCAGGAAGTACGCCGAACAAAGGAATGTTGCCTAGGTGAGGAATACGGTTAATATCGGCATCCCTAGTTTTGTAAGCGTGCGAGTCATATGAGATGTAGGCCGAAAAAGCGAAGTCACGTGATATAGCATAGTGATCTGGATGGCCTACCCGGAGCTAGATCTAGTTTAGGGGATGACTCCCGTAGCCAATATAAAAGAAATACAGATCGGATTAATAGTTGTCGAGTCTAGCTTAATTATATAGAATCTCTAGATCCAAACGATAGCATAATAATTGGGGAGGTTAATTACGTTGTTTATGTGTTGTGTCGAGTCATGTCCTTTACCTTTCTTGTCTTTTGTTGGTCGTAGACCGCCTTTGTGTCCTTGATATGAATAATTAATTGTTTGTATATAAATGACCCACAATTGGTTCCCTGTGGGATCGACCTTGATTCGCTATAGCTATACTATGATGGACCTAGTCCTCTTGCTAGTATTGGTTTATGGTGGTCAAGTATTTTATTATCACTTGATCTACGTCATCAAGTTTTTGGCGCCGTTGCCGGGGAACTGTTCAGGGTCAATTTGTAGTGTTTTTAATGATATATTTTATATCAATATTCCCCGTATATGGATGTTTTTCATAGAAATCGAGCTTATAATCGATTAAATGAGTAAATAGTGTTTTTAATAGGTTAATTGCAAAATGTAACGATTTATGTGCTTAAATTGTGATTTTATGTTATTTTGGGATTGTGTTACACTTTGGTATATTTTCCTATGTTATAGATACATATTTTGGCATGCAAGAGGATTAAATGATGAGGTTTTGCATGGAAGAGAAGTGAAATGGAAGGAAGATGGAGATAAAGCTTGGAATGAAGCTTTCAAGCAGCCGAACTTCCGATGCAGTTCTTGATATGATATACACTGATTTGACTCTCGACCTCAAGAGAAGATTTGTAGGGCTTTAAGAGAGGATTCTACAGGATTTTGAATCACTTCATTCTGACTTATGAGGCCCGAGATATGAGCGTTACAAGTTTGGATGCTGTTGCTGAATTCGAGTGGAAAATCCCGAAAACGACTCGTAATACGACGGGCTAGTCAAAAAGGCGTTTTATGAAGAAGAGTCCTTAATGAAAGTTGTAGAGTTTTCCGAGAGCTTTTTTATGACATTCGGATCATAATTTTTGGAGGTCTACAACTCAAGATATGAATTTTAGAAGTTGAGTTGAGAGTTGAACGGAGCTATCTATGAGTCTTCGTACGTGCAAACGAGCGTCCGGATCCTAATTAATTCAGCCGACATATATCCCTATAAATATATGCATGCATCTCAACCCTAAGGACAATTTTTTGAACATTCAGCCGCATATTCTTAGAGCAAAGCAAAGCGGCAGCTTCCGGGAGGCTT